>CM036246.1:8600320-9800320 GCA_020698575.1 Bostrychus sinensis | reverse complement strand
CTAGGAATACAAGCACGAGTCATACATCAAAGATGGCCAGAACAGCATTTTTCCATTTCAATGAGTGTATACCACTCTATTAAAAAGTTAAAACTTTTGAAAAAAAATGTTGCTATCTAAAACCTTATTATCTAAAACCTTATTATATATATATATATATATATATATATATATATATATATATATATATATATATATATATATATATATATATATATATATATTCTTACGTCTTAAGTCAACTGATATACTAGTCTACTGTATCTCTA
Organism: Bostrychus sinensis; assembly: GCA_020698575.1. Lineage (NCBI taxonomy): Eukaryota > Metazoa > Chordata > Actinopteri > Gobiiformes > Eleotridae > Bostrychus > Bostrychus sinensis. The sequence continues at coordinate 9,800,051 of CM036246.1, read as the reverse complement.
CTACTGAGCATCTTTGACCATCCTCTGCATTGACCTGAGGGACAGAATGCCACAAGAACTTCTTCTTCCTGTTGGTCTTGACGAAGTCTCAATTAACCTGGAGAGGCATAACAACCAGATTTTGCTGGTAAACTTAAATTTACCTGGATTCATTTAGCAAGGGGTAACGGAGCCCTGTCAACATTTTTGATCTGATGTTTTCTTATCCAAATGAATCCACAACTTCTACGTGATGTACCACATCACAGAGCAACCCTGCTTTGATTTATTGATTGCATTATGTCATCCTCCCTTTCTCTTCCTTGTTTTTCTGTCTGATTACTATCTTCTTCTTACATGCAGGAACAATCAGTGACTAATATTTTTGCCTAAATGATGGGATCTATTTATTAAAAATATTAAATAAGTTATTATGGACAGATTCTGTTTTCATACTACAACTTAGTTTTAAAATAATTTGCACATTAGTGTGATCTGGAAAAATCATGACTATGAGCACTGGAATTCAATCTGATAATGGGGAAATTAAATGATTTGCAGAAATTCCTAGAGATTCCCATGTTGTGTCTGTCTGACGGTGCAAATGTAATGACTGTTTAAATCCTCCTCATCCTCTCTCCCTCACACACTCACAGAGACATGAGCTGCCTCTATTTAAGTCTATAATGAGTCTTCAGTCATTCAGAGGCAGCCGGTGGAACGAGCATGGCTGCCTGTGGTTCCCTGTTAAAAAAAAAAACTGCTTATTTACCTAACCCCACTCGCACACGGGACACACACACGCACACGCACATACGGTTTACCCTGGCAGGACGGGAAGCTGGCACAGGACCTCAGTTTTAGACGGATGAGGTGGAAACACAGTCTAACATCCATCTCCATAGCTGAGCACTTTCATCATTCAGGCAAATTGAGAGTTATGAGGTAAAAATATGTTACGAACTCTGTGGCGGTGTTCCACTGTTAAAGACACAGGAACTATTTCTGATTCTACATAGACTTCATTTCACCATGGCCTTTATAATGGTTTTGCCTTTATGGTCATAATACTAAATTCTGTTGGAGGTGCAGTGAACAGAATGTGAACACAATATAAACTAAATGTTAGTTCAAGTATGTGTAGGTATTCATAAGTTCTATCATTTCCTATTCACTGGATTGACTTAGCCATGAGAATACTCCATACAGTAGGATAAGGTAATGCTTGTGGGAAATACAGCATTGTTTTGTTTTGGCAACTAAATGTTGCTGCAGTCTTTCCATGCAGCAAGTTGAAATTATGTCAAAACTAAAAATTAGCACCCAAAGATTCTTCTTTTCTTTCGGTTGCTCCCTTTTATTTTAGGAGTCACAACAGCAAATCATCTGCCTCTATTTATCTCCACTAATCCAAATTGATAATAATAATAATGGCTTTAATTATATATAACACTTTTCACGGTACCCAAACCACTTTACAACTGAGTCCATTTTTTATTTACTCCTCAGTCACACTCCTGCATCTGTAGCCACAGCTGCCCTGGGGCAGACTGAGGGAAATGTGGCTGTCATTCTACGCCAATGGCCTCTCCAATCAAAGACACAGTGACAGTATGCAATGCCGTAGCTGGGTATTCAAACCACCAACCTTTCTGTTAATGGGCAAACAGCTCAACCTAATGAGCTACTGCCGCCCCACATTGATCATCTGCATGTTTAATTTGGCATAGATTTTTTTTACACAGAATGCTCTTTCCTTCCTGAAAATATTTTCTCCATTTATCAAGGCTTTAGACCAGCACAAGTGATAGGATTATTTAAAAAAAAATAACTGGATAAATGGGAAGGGCATCTGGCAACAAGTTTGTGTAATCTAACGTTGCATGCCTACACATACAATCTACATACACCACTGTTAGGTGTAAGTGTCCAACTTCCTGTCAATGATATACACAAGTAATTAGGCTTTTATATATGCAGTCTGGTTTAGGATTAAAGGTTTTAATAATATGTGTAGAATTTCGTTTGAGTAAGGTTTCAGTTTTGGCAGTGATTTAGAAGTAACTGTGTTGATAGACAAACACCACAATTTTCCTCAGAGCCTTAAATTATGAAGGCCCAGTAGTGGAGTGAAAGTATGGTGATTACTGGTTACCATGGTGACGGTGGCCCACGGAGAGGCGTGGTCCTCGCTGGGATGGATGCCCGAGTTCCAGCGGGACTGCAGGATGTAAACGACCGGCTCCACACTGACATTGAACTTAGACACCCACAGCACCCGGACCCTGCCCTCCGAGTCCTCCACGAAACTCATCTCCCTGCGCGGCTTCAGCGGGACACCTACAGGGGGGCGACACAAGATAATATGTCATCACCACAGTAACCAAGCACTCTAGTGACATCACAAATTACATTTATCAACAGTCATTTGATTGAGGTTCCTTTTGATAAGAGCCATTGAAAGAGAGAGTCACACCCACAGAAGTCTAGAATATAGATGATCACATGATTCATGTAGCTACTGAACATGCATTTTTGAGTATGTACATTAGATTTAAATCCATATATAATATAAACTTTGATTCTTTGAAAAATCGTACCTTTCAAAAGTGTAACAAGGAGAGTGCTGCTAGTCTGAGCCTATTCATAGGAACTATTTGCATTAAAAACTGTCCTATTGGAGTCTATGGGGTTGTTGTGACTCTCTTTCAGCAGCTCTGCTTTTGCTGAAAGAAGAGGGAATATAGTTGCCACGGATACAGAATTGATGTTATTCTGTTCGTTGTCAGTGAGCCATTTAATCTTGTTGACGAGCAAACTCTTCACATTAAATAAGCTTTGACCTTGACTTGCAGGTTGAAAAGCACACTGAGTGTTTGACAAACAAACAAAGGTGGCTGGAGATATGAATACATTTTGAATAATAACCTAAATGCAAAAAAAAAAAAAAACATATCGTCTGTGTAGCTCCCCAGTCAACCAGGAAAGAAAAAGAAAAAGGTTAAACAAGAAAGTAATCTAGACAATGTTTGTTTTTAGAAAGTTCTAGAAAAAAAACTTATCCAAATGAACTTCTTGTTTTACCTTTTTTTACATATTAGCGAGTATTATTACCTTTCTGCAAACACAGCTCAAAATGAATGAGCTTTTATTTAACTGATTTGAAGAAATTCAGCACTTAAAACTTGAACAAAAACTGATTTAGCATCGTAGTCATAGTAGCCTATCTCATGCATACCAATTGGAAAAAGTATATGACACAGCCACAGAAGAGTATAGATATTTTACCTTTGTATAGGTTGGCAGGGACCTGGCAGGTGTGTCCACAGCCATTGGAGCAGCACTTCCTGGGGGCGGGACAATGCAGGTCAGAGGAGCAGCTCTCGACACAAGCAGCAGCAAATCCAGTGGCCCTCTGAGGAGGGGGGCAGTCACCCTGACGAGATGTCCTGAGGGAGGCCAGGAACTCCCGACTGGTCACACACTCAGTTTGTTTCTGATGGAAGAAAGGCAAATAGAAAAAGCTTATGTCCAGAACACTGTGTTATGTGTTAACATGATAACAGGATATGCAAACAGTTTTATTGTTTTTTTAGTGTTGTGTTAAAAGTAATTTACCTTATGTGGTTTTTGATTCATATCTTAGTATCTCAGGTGCTTATCCTGAGCATATATCTCCCCACTGAAACACTGCATCATCCCAAAATCTACTTAAAAGTTATATTTAGTTAGGAATGGGTTATGTTTTCTAGTGACTGAGCCAGACCAGTCAAAACTATTTCAAATAATCAATATGCCACTGGCAAAATAAAGATTTGCTAGTTCAACAGAAGCCAACGAATAAGATATTAGTTATGTAACTTAATGAGAAGAGTCTGGTAGCATACATACTGAACCCAAATTAAAGTGAACTCATTATCCTATTTATTTTACTATTTTTATAGTAAAGATAGCTGAAGAAAGGAAAACTGTCTAGAGATGCAAACTGAAATGTTTCAATTCATCTAAAGATTACATTGCATCTTTAAATGTACACAATTTGTCAATTAAGGATGTGCCGCTGCCCTAAAAAAAATTCAATTAAAAAAATTCAAATTCTAGATTCTGACCTCTTTTGACCCAGAAAATTGTTCAAATATAGAGCAGTAATGAAGCATTTCCTAATGTTAAACCTCTAACCTTTGAGAACTCCCCTAAATTTGAATTAAAATTACTGTATATTTTTTGTGCATGGTTTTAGCTCAGCAGAATGCAAACACAAGCTCTACTTAATAACTCTGAATTGCAGTGTTTTCCTAAGCGTCCAGGCAGTCAGCCATTCAGCCTGTAACATGCCTCAGCTATTGTGATGAAACACTAATCTATCCCCGAACCACGGCCGCCGGCTCTACAAACAACTATCTAGAGCCACACGCACACTCGCACATAAAAGAAAATATGTATACTTTTTGAGAAGCCACAAACATGTTATTCATAAAAGGCTGCATAAACACTTGCAGGAATGAGCCATTGTATCACTCACTACAACAGCTGGGTACCAACAATAGCTCCGTACTTTACAACCCAGGATCACATTGGGGCATCAGATACATAAACACAAATTATGAATCTTTTTTGCAGCATCTTTTACCTCACAGGACTTTGGAGACAGGACCTTTCTGGTTTCCCATAGTTCTTTGCATGGCTGAAGGCACTGCACAGAAAGACAGACAGCATTTCAATATAAAACACAAGTCAATGTTGAATGAGTTATGGGTTATGTTTTGTATTAACTTCCTCCTTAAAAATCAAAGACATAATGAAATCAGGAAATAAGTACAAGGAGACATTATGCACACTTCAAACTCAATGACCATGCACTGAATCAGTGCAGTGCTATGTACTTTATATCTGGTCAAAAAACTTGCAAGCCATGCATGCTTTTTCTTCGTGTATTGGTTTGAGCTATGAATGTATTCTAAGAGCTGCTTCTAATTCACATGGCAGCTAACAGGCCATATAGGTTCTGTCCAGTTTTTCTCTGTTCAAAATACTCAAATGACTAAAAATAACAACATTTGTTCTTAAGATGTTTCATCCCTCTTTCAAGACTTTGGTTTGACAAAGTCAAAACCAAATTCCCCAAACTTTGTCCAGATGCCATCCTTGTTTAACCTTCATCTTTACACACTATCCTGTCTTGGCTTCCTTTGGTCAGAACTGTACACACAGGCATGCACTGCATGCTGCTGGAGGGCCATAGTGCTCCTGCTCTATGGGCCACAGAACACAGAAATAAATGCAGAATCAATCAAATCAAATCAATAGGCATCCTGGTGTAATACATGCATGGTTTAAACTCTGTCCCACAAACTATAGCAGCCTCAGAGGGCCTAAATTCAAATTTACTCATGGGTTAATGGATGATTTAAATGTTGAATTATTTATTTGAAGTCATTTGAGTTTCAAACAAATTACACAAGTTTTGCCTGCAATATCTTCTATGTTGAAAGGCAATTGTAATATTACATTATATCTCCTTTTTCTACTCAACTCACCGTAATATCCCACATTATTTATAGGACATTTGTGCATTTAAATTATGCTTTAAGCTGGAAAAAAGAGTAGGCTATTGTTTCTACAGACAACAGAATACAAGGCACTCTGTCTTTTGTGCAAATAAAAAGGCTTTATTAAATCATGGCTCTCAAAGGTAAAAACATACACACCAATGCATTTTGGCTCAACCTTCCTCATGGTGCAAGGACAAACACAGGTAACATCTGCACTTCCTTATATGGTATTTATTTAGCGTACATTGTATTTTTACTTATTGTATTTTGTATTGATGTATAAGCAACATAATGTATAACCCACACTTTTTTCAAGTTCAGAAGTTTTTTCACCCAAAAAAAGGTGGTTACCCATTCAGAGCACATCATATTTTTACATTTTAAGTTGTTTCTATGAATGGACAATGTTTGTTTGTTTTTTTCAGGATGACATAAAAATCATAACCCCTTTTAAACATATTTTCAAACAAAGTATTTTAATAATATTTTTGATTACTGACATAATTGTTTTTCTTTTTTCTTCACTGTGTGGCCCTTGTTCAGGCTGAGTCTGACACCAGACCAGTGCATAACAACAGTGCACTGCCAAAGCCCTCTCAGCAGGTACGCACACAGTCATCTGGTTTACCACCTCAGTGAACCGCTGAATGATGGCTCTTACCAAATCTAAAGCAGACTCCATATAAAAACTGTGGTTTCACCTCAACCTCCCCCCTCTCCCCTCTCTCCCCTCTGCCTCTCTGTCTGTCTGCTCCAGCCCCACACGGCCTGGCTTCAATCATTCCCACAATTTATTCCATCTTTCCAACTTCAGTCGAACATCGGAATCAACAAAAGACTTAAAAACACATCAAATAAAAGGCTACTGGGGATGTATTGTCAATTCTTAATACTGTTTTTGATAAGCTTATTCCTAGACTGATGACAATTGACATGTTTGCACATCTGGTTCGGATACTGTCGGTACACTGTTTTTTCAGCGCTGCTTTTAAGCTCTACATGATATATGATAGATACTTTTCCTTCTAACAGTGACTCATGGCATCTCCAGACCACAGATAATGGGATATCAGCGTGAGGCGTGATGACCGTTTAATGTCATACAATTGCTTCATTTCTTTTAAAGTCATGGAAAAAAAAGCTCAAGTGATCCTCCACCCAACATCCATTCCCCAAGAGGAGCGTTAAGGAAATGTCTTGAAAGTGAAAGGAGGTCTGGTTAGATAACACAGTCCAAAGAGATTTAGGTTGGATTTTTCAAGTTCAGGGGTAAATGCTCCATCTACCCACAATGCCTTCATATTTCACAATGGGATAGAATATACGAAATTATCTGTATCTAGATATTGGAACGCACCATAATGTTATCATTTGTTTCTTTACTAAGTTGAGTGGGAGTTAGTATATCTTTAAGGCAGCTGCTTCACAATGGCACAGAATCCTTTAAAACAAATCTGGACCAATACGTGTTTCAAATCCACGCCATGTCTTTCTTTCATTATGTGGATGAAAGGAAGACATCGACCCTACGATGTCTTATCTTCCTCAAACACCTATCCTGAAATTTTCATAAAAATCCAAACATTCACATGCAAAAACTGAATGACTGGAAGACTAGAGGATGCTATTTCCACTCAAGTTGATTATACAACAGAGCCTCTTTTCACAAAGTCCAAAATTAAAAATGCAAATTAATCAAATTAATTACTTTTTTCTAGGGCTGCAACAACTAATCGGATTAACCAATTATAATTGATTATTGAAATAATTGGCAACTAATTAAATAATCGTTTAATCGTTAATAGACTCTGAAACAGAGCAGTAAAGGAACAAAAACAGTTAAAAACAATGTACATTTTGTGTTTTTGTGTGTGTATATGCTCTATATAAATGTCCTAGCATGAAATAGTTCAACAAGTTCAAATTTTGTAAAAAATAAGTTTGCGGCAGATGTAAAACACAAGCTCGGCCCAATCACATGACTTAATCCTATCCAGTCTTTTAGAAATTCCTTGATCAGTGCCCGATACCAATCTCTTAATCTCAAGATCTCACGATTTCAGTATCGGGACACCCTAGTACCTAGCTTGTAGATTAGCCCACTGTGCATGTTTTAGATTGATAGGAGAAAACACAGATATGGGGAGAACACGCAAACTCCACACATGGTGCGGATTCAAACCCGGGACCTTCTTGCTGTGCCGCCACAAACTCCCATGGTAGAGGTACTTTGGGCATGAAACACAGTTGTGCATTATGACTGCAGAAGCTGAAATTGGAAGTAATGATAGTCTATCATACCATAAATATTTATGCTTTACTGGCCTGGCTGTATCACTTGAGTCAAATACCACTAGAATTAAACAATGGACTGTGAACCACATTATGTTGATGGACATCATGTCAAATCTGAATATGAAGTAATTTCATCCTGATCGCCCCCAACTGCTTGGCTGTGATTTATAAACCCCACCTTGTTACTTTCTTCCAGCCTGAGACAAGTTATAACAGAAAAAAAAACATACTTCTCCAATTTGATCTCACAAGTGGATTATGTCTGATGTCTGTAAGTATCGTTCAGCTATTTTGAAGAATTCAGACTGACAACAACTGGTCCACACCTAATCTTTGGACACTAAATAATATCACATTAAAACAGTGACCAGAAAGGTGCCACATTTGGATTAAACCAGACTCCCAAAGGAAGAGGTAAATTTTCAACATAACTGACGCCTAGAGAATGTTTTAAAACACATGTGCCATTACGGCTGAGGTAAAATAATCTAAAAAAAAAATCTCTGTAGGGGTCACAATAAAAACATTCAGAGATAAAATGGCGTCCAACAATGAGACCACTACATTAAACTGATTTACTGCATTTACAAAGGCATTTTTGACTTATATTTGTCTCTAGTCCCAATATAAAAAAAAAACCCAGATGCGCACACATACATAATGACCCACACACTTTGTCAGCCATTCTGTAACCAGATCCTTCACTGTGATGTGTTTTTTGAATGAGCTCCCTCGGGGCCCATCCTTGAGCCACAAGCAGCCTAAACCTGTCAAAATCTCAGTGAAAACACCTCACACAAATGTACACTCACAAATCAACAGGTTGCCTCTTTCTAGCCACCCACTAAAACTGAAGCCAAGCCCCGCCCCCTGCTCCTCTCTATGCTCCTGCTGCTATGATCCACTACAGACCACTGCTCTCATCCCTCAGCCTCTTCCTCCTGCTATGTATCCTGAGTTAATTGATCCTCTTGTTTTTGTCTCCCATCTTTACTCACCGACTCAAATACTCTACCCACAAGACATCTCTGTCCTTTTACCAATGATGCTTTGCCATTCTAATTGTCTTGGATTAGCTGTTTTCACTTCGTGCTTAGCTTGCCTATTTTTCATGCTCGCTGGAATGTGTTTTTCTGCCAAAATACAAAGAGAATATGTATTTATTGTTCAGTTTTTGCAATAACCATCAGCACTACTGTTGCATTATTTAAACATTTTATGGATTACTTGCTCTGATGGACAGTGAATTCAGACTTTCCCATTTACGTTTTGCAATAACCAGCCTACAGAGACAGTAAACACGCGCCTATTCAGTCAACTGTAGTCACTATACGTCTAGTATATGTGGCTGTACTCTCATATTGACTTCTGAATAGCATTACTGAAGAGAAACACAAAAGCAGATCTCACACAAGCAGACACAGCTGCGTGCAACGCATCCAGTGTATTTGAGGCCTTATAATCCCCCCAAAGGTCCTTAGAACAAAGTGGAAAGAGCCCATCATATTTCCAGTTCTTGTTCCTACAACTACCTACAGAGGACAAACTACAAACTGAGCTCTGTTGAAAGAGTAGTGCTTCATGAGTTGTCTTAATAACCTACAACCAACAAGAGAAGCATAGAAAAAGGAGACCAGACTGAGATTACTCATGCCTGGGCAAGTTATGGAGTTAGCCTACTAGCAGTGCAGCTAGTGATCACCAAATTACATTTTGATAAAGGCACAAGCAGCAAGAGTGTTGCACCATCTTACATTTTACTCACAACCTTTGGCTGTCATATAAATATTTTGGTTCAATTGTCCACACGTAAGTACAACCCCAACTGTCACATAGGTTTTATGTTTGGTACATCAGACTTTATTCAACAAATGCTTTTCCATCGTTCATTTTATACATTAACAGTTTTTTGTTGTTGTTGTTGTTAATTTGTTTGTGCACAACCTTGAATAACTTCTTTGGATTTTTGTTAAGATTATCTTTTGCCGCCATTACTATACATTAAAATTATCAGAAAGCAGTTAATTGAAATTTATCTACTATATACATTGAGTCCAAGTATAAATGGGCTATGGACCTGAGCTTTAACCTGTATATGAACGTCACACCTCGCACTCTCAGATATCACTTGTGTGTTGTAAATCATCCATAGTACAACATATAGAGAATATTTGTCCAAGCAAAGCCAAAAGGTGACATGATGACTTATGTGTTTGAGCGGGAACAGCGCAACGAGGGTCAGAAGATGTTACTGTTTAACACAGTGTAACAACATGTAATCTAGATTAATGACACTAGACGGGACTGTATGGGATGGGGGCATTCACCAGGATCTCCTCAAATATCTCCGGAATAATTAATTACACTTGGGGCCGTCCCGCTGTTTTATGGCCTCACCTGCTGTGACGGAGGGATGGCAGGCACACTCGAAGAAAGGAAAGACAGGAAACGGGGCATAGATGTGTGGTTTTTGGAGGATAGAGGGGGGCGCTGGGGAGGGGAGAGTGGGGTGTCAGGTGAAAAGGAGAGAGGAGATGAAAGACGAACTGTAAAACTGAGAGAGAGAAACGTCCACAAACGGGACATAGACAGACGGAGGTGGACCAGATGTGTGTCTCAATGCACATTTGGGAGGGTGAGATGTGAAAAGGTATTTTATGGTAATTTATGTTCCCGGCTTGTCATCACGTATGAGGCTATAAGTTCGCACAACAAGCTTTCAGTGCAGATTTATGCGCAGATCTGAAGTTTTTCTCTGGCTGTTTGAAATCTGGAGTTGCAGTCGGTTCAGCTTGTCCTATGTGGATGTCTGAGTAAGGAGTTGGCTGTGTGTCTTTTGGTCAATCAAAGGACCAACAAGAAATTGCTGGTTTCTGAAGCCAAGTAATGCTCGAGTTAGTGCAGGTGTAAGTCAGAGTGACTAAAGACTAGTCTGAGTCAAAATATCAGCACTTAAATAAGAAGTTTGAGTCCAAGTCTGAGTCCAAATGAACTGAAGGCAAGTGCAAATCCAAGTCACCCAAAAAATGTAAGTCAAGTCCAAGCCACTTAAAAAAAGGTCCAAAAAAAGTTCAAACCGAATCAGTTTGTGTCTAAGTTCAGTCCAAATGAACTGAAGGCAAGTCCAAGTCCAAGTTGAGTCACTAAAATAGTCACTCTATACTTAAGAAGATGAAATACTTGCATGTTGTTTGGGGACACCAGCTACATGCTTACTTATTTCATAACAGTCCAGTCAATTATGTTTGTTCTTGCTCAGACTTATATAGTGCGGCACTGTCTCTGCTTTTGGAAGTGCCCGAGTCCAAGTCCAAGTTATTGTTGGCAAGTCCAAATCAAGTCTTCGCTTTAAAAGTCCCAGTCAAGTCCTGGTCAGTGAGATGATGCAAGTCTGAGCCATCAAAACAAACACTCAAGTCTATGTCGATAAGAAAGACAAGCCAATGTAATCAGATAGTGCGCATAGGCCTTTTAGGCTTTTAATAACAATAACATTGAGATTTACTGTACATTTAATCATGTTTTGTTTAACTTTTAAACTTCGAAATGTGTATCAAGAGACAAGAGGTGAGTCGACTTTGGGTTGCTCACACACCAAAAGTTAATCCGTTAGATCAGAAAGAGAGCACCCATAAGAGCTAGTTGCATGGCTAAAGCATGACAGAAATACTCGGATTGGAGTTGGATAATGAGTTGTTGATCAGAAAAGGTTATGCAGTACTTTCCTGTCCCCTCACTTCACCACCCCATTCCTGAGCCACCCCTCTAAAACACAGGAGAATGTTATCATTTTTGCATCCTCCTAATATGCACCTCATTTACAAAGACCCTGTGGTCACTCTGGTACAGGATACTTAATACTAAAATACAGAATACAAAAATTAGTGGATCCATGTTCCGGGTCTAATCATTTCTTCCTAGGTCCATCACTGACCTTTCCTGAAAATTCAATACGTCTTTTGTGACAGTGGTGGAAAGGAACTACATACTTTTAGTCAAGTAATTTACTGAGGTACATTCTTTTTACGAAAAAGTACATTTTGAGTAAAATTAGTAGAATATACTTTAAACTGTAAGAGGTAAAAGTAGTTTTTGTCTTCCTGTGGTGTAATGGGTAGTGAACTTGACTTGCAATCAGAAGGTTCTGGGTTTGAAATACGCTCAAGAAGGAGAAGAAGGATGGGGAGAAGGGGAAGAAGGACAAGAAGATGAATTTGCACAAACATTCACTTTCTACTCAAGTACTTTTACTTCTATTTGAGTAATATTTTTGAAATAACAGTCCTTTTAATTAAGTACAGATTTTGAGTACTTCATCCACTATCCGCTTTTTGAGTTATCTTGCAAACAGACAACAAATCAACTAACCAACAGACCAATTGAAGAGAAAAGATAACATCCTTTGACATTTCTATTATAACACTCTGCTAATATGATTTCTGTATAAAAAGCCTGTGTTTGGATAGTGCCACTAATGCCATGCACCCGCTTTAAACTGAACACCAAAAGTCATTAGGATTTCTGTAAAATAACTCATATGTAGCATTTAGGATTTGGACAGAGCAATTTTCTGCTAAATAAGATCTAACCAGGTTTTTCACAAAGTATTAGAATGGTTGTTTTAGCCTTTCAGTCCAGTGCACACACAAGAGTAAAATGTAGTCACCCTCAAATAGACACACACTTCAGGCTTTTGTGGTCCTCGAGTCAAAAGTAGCGGAACAAATTCAGAAAAATCCCTTTGAAAAGCATGTTAAGACTGTTGCCAGACCAGGAAGAACGTGAAAAATCAACCAGAGCTAACTTAAGACGGGAGTATGCTACAAAGCAAAGAGAGACAAATGCTTGGAGATTGTATGGTGGTTCACTCTGCCACTTCCAAAACCACATGTGCACTGGCCCTAGACTTTGCCAGAGTATTGCGTAATATTTTGTACTGTCTGTATTTTAGTTATGTACTAAATGTTGCCAAAGGATGTGAGAGACAAGAAAATAGATGCTATGTTGGCAGAAAGAAAAATCAGTCTTGGGCATTTGTGTCTAAAATAGTCTCAGTTCAAAAGTAATTGTAAGATTTGTATGAAATTTTTAGGAAAGGTTAATAATGGGCCAAAGAAGAAAAGGAGTTTGTGGTTATTCGTAACAATTTCTGGGCCGGGAATTCTGTCCCATTGCAAAATCCAAAGATACCGATTCCATCCACAAAGGGACAGTAAAAATGGTTAGTTTTAATGAATTCAATGGGTGACATTTTTACACTTGAACAAAAATATCCCAGTTTGCAAGATAGGGCCAAGGAGGAAGTCTTCTAATTAATTTATACAATAACAACATAATTTGTCTAATTTAAGTGCATATATGTGGTTGTGTGTGCATTAGTCAAACATGTAGCAGTGAAAAATATGAAATATAAGGCCACACAAACAGCATCTGTCAAATCTCTGAAACCAGAACTCTTAATTAACCCTCAAGTATGGACCAGTAATGACCTGGCTGCATCTTCTTTGAGGTGGCTCCAGGACACCTCCCTGAAACCCATGTGAGATAAGGATTTATTGGAACATCCTGAAATGACAACACAACACATCCCACCTGGTCCAAGGAAGCCTTAGATACTGGTGCATTCAAGACATTCAAGAGAGTAAACCTGAAGACTGAAACTTACTGGTACCGAGACAAAGTTAAGACAAGTGTGTGATTCATGGCAAGAGAGACCAGAGAAAAGATACACGATTCAAAAGCTAATTGTCTAATCTCATACCAGAGTAGGAAGCAGTCGATATTTGCTTATTTCCTTATAACCTTACAATGTGGTAAGAATAACTCACCACATCAAATCCTCTGCCTTCAGGAATTCAGTGATTGCATACTGATTTGTCATAGGTATTACATCAAATACATTACTCTACTCTACAATTACTTACATGACAGAAAGAAGTTCAATACCAAATCTGGTAACCATCGATGTGGACAAAAAAGTAGTAGCAATATAGCTCACTTGGTAGAGCATGTGGTGCTCCCCTTAGTCCTGTAGGTTTAAGTCTTGACTCTGACAATTTACCAAATATCTCTCTGCTCTCTTCCCTTTATTTACTCTCACATCTCCACTGATCTGTCTATTAAAGCCACAAAAGGAGTTCTATTTAATATCTCCTCTGTCCAGCGGTGGAAGAAGTACTCTTCTTCTTTACTTAAGTAAAAGTACAGATAACGAAGCAAATATTTACTCAAGTAAAAGTAAAAGTATCATCTTGAAATTAATGCAGTTACTTTCAAACGTACTTGCAGGTAAAAAAGTACAAGTATTTTGCACAGACTCGACAACTCATTAATGTTTTAAATGTGAGGGATTTTACTGAAAAATTTCTCATTAGTAATGAAATTGACAAACTGGTGCAATAAAAGAGACTGAATCTGTCGATGAGGTCTTCTGTCTTTATTATTCTGATGTTTCTAAAGGAGTAACTACTTTACTGCATCTTTTATATTTAAGTACTGTGTGTCTACAATGAAACCATGCAAAACTAAAAAAAAACACATGATTTTAAACCAAAACTCAAAATACTTTGTTCTTCAAACCCACTCATTAATGTAGCAGAGTAAAAAGTACAGACACTTGCTCTAAAATGTAGTGAAGTAAAAGTACCCCTTGTAAAACGTACTCAAGTAAAGTACAGATACATAAAAATTGTACTTAAGTAAAGTAGCTAAGTACTTTTACTTTGTTTCATTCCACCACTGCCTCTGTCTCATACCAGGAACAAACTAACTCATCCCAAAGACAGAATTCCCAAAACAGAACAAACAGAACAATGGTGTACTGCATCCACTGCTGTTAGAAATGCAATGAACAGAACATTGGGGAAACCAAACAACCTCTGCACCAGAGGTTATACCAACACCACAGGGCCAACTTCAGTGGACCAGAGTCTGCTGTACACTTCCACCTGAAGGACAAATCTCTCCTTTGAGGACAAAGATGTCCAAATCTTAGCCAGGGACAAAGAATTGTTTGAGCAAGGAGTCAAAGATGCAATCTTTGTCCAAAAAAGGAAAAACCTTCTTTGAACAGAAATGGTGGTTTGAGATTTGACCTTCCATCTGTTCACAACAGTCTCTAAAAACCCAGACCGAGACCATATGCTATGATTTGCTCAGGAGGGTTAACGACTGTCCCACTCGCTCCAGCAGAGGACAAATGACTTCTAATGACCCAAAACTAATGTAAGGCCTTGATTCACAGTAGACCATTAGAATTTAGTTTCAGGTCAAAACTCCTCCCTCTTAGGAGCATAAAAGTAAGCTTTTTAATTTTATTTCAGAATTGAAAAAGTCCCTTTGGATGAAAGAAGGAACGTCTTTAACTCTAAAACCCGGTCCAGATGACTTCTTTTTAAAACTTTTGTTGTGAGTCACAATAAAATCATAATCAGGCTCCACAATCAGACCACTTTAGAACCCCTGTTCTAGAGAATAAAGTAGACTAATTAAAACATGAGGTATGTTTGGTTTTAAGTTTTGCATTCAATTACAATAATGACCGTGATAAAAACATTACTTGTGAACATGGCACATCTTGTTTCTCTATGTATGAGAGGAAGACAAAACCAACCAATCACAAACTGGGTCTTGTAAAATGTGATGTTAAGGCCAACACCAATCACAGACACTACAGTAGTGGCATATGAAACCCAAAATAGTACTACTAATACTACCACAACTTACTGGTGGAAAATGAACGGCTGTAAATATTTCTTTAATGGGGTATTTTGTTATTGGCTCATGTGGGATATAGTGGAAAGTGTGAAATGTGATCAGAACAGTGGTAGTGTTTGTGGTGAGGGTAATTTTAGGTTAGTTTAACCGTATCACAGGTCAAAGCTGTAAAAGAGAGGCTAAAGCACACTGAACACTTCCAGCTGGACTTAGTAAAACAAACTTCAGCAAAAGAGAAATGATAAAATGATAAAAGAGGAAGAGGAGGACGATAAGAGCCACGGCGACCCGATACCTTCGTGCTCCTTTGTTCTGAGTTTGTTCAATGGGACGTCCCACTGACTGACACACCTGGTGCACATTACCTCTGGCGGCCCGTATGTGGACGCAGATAAAAGGAGGAGATGGGCAGACGTGGACAGAGGGGCTGCTGCAGTGGGGTCTGTGGTGAAGTCCCATGTGTGTTTCCATGTGAGAGGATCCACTGTGATGGGACGTGAACCAGATGTGCCCTGAACAGGTTACATCTGCCCGGTGCATGTGGGCCCACGGTGAGCGGACACAGGCCAACGGATGCAAACCAAAAACTGATAAGGACAAATGAAGCTTCACTTCTGCTTATCTTCAAACTCTGATCCCGTCTGTCTGTGAAATTACACGGTCAACTATTGATCAAATTGAATCCATGAATGCTTTTTGGGGAAGGCATATGGGTTTAATATGGATGCTGTAGCCCGGTTGGCAATTGTTAAAAACTTGTGGACATGGCTTACTCAACATTTAAGTTATGGTTAATGCAATTATAGTTACCAATGCCAATGAAGTGATGTTTTTGGAGACACTGGTTATTTGTCGGTCTGGGAAACTCCAGCCTCAATGTCACCCTGGTGCCAGTCCCAAGCCTTGATAAATGGATAGGGTATCAGGCTATTCCAAATAATCAATTTAAATCACATACCATATTTTCCGCACTATAAGGCGCACCTAAAAGCCTTTAATTTTCTCAAAAACCGACAGTGCACCTTATAATCCGATGCGCCTTATATATGGATCAATGTTGGTTAATTATGGCTACCGTATTCAGGGGGCGTCGCCGAAGTGACAGTGGTAAAAACGGTAAAGGGGAATTCCAGTCCCAGCTGTTCATGTGTGCCATAGGCGTGTTTATGGATCCTGCCGCAAAAGAACAAGGAGGCGCGGCCTTTGCTCCATCTCAGTAGAAGAGTTGTGACATTGAGGGGACAGAAAACTGAGCGCTCGAACGCTGTTCATGTAGCTTTGAACTGTGACAAATGGAGTTGGAAATACATTGTTTTCAACGAGGGCGGCGCAAATAAGAGCTACCGGTACGTACGGTACCGTATTGTGAATGCACTTGTTTTGGGAGTGAACGGAACACAAATGCTGGTTTGTATTCTATTAATAAAGTTTGACTGACTGACTTATCTGACTGTTTTATTGACATTCCCTTTAGCGCAGCTCCATCTAGTGGATGCATAACGCAACCCCAGCCTTCTATTCTATGCGCCTTATAATGCGGTGCACCCTATATATGAAAACAGTTTTAAAATAGGCCATTCATTGAAGGTGCGCCTTATAATCCGATGCGCCTTATAGTGCAAAAAATACGGTACTCAGCTGTTGTTGGAGTTTAAATTTGAGAGTCAGTCTATTAAAAAGTTAATTCAAATTTATGGTTGGATTTTTTTTCTTGGGCCAACCAAATGTTTTTTTTTGTTTTGTTTGTTTGTTTGTTTTTAACGTGGTTTCAGAACATCATCTTTGTTAACATTGCAAGATATGGCTTTTTCGGGGGTCACACTTGAGGCTTCAGTGTTCAAGTCACTAAAGCCAGGTCTGAGTCTTAATCAAGTCATGAGGGCCTTAAATGCAAGTCAGAGTCCAAGTTAGAATCACAAATAGATTTTTTTTTTGTCCAAGTCAGGTTATCTTGAGTTGAGGTGTGAGTCCAAGTATATTATGCCAAACAGTTATAATGTTGTTCCCTCAATAGAAACATACCTGGAATTGTGTTTTTAGTTTAATTCTCATGTGTTTAACTAGTCCTGTAATATTTGGAGCTGAGTTTTTGAGACGTGAGAACGCACAGTTCCACAAACCTCCGCCTCTCCCACAAACCCCCGCCCACTCCAGTAAGCACTGACCAATCAACAAGCCCTCTACATCCAATCTGCTCTCATTCATTTATTTTTTTAGCCCCGCTTTACAAATGATTTAGCCATGAGTTTAGCTTGTGTCTCTTTCTATCTAAGCAAACTCTTGTACTTGTAAATAATGGCAGTTGAAAATTGGCAGTGTTAGCATTTTATGATTTATAATACATGAACAGCACAAACCAGCAGTAATTCAAATCTGGATTAGGCCTTTAAAATGACTACTGGGAAAACAAATACAAGTCCCTGTGTATTCAGTAAACTTCAGGAGGATGTTACAGTCGCCAGCTCAGTTTATAAGAGCCTGCAGAGGATTGGAGTTTTGTAAGCCCTCATTGACAAATCTACTTTAAATTGGGTTCATAAAGATACAAAAATGTGGCTCCCCGAAGTCCACATCTTACTGCACAGAGGTGATTTTTCTTCCAGAGCGGCTAATGACTTTGCTAACGTCCAACTCCGTCACCCCCTTGTCTCTCATTGGCTGGCATGTGTTAAGTGTATTGTAAAAGGGTGTTGTTTAGTTGTTTTTGTAGAATATAATGAAGTGGACTGTGGACAACCTAATGTTCCCGTGACGCACAATCAAATAAAAAAGTGAGCTCCGAACATATCCTTTTAACAAATGCACACACCTTGGGAACATTAAGAGTGTTGGACTTCCTCTGCTTGTATCATTCGTTATTGTGATTAATATTGGCAATTATGGCTCTGGACTGGGATATGCGCATTTCTCATCTAATTTATTTGTGTTGGCCTGCTCTGGTGACTTGTACAAATTAAGCTGTATCTGCGTTCAACAGACTGTGAAATTAATAATTTTACAGATTAAACAATAAAAGTCGCTGCAGGGGAATATGGGGCAAGGGGAAACATGGTGGACCTCCTTTGCTCTCCACACTGGAATCCAGAAGTATGCCAAAGCAGTAAATATTTTCCACAATGAGTTTTCCTTCATCTAATCTCCAGCTAATCTAATTCATGTATTTTCTGCCACTTATTCCTGTTAGGCAAAGAGGGCTGAAGACTATCCCAACTATGGGTCTGGGTCTTAAAATGGTGGGAGAGCCAAGACTCAACTCCAAGAGATTGTGTGTCAACCGACCCCAGGGTTGAACCCACAATGCCCTGTGAGGCAGGAGCGCTGACCACTCTGCCAATGAGCTCCTCGTGATGTTGACTATAGTGTTTTTCTACTATCTTATTCTATAGAAAATGCAAAAATATGCAGCAAATATGTTGACCAATATTTGTCTTCTACACTTGTCAACAATAAACCAGTGGTGCTGGAAAGTTCTACTGCTATTGCATGGCTGGCTACATCTGCTTACACAGCAAAACAGCATAGAAAAAAATAAAATAAATAATAATAATGATAATAATAATAATCAGTCTTATGTTGTGCTTTTTGATACACTCAATGTCGCATTACAGCTATGTGCAATTTCATTTACTACTTAGTTACACTTGATGCTGGAGGCCACAGTTGATGGAGATGTGGCTGCCATTGTGTATCTACAGCCTCTCCAACTACCACCAAACACAATCACACCATCATACATACATAGACAAGGTGGGTGAAGTGTCTTGCCCAAGGACACAATGGCAGTATGCAGTGCTGGTAGTGGCGATTGATCCGCCAATCTTCTAGACAGTGGGTGAACAGCTTTTTCTACTGCCGCCCATAAAGACATGGCTAACCTTCATGACCCTGCTCTTTGCACCAATAAAGCTACTATGGCACAAGCTATAATTATGTACTAGTCTGTCAAAAATAATACCTTATAGTTGTTTACTATGATCTAATAGCTATAATAATTGCTTATATTAGATAGAATTGTACATATTTTGTCGCTTCTACCTTGGCAGAGAGAAAGCTGTTTAACCTTCGTACTCTTACATTTTTCACCATTCATGACCCTTGTGTTCAATAATATATAATAAAAGTCTGTGTAGTTCAAGTAAAGCTGAAAGCTGATGTCCCATGTTTCTCTGAGTGTATAATCCTGTGTAGTGTACCTTGTAATGACGTGTTGCTGTTAGTTGTGGTGGAACATTGTCTGTTGTTCAAATTAACCCCTGCTGACCCCATCACACTCCCATACACCTCTCTTTGTCTGACTCTTACTCTGGCTCTATCCCAGTGTCAGGAAGTGTGGAAAAGTTGCAAGAAGAGAAATACGACTCAGGTGTGCTGCAGCAGGGATGACTCTCTTTAAAACAGACTGAACCAGAACGGAGAGTTCACACAACAGTCCGACTGGGACAGGACAGGCTCTGTCAGGAGGCTGTTAATATTACTGAATGTCAGCTCATGAAAAGGTCACGGCTCCCAAACATTTCACAGAGATTTTTCCGCACATTACAAAGCACCACTAATCAGACAGTACAAATGGATGGCTTTTTGTTTCACCTGAAAATTGTATATGTTAGGTTAAGGTAGCCTTTGTTGTCCCCATAGGGAAATTTGTTCTCTGCTTTTGACTTCCTTCAATGCCACTGGACAAACTGTCAGAAGCAGAAGGCAACCATAATGCAACACCGGGACCCGTCTCCAGATCTTGGTCAAGAGTATGGAGGATTAGCCTATTGTAGGGCTGCTCGATTATGGAAAAAATAATAATCACGATTAGTTCAGACATAATTGAAATCACGATTATTCAAATTATTATTCATTAACTTAACAAAACAATGTAAAATAAATTTTTTGCACATAAATTAAAAAGTGCAAAAATATTAAATAAACCAAGTTTGTTCTCTTTTGTAACCAAATGGAGTGAACTGCTATAGAACTGTTATAGCCTGTTATGAACATAGAACTAAAGCAATTATTTAACAAATAAAATTATTTCTCGTTTTAAGTCTAGTAAGTAGCCTATATTATTTAAATTCCGGTTATATGCATTATTATTATTATTAAAGGTTTTTTGCCAGCAACACCAGTCTGTTTACATGATCTTGCTTAAGTGATGATGATGACGCAAATAGGAGTTAGTTCACCTTTTTATTGTCCTAAACTAATGCGGTTCTAACTGCATTTGAAGCATGTGTTTCCCCTCTTTGACTGCACGCATGCAAACACAAACACACTGTTATCAACACATACACACTGTTATCAACACATACACACTGTTATCAACACATACACACTGTTATCAGCTCTGTCTCACGGAGCTTACGACACCAGCGCTGTTTGAGCTGGATGAGACAGCGCACTTACTCTATGCCCACGCCCAACTCCAGTGCTCTGAGACTGGGCAGACTTGCCGCTGAGACACCGCTAGGAACCCCCGGTAGTTTAACATGGTTTTAAGCTGCTTTTAACTATGATACAATGCGTGTTTAAGCTCACGGCATCGGGGCGCGTTGAACAGGTTGTCAGAGGCGGAGACAAGCGCACGCAGTCCTGTTTTATTGCTCTGCCTGGGGACCACTGGCTGTCCTCCGCAGCCTCACCAGCCCAACGCCATAACAACAAAACCCAAATGCAAACAGTCATGGGGCATGGTTTAGCTATGAACTGGAGAATTAGACACACCCACAGCGCTCAGGTGCAAACTAGTAGCTGATAAAGTCAAGCGCCACAGACTAAACCATACATGCACAACTTGTACACTTACAACCAGAGCCAAAACACTAAGTAAACATAAAACCACTGCACTCACCGTGTTATTAGACAACCATCCTCTCCTGTCCAGTAGGGGATAGAAACAGTATCCAAAACCCAAAGCACGCCTTGCACACAGTGTGTCTTGGCTCAATGTCTTTCTCTTCAAACCCAAAGTGCTTACAAACAACAGAATTTGTCTTGTCTTTTCTGCTAACCAAAGCGTCTACTGTTTTTGTTCTGCCAACATCTTTCCACATTTAGCCTAGCTTGTAGTTATCAGAGCACAAGCTCTGAGAAGTGAGGGGCGGAGCCTGACTGCGCATTCAAAACACACGTCAAAGTTAGTGTTATTAATCGTTTTTCTCGATTACATAATTTTTGTATTCGTAGGGTGTAATAATCAAAATTGTAATTGAAATTCGATTAATTGCACAGCCCTAGCCTATTGTGCATGTTTTAGGTTGTCAGAGGAAAGCTGAGTATAAGCAGAAAACCCACCCAGACACGGGGAGTCAGAAAGATGCCACACATTCCAGGAATCAAACCCAAGACCTAAGGTGAAAGCACTAACCACTTTGCTATTCTGCCACCAAGCAATATGTCTGTTTCACAGAGAGCTGAGGTCCAGCCAAGAAATAGAGAAAAGTCAGAACAAGATGAACTGGATTGATACCAGAGAATACATTCTTCCACTTGGTCCCATTATAGGTTGCATCCTACTGGAGTCAGCAACTATGGGACTGAGGAAGCTGTACCAAAAAAGGGCCTCTTAGGGTGTGTTCACAGTTGTTGGTCCGCAGGACTTGGTGCGCTCTGGGATGAAAGTCCACACCTGTGTTGATGATGTCATTGGTCTGGTTCGAGTTCACATTGAGCTCTGCCAAACAACCTCAACTGACTGAGGGAGCAGTTACACCCTTAACCTGTAGGGGCAGCACATGGGTATTTACTGAGAGAAACTTGGGAAGAAGAAACCCTGCTCTTCTATTGGTCAAAAGTCCACCTCTTCAGCCGAATATATCGCAACAATATCATACGGTGCACTTTAATTAATATTTAATTAAGTCTTAAGTTTAGTGCAGTGATATCGACTGAATACAAAGGGACTCTCTCAGGCGATTAATATAAAATTGGTGTTGTTTCAGGTGTGTTTTAACATTTGTTTGCTAATGTTAGCAACCTTTTAAATACATTTTGTTAAACAGTGGTGTAGTCCACTCCTTGGTGTTAGTCCATATTTTGGTCCGCGTTGCGTTCGCACTTCACCAGGACCGCACTAAGAGCGCACCAGGGCTCAAAGCGCACCACATCAAGACCTCTGATTTCAATTCTAATTGCGCGTTCACATCTGCTCAAACAAACCGGACTTTCCCAGGAGGTGCATCAGAGTTAGACTGAAACGAACCAAACACGGCAAGTGTGAACACACCCTTAGGTGCAAGTCTAACACACAAAGACATACAATATCATACAGCCCATTTTCAGTTCTAAAATGTGATATTTATTGTCACCACCAATTGCAAACTCAGTTTGCTAGTGCTTAGTTATAGATGGCAGCAAATTAAAAGTAAATGCTAAGATGATTAAAGATGCATTTCTTTGCATTCCTCAGTATTAAAAGTCTTATAGGGACTTATTATACATTTGACTTTTAAAATTGACTGGTGATCAATAAAAGTGCAGGTAAGTATAAGGAGGGATTAGAATAGCTCCAAACAGCCCTGTGACTAGCTGGCCACAGTCCAAGGTGTACCCCCCAGGGGTGAAAGTAAGCCGGTACGACCCGGTACTACGTACGGGCATAAGATTTAGAGCGGGTACGCAGTACCGGGTAGAAAGAGATCAGCTGTCCAGCCAGTCTTGGCAGCTTTAACACAAATTAGAAAGCAGCCGCGGGCCGCGGACCGCGGATGCTTTTGTGAGAAAAAAAAATCTGACGCTAAAGCATGTGACCCAGGCAGTGCTTTATCTCATCATATATGTATCTGGGTGGTTTTTAGTGGCTTATGATCGCTCCGTGATGTGATTTAATGCACAGAATGTCCCTCTCCCCTCTCATCATTCACTGATTGTCTCGCTTCCTTAAACAAACGCATTGAGCATGCGCGTCTTACGCCCAAAGCACACCTGGAGTGCCACCTCAAATTACACCAAACGGTCGATCGTGATCTACCGTCGATTGTAAAAGCAGTGAGGGTAGATCACGGAGCCATGTCTTTCCAGATAAAATCATTTGCCTATAGCTTTTGATTGACACGCAGATGGATCAGTCTGAGATTCTTTCTAAAACACGAGACACCGCGGAAGCGCGAGGAAACCGCGCGAGCGAACTAAACCAAATACAAGCAACTTAATAACAATCAGAGTTCTGGCCGCTTTCACTTCTGTTGTGGAGGCTGTGGGCGGCTCGCGCTCCGCGGCCACTCTGAACACTGCCATGGGGCTGACGCACACAGACACACACACACACACACAGGAGGAGAGGCAGCGGTGTCAGGGAGGAGACAGGTGAGGAAGGAGTCAGAGCCTGATGTATGTCACCTGTATGCTTTGTTTTTGTCCTGCAGTAGTTTGTTGTTGCCGTGCGTGAGGAAAGCTGACTTTGTCGAAGTCTCACAAGCTCCTCCCCTGAGTGTTACCATGGAGCTCCTGCCACTCACCAGTGTTACTAAAATAATACTGAGTTTTGATGATAAGCTGCATTGATACTGCAGTTTAATTCAGGCATAATTATAAATATAGTAGGCCTATTATAATCCATAATAATCAGCAGTTTTAGGAAATAATGGAATGTTGTAAATATCACTGACAAAAATGCTACATTTATTAGATTCAGTTATTCCTGTCCTGAGTTGATAATTAATGTTTATCATTTTAGTTTAATAAAATGTGACGTTATTAAAGTGGTTATTTCTATTTTTATTTTCATGTTTAACCACTGCAATAATTATAACCCTGATAAATGCCCACCATGTTTAATCGAAATAAGGGGTAAAAAAAACTAAAGGTAGATCTCCTGGCCTTGATGACTTTAAAAGTAGAGCGCATGCCGAAAAAGGTTGGGCACCACTGGTCTAGATAGAACTGTTGCTCAATACTAATGGTAATTTATATTTTGCTTATTGATTTTAACCTATTGTTTTTGGTGTATATTGTTGCGTCAGAATTTCATTGCCCCCTCTTTATTTAATATGGACCCCCATTGCCCCCTCAATGATATTTGTCTGGAGCCGCCCCTATCTATAGCAGGTTATTAGCGAGTAAGCAGCAGAAAGGAGTTTCCCCATGCTCTGACTGCAGCAGGAGTCGGGAGCTGCTACCTGTGTTCCCCCGAGCAGCAGCTACTGTCCCTCAGTGTTTACAGCTGTGTGTCTGTGTCACACGGAGCAGAGAACCATCTTTGTTACGGCAGAAGTACGGGGGACGATTTGTTTTCAGCCACCGTCGTGCGCCTCATAGAAAACAATAGGGGTGTATTTTTTGACCTGCGTCCCTGTGTGTGTTGGACTTTATTGGGTGCGTTTGATTTGTTTTCAGACCCTATTAAACCCTGTATAAGCCATATCTATATTTTTCATTTATAGTCAAGATTCATTCTCAACCTCGTATATCTGCTTTTTCTGCTATTAAAAATATATATGTAAGCATAATTTGTTATAGTACCGGCATAAGCAAAAATCTACTTTCACCCCTGCCTAAGGCCTAAAGTTAATGGGATAGGCTCTAGTTCCCGCAATGAGAATAAGCGGAAGAAGATGAATGAATGAAGAATAACCCCACAAAAGTCAGATCAGTATGTGCAGCACTCTGCTCCACACAGAGTAGAGCTGACGTTATATATCAGTCTTGTCTCCATTTGGATTAAGTACCAGATGTACTGTCTATAAATCTCAACACAGTTCACATTGGTGTAGTAAAATGATGGCTGTGTTAAAGGTAGGCTGTTCAAGATGAGAATGCTAAAAAAATAATTGCTTAGACTTCTACTTAAACACTGTATAGGCTGGGGTGGCAAAATTTGTTTTTTTTTTATTATTATTTTTTTATTTATCATTTTAATAGATCTTTTCTTGTGTCAATTTAAAAGCTATTTAAATTACAGAGGTAAAAGGACTCCTTTCTCTGGGATTATTAATGTTTTTAGTGTCTGCAGAGTCTCTACAGTCAGTATTTAAGCTGATCTGGGAGCTAGCTGTAGCATTAGTCACAACACAGTGGACAGTGCAGGGCTTGGAAGACCCTATTTATGCCTAATTTGATTTTCATATGGCTGTTTTTGACTAATTTAAAATGTGAATTAATCACATTTCTATGATTTATTGTCCAGCCCTAGTGTAGGCTAATCAGTGTTGCATTATGGACTTGGCACCTTGCAGCCAATTGTTGTTTTTTCATTGGTTACAATGAGTGAGATACTCAAAACAAGATCTGGAAATGGAAATGACCACAAAAGGGTTCATTTACTGTGTATATCTTTTGGACAAGGATAAAAGAAGATATTTATGGTTCATTAAGAATAAATGGAGATGAATGAGCCAATCACGTGTAGCTTGTCCTGTCTTGGTTTAGAATCCGGAATGCTTTATGTTTGTCAAGAGACTGTGTTAATATACGCTTGAGTCCTGCCTTAGTACAAGTACAACAAACACTGGTTTTAGCTTTGGTTTCGCCACCCACTGTCTCTGTCTCAACGGGACAGGCCGCAGTGACATCCAGAGGGCTGTAACATGGTGCAACTGCTGTCCCGTGGACAGGCTGGCTGCTCTAAATACAGGTCATTGGAACTCCTCCCAGATCACACAATGAATAAGTGCCGAGACACACACCAGAGCAGACTGGCAGCGTGTGTAAAGAGAATAAACAGGGAATGATTTCTGCTCCGTGGAGGATGGATAATGGGGATGTAAGGAAGAGGTTATTTTAACTAAAAACAGGACGTGCTATTACAGGAGCTGTGTGGTGGGTGCAAAGACACCCCACACACACAGAGGGAACTGTCCTATCTGCAGCAGAACATCACTCTGCTGTGCACGGTGACACATGACTGGCTTACTGTAATGCTATCACTGTTTATATTTGCTCAGAAACAGCTGGAGAAGAATCACTGACATTTTTTACACAATCTTGGTCTACTTATATGGTCACAATGATTGTAAAGCTTCTACCAGCAGCACAGCAAACACTGATTTGTAAGATTAACTAAATAAATGTTATTAGGCTATTAAAATATTGTTTTAATTAGAAACAATCAGAGCATTGAGCACAAACCTTCGTCAAGGGATTGCCCTATTTTGCAACAGTAAGAGATACAGTATGTTGCGCAGACCTGAACTTGAACCAGGAATTTTCTAGGTCGGGGGTAAATGCTGTATCCATTGCACAACAAAGGCCTTATCATTTGTTCCTTTACTGACCCCTTGTGGCTGGAGTTAGTATGTTTCTCCTTAAGGCTAATTTTGTACGTAAATAGATCCATCTGTTCCAGGAGTATTAGTATTATACTTCTGACTGATTTCTATGTTCTCATTTGTGGTGTGTTAAATTACGGGTAGGGGATGATCCGCAACACTCAAAGATTTCAAGACAGAAGAAAAACTAGGCGAAAGTAGCAGTCTGTCCGGAATTTGAATATACTGGATATATATGGAGAGAATGAACGCAGAAGATAAACTGGACTTTCCGCCTGTATCCAAATAAGTACAAATGAGCCTTTATCCTGGAATAGTACAGAATCTTCCCAAAAAAGCAACATAGTGCCGAACATAACTGCAGCCACAGAAGATCCCCATTTTGAGTTCAGGTCTGTGAATGGGGCCAATGCCTTGGAGGAGGTCTGTGCTCTCCAAGTGCTTCAAGGTTTTTCAAAGCCACTGGTCACAAAAGCTCTTGACATTATCAGTTGTCGTGCTCTGAGGTCATGCATGTGTGTGTGAAGAGGGTTAGTTAAGGCCTGTGAAGGGGAACCTCCTAATTAAAGGCTAAGCTCAGAGATGAATGCAGTTTAGTGTGTATTTACCTGAGCGCAACGTCTGTGGTTTTCACACCAGTCCAGGACCTGGTCACTCTGCAAAGAAACACAAGGACAAGGCTTAGAATGAACAGGGAAAAACAAATAAACCAGAGAGGGGAAAGTCCTGCCACCAGAAAGCAAAATATTATTCATAAAAAGGTCAATGGCTAAATTACATAAGCAACATGACACAGAGAGAGACAGGCCCCAATTGTGCTTATTTACATACAGTAATTATCCCAAGGTGAAAATGAATAATTACTGTGTCTGTGGACTGTGGAAAAGACAGAGACCACGTCACTCTGTGGCATATGTTTGTGTGTGTATTTAAACCTGAGTCAAGACCACCAGTAAATATGGAGGCTACAACCACGGTGACACTGAGAGACGTCACTACACGACCACACAGCAAAAATACTGATTAACCAAACAGCCAGATGAACCAGACATTTTATTAAACACTGGTTCACCTTTGTCAAATTGTTGCTTTAAGGCTAAAATGCTGGTAAATTAAAAAAAATAATAATGGGGGCAAAACTATAGTGAAAAGAAAAAAAAATCTTATATATAAGATTTTATTTATGAGAAGTCCTCCTTACCAAAGTTATCAGTTAGAATCACAACATTTCACAACACAATCATTACAAGTATCTTAAGCTGCAAACAGGATGTCCGGTTTGGCTTTATAATACATGGTGAAATTAGCCTCTATGGAGGGCGGTAAGAAATATGAATGTGGATGAGTAGACATCAATCAACATTAAAATTATAGGCATTTTGTTCACTATTAAAAATAAAAGCTTTTGCAATGTTCATGTCAGAAAATGGTACATAATATAATGTCCCCCCAAATGGAAGAAACTACATGAACAACTGCAAAAGATTATCTGTTGGCAACATAAGATAATGTCCAGAGGCTGTGCAAAGGACATTTCTAGTAGAGTGGCACAATATGGGTATGGGTTGGTACAGCACACTTTAACAGAAGAAACAGTACCAGTGCACAGGGGAATTATCACACTTGTTATTATTGTTAATGCTTAATAACTCATACTTATCATATTTATGATATGTCTTCTATAAAGGCTCCCCTTTAGTACTTTTAGTGCCACATATCAGGGATTTATGCCACAAATTGTGCCTGTCCCAAGCACAAATAGAAGGGGTTGCATCAGGAAGGACACCCAGTCCAAAACCCCATCCCAAGTACTAATATAAATAATTGGCTGTGGTAACCCCTGAACAAAAAGGAGCAGCTGAAAAGGACTGTCTAATAATAAACTATATCTGATATCGAAACATTCTGTACTGCTTGTATTATGATTGCCAAGCTGACTTTGGCAGTGGAAACATAAGCTATTTCAATGACTCTTAATGTAATCATTGCTTATTGTGACTTATACTTTATTGTCCTCATAGATCTTGACCTAGGATGCTGGTCAGAAGTATCTAGCTGGAGGATTACCCCCAATTTACACCAAAAGCAGAAACAGTGCAGAACAGCAGTGTTGTGGCAGTGTCTGAACCGCTTTCTGTTTATTTAGTCTGACAATTCACACACGCACATGGACGTCCCAGTAATGACTCGCCATTCTGCTTTGCTACAGATAGGTTTAAATTAAATTAAGTAGCTCTGCAGGGACCTGCAGAGCTACAGCCAAGAAAACACAAGAAACAGGCACCAAGTGTCAAAATAAACTTCCGCTACACTTTCAAAATAAAGGCTCACTAAATAGCCGTAATGTAAACAGAGTACATTGAGAAGCTGATTCTTGAGAGGGAAAATGTAGCGTAATTTGCAACACCAAGCAGCCATTTTACAAGGACATGCAAAAGTTGAATGCCTGGCCACAGTTTTGTGTTAGACAGTGAGTAGTCTGTAAAACAGAGGGAGAGACTGGCACCAGCAGCAGAGCAGCAACAGCCCCGTCGCCCCCGGTGTAAATTCGGGGTTAGCCTTCTGTACATGTTTTAGGTTGACGGGGAAACCAGAGCACCTGGCGAAAACCCACCTAAAGACGGGAAGAACATGCAAACTCCACACAGAAAAGGCCCCATACTGTGGCTTTATAGATCACCTTGCAGTTCTTATGTCAAGATTTGTTGTCAACATCCAACTTTTTCACATTTATTTACATTATACAAATATAAAAAATATAAATATATGAAAAAGCCAGCATTCTCTCATTCTCACTCTTATTCTGTGAGCTCTCCAGCTGCACTGCTTTGTCATCAGCACAATCACATTCACAATCAAAACAACTATTAGCCCAGTGACGTGCGCTTCTCTGCACCGTTGTCATGTTCGTCTATGGGGAGAACCCAAACCTCTCTCGTGCTTGTGTGTACACTGCGCCTCTGTCCCAGCCTCTTGAGTGTGTCTGTAACATGGGATAAGCCCTCTTAATGACTGCTAAAGCCTTCAGAGCGAGCTGTATTTAGCCCCAGCCAAGCTTATCTCTTTCCGCACACACTCGCTTTTCAAGGCCTTCCTCCCCTTGTCCCACCAGCTATTGTGCTCCCGGTATGGTT
This sequence comes from Bostrychus sinensis, assembly GCA_020698575.1. Lineage (NCBI taxonomy): Eukaryota > Metazoa > Chordata > Actinopteri > Gobiiformes > Eleotridae > Bostrychus > Bostrychus sinensis. The sequence continues at coordinate 9,770,183 of CM036246.1, read as the reverse complement.
AAGGTCAGGAGGTTAAGGTTAGGGTGACACCGAATAGGTCAAGGGTCAGTGATTAGGATTTAGGGGCTTTTTTACGCTACACAAGACGCCCGAACCAACTCTTTCAATATGACTATTTTGGTAAAAGACAGAGAATAGAAGAAGCTATGCCGTGCTTTGGTGTCAAAACACTGGGATTTATTTTCCTTTGTACTGACGCAGCTAAAAATAATGACAGTCATTTGCTAAAATGAGGGCAAGCCAGACTTTTTTTCCTACTCCGTGATGGGACAATGCATTTCTAAGCTGCTTTCTCAGCTACATGATACACCTCCTAGGATTTTTGTAAAATTCCCAGAGATGGGTTAGTATGTGTGAAAATGGGGAGAGCTCCAAGTACTTCTCAGATGTTGTTGTTTGCGCCATTCCTCTCATACTTGCAGCTCAGCTTTGCATCACATGATCTTCAGCTGTTTGGTTAGAATCGGTGGAACAAGATATTTAAATGTAGTGATAACTTGTGTTGATAGGGTGGCTACGTTGGTGCAAGGTTAAAGTAATTGTTAAATCCCTAACAAACTAATTAGTGGCAGGTCTGTGGGGAATGATTGGTGGAAATAGGAGACCAAGGGGACTGCTGCCATAGTGTCAAACAAGCAAGTGTTCATATAAATGGAACTTTATTTTTAATAATGGTATATCTCTTCTCACAGATTCTGACACTTACCATAAGCCAAGAGCATTGTGGGAAGAGATAAAAGGAACACTACAACAAGTGTAGACCTTCTACTACTAATGACAAATTCATAGACATTTTGCTAACACCAAGAGGTTAGTGAGGGGTAATCGAGGGCCAACCCAAGCTCTTGTTTGTTTCAAGATAGCGTATTTTACATCCAGCCATGGTGTTTATAAATATCAATCACTTGTGGTCTTACCCCAAATTTACAATGAATGTGTTGCATGTGTGGTTGGTCACTGTTGCAGACTTAGTTAGTCGATGTGTGCCTACACCAGCAGCGTTGCAGGTATGTCTACGGATGCCACAGTCGCTATGCATAACTCTGAACAGACCAGACAAAAAGTCAGAACCAGGACCAGTGAAGAGGATCAGGTATATTTTAAAATAAAACAGCACATGCTCGCCCACAATGCTATGTAAGTATTGTGTCTAAATGAATAATATTCAAATTAATGGGAGATTGTGAAAAGTCACAGAAGCAATATCACAGAAGCAACAAAACCATGTTGGCGGTGTACTGTTCATGGAACGCATTCAGTGAAAATGAGGGGTTAACCATTCATAATTGAAAATACCTGATCTATCTGCGAGACAAATAAAATTGACTTAAATTAACAGACAATACAAGGCTTTTAAATGTGATCTTAGGTTAGTCTTAAGTATACAAGTATTTGAATTGAGTCTGCATGTTCTGTCCAGTGTCCAAAGGTTTGTTCCAAAGACAATGCATGCGTAGGTGAAGTGGCAAATCTAAAGTGGCCATAGTAAATTAATGTTAAAGTTGTCATAATACATTTCTTATTGGCCCTGCGACTATAGTGGCAATTGTCTAATGTGTACCCCAGCTCAGGCCCATAGTCACCAACCAGTCATAACCCCCAATGGGAATAAGCACAACAAAAGGAAGGCATGGATGTAATTAAATGTAAAGGCAACAGAATTACACAAACATTTAGCTTTGCAGGAGAAATGCTTTAGTAATTCATTTATTTGTATCTTTAAACTAAACATTTGTAAACTTCCACAGGTGAAATGTTAACTTGATTAGTTATAAAGGATGATGGTCTATTGTACCTTCAAGACAACTGGCTTGTTTGACTACCACTGAAGATGCTTTTCACAAGTTTTGTTTAAATCTAAGCGGAAAGTCTGAGAGTGTATAGTGCTGAAGAAGTGTAATATCATAATCTTGATCTATGACTGGCCAATTCAGAAAGCCTGACAAAGACACCAGGAATGCAGCACTTAATTATACTTCACATAGCCTTTTTAATGCTTGCTTTACTAATTACTTTTAACAGCTATTCATTAATATGACCAGAAATATGCTTTGTATCTCCTGCCAAACCTTGAGATCAAAAAGCAAACCCAGATGAATGTCTTCCACATGCTGACACAGCTTTAATACCGAACCAATCATAGATCTATCATTAGAAGTACATCTGTGATTTAGAAACTCCAGTTACCAATCATACTCCCCCTTGTCCTGTCACTGCTGAAATATATGTGCAGATGCCTGTTAGTTATGCCTCTTACACCCAGCCACTGGAGCCAATGGTTCAATCCTCAACACATAAGTCTTATATAATATAGTCATGTTCATTCACTCTGCATTCTTTCCTCTACTGCCACTCAACCACGTTTGTGTGGGTCGTCCTGTCACGCTGTCTGTCTTTCATTTGGACCCTTTAACGTCCACCTCCACATTACTGCCAGCTCCAGTGAATATGACAGCGGAGAGCCTCAGAATGGCCATGATATACTGTAAATGTTCCACTCAAAGAGCCAAAGACAGTGCAGTGAGAGAGAGTGTTAAATATCTCCAGATTTTCAATAGAAATCTCTCTGGAGGTACAAAGCCACTCTCCTTCTGCTTCGTCCCTCATGTATTCAACCAAGTATTTTATCTCCATAACTCCATAACATACTGTCAAATTGTGCTGACTTTCATATATTGTCCAGTCCAATTCTATGAAGAACCATAAAAAGGACTCATTCTTACTTTAACATAACAAGAAATTTTATATTGTTACATTTTTCTTTCCTACATTTTCCTTTTTCTCACTGAAGCTACAGCACAGGTAGGTCATTATTTCTCTGGAACATTCACTTAACTGGAAACTGGAAAGTTAACATTATTCAATTTGAGAGGGTCAGTGACATATAAGGCATATAGGCATGTGCCTAGAATATACTGTATGTACATTCAAACCTCATTTTAACCTTTTTTTAACCATTTTAACATTCAAACCTCCTCATTTTAAAACAATGATTATATTAAACTCTGGATGGGAATATGGACTAAAATTATATCCAGTTAAAATCTCAATCTACAATATATCTTAAACATTTCCCAGACCTTGCAAACTCATGAAACAGTGTCCAGTCCTGTCTGTTAGATCCAATAAATAATGATCAATATCATTCAATATTGTCTAACTGGTGGATTCAGTATATCTATAACTGAATCAAATTCTCATCATTTGCCTCCTCAACCGTAACATGACAAAAGCCATGTGATGTAATGTAGCCAAACAACAAACTGCTACGATAGTAAAACATAATAAAAATGTTGGAGGATTGCTGTTTTTTGCTAAAATTGCTTGTTGCCGTCAGCAAACCTAAAACTCACCCACTCTCAGGAGTACTTCTACACTGTTGGCCCGCATCGCTGACCCAAACAAATCAGTGAGAGACTGACAGGATGGAATCCATCTTGCTGCACAAGATAACCTCAAACCTACCTTCTTAATGTTTTTTTTATTTTCAACTACAGCTGCAAAGATCTCATATACATGCGTTTAAGGCCACATTAGGTCTTTGGACTGTACAGTGCTGCTTCATCTAAGGCCACAAAGACCAAGTTTTAAAGACCAAGACAGGTTATGTTATAGTTGAACTTTTATACAAATTTCAGTGCTGCTTTTCTGACTATTGAGATTATAATGCTTTGCACTTTCCAGTTTCCAGTCTTATTCCAAATATAGTAAGAACTGGCCTCATTAACTCAACATTTGAGTAATCTTTAAAGTTTGTTTGTCTGTAAATGTCCCATTTTACTTACTCTTTCTAGTGTCAATAAATACTATCTTTACATGTTATTTTTGTGGCACTCTCCACTTTCCAAAGTGCCTCTAATGTTTTTGCCTTCCCTTTTACTGCCTTCTGTTGCTCAACCCCCTCGGTGATCACACACATGTGGACGTATGCAGTCGTGTCCCAAGTCAATTTCATGGGACATATTTGCTGTCAGAACCAATCAGGAAAGTTTAGATGGGCCGGTGCACTGTACGGCTATTAAATGGTGGTCAAAGTAGAGGGTTTAATGTGTCTGAGACAAAAACAGCTGCACGTGTTCAAAAGTCAGGGTTTGGAAGAAGATGGCCTGAAGGAGACCAAAGAGGAAGTTGAAAAGAGCAAACAGAGACAGGAGAACCAAAGTGAAAGATGTGAATAAATACAAGTTAATAGGAGACTGGCAAAGACCGCTGGATACTAATTATGAGACCGGATGCGATGAATTTTAGAGAGTATTGATCACTGGAAACTTGCAGTGAATAGGCAGCTTTGAGGGAATTCTACTCCAGAAATAAACATTCTAGACATTTACAAAGGCTTCAGATTTTGTTGTTTTAGCAAATTGCTTGATTCTTGCATAACAGAAAATAAATGGGATATCTACCATTAAATAATATGAAATGCCATGGTTTCAAATTTCAGTGACAGAGATTTTCTGGAACTCTTGATACTTTAGCTGACAAGGCAAAACAGGTAGGTAATTAAGTTGGCAACATCAAATCTGCTGAAAGGAGTGTATGGTTTTCAATCATTACTGGAAAATTGCATTTACAGGTGAATTGTGAATGTTATGGCCCCATCCTACACTAGTTAGTGCCGTATCATCCAAACAGAGTACTTTATTCACAAAATGCAGGTTTGCTTCCTAGTGTTTCTAAAAGTACAGTGGGTGGTAGAGTTACCAAGCTCCTGTTTTATGGAATCAACTTCCAGCTCATGTTAGAGAGGCAGACACAGTCTCTACATTTAAAGGTCCCCTAGTTGTGTTCAAACAACTTCTTTTTTACTTTTAACCATGCTAAAATGTTATTTATGCCTCAAAAACATAACCGGAGTAGTATTTTGGCTCATGCATGCTTGTTTGAGTAATCCTGTATGTTCAGCAATCTGAAAACACTCACAGCTCTAGAAATGGCCCCAGAATGGCTCGAGCTCTGGCTAACACTTTGTAACTTAGCCTCATGAACAACTTGATCCCACAAATACATTACCTTCTCATTTTGACTCTTAATATACAATCTAACTGAGTTGAGCTATCAGAATCCTTGTAGCAATGCAGTTCAGAGAGCATATGTACTACGAACCAGTGCTCACTCTATCACAAAGCTTGTTCACTTTTGCGGTTTATTGAGGATTTGTAGCTCTCTGTAGAAACATGCTGAATGGCTAACCCGCGCTGAAGCAGACTAACATCCACATATTGTTTTCAGTGCATTACATTAAAATACACAGATTACTAGTCTATATTAATGATAGAACAGTAGACGCTGCACTAGTTTCTGATTGTTAATTTTCAGAATACTTGGTATATACCTGCTCTTTATTCATTTTGTGACACTGTTGATTTTAATTTGTTTATTGTAATATCGACTTGTGATTGGTTGTTTAACACTGATTGCATCTGTGAACAAGCACAACCTGCTCACAGCTCTCCGGAGAAACCCAAGGTTAACTCAACCAATTTGTAACACTCTTTGTTATACCAGATTTTTTTTTTTTTTATGTCCCATTATTGCAAATAACATATTTGTAATGGGAGACAGATTGCTCAGTGAAGTATATGACATGTCTTTACAACATATTAAACAAAAAACAAAACAAACACTTGCTCAACTGTGACTTATAAAAAGATCTCTTAATGGATTGATTTCGACATCCTTGGGTCTTTTTGGTATGAAATAAAAACAGCCTCTTAAAGCTTTCTTAAGCCCAGGATCTCAAGCAGAAATTTATCTTCGAGCTTCATACACAAGAGAGCTGTCAGAAAGTGTGCTGACCTGCAGAGCAAGAACTATTCACACTAAAGGACTTCCACATGGCCTGGGACCCTATAAGCCCACTGAAGTAATTCATATTGAGTATTAATCTGATATTAGAGGTTCATAACAGAGCAACTCATGCATGGCCACAGCTGCAAAGTGTCTTAAGTATTCGAAACCAAGACTTTAGCCAAATATAGAGGCATTGAAGTAAGTGCAAATGTGTGTAAAGGCAGATTTGTATGAGTCCATGTTGTGGTCAGTGTTTGCGGTGAAGCGCGGTAGAAAGTGGATTTTTACACGATGCATTAACTCGGCTAATGGCACACAGATGACAGTGGACGGCTGAGTGACTTGTTTGTAAGCCCCAACAGAAACGAATGAACGCACTATGACTAACATCCACTCCACTGAATACAAAGCTCTTCCCAAAAAGCCCAGATTGAGGTCTGGTCTGAACTTTCCCGACACAAGCTCCTAATTAGTGTGTGCCAGTGTGTGTCATGTTATTGGTCATGGCAGGCCACATCCTCTAACCAACAAGTGTTCTAAAGAAAGTGTCTTATCAGACTAGATCAGTATTTTGTTTGAGTTCAGTTTAGAATAAGCCAAGGCAAACTGTAGAAAAGCCAAGTTAAGTCATAAGTTAAATAGGTTATTTAATGCAATATAACATAATGTGACAGGTTTGACATTTCTTTTGGCTGCTGTTTGCCAGTGTACCATGGGAACTTTCCACTTAAACAGTTATTTTTGGGATACCTGTAAAAGCCTTAATGTGGTACAGAGGCTTTACTATAGAAGTACATGGTCATGACATTCATATATGTGTTATTATTATTTAAATTACAGCCATTCATGTACCCCTAGTTTATGACTAACATTAACATTATGTCTCTGCCCTGCTCCTCTTCTCATACAGCTGTACCAAGGACACATCCAGTTCTGCCTATACCAGTTGATTTCTTGTTGTCTATTTGGAGGTAAGAAAATACACATTATCTCATGCAAAGGAAGCATATGTGGCTCGCAGTGGTGGACAAAGTACTCAAAGTCTGTATTCAAGTAAAAGTATTAAGCACTGATTAGAAAGTCAAGAGGAAGCACAAATACAATAAAATAATCCTCACAGACACAGTTTAGGAAGACCAAAGATATTCAGAAAAAGCAAGATTACTGCGAATCACACATTCAATTAACTATACATGAACTATGGGCAATTTTTAAAATGTAGACAAAATACAACATGCTGCTTGCACTTACAAAACATTTCAAGCTCTAAAAAACCCAGCAGAAAGATAAGCTGCATTACGAACTGAGCCCAAAGCTGCCAGACTGACCACTGCAATTCTAAATCTGTACGCATACTCTTTGTAATCTTTTTCCAGCAGCTTTAGGGTTTGTTCATAGACAGGTCCCTGCAGGGGTCCACATGCTGTAGAAAAGAGTGTGTATCACAACCAAATATGATCAAAAGTCTTAGGCGGTATGACTGTGAAACTCTCCACTCTTACTGGATAAAAAGTTGTTTTGCACCAACATAAACTTTTTTTCTCTAGTAAGGTCACCATACCTACTTCTGCAGGATTGTTTCCAGCTTTGCCTCAGAACACAAGGCAAACCTCCAAAGATACTAGAGGCTTCATGCATGGACATTATCGACTATGGCAAAGGCAACAGGAATCCTTATGATGTCTTAGTATTGGAGTAGACTCTCTGAAAATATTTAGCGTTATCTACAAGTTCGATTACCACTCTGCCAAGACAAAGATGTCAGAAGAATGGATGTAATTGCTGATGTAATGGGATATAATACGCCATGACAGTTCAGAGGCAGTAAAAGTCTTTCTTTCTACAGCTGAATCTACAAAGCCGTGCCGCTCAGATGCCTGTCCACTCCAGCTGTGATTTACTGTCCTGGTATGTTTTTGTGCAGGTTTCAGGTGAGTGAGTCGTTCCTGCGCTGCCACAACTTTATCACCATCCCTCTGGGCTCTCTGCTGATCAAATGACAGACACCAGGCCTTATCTTAGCGCTGAATCAAATAGGCTTTTGTCCCCTCCTGTCACCCACATCCTCCACTGCTCTCTCTGCTTACCCCTCTGTCCCTGCTGCCTCGTGATCATCTGTCTACAGGTATATCACTCACACCTGTCTTTCCAAGGGGCTTCATGCTTGACCAGAGCAGTAACGACAAAACTGGTTAGAGATGCTCAGATGGTTGGGCATCTCAGTGTCCATAGTCTTTCCCTAGTTTCCTCTCTAGCTATACAATTAATATATGGTCAAAAAAAAGTTAAATATAGCTTAGTTATAACTTAAATTCATGTACATGATAAGTGTCTTCTTTTGGGGAGCTGTTACACACACTTGGATTAGGTGTAAGTTGGCAGCCTAACCAGCCAGAATCAACCGTGTCTAGACTAATTCTTTGTAAAAAATAAAAAGTGGGCTATTTAGATGGATGGCCAGGCTACGAACTTGTAATTAGGTTTTAGAAGATACAAGTGTGCAAACTAGGACTGGCACAAAAAAAATCTATTGTGCTCCCTCTTCTCTCCTACTGATTAATCAGGAGTTTTAATTCCCCTTTAACCATATGTATATTAGTGCATTTATTAATATAAAATTTCACAGATTCCTGAACTCCTTTTGCTGTCTCACGAATCTGGCATTGCTATTGCATGTTAAATTAGTGACGCAGTACAACCCATTATCCCCTCTTCTTTTTGGAACCATAGTCAGACTTTATTGCTCAATACTGTGACACTGTGCTGTGTGTTAATTGATGGTGACTAAACTTCTCTGACATAAGACATCTAGAGTGTCTGCAGCCCATCCTTTACTTTAGCTCCAAGGGCAGCATAAATTATTAAATTCCGAGAGTGTATCAAGACCAGTTTATAATACTGTATTCAGTACTAGGTAAACCTTATAAAACCAGATTTGAGGCAGAGTAATAGAAGTTCTTCCAATAATGTAGGCAGTTAAACTAGTTGAGGTCTTAGTGCACTCTGATTTGATTTGATGACCAAAACCTTTAAGAATACCACACTAGCGTCTTGGTGTATATCAGTCACACCTGTCTGTGCCTGTGTCTCCATGCTTGACCCAATCTGTCTCTCTGCCTTTATCTCCGATCCTGTCCCGGTGCAACCTGACCTGGCCCCGGTGTATGGCCCTGTCTCAGAGCGGTGGCTGGTCGGCTGAGCGACCTCTGAGCTGATTAGACTTACCTACCGCAGTGCATCTGGGACACACATGCACTCATGCACATATAAACACACAGAGTTCTCATTCAGCGCCGCTCTGGCCCTTAGCCCTGGCTCCGAGCATTGACTGTCTGCTCATCAGATCCACAAACCTGCAAGTGTTTAGGACCAGGCTGCTCTAGTGGACTTAATATGTGCGGGTATGAAGGGGGCCAAGTGGTTTTCTAAATGTTGATGAATGTATGCAAAAAAAGAAGAAAAAAAAAAAAAAAGGTTTCAAACTTTAATGACAATACCCATGGCATTGGCCCTATCTTGCAAAAAAAAAACCTGGATAAAAAAATTAAAAAATCGTGGCTCCAGACACAAAAAATTATATTTTCTTTCTTGGTTCATTGGTTAAAAAAAACCTTGGCAGAGCAGAACAGCTAAAGATCAACACTGTCACTATTCATCTCTAAGCCAGGCTCTGTCCATTGACCTCTGCACTCATGCCTTATTATATGCCATTGATTTTTCCATGACACTGAGCTGTCCCATTTATACCGAAGCTGTCTCCATCCATCTTCCCTCGGTGATGCCTTGTTAGTGCTTTGTGTTGTGGGATAGAGACGGGAACACTTCACATGCTTTATGCTCTGCACTGCACCTTTCAGACAAGAATATCCTGCAATACAAAAAGGCTAAGAGTAATGATGTGTGCAGTCTCCAGTGCATAAACTGTTGCTGCTTATACACGACATTAAATATTCTTTCATTCATTTTTCTGCTTATTTCAGTTTTGGGGTCACAGGTAGCTAGATCTCTTCCTAGCAACTATGGAATTGGTACACCCTGGACAATAGCCATTTAGCTGCAAGGCTTAGAGATGTCCACTGACAAACAGCCATTCACTGTCACATTAATTAATTAGAGGTAATTTGAGTCACCAGTTCACCTTAACATGCACATCTTTAGACCATGGGAGGAAGCCAGAGAGAACCCACAGTAAATTTGAGGGTCGGGGGGGGGGCATTATATTAACACATTTTTGCAGTCCCCTGGAATGCACTGCACTGGTTTGAGTCCTATCTGATGTTGTTTGTGTCTTTTTAAACCTAGCCTGTCCTTATTTTATCTGTTTACATCAAGGCGGATTTTTGGGAATATGACAACATACCAGCATATATGTGAACACACAACATTCGCTATAAAAAAAAACATGACACCATAGAAGGGAAAGCGGCGGAAAACCCAGAGAAGCTGCAGGAGGAGAGGTGTAAATAGAACATGAATGAGTCACATACCGGTGGCTACACGCTCACCACACACGCATCCACCAAACAGGCCAAAAACACAGGGTTCAGCCACCAGGCCAGAGGAAGCAGCGGTGACAGAGGCCGGTGAGAGGAGCCTTATTGGGCCTGGCTCGTGTCAGAGTCACTGGAGTTGTTATCGAAAGCCTATTTAGAAATGATGCTGTCCTGTAAATCAATGGAAGCCTCTCCCACACATCTGTCAGTGTGCGTTTTCTCCACTATGTGCTGTAATGTTATTTCCAGGATGTGGTTCAGCGGTAAACTGGCTCAGAGTCTACTTTGATTGTGATGTAACACCGTAGGTAGTGAAAAGTGAAAATATAGGGCAGATTTTGGCATGGAGATTTCTGGTTTTCTTATTAACTGCAATTAATTATGTCACTTTGAGTTCAGCTTAAGCACTGCAAACAGTTTGGGTGTGTCAAATGAACCCTATGACACGCTATCAAAATCACTTATAGTGACTCTAATAGTGCAATAGAGTGCAATAGTTTCTCTTAAGTCTAAAGTAAAGTCTATTGTTGCACTGAACTGAACAGCATTATACAAAGACACAGTAAAATAAGGGTTAGGGCAATAATGACTGGATCAGTGCTCTACATTTTGCATTGTAAGTGTGATCACAATTTTTTTTTTTTTTTTTTTTTTAATAATCAAGCTCACTACCACCTTATTATTATAGTAGCTAATACCTATGCTGTACATCGTATTTTTGAAATCCTGGTTTAAAACATATATAATCAAGCCATATGATCCATAATGTCTGCTGAAAATTAAGAGAATCATTAGTGGCAATTCTTCTGATAACACACATTTGATCCATATTATGAAAAGTGTGAAGGTGAATGTGTCTCTAACCTCTTTACTTTTTATAATAATAATAATAATAATAATGCATTGGCTTTATCTAGTACCTTTCTTGACACTCAAAGCACTTTACAATGCATTATTTATTCACTCCTCAGGCACACACTGTCTCCAAGAGAGGAATGTTTAAAGAATATATCTCTCTCCCCTAATCATAGTTCACAAAAGTTTAGTGTAAAAAATCTCTCTAAGAAATATGTTCGAAAGCCAGAATAAACCTAAAAGTGTTGGTAAGAAGTGGATGAATAATGGAAAATCTGTCAATGGAAATACTGCTCTTGAAGGCCTGCCTTGTGGCTTTAACATGAGAAATACTACTGACGTGTACTAATATTGTTTAATTAAGAATGAAAACAGAAGACTACATTTAGCCATGTGTAATAAGGTGTGCCTCCATGGTTCACCAGGCTGATATGAATTATGTGAGAAGCTCTATGTCCAAAATCATCACTCTTCCTTTGCTCACTGTCTACTCTGTCAAATAAAAGTAAAAAATAAATAAATAAATAAAAAAAGTTAATTTATTGTCAGCTTTTTCAAAATGAGGTTGGTAGGTTCCCCGCTGCCCCCGTTTCTCCTGCTGCCGTTTGAAGCTTAAGATCTGACTACTGCGCTCCACTTCATAAAGTTCAAACCAAATGTTCTCACACCTTTTTTTCCAGAGGCACTAAACCTACACACACACCACAGAGTCATCCAGGGGCCACCCTCATTACCCAACAGCGAGGCACAGGTGGCAGGGGGCTATTCTCAGACCTGTGGCCAGAGCTGCGTACATACACAAACACACACATGGGCTCTCCCCTGTCCTCCTCCGAGCCGCTGGGCCTGCTGCAACACTGCGGTTAATGGCTTTCCCACCCACTACAGAGCGTGCACATGTTGAAGCCGTTAACGATAAGTGGCTTTTCCAACTTGGTAACGTCCTAATGTCCCTGTTAATCTCGCATTCCTCACTACAAAGGCCACGGAACACAAGGCCGGGGCCAGTTCAGAGACAAGGGGCGACTCTCAGGCCACCTCTTGGATCTATGATTAACAACACAGAAATGTATTTAAACCGCACTTCACCTTACAATAAACTCAACCACTCTGACATATCATGCAGTTTATAGTGTAGATCAGGGGTTCTCTAATGGTCAATGGCAGACGTTTTTATGCCCAAAAACTTTACTGAGACTTGAATGATTTACCTAATGTCTCTCCCTGCTCCTCTCTGTTTTCCTGTCACCTTTCATAAATCTAATCATCTAATAAACCATAAAAAGGTATATTTATTGTTCAAATAAAATAAACATTGAAACTATATTCAGCCTCCCCAAGATCCACTTTTGGGACTTAACCCACCATTTGAAAATTTAAAGGAATAATATATCAGTCATTCTCAAACTTTTCACACTGAGAAAATATTAAGCTTTTCAGGTACCATCTTTATTTAACTAAAGCATAAGAAAAACATGACAAACCAGGACTAAACTAGATTTAACCCAGGAATAAACCAGGTCTAACCCAGGACCAAACCATGACTAAACTAGATATAAACAGGATTTAAACCAAGTCTACCAGCAGTGGTCTAAACTTCAAATTTAAGCCTAAACCAGAGCAGAACTACAATCGGAATAAATAAATAATAAATAAATAATAAATAAATAAATCGGCTCCAAATTAAACTAAATCAGGACTTGAATTGAAAAAAAAGACTTCTGCGTACCACCAGAAGAACCCCACGCACCATCAGCGGTACATGTACCACAGTTTGAGAACCACTGCTATAGATTATATGTTAAAAGTACTGTACTGAACCTGCGTTATAACATTAGATTACAACAAAATGGTCTATAACTTCACAGTAACCTATTCCAAAACAAGTTCATATTTAAGGAAACAAGTCTTAGTATTTATTTTAGCATCTAAAATAGCAATAATTATAGTTATTTCTATATTATAATTACTAAATATTATTATGCCCAGTCTTATACAAGCATTGGATTTCCTAGTAATGATCTCAAAACTAAGCCTATATAACAGAATTACAACAGACATAAGTGTAAGCACATTTGAAAACATTGCTTGGTTGCAAAGACTCTATGTTGAATTTTCTCTTCATGGCAAAGCTATGCTCATTCAAACCACAGCCTATTACACAGATTTTCATATTAATACATCGTGGTTAACCACACTGCCCAATATGTGCTGTTTATGGGCTCATGAATGATACATAATAGTGTTTGAATAAGACAAATATAGTGTACTGTTGCCCACTTGACATTTTAAGCCATATTCAATATCACAAGTAAAAATAAAGTGGGTATAAATGCAGGCTTGTGGTGGTCACAAAGTTATAAAACAAATAAAGAAAGCCAGTATTGTAAAACTGTGTTCAATTGCCACACTGTACCTGAACGTGTCTGAAGGCGGCCGTGAGCTGCGTCATGTGCAGCGTGAGGCACCTGGACGTACATCGCGCGCTGTTGATCTTGTCCTGGACATCCTCGTGCTCCGGAGAGGTCCTGCGCGTGACAGCCACCGTTACCAGCGCGCAAAGGTGAAGCCAAGAAGATACTGTGCGTAAAGACATGATGTTACTATTAAACAAACGGACAGTTGGCCGGAAACACGCAGTTGTCTCCGGGAGTCGTCAGCGTCTTCCTCTCGCGACCAGTGTGTTGTGAATGAAAACATCTGCTCCAAGCTGCAGCGCGCGACCGAGTGCTCTCTTCCTCGCGCACAGACACTCCCACTACAGGACCATGTGCGCCTCTGCTCATTATAACGCATTATGGGCATTAGCTTAGCCCAAAATCACCGGTATTTGCTTAAGTATTTACTTCAGTAACCACCCTTTGCTTCTCATAGTGACATTCACTGCAGCCTAAGTCAGTGATTCTCAACTGGTGGGTCAATCCACTGGCTTTGAAAAACTTTTTTTTTTACCCTATCCTCTTTCATGAAATCATAAGAGGGGATATACCAGTTAAACAGGGATGCAAACAACAGTGGTGCACATGGAAATGCATGTAATATAGAGTTATCAGGTTTGTTGTCAGTGCCTAATAATTTTGTACATACTTGTTCACGAGTGGAAAGTAACTACCTACTAACTTTGATGGCAGAGTGAGTAGCAGACTGTAGTAGTAAGAGTAGAAGCAATGGCAGCAGTGGTAAAAGCAGTAGTAGTAGTAGCAGGTGTAGTTGTAGCAGGAATAGTATCCATTGTGGTAGCAATGTGGTTGCATGTAGTAATAATATTTTGAAGCACCAATGCTGCTCTCAAATACTCTGATTTTTGTTAAAGGCGCTATTTGGAAAATCAACTGTTTTGAGTTTTCAACAATGTTATAATGTTCCCTCTCCAAAAACATACTTTGGGCCCTTCTGAGACCTCAGAACACTCGGTTCCCCGAAACTTCGCCCTGGAAGCATTGACCTATCAAACAAGCCTTCTACATCCAGTATGCTCTGATTCATTTATCCAAAAAACTGTGTACAGCTCTGTTTCCACTGATTCCTCACAGCTATTTTTCATTTTGTAGTAAAAAGGCATCATACAAAAAGGTTAAGGAAGTAATAAGCTGTTTTTTTTCACTGTTCCTGCTAAAAATAACACAACAGAGCTGCACTCTCCTGCTCTTTGCTAGTCTCCTTACCTGTTTCTTTATGGCATCAGTAAAGTAATTAATGGATTAGCTTAATGTTCGTAAAGGTTGTATATCATACAATGCTGTTCTAGAGGCGACAAAGATTGGTTTAAAAAGATAAATAAAAGAATACCATTTAATTGTGAAAATGCATTGCCAGCTGCAGAAATTTGATACTGTATACCCACATACATCTTTCCCATTAATGTACTATAGTAAGAGCTTTATAACAATTCTGAATGGTTAATGCCTTTGGTAGTAAACAACTAATAGGAGCCCAAAATGATATACCAAATCACTTCCTATGGGTCAGCTACTGTTAAAATCTTCTATTTACAGTATTAGTGATCACAATATGTTCTCATATATTTCCCATTACTTGTGGTTATGGTCCATTGGATGTCATTGGAAATATTGTATAAATTAGTCCTCACATAATGACCCCTTCTGTTCCTTTTCCTTTTCACCACTTCTCATATCCCATTTACAGTTTTTTTTTCCTTTTTTCCATCCTCATTATCACTGCTAACACGCCATGATCAAAGCAGCACTCCAGTATACGCTCAGCTGAGTAATGCCATCTCGCTTCTAAAATTGGACAGAACATCACAAGGGGCCCACTCCATGCCAAATGCTTCCAATGGCCGTCTGTTGTTCTGGGCCCATTAACACTTTATCATTACTATTCTCAAAACAAACTGTGCATTATGGCCGGTTGATTCCTGCAGGGTAATTATGGGGGTAGACTAATAAAAGGGCATTTATTAAACGGTCTAAAAATGCGTTGAGGTAAGTGTTTGCCAAAAAGCTACAGTCAGTCAGTGGGTTAGTCATGGCTTTTCGACAGTGAGGGCCAGACTAACGAGGGTAAGTATAGGAGCAGCGCCAAGACGACATGTTTGGGATGCGGGGTTGAAAGCTCGATTTGTTTATGCAAAACTCTCCGGAGAAGTCATCCCTGCTGGCAATAAAATGTAGAGAGAATCACCTAAGTCTGATTGAGAGTAAATGGAGTTGTGTAAATATTTTGTAAATGCTGGCAGGGGGATTTCTGGCACTGAGGTGGATGGTAAATGCCGCACTCAGGCCTTAAACAGACAAGCACACAAGGATATATATTAAAAATGGAAGTCTCCATACTATGCACAAAGTTACTGATTAAATGAGCACCACATACTCAGCAATGTCAGGATGTAGTAAGCAATTCTCAAAAATATAATTAGCTTCTAATTAGTAGTTAGTAGATCTGGCTTAATAAGTGAAGAGGCTCTGACAATTGAGTGTGGTTGTAGCAGGATGGATGCTGTACAATATGGACCATTCACCTAAAGTCATAATAATGAATGTTATGATCAAAGTTGTCTGGATGAGGCCTGTAGCATTGAAGCTTTCTTGTCCATCAATCAAGGGGCTTTGAGGTCAGTGGGCATGTAAGGCCCATACACATAAGATAGAGTGAAAAGATTCTGAATCGATTCAGAAAATAATAATAATCAGAATTTTGTAAAGACTACAAATTATTAAAGTAAGCTATGTCCAATACAAATCTTATACTACTGGGTTGTTAAGAGTCAGCTCTGGCAAATGCTAACAGAATTTGGTGCTGCAACATATCACTTATTGTTCTCTCGCTTTGGTTTCTTGATTAGGAAGAGTTTAAAAATTCCGTTTCAGATATAATATATACACTTAAAATGAATTATTGTTTTAAAAAATAAAGCGGACATGAGCCAGAAAGGTGTCTAATGCATTGATGGGCCTCTGAATCAAAATCAAATCGAATCGTGAGCTGCCCTAAGATTCCCACCCCTAACTGCTGTACAGCTGTACAACACACGGGCCTATGGAAGTGTAACTCTAAATTAATGACACTCACTGGGGCTAAATTGAACAGCTTTCCCAAAATATTAGTCAACAAATGACTCAAAAGGTGGCAGAGCTAAAAACTGTGATTACTTTTTCCCACTAGTTTGAGTCATTAGTTTTTGTAGTCCTCAATCCAATTCAAATTGAAAGTCTTCAGTATCGATTTATATATCTAATAGTATTATTTTTTGAAGCAGTATATATGCACATATTGCATTGCACCTGCTGTATAGTTAAAAGTTTCCACAATGATACAACAGGTGGAATATAATGAAAATACCTCCATTCAAACTCCACAAAATCCTTTAAAAGCAACAATGCTTTTAAAGCTTTGTGGAGTTCGAATGCCAAAATGGGTTGTAGTCTAAACAGCCACCTCACATCTGCTGTGTCAGCACAGCACCTTTAAAAATAAGACAATATACTGTATAAGTGAGACAAGATATTTCACAGCAAAAAGGCAGCATGAATGGGCTTTTGACACACAGCAATTAGAAAGCCTAGCCATTGGTCTTATGCAAAATTGCATGCTTCACACTGCAATGGAACAATGTTAAGACTACATATAGTGTGGGCGCCTTAGTGGCTCTGCAGCACATACCACATTTGAGAGTGGCCTGGTTTGATTCCTGGCACAACTTTTACTACATGTCATTCCCACAATCTTTCCCTTGAATTCCTATTTTATCACTACCATCACCTAACATATAATGTCTTTTTGCATAGATTCTGGTGATATGTTCAAAGCATACAGTTCCTGCCTGTGAATTTCTGACCCCGCTCTACCTCCACGGCCTTTTAAATCAAAAAGCATAAAATTGATTTGAACACATGCCCACTTTCTTTACCCACAGTAGTCAACATAGTCAATCTAGAGAGAGTATCTTCATATTTTCACCTAACACGCGGCTCATGTTTCTGAATAAACCATTAGTGGAGTAACGGCCCTCCCCAACACATACTCACACACATCACTTACACTAGCTTTTGCAGGGTGCACGTTCACATCCATGTACCAGGAGCATGCACTGTCTGTCTGTCTAAAAAGTGCCGGCTGATTAAAGCCAAATGTGGTGGGATTGGCTGGACAGAGCGAGTGCAGGGGGACACTTCCACCGGCAGATGTTTGGCCCAGCAAACGTGCATGAATCTGAGCTCTTAAGCCACACTAGTCAGTAGGAATCAGCCAGAGAGTGATTGAATAACAATTATGTGGGGAATACTGGAGTGCAACAATGATACTCTCAAAATTGTAGACCTATTTTTTGGTGTGAACAAACCGCAAAATCCTGTTTCAATTATTCTGTTCAGTTACTCAAATAAATTGTCAAGACTAACATTGCAAATAAAATAAAATGTTCTGTTTTTTTTTTTTTTAAGATTTTGTGCCAGATATATTAACTCCAGCCCCAAGGAGTCAGTAAAAAAAGAAACAAATAATATTCTTTGTGGACTATTTACAATTATGAGTGATAAGGGTTCCTGTGGTTCAATAAATAGAACAGAGAATCTACCCTCAAACTAAGATTACTCCCAGTTCAGGACCTATGGCACTATATGTTTATCATTACGAGATAGTGCCAATGTCTAGGTGGACGTGAGCACTCTCTGAGTGCTTTTAGTAAAAAAGTCCTTTATAATGCTTTTTTCAGGCTTTCTGAAATAGTTTTGGACACCTTTGTATTACTAGTTCACATTTTATAACTTAAAATAATGTTTGTGTATGGAAAACATCTTCTTATGGGCAGCTGTCACTTTGACTATGCAGAGAATGCTTGTTTTAGGTGTCTAATAAGCATAAAAAGGCTATGTAGCATGGCTATTAGGAAAATGTTGCTAGCAGATAGATAAATGAGCTGACTGCTTTGTAGTGATGGCAATTTAGGTGCTTAAATTATCAGAATGAGTCTGGTGATGAGGTATGGGCTTTATGTAGAGCTGTGAGGCCGAGCGTTTTCAGATCGTTAGACGAGAACAGACTAAGCAAACACATTACTCAAATATGTGTGAATGAAACAAAAATACTACTCTAGGTATGTTTTTTAGGTGCAAACAAGATTTTCAACATGGTTAAAAGCTCAAAAAGTTGATTCAGCAGAATAGAATAAATTTCTAGCACTGAGTTTAGCACTAGATCCATCCCTCAATTATCTCCCCCCTTGTTAAACATGCCAGGAATGCTTTGCTTATCATTATCTGTCACTTTGCTACAGTTTTCGCTGTATTTATAATTTTGTCCTTAGCTGCTTCTCTGTATCTGCATTGCCATTTTCTCTGTATTATTGTGAGCCATCAATTCAATGTATACACTCACAGCCATTAAGAACATTCCTTATTGAGCACGTGACTAGACATAACCAGCATTGAAATAGACACTTTTACTGTATTGTTGTCAGTAACTTGAAGTTGACAAGTAGTGTTGGCCATAATTCTGGGTGCTGCATTATAAAGCTGTCTGTGTTATGGTGTAGGAATGTGATAACAAAGATAATTTATTCATTTCTCATTTTAGTCTCAAATGATTCCTAACACCATATGTCATTGGTTAATTTAACAGTTTTTCCTCCAAAACAGCACAAAATTTTGCATATGTTTACCTTACCCATTTGGTCCTTTTTCCCAAAATGGCACGTGGACTGATTTCAGTCTGAGTAATAATGTTTTCTTGCATGTTCACAGCAAAGATTGAAGATTGGATATCATGAAGGTACAAAAAGCCCTCTGATGACGTAATGTTATGAAGAGGTCTGCTAAAGATCTAACACATGCATGTCCTCCAATGCAATTTACACAACAAAGAAACTTTATCACTGCTACAAACCACATCATAAGCCATTCATATGAACTACAAAAGTAAGACACCATTTTAAATTTTGACTTTAATCATTACGTATTTAACATGTCAGTGGTCTAATGCAAACTGTGTCATCTTCCCAATCCCACCAGCTTTAAGTGTTTATACTTCAATCTGTATCTTGTGTTTTGGTTCCCGTCCTAAATTATTGAAGTGGTCTGAAATGATTTCCTGCAGCTGCTACATCTCATCTGTAAGTCATCATGTCTGTCACTTCTGAAGTCTTCAAAAAGCAGGTTTTTTTCAAGCCTTGATTTGAAAAGTTGCATTTGCAGTGTCTAAAGGAAAAGAGCTGTAGTGTCACTATGTGGAAAGGATAAGTAACTGCAGTTTTTCTAGGACTGACTTGATTTGTTAAATAATAACTCACTTGGATTGTTCAGTGCTTTGTAAATTAGAGGAAATATACTAGGAAACATTTAGTGTAAGCCTACTCGTATAGGCATGAATACAGTATGCCCAAGCTGTTAAAGCTGGCATTTTGACCAGAGTTGATGTCCAGCTCTGGTTACCATGTGGAGTAAATGAGAAAGGTATTGTGTTTGCATAGAAAAGTATGATTAAATGTGTTCATTTTTTTAACCCGTTAATTTGTCATTAACGAACTTGGTTGTTAGACTGCTATCACTTCTGTTGCTTGTTCTTGCAAGAATAATACGAACTGGACTGGCTTAATCCCTTTTATTACTTTCTCACACAAGTTGTACAAATAAGGTCCACCACAAACTTGGGGGCTGATCATCCAGGACCAGTGGCATGGGTGTTGTGTGCTTGGTGAGGTTCTCAGGGTTTTATATATGACAGCATTTGGGGGTGTTAGTGGAGGAAATTTAAGAGATGTTGAGAAAAATTAAGAGCTATTTCAGGAAAATTAGAAGATATTGAGGAAAATTAAGAGATATTTTTAAAAAATTTGAAAATATTGAGTAAAATTAAGCAGTCAACCTTAGGTATAGCAGTAACGTTATAGAACTGGGGTTTTTGCTCTAGTTGAGTTTCATTCATATTATTCTATTCTATATGTCCCACACTGCCACCTACTGTAAAGGAGGAAATTGATCATTTATTTTTAAAATTTTTATTTTCTTTTGTTGCCTTGACAAAGGCCGGAGACCCACTGAAAACAGTTCTGCAACCCACTTTTGGGTCCCAACCCATCAGTTGAGAACCACTGATCTAGGGTGACCAGACGTCCCTATTTAATCGCGACAGTCCCAGTTAGACTCCTTGTCCAATGTCCCAAGACAGATCTGTAAAAACGCTCACATGTCCCAGTTTTCACCAAAGGGTCTCGGATGTCCCCAGTTTAACCAACAGAAAAGCACAAGAAACTAAAAACACATTTGTCTAAAAACGTTTGGCACTAAAACTATTATCATTATCAATTTAAATTCAATTATTATTATTTTTATTATTAAATTGCCATTAAAATTCAAAACTTAAGCTTCTTGTAGCCTACTTTAATGAAAGGACAGACAATTGTATGGACTCCGGGAGCTTTTTTTTATCACTTGAAGAGTTCAAATGCACTGTGATTAGTGAAAAAAATATGTGTCCCAGTTTTTGGGTCTAAAAATCTAGTTACCCTATATTGATCACATTTTATACCTGTCTACACCATCAAAAACTAAGATACCACTTTAAAATGACCAGTAAAAAATTTGTGACCAGTAGATTCTCACAGCCTCATCACTTTTAACTTAAGTCAAACTCGCTCTCTTTTAAAAAACACACATACATTGATACATTTTAAAGTTATGGCTAAGGCTGAAGCTAAGATAGTCAAAATGTCAAACAAAATATAGCCTGTTGTACTGTGATATTTAGTCTTCGTACTTTGTTTTAATGTGCCATATTTTATCTATTATTTTGTAAGAGGAATGCGAGAGACACAAGGATTTATTGTGGAAAAACTACTGGCTTGAGAACTGCTACAAACTTTTTTATCTGCACATTTTTGCATGGTCAAGGTGACTGTAAACCGATACTCCCAAACCACTGACCTTGGCTGCTCCCACACTCACGATCTTTTCAGGACAGTTTCGGATTCTCCTCACTTCACCCAACGGTAACTACGAATGATAAAAGAGAGGCGAAAATTTCGACAATAAATAAAGTTTGGAGTTTTTCTTATCATTAGCTTATTTACTGTCAACGCCAGCGCAGTTGGTGGTAGTATTGCGTCACGTAAAGAACATTTGCTGCCGTAGAAGAAGAAACAGCGGAAGTTTTGGTTTGGACAGCCTTGAGCACGGGAGTTAGCGTTAGGTGATTACAACTAGACTAAGGTATTTTTATATTTTATTTCTATTTCTAGAGTGGGAATTTTAGTTTAAACAATGTGACTATGCTATACAACGTTAGCTTTGTGTTACGAGCGACACTTTCGATTCAAAATTATTAATCGGCTTCTCCTAAAAATAGTACCTTTCTGATTAGCATGACATTGTTTGTATATAGTATGTGTGGTTTTAGACAATAACAATTCATGTATGATTCATTGTAATAATAACTGGTTTCAATTTTGCTATCACCGGGTAACTCCATGTTGAGATGTCAAGACCTTAAAACCAAAATATATAGAATTTGTATACATTTTACACCATTGAAAGGGTTATACGGTATTTTAAAATCCTAATACATATGAAATAACTCCAGTGCTGCTTTAAAAACTAAAATTGATTCATAATTTTAAGAGATAAAAGTTTTTCAATGAAGCCAGTAGACTGTAGATGTGTCACAAACGTACAAGCTTCTAGTTAGGGCTCACCTGTTATTTCTATATACACTTATATCTTGTTATGAAGGTAATAAAAGCAATAACACAATGATTTAAATAACTAATATCCAAAATGTCAGAATTTGCTAACATCTATTCACTAATCTACACATTGCCTACAACTCTGGATAGACTTGACTTAGATGTCACAATATACAATAGACAATTTAAGACCAAAATAAACTAATTTTAATACCTGCCCATATAATTTAATAGTTTTAAGGCCCTAATAATATCAAATTGAATAATTTTTAATACTTTGACTTAAGACTTTGACTAAGACATTGGAAGCTGAACAGCTAAAGAAGGCACCAAAGAAATGGACAGAAACAGGCATTAGGTCATGTTTGAACGCTAAGTTTAACGTTAGTAGTGTCTTTATGATACTGTAGGATTGTGCGCATGTTTTTTTAAATATAGTAACTGTACAGAGTGGGTTAGCTAGGTTCCTATCATGTTAACCAAATAAATACTTAAACAGCCACTCTCATTTGCAACAAAACCCCTTAAATTACTTTAAAGGAGATTAGGTGTAGTGCTAATGTGATATATTTACATTCAGTAATAATACAGGGTAGGATCAATGAATAAAGAAAATGTAGATAACTTAAAGACAGCAAACATCTGATGCTTTTATGGTATGCAGATTTAAACAGACAACAACAGATTTTCTAAGCAGCTGGGCCTGCTTCTATTTAAGGGAACACACACAGCAGTCTGGGCATCTCTACTTACAGCATGGGCTCATCTCTCAGACACTTAGCATAGATACAATACAGAAATTAGAAGAAAAAAAATGTTGTTGCCCCCACCACTTTAATTAATGCTGACAACTTGCATAGAAAATGCCCAAAAAGTCAAAGAAGAGGAAACGCAGGAGGAATTTCTCTACATCTTCAAGTGACGAGGATGAAAAGGTCAGAGGTTAATGTGAATCACTGACATTATTGTAGTGTATTTGGGATATCTAATAATTGTGTTGTCAATTACACAGACATGTAAAAATAACCCCAAAACAGCCAAGAGGAGGCGAGTCCCTAGCAAAGACAAGAATGATGGGTAAGTGTAATGTGAATACTGTATATGTGTTTTTTTTTTTGTTTTGTTTTTTTTTTTGTTTGGGGGAGGGGTATTCCACATTTTATAACCTAAAGTAATGTATATGTATGGAAAACGTCTTTATTTGGGAAGCTGTTTTTTTGAGCTTGGATTAGCTGTCTGTTGCCCCCTGCTGGCAACGGTGGGGAATGGACAGAGCATAAAATGGCTAATTACCGTGGCTATTAGCAACATGATGCTAACAGACAGATAAGTGAGCTAACTGCTTTGTACTGACAGCATTTTAAGAACTGAAATTACTCTTGAGAAGGGGACAGCCCCAGCAAAAAGGAGTACTCAAACTTATACTCAAACTTATACTTAAACTCATAACTCCAGTTATGTGTTTGAGGTGCAAACAACATTATAACATTGTTAAAGGCTCAAAAAGTTAGCATAATAGGGGACCTTTAGTATTATTTATGATTTATGAATAATTACTATAATCCACTGTTTTGTATTGTATTTTTATAATAATGTACATTTATTCTACAGAATAGGAGGCTTGAATGTACTTTACTGCCTAAAAAAAAGTTTAAATACAAATTTAACTATGTATAAAATGCGATTTTTATCCTAATGTTTTTATTTTCCCTATGCTTTTATATGTAGCATTGCACATAAAACTGAAGACCACAGTTTTAGAAAGGATGAGGCCCAAAGCAAGCGCCATATCAAAAAGCCTGTCTACAGACTGGAAAAAAGACAAGCCTCTAGAAGAGGACATTCACCAATTTTTAAGGAAGAAGAAATTAAAACCAAGACCAAGCATCCTGAGCTGCACCAAAAAGACAAATCCTCAAAAAATGTGAAGTCTGCTACTGTTAGTGAGTTGTGCACTGTGAAAACTGGACCATCTAATTATTTCAGCACCAAAAAGGAAAGTAAAACGCATGAAAACAAATCATTCAAAGACCATTTGGATAAACCTTCTTCCCAGAAAAACCTCTCCACAGCAAAAAGGGACCTCTTGATACCAAGATCACTTTCTACTGGACAAAAAGTAGATGAACAGAATGAACTGAACAGAAAAAGCCGTTGGGATGTACCCCCACAGACTGTCTCTGTTAAAACCAAGGAGGCAAAAAAGCCCTCCCCAGTCACCAGAGATTTGCCTAGTAATAACCTGGTTAAGCAAAGTCAGCACCAAAGAAGTCAAAGAGATTATTTAAATACTAAAATGAAAACTAAAATACTCCCTGCTGTTACCGTGAAGGAGTCATCTATGGCTACTATATCTAGCCTTAAAACAACTACTAAGTCTTCACACACACAGCAACAACAGACTCAGAAATTGTGCACCGTTATCCCACCTCATCCATCTCCTGTGCTGTTAAATTTCAAAATTTCTAAAAAGACTACTGTAGCAGAAAAATCAGCAAGAGACTACAAAACGACTCATACAAAGACTTGTCCTAAGCCTAAGTGTGAGGCCTCACCATCAAACTGCAATATAAGGCCAATCCAGCAGTCGTCCAGTAGCATAACATTTTCTCCTGGTCTAAATATTCAAAAAGAAGATCCCAGGCCACCTTTTGTAAACAGCTTCTCACCTGTGTGTCATACTGACCCATTGCCACGGCAGGATCAGGTAACCAAAAGTCTCAGTAATGTGGGTCTTTTGAAGTTTTACAAAACTAAGTAGTTTGTTTGTTTTGCTTGCTATTATTCTAGTTGCAGGTGGTGGAAGAGCTCCACCTTGCCCGCTCTGAAAAACGGCTGGAGGTTAATGTTATGCAAAGCTATGGGGAGCTCACTTGCATGGAGATTGATCCACCAGAAGAGGGAGCCACCGATGCACAATGTGTGTGATGGGAGATTAAATTAAGTAAAAATAAGATAGAAGTGATGTAAACAAATTATTAAAGCAATGCTTCTCTGTTTTAGGCAAGCAAGTACTTCAGCAAGACATCATTATAGTGCTGGACACTAACGTTCTCCTCAGTCACTTGGATTATGTGAAAAAGACTGTCTCTCGTGGTTTAGAAGGTAACCCATCATACACATACCCATTCACATTCATAGAGAAAGTGAGTCTGGAACTCCTCCCCTTTGAAACTATTTCCACTTCTGCCATAGTGCTACATTTCTACCCGGGATCTAGACAGACTTCTAGATCCACACCAAAAACTTAATATTTGACTTTGCCTATAAGTTTCATGAAAATCCACCTGTAACATTTTGAGTTTTGTTGTTAACTAATAAAATGGGCTCTATGTGATGATGCTACAGAATTCCTAAAACATTTCTGTGTTTTGAATCCAGCTGAAACGATTTCTTCCTTGGTTCATAACTGACCCTTCCTTAAAATATCATAGAAAAATGTATCATAACATTGGCAACATCTTCCTCGGTGGAAATAAAAAAATAAATAAATGCAACTGACTGGCCACTATCCAAGGTGCACCCCCACCCCCCCACCCCCTTCCCCAAGGCTCATGCTGGGATAGGCTCACGCGTGATTCCTTACTGGAATAAGCGGAAGATGAATACTTGGGTGGTTTCTGCAAAGTCGAACAAAGTTAGACATACGTAACATACACCAATTAATACATTTAGGTTGTAATTAAGTGTTTATTGTAAAATAAATAATTACAAAAAAATAAATAAATATGTTCTTGTGAAAATGTGAAATTCACACATTTAGTCAATTGCTTTCTTTCTAATGTTCTTGCAGCAGTAGGTCTTCCGGTTGTCCTCATTCCCTGGGTCGTTCTTCAGGAGCTGGACTCTCTTAAAAAGGGCAGAGGTCTATCAGGATCAGTGGCTCACCTGGCTGTTCCCGCCATCTCATACATTTACAACTCCTTAAAGGGCAAAGAGAGCCGGCTGTGGGGGCAGTCCATGCAGCAGGCTGCGGAGAGCTCGAGTAAGTGATAATTAGTTCAGTTTTCACAACATTATAATTAAGCGGAACTTATCATCTGTGTAAATGTTATGTGGTGGTGTAATAGAGAACTAACAAGCTGCATCATGTTGTGTTATAATACTCCTTATTGATGTTAGCCTTGCAAATAAATTGTTAATAAGAGTCATGTTTATAAAGAAAGATTTTTGCTCTCAGCCGATGAACTACAGCACAAAGAGACTGCCAGTAAAAGAAATCCAAACATTTTTTTAAAGTATTTGAGACTATGGTCCTGTTATCCTTACCTACAGTACTGTATAAATAAAATTAAATAAATTCAATCAAATAATCAACCAATCATATATTCTCACTAATGGCTAATAAGAGGATAGGCATAAAGAAAAGCCTACATCAATATAACTCAATAATAATTATAGTTTCTAACATTTATAAAATGATTATTAGTAAAATGGGCACCCAACAAGAATGACAAATTTTAACAAACTTTTTTTCTTTAATTTATTGAAGGTTTTGTATAAAACACTAGGTGGCACTGTCACTACATGTTGCTGTCCTGTATTTTCATATCATAGCTATCTTAAGGGCAAGTGCCTATTCATCCATATTTGTTAGTTAGGTTAAAATATATACGGAATTCATATGACATGTGTATAACAAATGTATTATGTAAATGCTACATGCTGATATCTTAGGTATAAAACAATGAAGTTGTACAAGATGATTTTTTTACATCTGAAGAAATTATAGCAGCTCCGCTCTACATATTTGCATTTGCCTTTTCTCACAAAGACATTGCACTTTGTAAAACAGTCTAATGAGGTGCTTTCAGTTTAATAAGTGAATCATGTCTGCTGTCCTTGTGTGGTACGTCATGTCTCACTGTGTCACCCTGGTCCTCCTCTGTGCTGCTGTTTTTCTCTACCTCACTGTCCCCAGATGGTCTGAACGCAGAGAATAATGATGACAGAGTGCTGCAGTGCTGCCTGCAATACCAGCTCCTATATCCAGAGTGTGCTGTCATCCTGTGCACGTGAGTCCCCTCCCCCATCACCATTCTGCTGCTGCTGCAGAGTATGTGTCCTCTGCAAATAATGCACATGCATGTGACTCCAGCCAGATAGTTCCAGTTTGAAAGAGAGAAAGAGAACAGCCAGACAGACTAATTGGGAGTGAATGGATATGCTGAACAAGGAAATTTTACTTGAGGGATTTTCTTCTCACAATAGGAGTGTTTTGTTATAGGTCTATCTTTTTTCTTGTGACCCATTTATCTGGCTGCCTCTAGTTCCAGACACTGCTATTAATTATTAACGAAATTTAAAATACACATTCTTTTGAATTTTTTGTAAGAATATCAAACATCCATGCTACACTTGGCAATGTGACCTTAATACTGTTTATCTTTGTTATTAAAACGTTTCAGACTAAAAAGCATTATCTCCCTTCTGCTCCAGTAATGATAAAAACCTATGCAGCAAGGCTTTACTGAGTGGGGTCAAGGCCCTCAGCAAGAACGACTTGGAAACAGAGGTTGCCAGTTCCAGCCAAGGCTTTCCTTTCCTGCAAAACATCCAGACGTCCGTACCGCCTCACACCAGACGCAGCTTTTCAACACTAACGCCAGGCAAGATTCGTGCAGCGGCCGAGGCACAAAGTCAAGAAACAACAGGCCTTTCTGTTGAGAAAGGTGACCGATGGATTAATGTGATCCCCAAACAGGAACATTCCCAGGCATAGTTCATCACTGTGTGCTAATGAATTGCATGTGTCATTTCTGTTCTTTAACCTCTTCAATTAGTGCCTATTTTTTTTCTTTGTCTGGTTTTGCAGAGCTTATTTTTACACCACTCAATAGTGTTAATACCAGTCTCTGAAACATTGTTAATCAATTCTCTTCAGATCAAACCACAAAGAAAAACTTCTACTTGTTTTCTGCCACCAGTAAGAGTGTGCTGTTACTATGGCAACAGTTTATCTATCTGACAACCAAACAATGAACAAAATTCAGCTTATGTGCCATGTTTTTCTTCACTACTTTACTAAAATGTTTTCCCAACAAAAATGAAAGGTCAAAGACTTGGACTTTCATTTTTAGAACTAGCCAGAATAAAAGTACACTTTATTCTAATGACGCAAGATGAAAATCATTGCACCAAAATCTCGTCCAAAACAACAAATCCTTCAGATTCATAATGTTTGGTAAAGGTTCAGCTAAAAGGGCAGTTATAATTAAAAACATATATCCTGAACACATGAAATAATAATCCTTTAAAAATGCAGATCCTAAAAGGTCAAGCAGAGGTTATGTAATCTAACAAACATTAATATTTCATAATTATTTCAAACTTTTCCACTGCACATAAATGCATGTGTCACTCTCATCTAACATATTCATTTATATCATTCTTCAACTGTTTTGTGTCTGACATTGCAGAGAACAGTCAGCTTAGGAAAGCAGATGATGCCAAGAGCAGAAGCTTGGAGCTGAGCAGCACTGTTTGTGAATTTGAAAGCTGCCTGCTGGGGGCGCTGTCTGACGCGTTAGAGGCAGAGATGAAGGCTGCTTATGAAGACCTCTGGCTGGAGGTAAACACGTGCTTTGGAAAATCATGTTCAGCTTCCATCTCTGCAATAACTATTTTTTTAAATATGACAAGCGTAGAAACAGATTTACACAGCAATTATTCTGATGTCTGTGTTTTTGCTATTGACAGATTGTGCACATTAAACCACCCTGGTCTCTTAATGATGTGCTGCAATGTCTTAAAAAGCACTGGATTGCTGTCTTTGGACATGTTGTGTCACGGACCAAGCTACAAAATGTTTTGAACCTCATTGAATTCTTCACCTCAGGTATGGTGGTATAGTTAGATTACCTTCATACATGTCTTATGCAATAGATCCTAATTTTGAATAGCAATAGGCAACTGAATAACAATTAAGTGGCCTATGCTTTGAGCTTCACAGTCTGACTCTCTCAACTGTGAGTAATCCCCCTTTCCCCTTTCTTATTTAATGGCCCTGTAGATTTTGGTTAGTCATCCCTCAGATACAATTGTTTCTTTTTCCACTGGGCTCTGACACTCCCAGCTCCACACAGCACCGGAAACCCTACAGAACTACATCCAGAATGGGGTCAGTGGCTAAAACGGGCCAGTCGAATGTGTGTCAGAAAGATGCTGAGTCGTCCACTGCAGCACTCCTGCCTCAGTCTGGATCTTATCATGGGATTTAATTACATTATGCCTGGAGTGCTGAGTGTCTGTCAGCCCCTTTTTCAGTCTCTGTCCATCTGTGTTTTTGCAAGAGCGCTTAATCCATCCAGGAATGTCTACAGGTGTAACAAGATTTGTTCTTGCCCACCGCTTTCTTGGTTTACTCGCATGACTCTGGAGTTCTTGGTCTCACACAGGCTGGCTTTGTGCCAGAGCTGTGAGGGCAGCAAGAAGGAGGAGGAGAAGAAGAAGTAGGAGGGGGAGGACAAGAAAAAGTGGGAGGGGGAGGGAAGAAGGAGGGATGAACCAAATGTGAAACAAATCCAGGAGTGGAAAAGTACTGCATGTAATTTCTGGTCTTTCTGAGCAGTGTATGGAACCTGTTGTTGCTTTAGTTGTGAAGACATGGAAGTCATCAGTTAAAAGTAAAATGATTCTCTAGATAGAATAAATCAGTTAGATTAATAATGTTGATGTACAGGCTTATGTCAATATATCAGAAGTTTGTGGGAAAGTGGAATTATTTCAGTAGTTAAACTCAAAGTAAAATGCATATGTTACATAAACTAAGTATACACCGAAATAATTATTCCAAGCTTTTACCTATTTTGATTATTGTGGCTTATGATTGATGAAAACTATCACATTACCACATTACATAGTAATGAAATAAATAGAATAAATCAATAAATAAATGCTTAAAATATTTTACTCTCGGTATCCTGAAATTATATACAGTGTAAGAGATGTGTTTCACGTTTTGAATTTAACTACTCGAACAAACTGAATGTTCCACAGTTATCTAATTTATTGATGTGCGCTAGTGGATAGCATTAAGCAGGCCTGGACTATTGACAGACGGAACTAAATAAATCAGTCTAGTTTATTAGCATGTTCCACAATGAGCCAGGTTAAACACTGACCTTTTTTTTTTTTCAACAAAGGCTGAAATGCTGTTATTAACCAAAACTGTAGTTAAATTCTCTTGTACATGTAAACCTAGGAACCATAATGAATGAAATCCAGTTAGGAGGGCTTAATTAAGATAATGAGTATAGCCTGACTAATGTCTGCCCTTAAACATAACTCATTGATGCTGTATATTACACCAAGATCAATTCTTAATCAATCACTATGACTGTGATATTGATTGGAGATTACTTTTATAGATTGCTCATCCATTTATTCTAGCCTACATCAACTCAATAGTTTTATAACCCTGGAGCATCTCTAGTTGTAGCATAAATTACTAATAACATATGAAACAAGTAAACAAATTCTTTTATCACAGTCAAGGTAAAATGCTGTCTGAGAATCTAAAGGGTGTAAGTAACATTCTGCTAACTTTACAGGAGAAAGTCCACTAGTCCTAATAACTCAAATATTAACATGTACAACTTCTTGGGCACATACAACAGTTGTTTACCCATTATTGAAATGTATGTTTTAATATGACTTTTTGATTTGGAAATGAAGTCCTTTTTGGCAATACCTTTCTTCTTCTCCTTAATAGAATATTAGTATGGTGGTTATATACTCCTTTTTGGCACTGACTAAATCCTATGTTCAGAGAAAGAAGTTTGGTTTTTGATCAATGACTGTAAATTGATTGGTAATATATTATTGTGATATTTTGGCACTCACACCATAAGCTTTCTTTTGATATATTAATCTCAATTTGCCCAAAATGTCACTTATGACCTTTAGAGTCTCTTTAGAGGCTCTCGAGTGATTCATTTTCAGTCAATGACTATAGTGGCCATACTGTCCAGTCTGTGTGAATATCTCATGCAGTTAACATGTAATATGTTACATGCTTTATGTAAAATACAGAAGATGTCTAATTTGTCATTGCAATAACAAGGATATGCAGACAAAACAACCTCTTATGAGAAAGTTAAATTAGCTCCTCTCTCCAAACAGACCGATGTAGCTACAGCTTGACAAAAAGTTATGTAATAGGCTTAATCTTAACGGCTACATTCCTATCAGTCTTTGGATATTTTCTCAGTCTCAAATCTCTTTGAATAAACCCCTGATTTAGGCCACTGTATAATTGGTATAGCAATAGGTGCACCTTATTATCTTGCTCGTCCAAAACTCTGTACATTTGTGTCCTTTTGTCTAATGTCTGAAACTTTTATTCTCTCAGGTAAAGGAGTGGACTACAGTTCTACTTTAGTGGCTCTGCGAGAAGCTAAGGACCTTTTACAGGAATTTGTGAAAAGTTCAAGCCGTGTTCCCGGTGCCATTTCCGTAGTCAATGGCATTTTATGTAAGCTTCAAACTCAGGTCAGTCTACTATAATTATCTAAATCAGGCACTTTTTTAACATTCTTTAGTAATTTTCTTTGCGGGAAGTACTCAGCTGAGATAATGAGCATGAAAACAACAATTAGCAATTAGTCTATGCATCTTTGTTTCTGAGTATGGCGGCTTTGAGTCAATATAATTTTTGCAATTACTCTAATGGTTGTCTGTATAGGGAGAAACTACAGCCTGTGATGTTGTTATGAAGGAAGATTATGAAGACAAACTCTCCACGTCATCTCAGGACTCTCACAGCGAAGTGTGGGCTCTCTTTGAGAACATCTGGGATAAAGTTCTTCAAACAAGGTGAGATTTTGATGGATTACGCTGCAAAAACATTTTATTATAACAGATGAGATGGGGTCATATCAGTCTGAAATACTTCTAACTGCATAAACATGAATGTTTTATTTTCAAGGCCTGACGAGGCTTAATTCTCAAATGAAAGCAACACTGTGTATATTTAGGAAATGAAGGGTTCTTATCTGCGAGTGCAATGCTGCCAACTCAAATGAGGCTTTATGAGGCCACAGAAAAAAGCTTATAATAAAAATATAGGGTTTGCACAAGATGAATGGGTAAGATAGTTGTACTCACAAAGATGGTAGTGTATCCA
Source organism: Bostrychus sinensis (assembly GCA_020698575.1). Lineage (NCBI taxonomy): Eukaryota > Metazoa > Chordata > Actinopteri > Gobiiformes > Eleotridae > Bostrychus > Bostrychus sinensis. The sequence goes on along the minus strand of CM036246.1, from coordinate 9,737,782 downwards.
TTTTCAGAGAGTTCCATTAGGATTACTATGACACTTACAATATTAATAGACACAAAAAATAAATAAATAAATAGGTATAGTTATAGATATAGATTTTTTTTTTTTTTTATTTTTTTTTTTTTTTTTTTACAAAAAGTTACAGCATCGTAGCCCATCCATGAAAAATCAAACCCTGAAATATCATCTAGGCTGTATTATTCAGCGTTTTGACAGTGGAGGAAGTACATCAGGGAATTAATTTTTTAACCAATCACAGGACCATGGGAGGTGGTCCCCGTCGAATCAGGACGCTCTGATTGAGTCAAAGCTTGTGCCCATCTTTACACATTGGAATAATGGTGGTGGCAAGTCCAACAGGAAAAATACCAATTCCAACTCTGGACTGGACTGCTTACACCACAAAACAGCTGAAAAAATACTCAAAGACTACATGTAACTGTGTCATAATTGACATTGCCTATAAAATAAACACTGTGCACCTGGCTGCCAGAATATTTTACTGAGTAGCTGTGAGTGACAAGGCATGTTAAAATATTATGGAAAACCCATCTCGACAGAAAAACACAGCTTTCAGTGCACACATAACTATACTTTATATACAGGATATATATTGAGACTTATCAACAGTGTAGTTGCTGGGTGGACTGAAACTGACTTTTGTGCCTAAATATTAATACATGCATACAAAAATAAATGGCTACCTATAATTTGTCACTGAAATGTCGTTTTGTCGTTACAAAACCCAATAGTTTTTATACTGTAATGTCAACATGTTAAAGAAGGAAAAATGATTTTGAATATATAGAGGGTAATGTGTTAATTACTTCAGCTTTGTTGTTGGGTAAAAGCATGAAAATGGTTCTTGAATTTAAGAAAGAAGGGTATATCATTATGAACCTTGTAATTTAGAGCCACATATTTAGGTGATAATAGTTTGGATATGCTTTCAAAAAAACAACCCTGTGGAGGCAGTTTACTTTGATTTCTAAATTCCTCTAACCGCAAAGGTCATTTTTTTCTGTCCTGCTGAAGCCTGGAAGTGTTCAAAGCTCTTGACTTTGACCCTCAAACCTCGCTGAGTGTGCGGCCCGTCGGAGGTCCACCGCCGCCATGGGAAGTCTTGGCCTGTCTGGACAAACTGTTGTGCATGGCCTCACAGCTGCTTCAAGCCTTTAGCAGGTATCCAACTGTTCGCTCTCTTTTCTGTTACTGTGGTCTCTTTGTGCACAGAAACTTGTAACACTTCAGGGCTGCAGGGATATGACATCAAATCATTCTTGTGATAAACTGAACATTTTATCGCAAGTTTGATAAATTATTTAGTCATTGCCCTCATTGTTCACTGACCATGTCTGGGCTGTTGCTGTAAATATGCTCTACTATTAGGGAGGGCTGCAAAATATATTGCAAACTTATTACCTCCCACATGAAGATTTATTTTCACTCGCATTGGTTGGTTAGTTTGTTTATTTCTGTTAGAAAGATAGCTCAAAAAGTAATGGTTGGATTTTGATGAAATTATTCATTAATGTGAATCTCAAATAGAGTCTCGATCCAGGATTTTATTTTAAGATTCTGTACCACTCTGGGATATGACAGAAGATACAAAGTCCAAACACAAGAGTTTAGTGAAGGCACAAATGATTCATTTTAGTGGAAAATTTGCCCCTAAACCAATAGATTAAGAATAAGGAAGTGTAAAATCTGTTATGTAACACCCTAACAGTCATTTCTAGTATCTTCCTTTTTTACCCACATTCTGCTCCTTGTACATGTGAATCTTAATTTACACGGCATATATGTGCAAATTGGCATGCAGAGTTGGTCAGGCTTTAATCTACTTGACTTTCTGGCTTTGCCTTATCACCTTCGCCATGACGCAACAGAGTCAGCTACACTCTACCGCTGCAAAGGTCAATCACGTCTTGGGCAAGATAATTTCTGAACTGAGGTTTTCATATCACATTTAGGTTTAGCAGGTGCCATCAGTGTCATCTGACAGTATCTGGAGACATATTTGCATTTCACAACGCAGTGCATTCTTATCAGTCTCCACCATAATGGCAGTTACAGAGAGGTTTAAATTCAGTGCATAATTTTACAGTGATAATAGACAACATTACATGAAGACATTAATGAAGCTGGATTTTGATTAATAACTCCTGTACTTTGTTATGTTAGTTACCAAACTGATATTGTTTGACTGGTGCTCCTTCCTCTTCCATTTTCCTACAGCAATGACTCAGAGCTAAATATATCCAAACACTAAAGTGCTTTGCTTGCACATCTAATAACTTTTTTCATCCAGGGAAAATTTACTTGCTTGAAATCTTAGAAAATGCAACTACATTATAATTATTATTTTCAAAATTGAAAAGTAGAGAATTTATAAAGCCTGACCATTGCGTTTGGCAAGAAGAAATCTATGCATTTATTCCTTGAATTAGATTATTACGTTTTTGAATGCACAGGAAGCTAAAACTGCATGACATGTCTCAGCCTATGTTAAAGGTCCTCAAAAATGCTAAATTGACATTTCTGAGTATCTTTGAGTTATCCTGTATGCTGAGACCTTCCTCTTCTCAAGGGCTGAAAACACTTGGTCTCACCGCTCTACACGTGAAACCAGGAAGTGCTCCTGCTCATTTCTAAAGTCCATACACCATCAACAGACTCATTCTGATTATTTCAGCGCTTACATTGCTGTCACTACGAAGCAGTCAGCTCATTTATTTGTTAGCATCATGTTGCTAATAGCGGTGCTAAATAGCCATTTTATACTCTGTCCAGACCCCACAGTTGCCAGCAGGGAGAGTCACCTAATCCAAGCTTTCTCTGCAAAGTCAAAGTAACAGCTCCTTGAAAGAAGGCATTTCCATGCATACATTATTTTAAGTTATAAAATGTAAAATACTAATGCAATTTAAGTCTTATTATATTATCAGCTAATACTATTTCAAAAAGCCTAAATAAAGTGTAATATGGAACCTTGTGTTGAGTTGATTAGTCTGTATAATGCATTACCTTGTCTTCTTGTACCTCTGTTATTAAATTGTCATTTGCCATCCACTCAACATTATGCTGATATTTTGATATTTATGGACCATATCTGTTTGTCTGTTTTGTCTGTTAGATATGTCTGAGCGCACTGTTGAATAAAATCATCTGACATTAAACCTGTATTTGCACAAACAGGCATTTTATGTGACGCTACTCAGTCTCATGTATTGTAATGAAAATGTCGCACTTGTTTACCATTGTATTGTATGATAATAGAAATTAGCATATGTGAACCTTTTTGTTAAGTAGGTGCATTTGATAAATCAACAAAATGCTTTGACGTGCACAAGTTAGGGGCAAAATGGACTTTATGATATGCCATAATTTTTATTACAATTTACTGTAATAAAAGTACTGAAAGTACCAAGTAAAGTCAGGCTAAAACCTCTCCCTCTATTTAAGCTGTGTTCTGCCAAAAACATACAATGACATACCAACTAATCAGAACATTTATTTAAACAGTGCATTGTTACTCTGATTGGTTGTGCATTTTTCAAAATACATTGGTTTATTCTGCATATGTTGATACTGCCATCAGTCCGCTTTTGTACTCACACCAGTATTGCTCTTTGAAAGCTATGCATGGGTGTGATTTTTTACATCATGCTAATTTAGTTTATTCAGGAGAATTGAACTTTAGCTTGTAAGTTTAATTTATATTTACACATTTGTGATAAATTGGCCAAAATGTGGTCTCCCTATTGCTGTATCTATGTCTTTGTGCTGCAGAACTTACCTATGCAACAGTTTGTGTCAGGAGGCTGCTCGGGCTCCGTTGCCATGGCGATAGCTCAACTCATTTTCACGTGCTCGCAGCAGCGCTATGAGTCATTCAGCCTATCTCTGTCCCCATCTCCCCAGCCTCTTAAATCTGAGAACACTAGATATGGATAATTTAGCACTCCCATATTTCGCCCATATTTCGCTAGTTCTGTGTTCCTTCATTACCCGCATTTTTATTCCTGGCTCCGCATTATGTTTTGTTTGGGTGCCTTAGTCAGGGTACATAAAAGTCTCGATGTGAAAGATGAGAAAGTATAAAAATATTCAGGAGCTCTGTGTGAGTGTTTGCAGCATGGAGCTGGGGGAAAACTAGTGAAAATAACCTCAAGGCTTATTGTGTGTGTTATGTAAAATGCACAGTATATCATTTATTGTTAGAAGGGCTAAGGTTGACAAGTCATAGTTTGCTTCTTATATTGATATTAGCAATGCAAAATGGCAACTAAATGTGTTTTCTTGTCTTTGCAGTGTCTTGTCATCTGCCTCTGGGTTAGCAGAAGTCCAGACACTCCTCAGTGTTATGCAGTCTAGTGAGGTAAGTACATTTCACAGTAATTAGGATGGATGCTATCGAAATGTTTCGAAAAGTATTTCTGATTGTGTGCTAGTGATCAACATCATCGACCCTTGACTCTATGCAAACGATTATTACAGATTGTTAATGTGGACAAAGTGACAGCCACTCATCTCCTGCTCTGTTTCTCACAACAAGAGTACAGGTGAGTAATGGAAATCTCTATACTTAGTACAGCTTTGTAGAACACCTGTGGGAAATTACTTACTTCAAAAAGCCAGAAACAGAAGGCCTTGAGAATAACAAACTCTGTAGGCACAGTGTAGGCACCATAATATACTCTCTATGGACTTAAATTTTTCTAGATGCCCTGTAGGATGGTCAAGACTGTAATTATTGTTGTATCTCAGAAACAGGTAGGATTCTTCCTGATCATGGGAATACTCTCAAATCCCCACAAGTAAAAGAATGAGTCTCTGTCCATGGACAGTGAAGAGATGGGTCCCACTGACATGCATCCTATCATAGTTGCCCAGGAAAGAGAAAAGAGGGTGCTCATAGTGGGGCTTCTGGGCAGAGACTGCCTGTCACTACTGCACTTTCTTTTTCTCTTTGTGGCATACAGAGAGCTCAGACATTGTAACGAGAGCCTCAGACAAGGTGTCAAACTCCCATAGGAGCTATTTCAAGTATAGGGCCATGGTATAAGCTGTGTGTCGTGTGGTTCTACAGCTCTGCATCATGCATTAAAACCATGGAATGCTTGGCCCCTCGTTTAATTCTTACCTGTGAACATTGGTTTGATGTTGTAGTATTTTGCAGTGGCAAACTGTTTCAGTCTTACTTTGATCATAAAGCCTGCCATGTTTCTGTACTGAAAACAAACATTATAAATAGGCACAATTATACTGGTACTTTCTCCAATATGCAGAACTAATTGCAAAAGAAATGTAAACACAAAGATAATCTGGGCCACATTTCCCTGCAGAGCCTTAGTAAAAACATTAACCGGCTTTAGTTGACCTTCTGAGGCCAGCCAAACCCAGGATCAGACGTGTCCACACCACGTTTCTACCAGGAAGAGGCCTTAGTTGCTTGTCACAATGGACATTCTCGGATGTCTCTCTTTGTTGTGACATGCCTGGGCAGATACTCGGCTTGTTTTTCTAACGTCATTGCTGCTCTTCTGTCATAATAGCCTTTCTCTAAGACGGCCCCAGCAGTGCTCTCACAATAATGGTGGCCATGCCAACACTTTGTATCAGCCTTTTCACAGAATGGAACACAGACTTTTATCATCCATTAGTCAAAGCTAGGCAACCACACTTATCAGATACCTATTGTCATGCCCCCACAGGAGTTATCGACTGACAAGAAATGATCAGTTGTGGCTTTTTAAAGTAGCAGCACAAATATTTAGTAACCAACATACTATCTTAAGCTTGGGTTTTAAAGCACAAATCCTCTAAGGAGTATTATCGTTTTTTTTTTTTCTTTTAGACAGTTAAGGGGCTAGATAGCTAAGTTTGCCACATGGTGCAGGTATGCCACCAAATATCGCAAATTATGAATCAGCAAGATTGTTTCGGCAGCATTGGCTAAATGTACGTAATCAGTAAATGTATCAAAATGGATTTAGCACTACATAATAAGCTACCAAATTTCTCTGTTATGCTGCCTGAACATGTACTTACAGAAAACTACCACAATAGTCTATAAATGTATAAACCCCACACGTTTAATAAGTTATCTTTGATGAATTTAACTGTATACCACATCTATGTGCTGTTATTTGAATTATACAACCATATCTGCAATATCTGTAAATTTTGTCATGCACGTACTGAATGCCTTTTTTCAAGCTCCCTCACATATTCTTGTCAACAAAATGTGCCTTGTTGCTTCTTCAATGTCATGGTAAGCTCTACAACAGGTCTACAGAGTGACCTAATATGACCTTTCTCACACGCCCTTATGTAAAGTTGGCTTTGCATTAACACCTCAAAGATTATTTTTGTCTTACTTAGACATTCCTTTTAACCCTTTGGTGACCAGTTAACACACTAATCCAGCTTAGTTTAGACTCTTATATTATCCTCACATCCTAAATATGACATGGTTTGTCCTAAAATATTGTGTTAAAGCTATGCACAGAGTGGTTTTAACAGCTGAAAAGGCAGAGAGCAACAGTCTATGATTATAGAGATAATATATAGAGGTAAAAGTCAATTGTAGCTGTAGTCATTGCTCTGAGCCGAGCTGCCATGGGAACCAGCCTCCATTATATTCTACACACCATTTATTTCCTGGCCATTATGTGTCCTCTCCTAATGCCAATATCTGGAAGAAGCCATTTTAGTCATTTCAGATAATAGTGTGTCCTATAGCATACGTATGTGCCAAAGTCAAACTGGCCATTTGATATGGGTAATACAGCAGATGCTTTTTTGCTGCTAATATGTCTGTGTAGCTAACAATATGAGGTATGTTAAAATAAAGGACTACTCTTGGGAGAGACATACCTAACTTGGAGAGTACATACCACCTTGTTACTTTCAGCTAAAGATTTTATTATAATTATTATTATTATTATTTTATTTCAGTTGATCCATGTTGAAATTCTGATTGCAAATGCTAAGCCTATGTTTTTGTTGACTAGTAATCACATTGTTATCATTATGATTGGGATGTTAGTGTTAGCGACACCAAAAAATGACTATCTCGTAATGACAAAGAAACCCCCCTTGTTCTAGTTCTAGTAACTAACTTACCATTAGTTCCTTGGTCCATATCTAAAAGTTACAATTTATGTTGTTTATAGACAAATAAAGAAACAAATCAGTACCAGTCTACTTCAGTTTGATACTGCAGTAATAGTATAGAAATACTTGCTTTCAAATAGATATAGTGCCATGTGTGTTTTTTTTTATATATATGATTCAGTAAATAAACCTCTGAATTAATTGTGCTGGCATGGAAAGTGCAGAGAAGTGGGTCCATTATAAAACATTAGTAGATCTACGTCACTTAAAAGGTGTTGCTATGTTGCTTTGCAGAAGAGATTTGGCAGCCCCTTGACGTCATTTCTCCTTTAATTTCTCTTGTCACTACTCTGATATAAAGAGGCTGTGTTTTCAAAGTGAATAATTGATTTGTTGCATTCACAGAGAAGTGATCTGGGCCTTTACTTAGCAAGTGCATTACCGCCGCTGTTAAATATTTGATTTCCCTGCTCATTGGTTTGATATGATGTCATAAGTTACATAAGGCCTGAGGGAGCCATTCAGACAAGTGTGTTCGGTCAGTGACTAAACAAAACTGTGCCCCAAATAGGCTTTGTGCACTGGTGGGAATTATGAATGTGAAGGTTTTTGCTTATAACACAGGCAAACGTGTAATTTGGAACTTGCGGAGAGTAAATGTGTTTTATTTTGTTAACGTGAGTTGCAGGGTATCTTTTGGTGCTGCACGTACCAAAAGTGCTTTAAGAGGTGTGAAAGGAACCATTGAGGCTACCTGCTTATCACCTTTTCTTATTAAAGTTAGAATTCAGATAGCTCTTATTATGGCGCCCATGAAATACTGTACATTCAGGTCACTACTAAGGAGTTAGGAAGTTTCCTAAGCAATTTAAGATATTGGGATTCAGCGTGGCACTCATGCTTTTCTTGTTAAAATTTGCGTAGTGTTACTTTAAAAAGACTTCTGCCAACTAACCAGTGTTTAATCTGCCACTCACTTCTTACATAATTCATTTGTCCTGACAAATTACTTAAAATAACTGTGTCTTATCTGTACTGTCACCTGTTGGCTTTATCTCCCATTTTAATATTTACACAGTACTTTTATGGAAGTGACTGGGAAATTGTTCTGCTTATAAATCTTATCAGCCCAAAGGGGACAGCTCATTCATGCTACCTCATTTGTTTGATTTTCCTTGAGAGACATATGTATGCTAAAAATAATTTACACTGGGAGTGTTTTGTCATAAAATAACTAATAAATAATACATTTACTAGAAGAGGTCAGGCTGCTAACGTATCAAATATGTCGGGTAAAAAAATACAGTAACAGGGAATGACAAGTACAGTATGGCAAGTAAAAATACAGTTACAGCACATGACACATACCGTAAGTCAGGTAAAATACAGTAACTGTGTATGACACAAATATCAGGTAAAAATACAATTACAGTATATGACACGTATGTTAGGTGAAAATACAGTAACAGTGTGTGATAGGTGCAGTACGACAGGTAAATACAGTAACAAAGCAATAAGACTCTAAAGTGAGAGTGTCCCTTGTGCAGAGGAGTGCTTACTGAGGTAGTGTGACAGTGCGTATAATGTCCATTAAGAGTTCAGCAGTCTGATGACCTGAGGAAAAAATGTTACAGACCCTGGTAATCCTGCATTGAATACTGCAAAACCTCATTCCAGAGGCCCGCAGGAGGAGCAATCCATGGTGGGAGGATGCATATAGGAACCTGCTCTCATTTGAACAAGAGATGGTACAGATCAGAATACATTGCCTGTCAACACTGAATCATTGGAGGCTGAAAAACATACTGAGAGAGTGGCTTTTGCAACATTTACTATGTTTGTTTTCACAGAGAGACTGCTTTAAAAGCATAATTTATCATCTCTTGGTACATCACATCATTGACCAACTTCAAGTCAAGCACTTTTGCTAATTATCATAGAAATTATGTGACTATCTTGCTTTTTGTAATTTGTATCCTCACTAGATCATGAAAATACTAATACTGCTTTGTAGAATTGTTTCAAGAGTTAGGTGAATTATAATCTTTTGTAAGATGCAACATCACAGTTTAGTTTTGGAATTTAGTCCTTTGTAAACCTTTGATGTGACCACATTGATAGCAAATTGACTGTTTCAGATGTTTCATATATTTTATTTTTATATGAAGTACAATTGGCTTGTTATACTCTTAGCTACAGTTTGTTAGGTAAGCTTGGCATCCTTTGTAATGTGGAGCCATGCGTTCAGTCATTCTTTGAATAAACAAATAATATAGGCCAGCATATGACCACATTCACATCATATCTGATTGTAAAAGAGCATTTTAGCACTGTGGAAACATACTTATAGTTAGTGTACCAATCATTTGAACATCTCTTTATGACAAATTGGAGGAAAAAACTAATAACCATTTTTACTGCTTCATCAAACTGATCTTACACTGGGTAGAGAATAAGCATTGTTTCCATGGAGACGAGCTTGTGTCCTGTCAGCTTTTCGCTCGGCTGGAGAAAAGGCTGGCATTCAACCCGACTGTGTGATTAGCTTGTGTGAGTTATGTCATCTCTGCATGTCATGTGGTGCTCTGAACAAATCATTACTGTCTCCATGGTGGGTCCGTCAATTACCTGCCATCATCCACATACTATACACCCGTAAGTTACATAACCAGGCCACGGGGCAGTCCTGTGTGTACACTGTTGGTCTGGGTCAGTGGCTGTATACCGTTTTTGTGCGTCACTGACTTTGTGTGACTACAATTCGTCTTCCATATAATAGATTGATGGCTATTACAAGAATGTATTCAATGTAAAAAGGTCAAAACATGCATTATACATAGCCTTTGTCTCAAAGGCTGTTCACACTGCATAGAAAATGCCCCAGATTTCATTTCATTTGTGTTTTTAGAATTACAACAGGCCAGTGCATAATATAGTGAGTTGAGTTTTGTATCAAATCATGTTGGATTACTGTTGAGATCGTGCTTTTAACATAATAATATAGAAAGTCTATGGGGAAAAAAACACAAATCATATTTCTAGTTTACATGATGCTTCTTGTTCTGATTATGATTTGATTAAAACATGTGGAACTGGCTCAGTGTTGAAAAATTATAGTTATTGCCTTAGTATGATTATAACCACAGTTAAACTACATGTAAATGGCTTACTCTGATTGGGTCTGCAGTAATTACTTACTGCTTACTGCAATTAAGATGGGAGAGGTGTTCAGCAGCACTCAGCAAACAAGTGGAACATGAAGTCCAGTGTTTAGAGCAATACTCACATTTTGCTACTGGTTTACTTTTTTATTGGTTGTTTTGGTTTCTTATGTTATAAACCCACAGAGATAACTTGAATGGTGTTGTTTATAATACTATTAGTGATGTCACTGTTGATAAGCATTTACTTTTACAAATATTTTGCCGTCACCCAGACCATTTGTCTGAGTGGTGGCTGGGAATGTAGTTTGGGTGTCTCTCCTGCATGGGAATGCTTAAAGGCCCACTACCCAAGTTGTTGAGAATGTGAAAAAGTTCAAATAACAAAAAAGCTCTCTTATGTATTTATGTTCTATTTTGTTTAATGTCTGATTTGTACTTTGTTTCTCTCTTGGCTTTTCTTTTTTTCTGCTGTTTTGTGATGTAAGCAGTTGGAACCAGTGCTGGAATTAGTATCTTTCTTGAAGACTTGCTGTTGCCATGTGTTGTTATTTATTCCGATCCAGACAGTCATACCCATTCCAAATCCAAATCCAAATGGGGACCACCCCTCTTTGTTCTGAGCTATTATTGGTCAAAATTCAGAAAAATTCAGTCCCTGCTTTAGTTCCCCCTCTGTCAAAAACACTTTATAATAAGACTGTGATGAGGTCTCAGTCTCTCTCTCTCTTTTTTTGAGAGATGTCTTCGATTCTGCTGTGCTCTTGGCTGAATAGTTAGTTTTTTAGGGGAAAAACAAGTAGTGCATTTTTAATAAGCATACTCAGACTGTGCTCTGCGGCTATGCTCCATACTGAGTGTAGGAGAATGTCAGATTTCACCTGCACAAACAAATCTGGGAGTCATATACCCAACCTACAGTATTCTAAACTCCTAACAAAAGGTAGCCAGATTATGTATGATGTGAACACTACTAAAAGCTAAACCTGTCATGTCTCTATATTACACAGCGACAAACCTTTTTGCATTTGTTATGAAAATTCATTCATTCACTCATTTTAATAGAGAAGGGTGGAAGTTGACATTGGGCTGTAGAATAAAAAATACATAAATATATCCAAAAACAAGCAGCAGGCGAGAGAGAGCCCAGAACAGAAAAGTTTAGTACATGACACAACAAACAGAGCTCATGTCCGGTCCCCACAAAAGCCCCTGAGCTCATCCAAACATGATCTTTTATATTTTCTGATAACACAAATGTTCATATGTTCTTGAAAATAACCAGTGATTATTCATCTAGACAGTTGCTACTCAAATTTAATTTGTAAACCTACATATTGGACCATCCCAACTGAACTGGTGCCAACACCTGCACCTGCTGCAGTACACTCAGTTTGTCATGTCCACAAAAGTTCATCCAGGTTATTATTATGAAATTATATAAATCATTAAGCAGTGGAAATTTACAACCCTTGATGTAATGTAGGTAGCCTGTGACACGCCCATCATGTTAGGCATCCCTTTATTCTGATGTCATCAACATTTAACCACACCCACTGCATCCCCTAGTGGCAGTTACAGTGAACTACAATCAGGAACCAAATTAAACTCTATCCCTCTGTGTGTGTTTTATCTTATCTACAGTGAGGCCCAGTGTGTTTCCCTCACAGTTACAGAGTCACACATTTCTCAAAGAATGCATGAAGATGAACACATTACATTATCATGACATTGCAAACACTCACAGCACTGGAGTTTTTTACTATAATGAATATATAAAGATTATATGAAGATTGATTATACGTATAACCAGCAAAACATGAATAACATACAGATTATTCAAAGCTTGAGTGTACTTTAATACTTAGCATAAAAGCATAAGAAAACCAACCCTTGGTGTTACCAGTCTTACAATGACCTAAAGTAACAACATTTATAGCTTTTTAACTCATTAACCTCTACAGGGCACCAAAAGGCAGTAAATCCTGGCCTTTTCAGTCCATTCTTCTGTCTTGGCTGAAGTTATGTAACCTCCGATTGGAAGCACAGCTGAGAAACAAACATGCAACAGGCCTCCTCTGTGCGTCTGGTTTCTAAACAGCTGTTGTTAAGAAGACTGGCTGTGCTCATGTGTGTGCTGATCGTAAAGACGGTCTGTGTGCTAGAGTCTGCCGCTGAAACTCGAGATTGCACAGCAAACAGAAGCTCTATTGTCTCTCAAGGACATTGTGTACTGAGGGACGAAGATGCGTGGCAAGAATTTGTAAACCACAAAACAAGACGGAAAATATTACACACTCCAGAAATGTCATAAAATCACAAAAAAGTCAGGTTCAGGTTTAGTTACCTCTACGTAGAGCAGGGGTAGGCAAGTTTGATTGTAGTCGGGCCACATCAATTTAGAACCACCAGGTGGCGGGCCACAAGAATGGACATACAGTTCTCTCTCATGGTTCCTTGGCAGGTTTAAATGAACATTTATTAACATGTTAAATTACATATACAAATATATAGATCAATAAATAAATACCTTAAAATAAATGAATAAATACAAATCCACACCCCAACCGCACCACCCCCTATTTTGCTACAATTTTATGCAACAAATTAGATAAACATTGGATACTTATTGTATAGAGGCAAAGGTAACCATTACAGTAGGAGGTCACATGATAGAATGCTTCCTAATTATTGGTTGGAGGCAACTAAAACCATGAAACCATGACAGAAAGCTGTATGCTTGCAAATAGTGTCCTACAGTGGCCTCATTCAGTGACAGCATCATGGGGTTAAATGCTATCAAGTAATAGCAATTAATGAAAGTGGATATCAGCTAAAAAAAATTGACGAACTGGTCAAGGTCAAAGTTTGACCCGTGGGCCAGGGGTTGCCTACCCCTGGCGTAGAGGGTTGTTTTTGTTGTTTTTATATTTGTTTTCTCTGCAAACATCTCTCAAAACATTCTGATTGGATTTTGTTTACAGATAATCCTGCAAAGGTCAGTAAATGAGCAAGGAACGAAATATTAGTTTCTGGTGTGGCTCTGGAACACTGTGCAGATCCAGGACTGCATTTTAACAGAATTCTTTGCTATTGTGAGATAAGACCAGATTGGTCTGTTCACATAACTCAAAAGGTTACTGGCAGATTTTAATGGAACTTCCAAGAATGGGGAAAGAACAAATTATTGTTATTGTAGAATTTTTACCATTGTGTGATATCATACAAGAGTTTTATAGTTCTATAAAAAGAGAATTTACCCCTGAACTAGAAGATCTTCGAGTTTCAGGCCAGGTTCAGGCGCTAAATCTTTTAATTTTTTTTTTTGTTTGTTTTTTTAATTGATACACTTGTTTTTGTTCGTAGCCTTCCTAAAAACCTTTGCACAGCATTATAAATTTAAGTCTGCAAAGTCATACCTTAACAATAGACAGTAAAGTTTAAAATAATCTGAATCTGTGTAACAGCTAAACTAATCAGTCCTTTTTTGTTCCAGGGAGAAGCTGAGGGCTGGAGGAAACAAATTGATGAAGTTAAAAGCTGCTCTGGAGTGCTGTGTTGAGTTCACAGGCCACCACGTCCCATTCACTGCACAGCCATGACTGGCCCCGTGTCAACAAGGCAGTACAGTAAAATCCTATACTTGAACTTCTTAATGTGCCTTCTTTGAGTAAACCTGTTTATATTTTTATAGATCTCTTTTGTTATGAAACGTGCTAGTGCTTTGGGAAAATGTTCTGTTTTCCAGAATATAGACTTGTGAAAATGGCTTATTAAGCATTAAGTTACATTTTATATATACAGTGTAGTATAATTCTAATATTTTGATAATTGCTTGTCATGTCCAGGCATAAGCAAGGAGACGGCAAAGTGTGTTTTTATTTAGGTTCAAGCTCAGCTGTATATTTTTAAGATTTTTTGTGATTAATTTTATTTCAAAATGTATTTCCCATTTGCACTTTGTTCTGAAGTCAATCATTTAATTGTAATATCTAAGCTTTGTGACAAAAAAAAAAAGATATGTCAAAAGACTAATTAGAATTTCATATGATTTACAAATCAGGTCTTAAAGGAGCAATGTGTCATTTTTGCCCCTTATTTCTACAGCCTGTGAGCGCATACCGTTGCCCCATAAACAAACCCCATTGAAATATGTCAGATGATTTAGTTTACAACTGTCCTAATGCTTCATGTGTCTCCAGCAGTGCCCAGTTTGGCCATGCAATGTAAAGTTGTAGGAACAGGAAGTAATGGGAACTAATATCTTTGCCCTTGTTTGGACCGTTTTTTTTGTTTGTTTTTTTTTAATATATACAAATGCAAGGGTTATTTTAACAGCATTACACTCAATGTGTTTTGTTTTGTTTTTCTTTTTGTACCCATCCACTTTGCAAAGTGAATGGGTAGTGGTTCAGGTGTCCCTTCTCTTCACAGCAATTTCCACTCAGCAGAAATCCAGTCAGACCTAAATCTAAAATGGAGTGGATTTGGTGCAGTGCTTTTTCATTTGGTTTTATGTCCATTAAACTGTTTTGTATTGTATAAATAGCAATATAGATTATAGATATATATATATAGATTATATATAGTTATATATAGATATATAGATTAGAAAATGTATTATTATTATTATTATTATTATTACTTTTCCCTCCCTTTCCTGGGATCACCACAGCAAATTATTTGGTTCCCTAGCATGCAATGATTTATACATATTGATTTGAAATAAGTTTTTACACTGGATGCCCTTCCTGACACATCTCAATTTATCCAGGCTTGGAACTGGCACAAAGGTTATGACCCTTTGTAGCTGGATTAAGCTAATTGTATACTGCTCTTTTAATAAAACTTATTTTTCACTGCTGTGCACTCACGGTACGAATGGGTTTTCAGTTTTAACATTTGTTTTGTAATAGAGGCTTATTTCTTTCTTTGCACTGAAATGTGAAAATATTTTAAAACAATCTGTTATATTTGCTCATTCATTACCATAATGGCTCTCATGGTTTGGAGTGCGCTGTCACCTGCTCATATTGTGGTGCGCTGCGGTGGTAAGCAGTCGGCTGAGAGCGAGCGCGTGTGGATGAATGTGTGTGGAGGGTGACTAAGACAGGATTAGACAGGAGGTGAAGCAGAGATTACACCTGCCGCTGCTCTGACACACATCCACTACAGCAGCACACGTCACACCAGACCAGGAAGAGCATCAAGGGAGAGGGAGAGGGAGGGGGAGGCAGGCTAATGGAGGCAAAATGAATTTAAGCACAGATATCAAAGCTACATGTTGGAACAAAATACAACTGTCACTGTTGGCTAATATATCATGGTTTAACAGGTGTTTGTTTACACAGGTCAGGGTTAGAGTAATGAAGGAATTTATCACTGAAAAACAAATATGTGAAGTCTATGGCTTGACAGGGTAATTAATGGCCTACTGTGTACATAAACATTCATGTATGTTTAGTGGCTAGGGATAAAATCAAGGATAAAATGTTTGTGTATAATAGGGTTTGTATTTAAAGGTGCTATGAGCAGTATATCTTTTTTATATTTCATAAAAATTACCCACATGTGTACCAAGATATGAGGTCAACATGTTTAAATCTAGTTTTACTTAAAATGGTACAGCTGATTTATTCATAATAAAAATAAAAAAATACATAATGGCTAAGTTGTTTATGTTTACATATTTTATTTTGGTTCTAAAACCCTGCATTGCTGATCGTCCAATCAGAAAAACTGGCAATCCACAGACCATTGTTTTGATTTAGACTGCAGTGCTGTTTTAAGTCAGTATGAGCACATGCTGCTTACAGTACCTTTATTATAGTTATATACAGCATATACCTGTATATGAGTCACTCTGCAATCATTGGTTATGCCCTGTGTAAATCCTTAGAGAACAGATTAATGCTTTTTCAGAAAAGGGTTCAAGTGGATGAATAAGTATGTAAATATTTAATAGCTGTATATACATAAACATAAAACTGTAATGTATGGATTTTCTGTAGTAGACTAGTTGCCCTGTGACTCCCTGGCTCAGGCCCATAGTTGCTGGGCAGAGAAATAAATTAATAAAAATCACTTTTATATACAAAGTGCAAATGTGTGCATTTGAATAAGCAAAAATATATTTATTTAATATTACAAATTTGTTTAGTTTTGTACACTTTCAAGCCAGTTAAAACAGTTTTTCTAGGTTACTTTGCATTATTTTAATTTTTTTTTTTTCTTCCATTATACTTTTTTCTTGAAGAAATCATGAAAATTCATAAATTATAATCTAATGTGAAGTACCTTTGTAAATTGTCTCATTTGTAAAGTGTAGTATAGCCTCATGCCAGTCTTTAAACTTTAAAAATAGCATGGCTTCTTAGGCATTTATGCAAGTGACCTATAAGCAGTCTTTGGCACCAGTGACAGGTGTGTGACCGTCTTGTGAATGGGCTGGATGTGATCAAGTGTGTGGGAGGGGATTTAAGGCCCATCTCTGGTCATGCAGATGTAACGGGTTGGGCTGGTGGCCTGAGTAAAGGCCGCCCTCCCTTCCTGCTATAGTCCGTCAGCCAGCTTAGGACTAATCTCTGTTAAAAGACACTTAGAGGAGCAGGAAAAAAGGCTTAGTCCCAGTGGAGAACATAGAATAAAAGCTTCAAAAGCAAGTCATCACAGTTGCCACGGGGCAATGTAGAGACAACATGCCAAGTAATGAGCAATAGGAACAGCAATTCATTTTCAAGAACAAGGCAGAAGGCAAAATTCTGATTTAAATGGTTTATTCCTTAAGAAATGTTACAAATGTGATAATCTTGCTCTAATATTCCTTCCAGAAAATTTTGTCAATGCCTGACAGTTTGAACACAAAAGGATTTCCAGTAAACCTGCAACTCTACGTACATCAACTTCATAAATCACAATAACAAAAGTTTGGTTAGCAGAAGCATTGTGCGTGTGTGGTTTGTGCACAAAAAGTTACTAAAATCTGGCACTGGTTAGATTTGACTTAAAGCTGTCTGCTACTACTCTTATTTGTAAATAAGCAGTGTATAAAAATATAAAAAAGGCCATTTAAGATTCAGAAATAGCAAATCAGCTGTAGTTTAAAATGACAAAAAGCCATGACAGGTGTTTCTCCACTCGCACTCCGAGTAAGGCTTCAAACCGCTGACCTTTCATTGTGAGTAAAATTACTTTTCATAAAACAGAAATATACTTAAATAACTTTCAAGTCAATCACCACTTCAGACCTTTCAAATGACCCAGTAGTAATTACTCCTCTAAAAACCCTCTATATGACAAACCTTTCAACTCATCTAGGAGAAGAAAAAGCACTAAGTGTATTTAATGTTGGCATACGACAAAAATGAGAAGAAACAAAATATATACAGCACAAAAACATTTTATGCAATATGCAAAGGCGTCATGTTGCTTTGGGCAACAACCCCCACCCCTTCCCAACCCATATATAAGCCAGTCTTCACTGAAGACCCCTCTGTCCTTGACCCCCCTCCCTCCCATCCCCACACAAATCCGCTCATACACACAGGACATCACAAAAACACGATTACGTCACTAAGCCTGTTAGTTTGGAAAACGGTGAAGCACTGTGAGACCCACAGACCCCTCCCCTGACCCTCCCTGTTCATTCAGAGACAGGGGACGGGGCAGTGGTGCAGTCGTTCCATTCGTCCATCTCAGGATTGTAAACCTCTATCGTGTTGAGGAATTCATTTCCGTCAAAGCCGCCAACAGCGTAGATGACGTCACCCAGCATGGCCACTCCTGCGTTACTGCGAGAAGAGGTCATGCTGCCCAGCATCCTCCACTCATTGCGGGCGGGATCGTACACCTCCACACAGCGCAGCGCGTGGGAGCCATCGAAGCCGCCAACGACAAACAGTTTGCCTAGAACAAGAGAGACTTTTAGCATTATATCATGCTCTCTTTTTTAAACTTGTGTTCATGAGGTACATTTAGCCAGACACATTTATTTAGGAGTAAAGTAGGTCTGGCACCCCTCCCATTTTTACCTAAATCAATACTACGTGACCAATAACAGTTGGGACAGGCTTTATGCAATGCTTTGCTTCTCTCATTAGTTATAGGTTTTGTAAATTACAGTGGTCCAAAGGCAATTTATTCTGTCTATATTGGTATGGCCCTTATTTCCTGATTAGTTGCAGGTCTATCTAATTACAATGAGATCATTTTAGTCATTCCCACCCCCTAAAAATCCAAGTCAAACTGACATGTTTTTGTACAAAACAAAAAAAAAAAAGACAGCTGTCCAGACAAGCCAGTAAAGTCACCTGCGTGGACGGCAACGCCAGCCCCCCTTCGTGCCACGTTCATGGGAGCCACTAGGGTCCAGGTGTTGTTCTCGGGATTGTAGCGCTCCACGCTGTTCAGACAGTTCCACGACTCTGCTCCTCCAATCACATACATGAAGCCCTCCAGCTCACAGACTGCTGCCTGGTGCCTCCCTGAAAATGTCATTAACACATTCATTTGCACAGTCTTTATGTAAGCCTTTAAGGTAGGTTAGCCCAAGGCTTTAAAAAGCATTTGTAGAATGGGAAGCCTGTAGTGTTTTTAGGCTACTTACTGATGTTAAGAGAAGCACAGTTGGACCATGTTCTGGACACTGGGTCGAAAGCGTCACAGTTCTTCAGGCCTTTCTGCCCACAGGGGTCTGAGCCTCCCACAACATACAGTTTGTTGTTCAAGGAGCAGACACCTTTAAAAAGACAAATATCAGCATAGCTCCACAGATAAAGGTCATCTTTCTTACCATTTTCAGTCTTTGTGGAGAACTAACCTGCATTGCAACGGTTTGTCCTGAGCTCTGGCACCTGAACCCACTCATCAGCTTGTGGATCGTACGTCTCTCCACAGCTCAGCTCATCAGAATGTCCATTTGATCCTCCAATCACATACAGCTGACCCTGAGATGAAGAAACGTAAATGATATTAATATTCTATACAGTTTAACCCAGATGTTACCCCAAATTTTACAGTGCCTAGCTGTTTTTTCTGGTTATTTAAATTAATGAGTCATTGTGGCGGCACCATTTAAAATAGTTTAAAGTTGATTTACCATCAGCACAGCCATCTGAAAGCGAGCCCGTGGAGTCCGCATGGGAGCGATGAAGGTCCAGCTGTCCTCGACGGGGTCGTAACACTCCACAGTCCTCAGACACTCCTCTCTGTTGTAGCCTCCTGCAGGAAAATTGACCCACACATTTATGTAATCCCCTAAGCACAGTCCTTTCCACAGAGACACCTCACTTTCCCCATTTATAACATGTCAAATCAGAATCATGGCCCACCTGCTGCGATGAGTTTGCCGCTGAGAGCTGCGATGCCCAGTCCAGAGCGAGCGTACTGCATTGGAGACAGTGGGTGCTCCTCCAGCTCCTCGGGTTGGGCCTCAAAGCTCAGGCTCTTCATCAGGCAGGGGGTGGCAGTGGGAGAGGTCTGGGGGCTGCTGCGGCCATGCAAGAAGATCACACACAGCACTCCATCCAGCACAGCAAGACACAGGTACGTGTTGTCTGAAGGTGATATTGAACATTGTCATGAATTCTTGTATAAACAGGTGACCTTTGTTTGTGGCATTACATTTACATGCACGGTGTTGGTGTGTCTTACTTGCGGTCTTCTCAGAGGCAATGTACTTCCACTCTCTCCTGGCTGACGGTTTAGGCACATTAGCTGCTTGGTTGGAGGGCGACAGGCTTCCTGTGGAGCTGCAGCTCATCTGTCTCTGGGTACTTTCACGTACAGGCTTCTTCTGCAAGAGCACATTGCAGCTACAGAAGCCAAGCTTGCACCAGAGGCCCATCATCGGCCAACAACACCAAACCACACCCAAACCTACACTTTTCTAGCTCAGCTAAGTGAAAGTCACACTGGCATAAGCATTACTCTCATCTAAATGCTACTCGGCGACTATACAGCACAGCAAAGACCCAAGGTTCACCTCTAACACCCACAACTCAGTAATAAAGATCAGTTTAACTTAAAAAGCCTCCAATATGCTCAACAGCATTAGCCAGGCAGACAAAACTGACTAAGGCTTCGCATTATGGTTAAACTTAATGAGGCACATTGACTTGTCTGGCACAGGCTGTTTACTGCTTTTATGCATGGCTAGGCGCTGGCCAGGCACAGTAAAATGATGCACTGCGAAGCAAAAACTTAGACTAAGACTTGAGTAAAGTGAAGCCAGGCACAAGCTGTTGAGTACCTGCACAAACTGAAGGTGGTCCTCGTCGCCACCAAACACCTCACTGTGCCCCTCAATCACCAGCCCTCCATCCACCAGCTTATGGTCAGGTGAGTAGTACAGCGTTTGCACCTGCAAGACAAACAGGAACAACACCCATGTGGCTGTGTCCATGGCAACACACAAGAGTCCGCACCATTTTGGAAAAACAAGAGAGGGGCCAGCGCTGTTTCAAAAGAAAAGTAGGAAAAGTGATGGCCTGGATCTTCAGTCTGTGGAAAACCTTCACTTTAGGTTAAGATCGCCGTTGCTGTGCGGACTGTAAAGCATTTAGGTTCAAGAAGACATGATATCCATCTCAGTGGACCTTCTTCATTTGCATCTAAAAGAGAAGCTGGTGAAGACAAAGTGCTGCATCTGGAAAGATCTTCTATGAAGAATAAACAGGAGGAGTGGCCTCATGTGCCCCCCTGTGCTCCTCTGCTGCTTGGTAACCAGTCCTTTAGCTGAAGAAGCTTGCGTCATTGTGATGGCAGCCACCACTTGCAGTCAAATCCAGATGACAACACTGTAGTATCGTTATGAAAGCATCTAATCCTTTCACACCATCCAAGATTTACAAGGGCTTTTACCTTCCAACCTCCAGTGGGACTCCGGATGACTGGGTGCATTTACATAATTGTTTGTTGTGCTGTTGTTGAGTCATTTATTCTTTTTGCCATTAGTTAACTGGCACAGGTCAGGTGAAGGTATATGATAATGCAAAGTGTGAATATCTTGTACATTAAGTGCCATTGCACTGCAGATCAGTGGGTTTCCTACTTGTTTATTGCATTTGTCATTAATCAGGATGAGGTGCTAGTCATTTTATGACCAGTGTTCCGGTAAATGGGTAAGCCTGTATGACTGAGTGTGGGTCCATTTAATGACATGTGTTTATTGCTAAAAGGTGCCGTGTGTTCTGGTGATGTACAAGCAGGATGCATCTGTATATGTGGCACAAACAGATGGGAGCACAGTGTTGCTTGGCTGTCCTCCCTCTCTTTCTGACTCATTACCCTGGTGGCTCAGTCCTCGGTCCTCAGTCCGGTCTCCTGCTGCTGCTAATAAACCTACAGGAGAGATAAATCAACGGGGAGGAGTGCCTGTTAGTGCTGGATCCACAACAACACACCTGCTCAGACAGTAAAATAACAGTTAGGGGTCAAACCTTTGAGAAACCTGTTTTTGTGTTTCGGATGAGGAGCACTTTTTGTCTCAGGATGGGGTTATATGTAAAACAGCCACATACCCAAAAGAAAACTGTAGGAATAAAGAAAAAGAGCAAACACCAGCTCTTTTTGGCTCACCTCTGATTTGTAGTATGGATCGGGGAGTTGCTTACTGCAAAAACCTCAACAAATCAGAGGAAAACAAAGAACAATCCTGACATTGCAGCATGACAGTGGCATGCCATTTCTATTTCAGCCCCCTGAATGACTTCTTAATGTCAAAAACAGGCGGAGTCAGGGGGGGAGGGGGAGGGTTGGCAATGATGATCGACTCGAGTGTGGAAACTACGAGACCTGATACTGACCTCCTCCATCAGGCGCTCCAGTTGGTCTCCGTTTTCCCACAGGCTACGCTGCACCCAGCTGAGCACCTTCGAGTACAACTTTCCATTGCTGGGCAGAGTCAGGTTGTCTTCTAGCATTACTTCTAACTGTAAACAAACACAAAGGCCAGTAAGTACTCAGTAGTAAGAGGAAAAAAATGGCAGCCAGTAAGTTGTGTGTAAACCCACCCACACACAGCCCTCCAGGTTACATCACCGTTGACCCAAATACATTCTTTAATCCTATATATTCTATACATAGCACATCTCTTGCATTGTTAATCCATGGCAACTTAAAAGTTCCTTAATACAATAAGTGCGACTAAGCATGGTTACTTTACAAACAGCCAGGGGGTCTGCAAATAAATGTACAGAGTAACCTTACATCTAAGAAAGAGCCATCCCTGTGTGGCCAATATTAATATAAACAAGATATTACGTTCTAGTAAAGTAAAAGTAAAGTAAAATGGTGGGTAACTAAATCCACTTGTCTGCTGTGCGTTTACCTTGAGGCGGGGAAGTTTGAGGAAGTCCTCCTGTTCAGACACTTCCAGAAGATGGTCCTGGATGTAGGCGTCCACTTTGGCCAAAACTCGAGCGTCTCCCATCAAGCTGGCAAAGTTCCGGAAGGAGATAGCGTTCTGGCAATCTATTTTTGACAGCAGGTAGTCACCACAGATCTGAGGAGTTGAAGAATTAATCAGAAATGTATCATGCTTCAGACATTTCTTAAAAAATAGTAGTATAAATCAATAGAATACCTGTTTCACACGCTCCATCTTAAACCTTTTGGCTGCAGAGTAGACATCCTTAACCAGCTCTTTGTCTGCCTTCAGCCTATTTTTCCAATTACAAGAAATATGTCGTGTTAGTCATTTTAAAATGTGCGCATTATCAGTAGGAAAATGTCAACAACGCGGCCCTTACTGAGCGGTGTAGGCGTAGTTGAGCAAGACCTCCACAGCCTCCGGGTCCAGGTCTTCAAACGTGACGTGAGAGACTCCATGAGGCTCCAGGTCACTATTGAAAATCTCAAACAGGTATGGGCTGCAGCACGCCAAGACCGCACGGTGGGCCATCAGTTCATGACCACGCACCTGAAAAATCACATTCGACAGACACAACTTTAAGCGTTTTTTTTTACCCCACACTTTTGCTTAATAAAAACATGTTCCTTGATTAGTAATGTTTGAGCCAAATTCCACATTTCCATGCCTATGTTTAAAAAGAGGATGCATCAAGATTTACAGTTGAATTCAGATGCAGGGCCTTAAGTTTGTTACGTCGATATAAAGGGACTGCAATGGGGCTTTCCATACTACATCCTGTGAGAACATTACGGTTTCCTGTTATGTTCTTGTTGCTTCCAAGCATTTTTTCAGTCCAACTTTTTCACAAAACCTATTCAACTCTCCTTAATTTAAAAGATTTATATCAAACTCATCATGCTTTGTCCTTTTTTTTAAACCCAGTACTAAAGCTCTTGAGTTTTCTTAGGAATGACTCAGACTTCACAAAGTGCACGCTGACTCGTGTGCGCTTGAAACCATACCTGAAGTCGAACATCGCAGAACTGACCACTCTTTCTCAGAGCATTCATTTTGGCCACGGTGGAGTCCAGGAAACTCTCATCCTCGAAGATTAAATAACCATTTGGAGTCATCTTTGTGAGTTTTTAAAGGTTTGCCTAAATAGAAGATAAAAGAAAAGTTAGGAAACCACCAAGGAGTATATATTCTGCTCTCTGTCAGGCATTCATTCAACTGTGCAGCGTGGTAATAGCCGGCTTCATTAATTGATGACCACAGAGAGGGATAAGGATTAGGCCTTTGTAATGTGCATCGTGTACTATAATCTGTTCTATGCATTAGTAATGGTCTTACCCTAATAGAAAGCAATTCAAATCCAAAGGATGCTGCAAGGAGAACAGGAAACAAGAGGCAAAGCAGACCAAAGAGTAGCCTTCTTCGCCCGATGTGGAGGGATAAGGAAGTTGTTAGAAGAAATGCCAGTCGACTGCACGGCCAGACAAACTATCAGGCTTGAAGCGACTGTAATCAAGTCCTCGGAAACCCGTTGGCTATAGACT
Organism: Bostrychus sinensis; assembly: GCA_020698575.1. Lineage (NCBI taxonomy): Eukaryota > Metazoa > Chordata > Actinopteri > Gobiiformes > Eleotridae > Bostrychus > Bostrychus sinensis. The sequence goes on along the minus strand of CM036246.1, from coordinate 9,713,591 downwards.
GGCACCTATCCTGTGTTGGTCAAACATTGTAACCTGGAGGAGAAAAGAGAAGACACAAGATTAGTCATTTTGAAGAGGGGCTCAGATTACTGCCCGTTTTTAGCACACGTCATTAGCTTGAGTCAGCCCCACATGGTCAGGCACATGGGGTGCCGTTAAGAGGCCAGTCCTTTTTCAAAGTCTGTCAAACATTTTACAAGCTAAAAAAAAAGAAGAAGCAACTTTCAATATTCCACAAATTCGAGCCAACCCATTCTTCATATATTTTTAAATAATGATTTACATACTTATTGAATTTGAAGAAGAAAAAAATGTATTTCAGCTGTCCATGCCTGGAGTATCCAGAAAAGCCTTTTGTTAAAATATCCACACCTGCTGCCACGAGGCCAAGTAAAAACATTAAATCCGTGTCATGCCTGCAGCTGTCCCTCTCCCATCTGAAGCCAAGCCTCTCTGATTCCACCTTATGACGAGCCCCTTGTGCTGGCTCCACCCTTTAGGAAGCCCTTCATTCACACACAGACCTATAGGGACAATGAGGAGTGTCCCGTACTGTCAGACAAATGGAAACAGCTACTTGGTCATCTCCACACAATTCTTTATGGATTTATTTAGCCAGAACAATTAACATCTTGTAATAAAAATACTTGAGGTCATGAGGTAATCCTAGCTTAAATCTCTCACTCTCTCCTCTCAAATCTAACACTTATCAAAGCATTTTATTCCAAAGAGTATGGATTACATTGCCTGCCACACCCTGGACTGTATAAACAGAAAAGCATGCTTAAGCAATTAAGCTCTTGCAGCAAAATGTACTAAGTGTTGTTTTTATCCAGGCTGCAGATGGTAAAGTAACATGTGGGCATTAAAATACACACTAAATATAGCCAAGTGTTTTAGAGTAGTAAAAAACTTTTTTTTCCGAGGCCATTTACATACATTTGCAGATTAAGACACCTTGAAGCCGGAAGGCTCTGACGCAAATGGCTCTTAATTGTGAAAAAAGTTGTCCAGACTATTTTCTAATGTTTTTTTTTATTTATTTAAAGCACCCAGAGAAACATGAATTATGGAATTACAAGCAGCAGCTGCTTTATTGCTGAAATTGTATCCATGTGACAACCCCTGACCGAGGAGAGGAACAAGCACACAACTCCGTAAAGTAGTGATTTATGCAACTTACTGTGCATTTGTCACTTCTGCTAATGTCACAGAATGAGGTGAACAGTGTATTTTAACCTACTTATGGGTGTTTTCTTCTACAATATAATTTAAGGCATCTTCATGTAAAGAATTCTTGCACTGTCGGATATCTGCACTTTTATTAAAGCAGCATTATTATCTGTATAAAGATAGATAAAAAAGGCATTGCCCAGGGCTAAGAAAAAAAGCATTTGTGCACACGCATTGAGTCTCCCAGCAAAGTAACAATTTGATATGTGAAGTTAAACAGATAACCAAGCTCTTGAATACTAATTCAAAAGAATAGTATTCCCACTCATTTACATTGATTCTATGGAGTGAATTATTAATGCCATTTCAGATCCAGCAAGACTTTGTTCTATATAAATATTCTATTCACATATTTAGCCACTTTAAAGCTTTTTAATTATATTTAGCTTTTTTTTTTCCCCAATTAATTTTGTTTTATTATATTAGTGTCAAAAATATTCACTACATTATATAACTTTAAGTATCTAAAATTGAGATATTAATGTTATCTATATTAGTTATACAAGTATAGCGTCAGCAATACTACTGCAAGTTGTATGTATTAATGGGTATGAGGAATATAATCAGACTATGGTGGGCCACTCTAATCCTCATAATTATTGAGAAACAATAGTATTTGTTTTAGGAACTTTATGATTTGACAGTATAGTTTTATATCCAAACACATCCTCTAATAATCTGGTAGCCACTAGCAGACCCTAGAGCGGAGCGGCTGGCACAGAAGGCTATAATTCACTGTCTATGTGGAGAGAGGAACACTGACCCACTTTTACCAGTTATGCAACATCTGGCAAATGATGCCTTGTGAAAGTCCAAAAACCCCTACTCCTCCACATGCTTTTGGTCCAGTACTGCTCTCTCTGTGCACCTAATATACATCCCCTTTAGCTGTGCCAGGCTAACCACACCCTCCAAATTATTCTGTGGAAAAAAGTTACCGCTTTTCCATAGCGGTCATTAAAGATCGTACAAACTTGGGGGAACATTTTGTGAAGTTTACAGGTTGCAACTCTTAACTCAGAATACAGTAGGCTAGTATGGATGACGACTAAGAGGCTACAAATGGTTAATCTAGTTCAAATAGTTGGATTTAAAAAAAAAGTGTTGTCACATATATGCACAGTTTGTTCAAAAAAAGGGGAAATAAAATGTAGCAGGAAGGTTAGGGCCAAATGCCTTCCATAAAGAGCAAATGTTGCAAGCGAGCTGTGAAAGTAAAGTGACACGCTTGACGGCTGCAGAACAAAGCCAAAAAAAAAAAAAAAGAAAACACCACAAAGGTCTGAAAGGGAAAGAGATAGATCGTTCACAACTTTGTTAGAAGGCCGGAGCTCAATGCTTTCTCCCTCTCTCCGGTTTTCCATGTGATTCGTCAGGCACAAGGTCTGCCACTGAACAATCAATGCCTGTTAGACACCCCTCTGGCGGCCAAGACCGAGATTACTGGGTATTTTACCAGACGCACAGTGGAAATTTACAGACACGCCGTAACAGTGCTTCAAAACAATGGTCAACGTTTTAACAGTTACGTTTTTGTTAAAGCGTTCACTGGGTGTTAATGAGCAGACAAGACAAACAGTAAGATGAAATGCTGCGTAATGATTAAAAAAAAAAAAATCAATGCAACACGTGCGTAAACTTGTTCACGCAGTATTAAAAAAATTCCAAAGATAATTTTATAGCAAGAACTTTCTTTTAAATGGACAGTTATGTTTAAATAGTCCACCACGTGATCGTTATCTTTTGTGATGAGCATTTGCACAATGGCCATATGCTACAATGGCGACGGGCCAACAGAGTGCAATATAAAGAAAACACTTTTAAAGAGTCACCATCGTTAAAAAAAAAAAAAAAAAAAAAAAAACTAAAATCGTTTGGACAATTTTCTTTGAGTAGAACAGACGATGTAGCTTACAGCAAGCAATAATACAACTATAACAACGCCACAGCAACAGTCGGAAGTCAATACCATTTCAGGCCAGGTCACAGCCCACCGACATAATGACACAAAGGGGACGAAATACTGAATTGGGAAAGCACAGGATGTACCCGTGTAACATATTCCACACCCTGGCATCCTCCAGTGGGCATGGCTTACTGTTGGACTGTACAGGTTTGTCTATTCGCTGCAAAGCAATGCCATTCATCCACCCTCCCCCTCCTCCTCCTGAGTAGTAACTCCGCCAGGGCCACGATGTCTGTCTGCCTGCCCGCCTGCGTGATCTATAGGCTCTGTACGTACGAGCACGCTGCCGCCCGAAACTGGGTCAGGAATCAGAGCCCCCCTTCAGAGCGTGATTAACTGTACTTTTGTCTGGATTACACACGCAGACTGTTACGAATACCAGAGGTCTCTCGCGCCGACCACACATCCGCTCAGAGATAGCCGTCATAGATAGAAATACATATGGGGAAAACCGTTGGCGGCAGCAGCTAACGTTAGTGCGCGTTAGCTTCGTAGCAAGCAACCTGCCGCGTAACGTTAAATAAAAGATGTTGACCAGTTAAATAAATCTTTTTGATACACTGAGCGGTCAGTGGGACGTTTAGCGCTATTAAAAAAACAAAACTATATTAAAAAGCAAGAGGAAAGCCGGTGTAGATAAAGTATGTGCGCAGATGCTCGGTTTGTGAGTCACGCTCGCGCCACTTGCAGTTAACGTTACTACACATTGTTCTAGGGTTAGGGTTAGCCACGTTACAATCAAAGACAAGGTTTCCTATAAATTGCTTATTTTAGTTAAATAAATTCAGTGGCATTTTAACAGCCCAAAAACAACATAGTTTGACGAGTTAGTTATGAAGGAAATTAGCAAAGACTTCTCGATAACCGTCTCTCGACACAGACAGCAATGGCATTTCTGTTCAATTTGAAATTTAACAAGAAAAAAAAATGTCTTACCCGAGGCGTTTGACAACAGACGCTTTTAGGCATATTTAGTGTGAATTCAGAGTTGGTTGGGTTTGGGTGAAAGAAGAAACGCAGCGAGGCTACAGAGGCACTGTTCGCGAGACTGGGAGAGGCTCCTCGGTCCTAAAAGTACGTCCGCTCCAGCTTGGGCCTGGATCAGATCTGACAGTGGCCTGACGCGTCCGCTGCTCGGAGACGGAAAGCGCGCTCCCGGCAAAAAACTGTGCGTACGCCACGTCGCCTCTGACGTCAGACGCAAGGGGCGGGGTCTCTCCGCCTACGCAATGATGAAATTCTGCAAGGAGTAGAATCACATGGATGTATGTATAACCTATTTACAGGTTTGTTTCCGCGTAGTATTCTTTAAAATGTGTAATAATTTGAGCTTTTGTATGTAGAACAAGTCATGATATATCAAAAATGTATGAAATATTTCACAATGTAATGATAAAATTGTATAAATAGTGCATTGTGAAAAATTAATATACAGCCTACAAAAAATATGTAGATCTTTTCCTCCATATCCACCACAAAAAGTGCAAAAAGTGGGACAAGTTGTGTGATTTGGTGGGACCAGGAGGGACAGGCAAGAGAAATAAAAGTTTTAATAATATACATATCAAACTTACTGAGTCTAAACGACATTTAGAAAAAGATACTTGATACTGTTTCTAAAACATTTAATGTGCTGTTTTCATCAATGGAATGAAAAGGTTAGTCTGATCTAACCTAATTATAAAAATTAAATCTCCCAGTCTCATTTTCTCAACACTATACTGCAGCGGGCCAGCACCAACTCATGGAACCATGGAGAGGGTTTTCCTGAAACACGAGCAGCAACACACCCACCGCATACTCTAACCCAGCAAGTTGGACGCCCGCAAATATTTATTCTACATTTTACACACGGAACACTGATCTTACCATGTTGTTCTTTAATCTTCAATCACACTTTTTTATAAGATCTATGGCGCACCAATGAAAAAGAGGGACATTATCTTAATAAGTGGGAGAGGGGGACAGATGTCTAAATTGCCATGCAGTACAACCAAAAGTGGGACAGGTGGTCACTCTATTGACATATTCTGATATAATTTTCTCACAGTAAGATAAATAATATTAATAAACATAAATAAATAATCCCTTAAATGATCTATTGCGCGGTATAATGGTTTTCAAACTGTGTACGCAGGTGGTACTCGGCAGGTATACAAGTACCCGAGTTTTTCTACTTTTGTTTAATTTATATCCCCATTTTATTCAAGTATATGTCCTGCTCAGGTTTGGACTTTTTTGGTTTGGTGTGGAATTTCAAGTATAAACCACTGCTTAGTCCTGGTTTAGTCCTTTTTTTGTCCAGGTTTTTGTCCTGGTTTCAACATGGTTTAGTACTGGTTTAGTCCTGGTTCAGTCCATTTACTCTCAGTTTAGCCCAGTAATTGAAAAGTCAAACATTTTCTGAGTTGGTCCTTGGTGTGACAAGTTTGAGAATCACTGATGTATAGTACAATAAAATTTATGCATACATGTCTGTAATTAAATAAGGCTAGATATAAGATTATAAAAAGGCTAGATATAATAAAACAGTGATAAGAGAGTATTATAAAATATGTTCTTTCAAAGCAGTACAGTACTACGTGTTAAAGCTGTGTACTCAATGCAAGAACTATTTGTACAGCAGCCTCGTGCAAAGCCATGAGTTTCTTATAAGGCCAAATATAAGGTCAGAGTGGACAAGAGTTACTCAAGGACGCATGGACACTGTTGATACCTTTATCTCCTGTGTAAACTTCAGTGGTGTCTTGTGCTGTGTTTATAGCCATCATAGTTCCTTAACGGGACACATGTAAATATTTTCCTTTTGCAGCTTGATTGCATTTTCTCTGAACTGTCTTTGTTACAGTTATGCTGCTGTGAGTCATCATAGCACCTTCACTGTATCCTCCAAAAGTCACTTGATGTCTGGTAACTGGAACATCCAGACTCATCCCTCCCATTTGCTACAGGACAGACGTCATTTTACAGAGGAACCCATTCAACCGGCCTGTCTGAATGGAGCTTACTACTACCTCCTCACTGCGTCAGTAATAAGATTAGAGGATCAGGATCACTTCTATACCAAAGTGTCACCTGGCATTCAGAGGTGCCGCTTCCGTTTGTGCCACGCAGTTGTCTGGCTGTCGCTTCCTGAATCAGTGCAGTTACAAAATTCTTACATAGTGTCACATGGCACCCTGATATCAACTTAAGCCATAAGGTCTTTTATGATTAGATGTATTATTAATGCCAAGTATAATCTCCTGTTATCAGCGAAACGTAATGTACCAAGTATTTGTCTGTGAGGCACTGACAAGGTGAAAGCAGTTATTGAGTCATGGTCAGAAAAGTCACTGGCCAGTTGCCAAATAGTCATGAGGACGTCCTACATTTAATGTGACCTCTTTGCTATCCATACCATAGGGGCTGACTTCATGAGGACAGGTTAGATAAACACACACTACACACAGGTGATAATGCATTTCTTGCAATTGTGTCATTACCTGCCATTTTTTAAGTATTTTGTTTAAGTATTTAATCAGTCACGTCTTCAAGAAGCCTCTTTCTTGGCTGACTGCAAAGGTGATTGAAGATCCCCTGGCAAGTAGTCTGTCCATCTTCCCCGAGCAGCGTCTGGAGCATTCAACGGAGACAAGAGTGATTAGAGCTGGAGGCAAGGGAGCCAACTAAGGCACTATGACGAGCATGACTCATTAGTTTCTTAACAAGGTGTTTTCAAGAAGTGGCACAGCACCACAAAAAGCATCGAAACAAAAAGGAAAGCAACACTAACCTCGTTTGGAATGAGCTGCTGCATAATAAATGGACTATTGTTCAGTTAAGGCAAGGAATATACAACAAGGCCCCTGATAGTAAAGGGTGTTTTCTTGTTTGACCTACAAATGCTGTACAAATAGATGCAGAAGTCAAATATTAGGTTTAACATTAGCTTTTATCCTAGAGCACAAAAAAGACAATAAAAACAATATTTGGTGCTTTTCCAGGCCTCCACCAAAAATGGTACCGGAGTTTGTGCTCCATTTACTATAGAAATATTTGTATATTTTAATTGTGAACTTTATACAGATCATTATTATCAACCTTTCCATCCTTAGCCTGCTGTACAATGCCATGTACGGGTGGGTGGCTTATTGCCATTAGGGATTACAGGTGGCTGGAACCTATCCTGGTAACAATGGGCCATAGGCGGGGCACACCTTGGACAATAGTCAGTGAGAGACAGGCAGGACTTGACATTTACTTTTTGCTTACCGACCACCGTGGATAATCTTTTTCAAAAGTTACTAGCCAATTAGTATTTTACTATCCACAACTTAATTAGTTAAGTTTTTGTGTATATCTTGTATATGAAAAGGTTAAAAATATAAAATTAGCTTTTAGTACATACAGGGATTTGTAAAAAAAAAAAAAAAAAACATGTTTACCTAGGCTAAGCAGAATAAATTGTATCTCTGTGCTGGTGGTGACACATCTTTTGAAACAAGTTTTTTGGTTTAAATCCATATTCTTCTGTCTTTAATCATGATAAATTACTATATACTAAATGGCATATACACGCTCAAACATAGCAACAGGACTTGAGAACCTCTAAAGGCAATATAGGTACATGCATAAAATTCAGCTGGCCAAAGTGGCTGGGAATATTTGTGTTAGTAGCCAAAATGAAAATATACCTGCAATACATTTGTGTTAATGTCAAGCTCTGGTCACAGGGCTAACAGTGGACAACCACTGACACACACCTTCATCAACAATAAGTTATTTAGATTCACCAATTCTCCTTACACATGGAAGCCAGAGTTCTGTAGCGTTCTGTCTAGTAGATGTTTTTATTTGCCAAAATGTTTTATGAAAGTAGCCCCAATTTTAAGCCATCTATTTCATCGACTTGTGCGGGCCACTTTGGTGCCGCCTCTTCTCCTTCAAACTAGAGGTTTTTGTTCAGTGACGCTGCAAGAATTTGTTCTGACAAGGACCCCATCAATATTTCAGGTATCAGAGGCTGGCAAGAGCACGTGGCTGCAACCGCTACATGGACTGAAGTCAAAGAGGATCTGTGGACATGCTGTGAATGTTTTGTGAAACTCCAGGCAAACTGCACAGACCACAATGACCAAGAGCAAAATAAATAGACCAACATAAACATTTAAAGCTCCCATGGCTTTTAGAATATGTCATATACAAGATGGACAGAACTACTTTTTGCCATCGTTGAACTGGAAAAACTAGTTTAAAGAGGCCCCTCAGACCTCGGCCCGGAGCGGTGGGAAATGAGAGCAGCGGTGCATGTGACACTGTGTTACATAGTCCTCTGATAAGGCACTGATAAACCACAGGGTTCAAGTCAATGACACTGACGAAACAGACACAGTGGGTTTTCTATTGGGCCAGTTCTAAGAGTCATGAGGTTTTAGGGGCAGCTATGAGTTGACCTAGTTGTGTTATGTTAGAGATATTTCAAACAAGCGAGGGAATGCATTTTACCCAAATTTTGATATCATTTTAAAGTGAAAGGTGAATTTACCCCCACTTTTTTTTTTTTTTATTTTATTTTTTTTTTTAACATTTTTAGTTTTTGTTAGATAGCTCTGCTGTCACATATTCTAATAAGCAAAACCAGTCAAAACAACTGATACTGTTTTAAAATGCCTTTATGGAGAATGTGTTCTTGAACCAATAGTGCTCAGTTTGTCCACCCTAGACAGTGTTAAAAAATGGGTACTGGAAGTTATGAAACCAATAGCTCCTTTCAGAACTTTTAATGTATATTTTTGCAAGTGAGGCAAAGAAAGTTTGATATTTTGAAGTAATTACACACAACTGTAAACGTACTTTTTACTAGTATTTCTGTCTATTTTATGGAACCGTATATAACATGATTTTACACAATGCATCTTTAAAAACTATAATAATAATTATAATCATCATAACAGTAATAATAATAATAATAATGATAATAGTAGTAATAAAAGCAATTAATAATAAATGTGCAAAATGATGCCTAAGTGATGCAGTGTAGGGGTAAATGTCTGGACTCCGCAGGATGAAGTGCCACAAGAAACTCACAAGGATTCATGCTAAATTCTGTCCTGTACAGGCATGGAGACGCACTTCTCAAATTCACTCTTTTGTGTCCTCTCTTACACATTAGAAGTGGGTCAGTCATTCTTGGATTTGTAGTAATGAAGGAGCTGAACAGGATTACTTTTGACCTAGTCTTACAGTGATCTCCCTCAATGCTTTAAAAGAGGTCTGGACATTTTTTAAATCCAGTTCATTTCATTCCATTTGAACACAGCCCACCTACTGTAAAAGTCAGTTTGTAAGTATACACATAATATGATGGCATCTAATGATACCGAGCAGATATCCTCACACTCCAGTTTTAAACAACCTAATGTAAGCTTTGACACGCTGTTGTCAAATTCAGTGAAAAAAAGATTACATGATTGGTTTACTCAATACAGTATCATTTATTTCATAAGTTTCAGAAAGAAACATACATCTCAGCAGAGATATAGATGTCTGTTTTTCGGGTTAGGCAAAAAATATTATTTTAGATAGTTAAGTGTAAATTTTGACCATTGTCATCACAGTAGCGTAACTTGGTAATGAGGGGCCCCAGTGCATGTTTTAAGAATGGACCCTAAAAATGGGAGATTAAGTCTATTAAATTCATGCATTAGAATTCTAATCTTTAATATCATAGCTGTCAGCTGTTTCTCTTGCAGTTTAACAGGTGGTATGGTTTTGTTCAAATAAATTCATATTTGCAATTTTACAACTTTTTTTTTTTACATTTTGTTTTGAATAATATATTTTTTTAAAGACACATTTAAACTTGACATATATATATATTCTGGTCTTATATTTTATAATAAGTTCATCATTTTATGGTAAAAACTTAATTCTATAACAGAGTCATGTGCTGCTCTTTTTTATTTCATATTTTCAACCCAGACGTGACAAGAGATGTAGCCCCCAAGAGCTCTTAAGGGCCCCTAAAACTCCTGATCCCTGGCTGCACTGTCTGATGTTACGCCCCTGATCAACCATCTCACAGTCACTGGGCTCCAGGCTAACTTTTTGGTTTAGATGCACCCAGTTTGTTCATTTAGGTGCTCTAGCACAAAATTTAGGTGCTAAAACAGGTCCCAGAAACAACAACTGTCCTGAAGTGATTTATCATTTAGTAGACCACATATAAAGAATACATTATTACCTGTATTTTGCATCAAATTATTCTCATTTGTTTACAGTTTGCTTATTTTTATTTTATTTATTAACGAACTACAGGAGACATATTTTCATTACTTTAGAGTTTATTGATCTCAAAGGAAATTCAGTTTTTATAGTCAGTTGTTGCAGTAAATACATAACACAGACCAATGTTCTTTTTAAACATCAAATAAGATTAATACTCTGTGTTAGTCACGCTCACATTATAAAATAATAGGTTGAATTTGTGAAGATTTAGACATGCTGCCTGTGAACCTCTGTGGTAGCCCTGCAGGGACATGGTCATTTCAAACCCAGAGAAAAGGGTTATTTGGTGAGTTAAAATATTTATAATAATAAGTGTTTAAAAAAGATGCACACACTTCTCCTTCAGCCGTACTCAGTTTGTCAGCCCTGAGCAGTCCTAATTAAAGGAGGTAATAATAAACAGAGAGTCATTCATTCATTCATTCATTCATTTATTCATTTTTTTTTATTTTTTTTTTTTTTTTTTTTTCTACCGCTTATTCCTGTTATGGGTCGTGGGTGACTGGAGCCTATCCCAGTAACTTTAGGCTGTCGGTGGGGTACACCCTGGACAGGGGCCAGCTTGTCACAGGGCTAAACAGAGAGTGTATGTGTTTAAGCCTCTCATCTCCCTCATGTGCATGTCTTTTGGTGCAGAACAAATTTGTTAAGATAACACAGTGCTGTAACAGCGGAGGACACCCTCACGTGTGACTCTGGCACGTCAGGGTCGTGCTGAAATGACCAGGTCAGAGGTGATGCTGATTGAACACTTTAGCACCTGACCTTTCACATTATAACCTTACAAGCTCTTCTAGGGCTTCTACAGTGTCTAATAACTCTTTGCAGAGGGTACTTGGAATTATTTCATAGTTTCACAAGAAAATATTTGCAATCTTTTCATATTAAACTATTGAAACTTATGAAAGACAAGCTCAAGGGTCTCATTGACAAGTGATTGACTAAAAACTATTGATTAAAGTGAGAGGGAACTACTAGAGATATTATTTGAATAGGCCTATTATAAAGTTTGATTCAAATAAGTTCCATTTTTTTTAAAGTAATGAATTTTTCTTGTCAGTTTATTATGAGTTTTAGTTTTTTAGTTGAAAAATATTGTAAAATAAAAGTTTATATTTTGATATTTTTATTTTTTTGTTGTTGTTTTTTGTATGCATTGTTATTTAAAACAGATTTTATTTGTATTTTGAATTTAATTTTCAAAGCAAAAATGCTGAAAAAAAATAGTTTTTACAATAAAGTAAGTATAAAATGTCCTTGTACTAAGAAACAGATGACCACTCTATGACCACTTTTTGAAAAATGAAGTAAACAAATGAGGGGTACTTACTGTAGGACAAAAAGCCCAGGGGGTACGCAACACAAAAAAGCTCGGGAACCATTGTAGTATCTCCTTAAAATATAATCACAGCCATTGTGGTAAACTGTTGCCATTGTAATGATCAGTGCTGAAATACGTCTCTAAAAAAAGAAAGTGTGTGTGAAGAGTTGAATATTACATAAACAGTTGTTATCTTAATGCTTCTGCTGATTACCTTGGTTGGCACCACTAATACATGCAAATCTGTGTACAAACAGCTAGTGACAAGCCTAGCTGTTTAGTCTTCAATAATCCCTATCTTTGGATGCTTTTCATTCAATTTGTGTCATGTTTCTGTACTGTCTCCCCCATGTGATTCTATTTTCAGTCAAAAAGCCCAAAGCCATGAGTGCTGAATAAATGTTTAGTTCTTTGAAACCCATGAATAACACAAATGGTTTTCTCCTGGCCTTACTGCGAGCCAATATGTTTTTAATCTGATTTCATAACTCTTAGCTTCTCTTTTAAATATCACGACAGGATTATCTCCACTGCTCATAACAGCACCATACGTCTAACACAGCTGGAAGGAAGAGCCACTGTGATCCAGGGAATTCACCATGAACACATGAAAACATAACCTACTGCATTTCAAAACATCATAGCTTCATATTAGAGCCCTAAGACATTGTCTAAAATGATACAAAACATGTTCACAGAATGACATCTATTTGTGAGCATATATTTTTACCATATACCTAAAGCTACGGTGGCCCTGAAGGGCAAGTCACAACAACAGGGTAAGAAGCACATTAACACAAACTGAAACACACACAAATTCATAAATACGTAAATACAAAATGAAACATGCACAGAAATTTGAAACACAAACACAAATATGAAAACATGCACAAATTGGAAAACACAAATGAAAACTGAAACGCACAAACAAATCTGAAAACATGCATGTTTTTCTTTGCGTGTTTCTTGTGTGCTTGTGTTTCCGAGTCTGTGGTGTGTTTCTGACTTTGTGTATGTTTCTGAATGTCTGCGTGTTTCTGAGTTTGTGTGTGTTTCAGAATGTGTGGTGTGTTTCTGAGTTTCTGTGTGTATCTCTGAATTTGTGTGCACGTTTCCAAATTTGTGTGCATGTTTTTACATTTGTGTGTGTGTTTTCACATTTGTGTTTTCAGTTTTTGTTTGTATGTTACTGATTTTGTGGTTGTGGGCCACAGTATCACACACATCAGTAGTTCTCAGCTGGTCTGACTCAGACACAATTTTTGCCCTTATCATCATATTTTTATATCATTTTACTACAACTTTTGTGATACATGTATTTTAAAATCACCCAGGGAGGGATCTCTGAAGTCCATAATATTTTCTAATGTTTAATGTTATTATTGTTGATTTTACAAGGACACATATATTTTTGTTTGCATTTTTCACTGCACATCAACAAAACAGAGCACAGATAAGCAGCATTGAATGAGGACAAGGAGAAGATAAAGGCCTCCAAAACATTTGAGAGAAAAGTACATGTTTTTTTCAAAACATGCTTTTAGACTTTACTGTAGTAAGTCCTGGGGAAAGCCTGTAAATGTAAAAGTATTTCACCTTCAGAAATGTTTCAACTGTGGCCTTGGTTTAGTTGATATATGGTGTTTTTTTAAGAACCAATATTGGTATTTGATGTCCCAAATGAGCACAAAAAGCTTTCCTGTGCTTCATGTAGCATCTACTCAAAACTCACCTTCAATTCCCTTTTACTGGTTCTCTTCACTTCACTCTTATTACTTTGGTCATAAAACAGTTCCAATGCTAGAAGTTGCAGTCACAAAGCATTTTATACTGTACGTTTTTAGGTTTTGTAAGGTCACAAGTTACTCTTCCTTTTCTGATTGTTGTAGCTTTGATACATTTATGGAGCCGCGTAGACACATTTACCAAGTGAGGAAGGCATTTTTCTTTGTTTAAGTGTAGTTGTGAATGTTTATGTTTATTGGTCAAACTATGATTGCCAATTTGTCATGTAAATTAGCCGTGTTTATTAGCATTTAGCGTGACAATGTTTTAGCACTGTTGGTAAGTCCCCAGACCACTTGAAGGCCTTGCAGCACCATGGTCCCAGTAATTTGGCTCAGTGCTCTGTATACTGTGTAATGACCCTTCTGAGGAAGACTATAGGCAGTTGAAACACACGTACTACATACTTGTAATATTATTAAAATGGGATGTTTTCAGCTTACAAAAATGAATGGCTGATGGAATATTTGATAAAAAAAACATCTTTCAACTAAGGGGACTCAGAGACTTCAGGATGAGCAATCAAGATGGCGCCAGTTTGATCTCGTGGCTCCCCCGACAAATGTAAAAAAAAAAACTCCTTTCTCTATGTAATTTTGTGATATACAATGGACTAAAGAGAAAGAAAAATGCCTAAAGCAAATTAAAAAAAAATGTTTTGTCATCTCGAGAACTAATACTGCCAACCGAAGAAAAGAATGAAGAATGCGCAGCTAGCCTCTAGGACTTAGAGACATCATTAGCGGCTAGCGAGACAGCTAACGAGAGGGCTAATCTACAAACCATTCTCCAGGAGCTGAGAGATTCACGTCATGAAAACGGAGATGGCTTTCGTGAATTAAAGGACAAAATAAAAAACATAAATGGACAACTGAATGAAGCAGAAACCCGTATTATGGAAGTTGAAGACAGCCTCTTCAACCCAGAAGAAGGCGACTTTGGAGCTAAGTAAAGCACATGACAAGCTTGAAGCAAAAATGATTGAGCTGGAGGGGAGATCGAGACGGGACAACATACGACTTCATGGTATCGCAGAAGGCTCTGAGGACAATTCTACCTCTATCTCAGCTTTCATTGAAAATCTGCTCAGAGACAAATTTTTTTATTTTATTTTTATTTATTTATTATACTTTATTGATTGATTGAAATTCGTTCTCTGCATTTGACCCATCCCTCAATGCCGCTGGGGCAACCTGTCAGGAGCAGTGGGCTGCCACGGGACCCTTCTCCAGATCTTGAGCCATGATCCTGGAGTATCTGGCTGGAGGTTTTAACCTATTGTGCATGTTTTGAGGTTGATGGGGGGAACTGGAGCACCCGGAGGAAACCCACCCAGACACGGGGGGAACATGCAAACTCCACACAGAAAGGCCCCACACAGTCTGGGACCTTCTTCCTGTGAGGCAAGAGTGCTAACCACTAAGCCACCGTGCCGCCAAATTGGATATTTTGGCTTCATTCGTCTTGAATATAGAAAGAGCGCACCACTCACTGGGATCTAGAGCCCCACCTGATGCTGCCCCACGTTCAATAATAGTCAAGTTTGCCACATTCAAGACCAAAGATGAAGTTTTGAGACTAGCCTGGCAAAAGAAAGGATTCATGCTAGATGGGAAGAAAGTAATAGTAGATTACAACTATTCCCCAGACATGTTGAGGCGGCGACATGTATACACTGAAGCAAAGCGGGTTCTAAGAGAAAAGAAAACTAAGAGGACTCAGATTTTACAGTCAGTCCAATTGGCTAAGGTAGACTCATTAAAATGAGATATGTGGTGATTGATGGATTACACGATTGTGGTCTGCCCCATATCTGTTACTACTTGTCTAGAATAACATAAAAATACAGAAACCAGGCTTTGGCATTACAGACATGTAGTCAAAACCATCATAATTATTTATAATGTACTATATTAGATGTCAAATGCAAATTCCTCCATAGAAAATGTATTGTTGTCTGCTCAGCTTATGGCACCATTTTTTCAAACACAACCATAATGTTTGCAAACACTAAAAGTGTCTAAAAGTACAAGATGGATGTAGGCCAAAAGTGTAATTCCAGGAACATATACATGGTGGCCCCAGGTAATGGTGTCACTGGAATCAGATGGAGATTTGTTATGGTTGGATGCAAGTTCAATTCCGCTGCATGTACCAGCCACACCATTGCTGTTTTGCAATACAGAGAGTGTCTAAACAAGACCCTGATGTCTCACATCTGCTATGCAACACCTTTCCCAAAATGAGCCTGTGCTTCTGAGAAGAGCTGCCAGCCATCCTTAATTATCTGTGTACAAACAGCCAGCTCCAAACACTGTGGCCCTAGTAATGAGCTAGTTAGCATCCCTTCCTCTGTGAGCAGTACTGCAATCATTTATATGATTCACATTATGGCCCTAGTAGCAGTTTAGACCCTATTCTGTAGATGTGTGCTGTTTTTGGTGGGCAGTGTAAACTCAACTCCTCCTTTTCACTAGGTGGAAGTACCCCTATAGGCAAGACACTCAACCCATCTTGTTTTTGTGACACTGATGTAAGAGCAATGGGTGAGTTATTGTAAGCTTTGGAGGTAAAACCACTTATAAATGCTGGATACAACTGTTCACTTGCCACTGATAACAAATGGATTCATATTCATTCATATTAAATGGCTTATCCTTTTAAATGAGTGCAGCCTATCTCTGCTGCTTTGGGCTTTAAGCTGGACATACCATGGACAGTCTTATTTACTCACTCTCACGTTTATTTATTTTAATTCAACCAGTTTATAGAAGGAAAGGACATATGGATAACACACAGAAATGCCATTACTCACCAGGTCTGGGAGATTACTCACTCTGCCTCCATGCCCCTGTATCTGTGGCTGTAGTGTATATAGTGTGCTGGCAATGTCGACTGCCTTTGTTGCCATTACTTGTTTTTATTGAGTTTGATGGGGCACATAAGGACAGGGGGTGTTGTACTCTACAGTGTTTAAAGACCTTTGAGGCAACTCATGAGTTACTGGGCTACATGAATCAAATGAATAGTGTTCTGTGAAGGGGGGAGGATTGAAGGTGTGAGTTTGAGCATCCTTCCTTCCTTCCTTGCTTTTCTCCCCTCACTCTGTAATGTCTTTTCTTCCTTCCTCTTTTCTTCCACCCATCCTTCCTAAAAATGTACTGAGGTCCTGTGCATATAGTGTGTGACCAGTGAAGGAATTGTTGAGCAAAAAAGCTGCACCTCATCCTCTTCATCTTGGCTTTGAGGCAGTGTATATTTCTTGTGCCTGAGATGAGGGGTGGGAGCAGTCTGTGTGCTGTCCCGTCACATGCCTGAAGCGTGATTAGCAGAAAAGAATTTTGAACTTTCCCAACTTTCTAACGTCTTTCCTTAGACTCCTTCCTTCCTTCCTTCCTTTCTTTTTGCCGCTTTCATCCCTCTTTCATTTCCATCTTTCCTCCCTTCATTCATTAATTTCCGTAGTTATTGTTTTATTCATTCATTTATGAATTTAAGTTGTCCCTAGCCCCAATTCTGTACTTTCCTGAACACACATCTCAGACATTTCCTCACTTCTGCCTTAGTAATAATTACACCAGCACTTCTTCTGCCTTAGTAATAATTATACAAGCAGAGAAAAACAGGACAACTCATTTGGGATTGTACAGTTAATAATTACTGTATTCTCCTCACATTCAGTTTGGAGAAGTATTTTAATGAGTGGCTTCTGCAAAAAGCAAGCCGCTGCAGTTACCGATGTTGAAAGAACATTTTTCTGCTCACCCTAAATCAGTAGGACCATAAAATGTGACCTAGTTAATATTATAGGTCAGAAAGAGGTGAAAGACTCTTAAAGCTCATGTTGTAAGCTATGTTGTAAGGTCTCACATGTCAGCAAACACACACTCACCACAGTGGTTGTCTGCTATTTGTTTAAGTCAGTTTACTTTTTAACTAGGGTGATGACTTATATTATCACTACTACAGTCATATTCAACCAGTTTAGGTTGGCATTGTGCAGCACTTCCAACTAAAAAAACTATACAAACATCTATCATCTTCATGTAACAAGGGCTTAGAAGCAATACCTAATGAATGTCATTTTATGTCCTTTCAGTTCTCACCTTTTGATAACTTATAACATATAAATTTAGCTTACCTTAACTCGAACTCCAAACCTACATTGGCCTCTGTGCAAAAGTAAGTGGCCCCCTTGTTAAATCATGAATTAACTGTGATTAACTAGAGAAGTGACAGGAAATCATAGGGAAAGACTTTCAGGAAATGTTGGAGTCCAGACTCAAACCCACAACACTGAGGCAGGCTGTAGCTGCCCTGTATATGCACTGCAGCTCTACCACCTGAGCTATACAACAGCACACAAAACCATTTCTAAGGCTTTGGGACTCCAGCAAATCCTGGTGAGAAGCATTATCCACAAATGGAGAAGGCTTGGAACAGTAGTGAATTGACTCATAGGACATCCCAAAAGAACCCAACAACATTTAAATAATTTCAAGAGTTTCAAAGTGTAAACCACTGCTGATCAAATATGTTAGTGTGCTAGGGCTGCTTTGCTACATCAGGACCTGGACAATTTCCTGAATGAGTCATTGATGCGCTCCTCCTGAAATAATTTTGTTAGGCCGGCCACTCCTGGGAAGTCTTCTCCATTTGTGAATAATGTCTCTCACCATGGTTTGCTGGAGTCCCAAAGCCAAAATGGTTTTGTAACCCTTTCCCTGTGGTTAATCACATTTAATTCATAATGTAACAAGGGGGCAATTACTTTTGCACATAGACCAAGGTAGGTTTGGATATTAAAGGGTTTGATGATCCAAGTGTGACAAATATGCAAAAAATATAAGAGATCTTGAAGCATTTTAAGTAAAAGCAGCTGTTTTGCCCATATAATTATCCACCACCATGTAGACAGCCAATGAGAGCGTCTCTTATTTAAACTAGAGGGATCCTCATTTTCTGAAAGCTTGTGATTGGCTGAATAAGCTGCTGTCACTGACTGAACATTTTTATTTTGAACGATGAATGCAAGACTTAAATCATTCAATCATGAGCTCATGAGCTTAGAATAATGCTGGTGAGTGAATACTGCGGCTTCCTTTTTGTGATGTTTGAATTTATTCTCATGTATGACTCACTCAGTGGTGCTTTGTCAGAACCATTTACCATTCATTTTGCGCTTTCATAAAATTCATGGTCACAGCAATACAGTATGACATTTTCAGTCCATCCTTGAAAGTGGATTATTTGTGGAGAGGGTTATTATGCATGTTACAGCAGACACATACCAAGCTCTTTATACGGAGATCAAAAAAGACTTTAGGGAACCAAGAGATACAAATGAATAAATATGAATTATTAATAATTATTAATAATTAATATTAATAATAGAAACAAGCCAAGTAAGTGGCTACCAAAAATGAGCAACTTGTTGATGGTTCTGCTTTTGCTTCAGGAAGTAGGCTAGTACATGTCAGTGTCAATAAAATGCATATAAACAATGCTTTGCCCAAAGACACTGGTGAATCTAAATTCAAAATGTTTCTTATCATTACTCATGTCTTACTGTATATGAAGACTCTGTTAGTGAGATGGTTCCTTTGGTATGGGATTTAAGAAGTGTGATTCCTTGATATGGTATCTAATGCTACACTATATTTCTAAAAGTATTCCCTCACTCACCCAAATAACTGAATTGGGATTATGGGGAGTGTGGGGTTGGGGTTGTTTTTCAGGAGCTGGGCTTGGCCCCTTAGTTTCAGTGAAAAGAACTCTGAATGCTTCAGCACCAAGAGATTTTGAACGATTTCATGCTCCCAACTTTGTGGAAACAGTTTGGGGATGTCCACTTCAAGTTCCAACATGACTGCACCAGTGCACAAAGCACTGTCCATGAAGACATGGATGAGTGAGTTTGGTGTGGAAGAAGTTGACTGGGCTGCACAGAGTCCTGACCTCAACCTGACAGAACACCTATGGGATGAATTAGAGCGAAGACTGCGAGCCAGGCCTTCTCATCCAACATCAGTGTCTGACGTTGGATAAGAACGTCAGACACATAGATGTCTGATGTAGATAGATGCAAAGGCTGGGCTGACGTCATATTAAACTCTATGGATTAAGAATGAGGCAAGCGAGCTAATACTTTTGGAAATATAGTTTATGTCAAAGTACATAGGTCCAGCATATGATGTGGGGCAAGGGAAGGAGTTATTGAGCCTACAGAGCCTACAGGAAAAGACGCTGCACCTCATCTTCCATATTTTGGCTTTGAGGTTGGAGACAGGGTTCTGCAACCCTTTGGATCCACGGGCCAATTGCTGCCAAAAATGCAAAATTTGTATCTAGAGCTGCAACCAGAATTAGTGAACAAAAGTTGCTTTGCCTATAATTGAAATATTATAGTCCTATGGTCATTCATTTTTGCAAACTAATGGAGATCTGTGTTAAATACTCACTTCACTGATTATCTTTTAATAGGCCATTGAACAGCAGTGTAATACTGGAGCCATGCATATTCCGAGAACTGGAGTTACATCCAATAACTGTTTCTTGGTGCTGTTTATTTAACCATGTGGGCAATTAAGGCTAAAAACTCTGTGTTAATCTAAGCCCAGTCTGAGGATGATGCAGATGCAGGTTGTTTCAAAGACGTGCACTTGGCTACCTGTTAATCAAATGACTGTACAAAACCAGATGGCAGAGGGCCGCAAGAGAGGGGCCTGGATCCTTTATGATGAAAGTTGCTCCTGGCTGGTTGGTTATTTTTTGACCAGGTCTATATGCATGCAGGTACCACCTCATGGCCAAAGCTCTGTGAATTGGAACACGATAAATCTCAGAATAGAATAAGAATTAGACATAATAGGGCCAAGGTATCTTAAAACTTGGAAAAAAGATTGACAGTAATAAGAAACAGTCCAAAAGCTGGCCTTTACCACACTTCTCTGTGTGACTGTTAGCATTTGTCATCTCAAATGGCTCTGTGCTTATCCAGTGGAAACATTTCACATTAAGCTCTATATTATTGAGACTGTGCCCGTTTTATCATTGTTGTCCTTTATATGTTTTGTTATGGCACCAGCTGCAAATGTCAGTAGGTCTATTGCTCCTTGACTGACCATAATATTTACTTTGGATGATACATCAGAACATATCCTTGGCTTTGTCACTCTGTTTTATTGCCCATATGGCAGGTTATGCAACATATGGAACAACTTAATGGTTTCAGCTTGGTCTAAGAGAACAAATGAAAGAATGGACAAAATGTGCAAGATTACTTTTGCAGACATTAATTTATTTTTTGTGTTATGACTTAGATCCATGAGTATCCTACTTTACATGTATTTTCTGTCACATTCCTGACATAAAAACAGTGTTAATGTTTTGACCATCATCTCCTGTTTGACCCAAAACACTGATGCACTTTCATGAAAGCTTTATTTGGCTTTCCTAAAGGTGTGTTTGAATATAAAGTACACAGGAGACAAACTCACCACCATGGCTGTTTTGGAACAATTGCAATCATTTGGAACCTTGACTCTTTCTAGGTCATGTTACTAAAGGTTTGGGTGTTTTTATCAAGTGTTTTTAGGATACACAACACAATACACGGTGGCAGAATGTTTAGTGTTCTCACCTCCCAGCAAGGAGATCGTAGGTTCGATCCCCAGGCCGGCTGACTCTCACTCTTTCTGGATGGAGTCTGCATGTCCTCCCTGTGTTACTGTGGGTTCTCTCTGGGTACTCCAGCTTCCTCCCACAGTCTAAAGACATGCATGTGTTAGGTGAATTGGTGACTCTAAATTGACCCTAGTGGATGAATGTGAGAGTGTATGATTATTTTAGTTATTTATTTATTTACACACACAATAGAAATACAGTTCAGCATAAAATAATATAAACAAACATGGGAGTGGTAGAAGCCTATGTGGCCTTATATAAAAAACACACCCAGAAAAACAGTAACATTAACTAAACAACAAAATAACATATTTAAACCAATCAGACACAACAAATTGTAGGGGACATTTGATCATTCAATTGTTCAATTGTCTGTTTGTCTCTATGTCAGCCCTGCGACAAGCTGTTCACCTGTTCAAGATGTACCCCACCTAAGGCCCAAAGTTACTGGGATTGGCTCCAGTCACCCATGACATCTAATAGGGATAAACAGAAGAAGATGAATTTAAAAAAAAAAGAAAGAAAATCAACAATTTGCATTTCTGCTATTGATGAGCGATGCCACACTTTTAAGATTTGATGCGATTCTAATTACTTTTGGTGAAATTTCATTCAATATTTTTTTCAATCAAAATATTATGACCCTTTAAGACATATCACATGACTAATACTGGCTGTTAAACAACTTTAATGTGTGCAGTATAAAAATAAATAACTTATGTGCACGATAGTGCGTTTTTGCTAGTAGGACAAACAAAACAGCTAACTTCCTACATATAACATGGCTGGACCAATCCAATATACTGTTGGGTGGGGGTATTTCACATGTATTATTAATTAGTATCAATTCTTTATTCAAATACTTGATACCCAAATGAGTACTGCCTGAGTATAGATATACTGTGGTATCAATCCGCTCAGCACTATTTTCCACCTGCTTTCTGGACAGCCATTCATTCACTTTCTTCCCATTCCCTTCCCATTCAAACCAAATTTTCTCCAAAGCCAATCCTAAATAGATGCAGATTTTCAATTTGGTTGAAGCTGTTTAGTCTGTGTATACTAATGGCCTGTACTGTACTTCTTGAATTCTGATCGGTTGTGTCTATTCAGTTCAGTTTAAAGATAATTTCATTTGTGTGTGTTTGTTCTGCTTTATTAATTCAACTTCCATCATCAGAGACCAGACTAATACTAGAATAGAACAAGCATTAAAATTGTTGGCCATTTGACAAAAATTAGTTAAAGTTTAGTTTAAAACACATTCCCAAAAATAAAGCATGTTATCTAATCTAACTTCCTACAACCTGACAGATGCAGCCAAGGCCTCAGTTGACTCAGCAGATGCAGGGCCTCCAGGGTGTCTCTCTTCGGGCTGTCACACGTGCACAAGTCAGCTACAGATTTATGAATAAAAACATGTTCTAGACTTGTCTCAGTATTGCGCCATAGCTGCATGATTCAGCTTCAGACAAGCTTCGACAAACCGCCACAGGTCACACTGGGTCACCTGTACACACAAGCTAAACGTATAGACCGCATCCAGAATGGTGATTAGGACAGGCCTGCAGTAACCTTGTGGATATGTATGCCTCTGTCTGAGCATAAATCAAGGCTGTGGTCCACAGTGCGTTGCCATGGAGATGGAAATTAGTAACCCAACACCAGTCCACGTGAGGATGAGAGCTGCTGCTGAGCTGCAATTAGTCTTTTAAATGGACAGTGTTAAAAGTCTTTATTTAATAGAGCTACATTATACTGGTGGGGGGCTGGTAATGGATAACCCCTGAGGACAGATTTTGGAGGCTGAAGCTTGGTTTTAGGGTTAGGATGAAGTCATGTTTAAACTAGTTTTGAAATTCATTACATCAAATGTCACCACAAGTTACTGTATGAATAGTAGCATCTATGGAGTTCGGGAGCCTGCTAACAGTTGTGGGATGTATCTGCCATATATGGGGCCTCCATATATGGAATGCTTATAAAGTTGCACTAGTCACAATTGAATAAAAAAGTGAAGAAATAAGACAATCCTTTCAACTCCTTTGTCACTCTTGGCATTGCACTCAGAAGTAGTAGAGTACTTTTGTGTGAACGCCAATCTCAAGTAGTTTAGATCCTAAAATGCTCTATTGTTTTATTATTGCTATTGTGTAACTATAACGATTTGGCAACAATCTCCCATGTTGGCTGTGAGAAGGAATACAGCAACCCACACTATACTAGCCTGGCCGGGCAGACAAACTTTTCCTATTCTATACAAAGAATTGAGTTTGGTGTAAGTTTCATTTCTATATGGGCAGAATTATCACAGATGGAGTAACCTTGCAGTGCATTGCTGACCTGTGAGCAAAATTGATAAATACAGAATTTTAAGCAGTAGCAAAATATATTCAGATCTGGGCCTTGAGGACCACACCATAACTTCTGGATTCATTGGCAGAATGGCAGCCACGTCTCCATCAGTCTGCCCCAGAAGTACCTCACCACTGGGTGTGACTGAGTGAATGAATAATGTAATTGTAAAGCTACTCCCGGAAAAGCACTAAATAGGACTGATGCATTATTATTATTGATTTTATTATTGATATTTGCCGTATGTTTGTGGTCACTCACGTTTGCATTGCATCTCCATGTTCTTCCTGTGCTACTCTGGGTTCTCTATGGTTTCCTTCCTCCAACTAAAGACATTCATGTATGGGTGAACTGGTGAATCTAAATTGCCCATGGTAAATCAATGGTTGTCTGTCAGTGTATGTCCCTAACAAGAATAAGCAGGAACAAAAGCCCTGTTATGTGCAGCAAGAAGACTGTGGTGAATTGCCCTTAGTGAATGAATTTGAGAGTGAATGGCTGTCTGTCACTTTATGTCTTTATGTGTTTGCCCTGCGACTAGCTACCTTCTCCTCTTCAGCATTTATTTACCCCTGTCTAAACCATTTACCCAATGTGTGTTTATGCTTTTGTGTATCCTGTCTTCCTAGAAACTGATTAAACAAGTCTTTTTTCCTGAAACTTACAAAGGACGTTAAGCAGGCTAAACAAGAACTATAAATGGGTCTAGCAGATCATAGTCAACGTACTATTACATTTTTATAAATACATATTTCAAACCTCAAACACAGAGACAAAAACAAATGTCCTAGTGCTATATTAACTTCAATCATTTTCCAAGTGTCCAAACATTCTGAGCAATCTTTAATTGAATAAGTAAATCTATTTCTGAAGGAGAACTCACAAAATCAGGAGACAACATCACATTAACTTACTTATATTTTGAAGCTTGTTGATTTATTTTTTCACAAGTGTAAAAAGTCCTTCTCAGGCGAGCAGATGTTGTTATATAAGATAAACATCCATTGAGTCAGCTTCCTCAAGGACATGGGAAGTGAAAGTTCCTTATGAAACTTGTTTTTGACTGACAAGAGCAGCTCGAAGACACACTGTTCCCCATCTGCACAACCTCTCTTGCCCACGGACAGAAGCACACATATACTCACATATGGGAGATACAGAGAAATGCTGAGTTCTTTTTCACTGAAAGATGTTTTGATTTCCAAAATACCACCAGTTTTTCTTCGAGAGTGTTTTGAGAACAGTTGGTTTTTCTCATAATATTATGCATGAGTACAGAATAGTGACAGTAGTAGCAGTAATTAGTTGTAGTAAGTTACAGTCACTGCATTTTTTATCTCATTTTGACCAGTACATTTACTTGCGTAAGTTTATTTCGAAATAACAGCCCTTTACTACAACCCTAATACTGAAAAAGTTAGAACACTTGGCAAAATGTGTATAAAAACAGTGTAATGATCTGCAAATCTCATTAAACAATATTTTTTTCACAATTCAAAAACATTCTATCATACGGAGGCCATAGATCTATAACTGTTTCTTTCTCCCGTTATCGCATTACAACAAGTTCATTCTGTCAATTTCCCGAGATGACAACTTAATTTTCTCGTTATAACAAGAAAACAAGTTTGTTTTCCTGAAATAACGACTTATTTTTCTCGTTATAACAAGAAAACAGCTATTGTTTTCCCAAGATAACAACTTAATTTTCTTGTTATAACGAGAAAACACCACTTGTTTTTCTGAGGTAATGACTTGATTTTTTAATTATAACAATTGTTGTTTTCCCAAAATCCAGATAAAGTTATACTGTCCATGGTAATAGCCTGTTATGTTGCAGTAAACAAGGCTCCTGAGACTACATGCTCTGTATCTGCAGCTTCATAACTCGATGGGATAGAGGCGCAGGTGACGGAGATTATGGATCACTGTGTCACATATTTATTCAATCAACCCATTAGAGGCCATTGTGACCACCCTACCATGTATCTGTAAGATTTGGGCTAGTGGTGGATTGCCTCCCTCTGACTCCTTTTAGCGAATGCGGTTTCAGCCCTGAAATTTTCCACACTTTTATTTGAGGGTCTGGTGAGCGTGTATGTGCTTTAGAAATGTGCAGGAGTACTTCCTTGAGAAGGTGGGGTTTCACGTGTCTACATCGAGTGGTGAGACCGGGCATTTTCAGCTCTTGAGAATGTCAGCACCTCAGCATACAGTATTACTCAAACATTCGTGAATGAAACTAAATTTATTCACTTATTTATTTCTTTATTTTTACCTTTATATAACCAAAATACTACTCCTTATGCACAGTAAAAAGCTCAGAGTCAGTCAGAGTTTAGTCAGCATTATAAGTCCCCTTTAAAAACACTCAGTGTATGACTGAAAACACATCATAATGTTATTTAGGCTTATCTGACTTTACGTCCCTTTTCTCTATTTATTTTTTGTTTATGCGCATTCCAAGCAGACATAGCCGGCGCTGTAATAGGTTTGTACTAGCCAGTAAAATTCACCTTGATTTCAGAAAATCCACCAGTTTCTCTCAAATGGTCAAAGCAGTGTATTGAGATCAGTTGTTCTTTTCCTATAATATCCTGAAGCTAGTATTTGTCTAACTATTATGAGAACGACTGCGTGTTGGAAATGCCCTGTACCCAAATAAACATTACATAACACACATCATGCACTGTACTGTATATCCACCCACTTCGTTTTCCCCCAGCTATTATTTTATTCCCTTCAATCACAATCTCCAGTCTTTTCGTCTTCATCTGTCCATCCCACTTTCTCGCTCTATTCATTATTCATAGCCCTTCTCTCTATTGTCAGCACTGCTTCTCTTCCTCCACTGCTACCACACTCTGCATAATAGGATCAAAGACACACCAACAAAGGCACAGCAAGGAAATGTGCATGACAGGAAGCAATACTGGGTTACATTCACACTGGAGGGAAAAGTGGCCTAGATCTGACTTTTTTTGTTAACCATTAACATGAGTTGTACTAAGTAAAGCTTTACTTGGTAATGGTTTTTCAAGTTACGGTTATAATATGGATTTTGAGGAGAAATCTTGTAAACAAACCTTGATCCATTGCCTAGGCTGTTCTTAAGGACTCCTGAGCCAGGGCAATAAAGCCTAGATACAAACTTGAAATCTGCAGTATTCTTCTCCCAACCCTCACAGCATAGCAACACACCTCTTTTGTTTATTTATATATAAAAGAGAATAACCAAATAACTACAGCAAACTGAACACTGTCTGTATCCAATATGTTTTAAAGAAATCTGACAGACAAGGATATCTCAGAAGAGAATAATTCCAGCCACAAGGCCAGTGTAGGAAGAAATGATTAGTTTTAGCAGATTATTTACCATTGTGAAGGGCTTTTGTGGCTAAGTGGATTGCACATTTACCCCTGAACTAGAAGACCCCCAGTTTGAGTCCAGAACTGGGCTCTATATCTTTACCATTGCAAGATATGGGCAATGCCTTGGCGGTGGTGTGGGCTAGAAGTGTAATTTACTGTCTCCTTTGTGACAGTAAATTACCAGGCAATGGGAATGTCCTTTATTCACACAGGACCTCCTCTTACACAGGTTCGTCCTTGACAGTACAGCCTAGCTGACATCTTAAGGTCACTTAAAATTGATATACTGTACATATATATTTTTTTAATCTTTCAGCTGCTCTCTCATTAAGGGTTGCCACAGCAAACAAGTTGGATGGTGGCAGATTTTACGCAGGATGTCCTTCCTGTTGCAACCAGCCACATACATTGACTGGAGTAGACAATGTGGGTATTAATAATAATAACAATAATGATTGATTGGATTTTAGGCTGCCATTTTGCGCCTATAGCCCCTCCAATAACCACTAAACACAGTCACACTGACACATTCATCAATAAGCGAGGTGGGTGAAGTAGCTTGCCCAAGGACACAACAACAGTATGCAATGCCTGTGGCGGCTCAAACAGCCAACCTTCAGGTTAGTGGGCGAGCATCTCTACCAACTGAGCTACTGCTGCCTGAGTGTCTTGCCCAGTGACACAATGGGTGAACTAATCGTTAATTCACTGCGCCACTGTCACTCTGCTTAAGCCCACTTATAATAATATGCTCAATTAGGATAGGCTAGTCTATTTTAAACACTTTTTTCTTATTTAAGTTTCACCAATGAGTGACATTCAAAGCCATACAGTAAGTAGTCTGTAAGTAACCCAAGCTCTACTGCTGTCTACATGTTGTCATTATAAGACAACTGTGACAGTGGCCTGTTCACAATGACATAACAAAATCTAATATTTCTACAGTTAGATCAGATGAGTGCTACTTTTTAAGCCAGGGTGAACAAATATAGCCTTAAATCTCAAGGAGGTAAAGTAGAAAGTATTGGCAATGTGTGTTTGTGTAAACAGTAACTCTACTCTGTATGGTTCGTTGAGTCAGACTACAGCACACTTCGATTAGTCCATTAACCAAAGCTGTAAAAAGGAGAAGCAGTCAAGGACATGTCATGTGACTGACCTAAATTCCCTCACAGTTCTGTACAGTGCATGTCATGTGCGAGGCAGGACATATCATATCTTTAATAGCCCACATATACTGTATGTCTGACCCCAGAGGGATTAAACTTAGTGGTGGATTTATGTATAATGTTTCAGTCCACTTTCCGGAAGGAATGTTCATGAGAATTAACACAAGAATTTCTCAGTTAAAGCCTTAACCAAATGAGATTCAGAGAAAACAGGAAGGTAGCACTTTAACTTTAGAGTTATGAACCACTGTTTAAATGTCATTGTTAGAATATGTAAGGGAGTTGTGTAACAGCACATGCTCTTACATTTAATATACTGACTCAAATGACAATTAAAATATTGATGAATAAAACACACTGTATAACTATTCTATGTTATGTGAGTTCCAATAAGGCAGTTTAAGGGACACAGTTTTATTTCTGCTCATTTTATCGTGTCCTTGGGCAAGACACTTCGCCCACCCTATAATAATAATAATAATAATAATAATAATAATAATAATAATAATAATAATAATTATTATTATTATTATTATTATTATTATTATTATTATTATTATTATTATTATTATTATTAATATAATAATAATAATTTTAGCACATTTTAATATCTGTTTATTAATTTCCTCTAATAAAAATATTTAGGCTTTCAATAAGGTGAATATTGGAATTACTATATTAACTTTTCCACTGCCCACTTTTGGAACCTGACCCAGAATTTGGGAACCCCTGCTATAAGGTTTGACCTTATAGATATGCCTATATGTGCATTAATATCATAAATCATTTAGGCAAAAAGTTGTGACTAATTTATACTTAGCCGAGGCATGCAATACAACAGTCATGCTAAATGAGAAATGCATTTAAGTTTAAAGCATGCTCTTGTGTTATGTATTATTTAATGAGTGCAATATCTGGCTATATTGAATAAAAACTATCCCTTCTCATTGCTGAGGAACTCCCCATGATCTTAAAAAAACATGTTATTTTCTGCAGTTGCGTAATGGTCTCCATGGCAACCGGGGTCCAAACCTCAGAGGTAAAGACAAACAGACATAGCACATTAGCGTGTTACACGTAAAGGGAATAACAAGGAGATGTTACTCCTAGTTAAACTCTGGTAAGTGCACTATGTTCCTCTCACTTTTGTTTTCATTTTGAGACTCGCCCATATAGCCTCACGTGAGCTCATGCACGTGCACACTCTGTTCTAGTAAACTCTGGAACAAACAATGAGCGCTGAATAATGAGAGTGGCCATGGTTCTGCAGGAGAAGAATGTGCAGAGCAGCCAGTGTCGGAGCCTAAGGTTAGAGAGACACTTACAAAAAATTTACAGTTGAATTTGAAGCTGCTAAACAACAAGCCTACAGTCCTGTGTCTGTGTCTTTTACGGTAACAATGTGTCAATTCTACATAAGGGACATGTGGGTCTATGAGGTATACCACTGAATTACTCCCTGTCTCACACTGTTGGAAAAATAGTGCACAAAAAAGCCTTTTTCAGCCAGAGGTGTTTTGTTACTTTAATACTTTTACTGAATAAACTTTTGAAATATGATATTGTTGATACTTTTTTCTTTTACAAAAGTATAAGAAGAAAAATGTTACTTTTGCTAAGTAACATAGCTACTTTTGGTTAGTTACATTTATTCATTGCAAGTCAACAACAAAACATAGATAAACATAGACATGACCAACAATCATACAACATAGATATGATCAACAATCCAACAATAAAAATTAATTAACTCCAGGAAGCACTGACCAATCAACAAGCCCTCTACATCCAGCCTGCTCTCATTTTTTTATCCAGAAAACAGTGTAGAGCTGATTCCTCACAGCTACCTTTCATTCTGGAGTAAAATGGCATTATACAAAAAGTGTAAGGAAGTGAAGTGTAGTTGCTTATATTCTTAAAATTATGTTCAAAAGACTGCAACACTTTGCACTCCACGCTGGTCTCCCCCTTGTTTCTTTATGGCACCAGTAGAGTACTCATTAAAAACCTTCTTTTTTTAGTTAATGTTTTTAAAGGTTGTAAAACATGCAACGCTGTTCTAGAGGCGACCAAGATTGTTTCAAAAATATGAATAATAGCATAATATAGCACCTTTAATCCTACATCAGGACTTGAACTGCAAAAGACTCCAGTGGATGCCTGTGTATCACCAATGGTACCCGTACCACAGTTTGAGAAGTGTAGATGGCCAAATACAAAATGACTACATTATGTGTTATTTCCATTTATTGTGTTTT
The DNA here is from genome assembly GCA_020698575.1 of Bostrychus sinensis. NCBI lineage: Eukaryota > Metazoa > Chordata > Actinopteri > Gobiiformes > Eleotridae > Bostrychus > Bostrychus sinensis. The sequence continues at coordinate 9,683,177 of CM036246.1, read as the reverse complement.
ATGTTAAAGTATGGAACTGCAGACATTATCTTCTGCGCCCATACACACATACTGTATGCTACTATGGTGTCTGAGCAGGGTCACTACAGGACACTGAGAGAATGGAGATAATTTTACACAAATGCTGGTATTCGCGTGGTTACCCCATGTCCCATGTCCACTGTTTATTAGAGACACAAAAGCCTGAGTACACAGGGATTACACAGGGTATGTCTGCCTCCAATGGCCAAATGAGTAGCACTGACCACAATAGGAGGACTTTGGCGAGGTGAGAGCCACTAAGCCCTGGGATTATGTCTGTTGGGCAACACCGCAGCATGCAGGCCCCCCTTCCGCCCCCTTTCTCTGCTGGACGGGACAGACGTGTCATGTGCAACTTGTTTGGGACACAGGCTGTTTGTGTGCTATCATGCCTGGCTTATCAGTCTGCACTCAGCAATTTATTTGGCACGTATCAGCTGTGGAAAACAAAAACACAGGCAAACAAAGGCAAAGCAAGACAGGGCCAAGGAGCTGGAGCTGACACCTGCAGGTGGCATATCACAATATTCACCCACGTGATTCACACACTCACCTTTCTGGAAATGTCTTCAATTTTTTCCCAGGAAAGAGGAAGTAAAACAGTAGTGGTAAGGCAGTGCACAGAGGTGGAGGAATATGTAGTCAAGTAAAAGTACTATTTCTTCAAAATACTCAAGAATAATTAAAACCATTTTTAACTTGAATAAAGTTAAAAATAATTATTGAATGTAAAGTACAAAACATACTTTTTGCAACTGCACTGCAAAATCTACTACTAATAATACTACTAATACTATGACAAATACTACAACTTCAACTGCTACTCCAAGTACTACTAATACTACTGTGATACGACTGCGAGGACTTCTAGTATCACTATAACCTGCACGTGAACCCAGGACTTTCAGGTTGCAAGGTGAGCTAAGGATATGAGAAAGTTGTCAGTATAAAAAAAAAACACAGCACAATTTCTGTGCTTCCTTCCTGTCATTGCCTCAGTACTATATCAACACTCTGGGTTTTCCCTATCTGTTATAGCTCTATAAAACAGGTCTTACCAACTTGTTTTTGCACTTGTTTTATGTGCGGTGACCTCAAAATCAGCCCCAGTTGCACCTGAACAGACAGCTTCTCTGTACAATCCTATCATGCTACCACTTTTTTTATGCCAACCTGTCACTTCAACACACATTTACATCGCAATGTAAATATAGAGTTTGTCTTATACACAAAAATAACAGGATTTGCTTTCAGAGGTGAAAAGTAAGATTCTTGATTTTTTTTTTTTTTTTTTTTTTTTTTAGAGAAAATGTTACTTTTACTCAACTGAATTTCTCTAAATGACACTATGTAAACAGCAGTAGGCTCTGAGTTCCCATTTGATTTAGTATCTTAGTAGCAGATGTTGTAGTAGCAGCAGAAGTAGTAGCAGTGCTGGTAGAGGTGTAGCACTCGTAGTTGCTGTGGCAGAAGTAGTAGAGGCAGACATAACAGCAGTAGAAGTAATAATAGAAGTAGTAGCACTAGTCAAAGTAGTAGCAGTTGATGTAGGTTTTGGTTCACAATACACAACTTTTAAGTCATTTGTGCATATGTCAGCCGTTGTAAGTATGTTTTTTTGTCTTCAGTGTGTAAAACAATACACACAGCACAAAGGCCAATGTCTATACAACACACTAGATTTTTATTGTGTGTTTTTAGAGTTCAATTTTAAGAATGTGATGCTTTTTCTACCTGAAGGAGTTCACAGACATATAGGTATGTGCAGGCCCAGTTTCATAATTCAAAAATGCACTTCTGTCTAGACCTGTGTTGTGTCTGTGGAAAATGTCATCTTGAAATCTGACATGTTACTGACTAGTCACACAGTAAATGGCTCTTCTCATAATGTTTAATGTATATAAATTCATAATGTTTAATGTATATAAATTGTATTCAGTGGCCATAATGTCTGCTGCATTTCAAATAATGTGACAACAGATCTTAAAAGGAGCACTGTTTTAGTTCTACATTTGTGTGTAGTTCCTGGACCAGTTCACCAGGTGCACTGTGGAACATGTAGCATAGACCAGTGGTTCTCAAACTGTGATATGGGTTCTACTAGTGGTACTCAGGAGCCTTTTGGTTTAGTCCTGGTTTAGTTCTAGATTTAGTCGTTGTTTAGTCCTGGTTTATTAAAGGTTTAGTCCACATTTAATCCTGGATTAGTACTGGTTTAGGCACAGTTAAGTCCTGGTATTGGCACAGTTTAGTCTTGGATTTGGTCCTGGATTTGATCCTGGTTTAGTCCTGCCTTCTCCTGGCCAAACATTTTCCTGGTGGTACTTAGTGTGAAAAGTATGAGGACCACTGGTATAAGCTATACTGCTTTCTTGAGCAGATTGAGGACTATAAAACTGAGCTATTTAAGCTATATTTTCAAATTTCACCTCAAAACAACACTATTTGCATAGACGCTTCATTCCACTGGAATTGACATCACATATTATTCTTGGTCCAACAGCTGCCCAGAGGAGACAAACTGAGCATGGTAATATGTAAAGTACAGTAATCTTGCTGTTTGAGCACACATTCTTCCATGAAGGTTTTGGACATTTATTAATTAAAGTCACTATGGCATGTCCCTGCAGGGCTACCATAGCTGTTCACATGCTTTGAAGGGAATATATTATGCTTTTATTTATCTTTTTAAACCAATCTTGGTCACCTTTAGAACAGCATTGTACGTTTTACAACCTTGATAAAACATTATTTGACTAAAAGAAAGTGTGTCCAATATTTACTTCACTACTGCCATAAAGAAACAGTAGGGCAGTAGAGTGCAACACTATTATGCTAACTAGAACAGAAACAGAGAAAAATAGTATTTACTTTCTTTAACTTGTAAGATGTAATTTTACTACAAAATAAAAAATAGCTGTGAGGAATCAGTGGAAACAGAGCTGTACAACATTTTTTGGATAAATAAATGAGAGCAGAGTGGATGTAGAGAGCTTGTTGGTCAGTGCTTTCTGGAGTGGGCGGGGGTTCATCGGAGGCAAAATCGAGCATTCTGAGGCCTCAGAAATGCAGCGCTAGAGAATGCAGGATTACTCAAACAGACATGATTGAAACAAAACACAACTCCAGGTATGTTTTTGATGAGGGAACAACATTATAACACAGTAGAAAGCTTGGAAAAGTCACATAATACATTTACTCCCCTTTAAATATGAGTAGTGTGAGAGATGGATTTAAATATGGTGCTTTACTGTCTTGTGTCAGTAAAAACACAACACTACTCCCCTCACCTAATGGACAAATGCCACAAATTCCTACATTAGTATGCTGATTTTGTCACACCAATTTTTTTCAATGTGAAAATGACTCATGAAATTGCAAGCCTACAGTATCAATCGGTTTTGTCCTCCGGGTTAAAAGCATAACATTTCCACTGCTGCAATCATGCCAAGTCTGTGCCAGTTCATTAACAGTAACATTGAATAAGTCACGCAACACTATTGTGGAGCGTTGATCAAGTCATTAATATTTTTGGGCCAAGCCCCCAAGCCACAGTCACATGTTCAAACTGTAATCTTGATAATCACATTTGAACAAAGTGTGATGTAACTACAACACAGACTGCCGCAAACCTTATTCTCTCTACTGTGCAGAAAAGGCCACCTGCAGTGACATTAAAGACAGAGTATGAGAGTATTTAATGCTTGTCATACTACTACTATTTATGCAGTTGTCAGAGAACTATTTTACTCATGCAGAGCTGTAGATTTCGGGACTATTTCGCCACAGATCTGGTAGAACAAGACAATAAAAATATAAATGGCAGTGTTGTCATAGCGGAAAATATAGTGCGAGTTTAAGTGACATAACTAGATTGCTGCCAAGTTGGTTTGAGTAATCATTTTGTTTGCACATGTGTGGGTAAAGTCCTTTATAGGTACTTAAACTCAATAAAAGCTGCAACATGATGCTGAGATAAAAGCTAAGTGTGCCTTTAAGCTGCACCAAACTCAAATAAATGGACCATATGTTTTGAAAAGGCCCCACAAGGTTCTGTAATTGTAAAAGTTTACCACAATTTGGGCATCTCTGGGCTATACAATGTCAACCAGCATTTTATCACAGTTAGTTGAATCAGTAAACCTTTAACTTCCCAATACTAAGCAGTAATAAAGCATTAAAAGAGATATTAACACACTGATGTTGATTTTGCATTGGATTATTATTACTTAATTCTTGAGTAATAAACATTAGCAACAATGTTTGTAACTTTTAAGTAATTTAAGTAAAAGTTTTGTAAATAATAAAAAAAAGTTTACTAATAACTAATGCTTTTTAGTGTGTAGTTATCACTTCCTTTGAGAGTTATTTTTAGCTGCGACAGTGGCACAATGGGTTAAGTATTTGCCCATCAATGGCAGTTCGAACCTCGTTTGTAGTGCATACATACTGTCGTTGTGTCCTTCAGCAAGACACTTCACCCACTGCCTTCTCCAGTCACAGTATGCGGTTGGTTGCAGCAGGAAGGGCATCCAGCGTAAAATCCTGCCAAATCACTGTGCAACTGGTTCGCCGTGGCAACTCAAAACCAAAAAAGGGAGCAGTTGAAAGATGAAAACAAAAAATAATAAAAACAACCACAACAACAAAACTTACCTGAGTTCTCTTTGCTACCACCATTCAAAGATGTGCTAGCATACTAGTTTGTGGTTAATTATCTCTCAATTACTAATTATAAAGCAGTAATTATGAGTTTATTAAGGGAAATATGGTAGTTAGTTGCTAATTAGTTACAGAATATGTTCACACAGAATAAGGGATTAATGGGTGCTTACTTAATTAAAGGTTAATAGGTGGACCCTAAACTAAAGTGTTACCGTTATAAACATTGTTATTTATGTTTAATTCTTGCGTAATAACCTCACGTAAATCAATGCAAAACTGTAAACATCAGTGTTAATTCACTATCTATGAACTGTTTATTTATTAATTTGTTGTTAATTACGTATTTATTAATGCTTTATTACTGCTTTATAGTGGTGAGCTATTCTAAAGTGTTACCCTTTTTCTGAAATTGTGTATTATATAGTTTATTGTCAGTCAGATCTTCTGCTTCTTGACATTATTTGTATTTACTTGTTAGTGTTCTATAGATACGTTTGTAACTTTAGAGAAAACTTGCACTATGTAGCATTAGTTAAGTTTTAGTTAAGGGTTATTAACCAGTTAATTGATTATTATAGAATTACTTCAACATTTATAAACACCATTGCGCTATAAACATTGTTATCAATGTTTAATTCTTGAGTAATAGGTTCATGTAAATCAGTGCAAAAGTATAAACACCAGGGTTTATACAGTAACTATACTATTTTGTCATTAAAATATTGCTAATTACATATTTGTTACTGCCTTATTATTGTTTCATAGTGATGTGTTGTTCTTAACTGTTACAGAGAAATCTATTATAGTATCAGAGGAATTCAAACAAATGCAAGACACACCACAATATTGCTGTGCATGGGAGACTGTAACACAAATTAGATCATCAGTTAGAGAAATTCTATCTTGACAACATCACTCTGTAGTTCCCAAACACTGGATGTAAGGACAGGACCAAAATGTTGTGGAAAATTCTACTTGAATCACCAAAAATTTGTGAGAGACTATTTATAGTTATTTAATGGAAAGAAAGATTTTAGTCAACAGTACAAGGATACTAAGAAAAACAGCCAAAGACCAAAATAACATTAAAGTGAATTACATAGCACTAGAAGAGATGGAAGATACTATAAATATACTAAATAGCCTACTCGAAAACAGAAGTGGGTCACACATCTTTAGGTCTTTTGAAAAACAGTATCCTTTAAGGTAACACTCCTCTTGAATGCTATGAACTGTTAGAAGTCTAACCTGGTACAATCATGTGCACTATTATTTAGAACTATATATTATCTATGTGGCCAAAGACCCATATTTCAAAACTTGAAGATGTTTTTCTCATGTAAAGCAGTAGGGACTAGGCATTTCAACAAATCTCCCTCCACAAATCACTGTGAGATGAGTCAGATACACTTCACTGGAACCAAACAGAAATGACAGCTGTGTACATTGAACACGTATTGTGCGTTTTGGCGGAAAATACAGTAGGTGAAAGGATTTGCAGTATTGCCTTTTATTTGATCCTGTACGAGCTTGTTAGGATGTAGCTTGTTATTTCAGCTTGGGGAAGACGTGCCTTATTCGTGTAAAGAAGTGTGTTGTGTAATCACCAGTCTACGTGACTTAGGAAAAGCTTTGGTTTTGCCGTGATTTGTTTGACATGCAAAGCTGGCCTCATCCTGTCCCGTATGAGTGTGTCTTGGTCACTGAGGTTTGGGCTCTTGTTTGAATGTTTCCATGTAGCTTTTTCCATTTGCACTAGGAAAACATAATAAAATATGTCATTCAAATATTAGTCTTTGTTTGTAATACAGGATTATTACAGGTTTATTGTTTTTTTAATCAATAATATCATTGTGATAAGTAATAATATACATATACAAATGACATATGCATCCCACATCCAATACATGTGGATAGGTGTGCATGTATTCACCTATGGAGATCCCAAAACAGTGGAGAATTTGCTCCCCCTGCTGAGGCTTAATAGACATTGCATTAAGTTACATGAGGCCAAAAAGACTTGGGAATATTTACAGCACAATAAAATGCCATGTGTATTGTCAGTGGAAAAAAACAAAACAATTAATGAGCTAACTACAGCTGTTTTATTTATAGGCTACTGCGCGTACTTAATTAGCCTCGCCATCTTTCTAGAAGCTAACCACAAAAATAAATAAATAAATAAATAAATAAATAAATAAATAAATAAATAAATAAATAAATCTAAATTTTTTCCATTGTCTAATACTATTTTGTTTTATAGGCCTGTTTGTCTGACTAAAGGTTTAGGCCATGTGAAGAAATGTAAAAGCCATATCATTTTAAACAGCACGGCATGGTGTTTGCTAACAAAATGCTAAGCTTCTAAGCTAACTATTACTTGCCAAACTATTGTATATTATCATTATATATATATATCAAGCTAGCATAGCAAGATTTGTCATTACTGTCTGTGTGGTTGCTATCCCATGTATATTTTCTACAGGCTATTATTATTATTATTATTTGTATATCTTTATAGTTTATTCATTTATTATGGTTTTAGCTTAATTTTTATCATTTTTGACTGATTTTTCTCACCTGCAACCTCAGCTCAGCCACTACCATACGCTGCCCATATCTGCCCTGTGTCCACGCACAAACAGACATAAAATAAATATATAAATATAAAAAATAAAGTAAAACACGAAAATTGTGTCTAATAACCTTAGTGAATGCAAATGTCCCTGTGCCCCCTCTTGTCAGGTCAGTTGCAGCATTTGACTTTGTCCTCTAAACACTGTATTACAGATGTTTAACTGTGTAGCAGACACAATTGGCTTTGATGTAACCTATGACGATTTGGTTTTCCATTTAAAAACAGAAATGCACAAGTGTTGCATCCATCCCTCCTCTCCCCTACTTCTAGATCGAGGTGAAGTAGCCTAATTTTTGAGTATGGGCCTTTTTTGTAGTATCCTATTGCTGCCTGGAGGTGGCCCTAGAGAGCTTTATTTGCAAATCGAAACAGCTGCTTTTGTTTTAGCTCGGTATTTCTTTGAAGAGAATATCTTACATCTCAAAGAAACTGCAATCCTACCACAGTCTTTGTGTGATTTGTATCAAGAAGAAAAAGTGTAGGTTATTTAAACTAGGCTAACTAGCTCTTAGAGGTAAATCTCAGACTAAATAATAGGCTATTGGGAGTTCTGGGAAAAGTTCCTGAGCATCATCGTCATCAGTGAGCGGACTGGAGGAGTCACTATGTGGTTATGTGTAGGGTAAGTTCAAACTCAACAATTCTAAATACTTTACTGCCCAAAAGTTTGTAGCTAATTTTTAAAAAATTATTATTATTATTTTTATTTATTTATTTTTTGTCTTGTTAGCATATTAATAGCTTAAGCGATGGTCCAATGGAACAGGTGACTGCAGCTACAGAATATGGGTGGCGCTAGAGAGCTTATTAACGAAACAAGCTGCTAAAGTTGGTCTTGTCTTGTGCTACTCCATTCTTAGATTATACGGCGAGTTTTTGTTCGGCCTAAACCACAGGCTACTAAATCATTAGGCTTAATTAGTTGGCTATAGTAGCAAGTTTAGCGCACAAAATAGAGTTAATTTTACTGTAGGCCAAATGCGTGCTTACTATTGTGTTTTGAGAATACAGTCAGCAGTAACTTCATGTAATATAACTGTGACTTTGATGGACTGCTAAATGCATTTCGAAAGAGTGGTGTGAAATAGCTCGTTTACCCCCCAAAAACCTTGGGCCAATCAGCGCGCTGCCCTCCACACTGGGCTATAGTTTGCTCCTTGGAGGCAGTGCGCGTCCCCAGCTGAGAGGTGGTCTTTGTATGACAGAGCTGCTGAACAAGGCTGCTTGACTCTGCAAAACTTGCTCACACCGGGACAAGGCACAGAGCTGCGAGGACCTGGCAACTTCTCCAAGAAGGTCTCCTGCAGATACAGCTCTGAACAACAGGTTCTTGGTGCACATAGTTTAGATTTGCTCTGATTTGCTTGTGCTAATGTTTCGACAGCATTTACTTCGAGTTTCCTCCTAAAAATTTGAAATAGCCCAGAAACTTTGCGTTAGAAGGGGAAAGTTGTTGAAGAGAAATGGGCACCGCGTTGGCGTGGCTGTGCGTGGTTCTGTCAGTGCCACTGATCGCAGGGCAGGACACAGGAACCGAGACGGCTGAAGATGACATCCCAGAAGGAGCATCCACCCTGGCCTTTGTTTTTGATGTGACCGGCTCCATGTACGACGACCTGGTCCAAGTCATCGAGGGCGCGTCAAAGATTCTGGAGACATCCCTGAACAGACCGAAACGACCTCTGTACAACTTCGCCCTGGTGCCCTTCCATGACCCAGGTAACAGATCAGTCAGCTCTGTGTTTTCATGTGCGTTAACCCGTTCATTGACTTCCTAAAAACTCTCCCACACTTGTCTTTGATTATCCAACTCCCCTCTTGTTACAAAAGCACACAGAAACGTGAGAAATCTGGTAGTTTGCTCACAGTCTGCCCTTTGAATGCCTAATGCTCCTCACACCTCCAGGAGTGAGGGAGAGAGGGACAGTGGAGGGCTGCAACTCAGGCACAGATGTTCAGCCTGGCGGTCACTATCATTAGCATTCCCCCAGCGTTACTGTGCAACTGCGCTGTGTCTTTGCGATGGAGCTTGATAATTATCATCTCACGCCGGTGCTCTCTCATTGCACGCAGCTAATGTCTGGACAATATGCAATTGGGATGCAGTTGGTTTTGTAGGTCGGGGGTGGGTGGGTGGGGGGGGCTTGCATGAGAAACAGTTATACTAAAAGTTATAGCTACTGAACTTGTGTGGATAGGAACCACAGTCATGGGTCGTTTGATAGGGTTGGATAAGCCATTTCCTTGCATGACATCATTGTGTATGTCATATAAGCACATGGTCACCAATTCAGCCCTATCATAGGTTTTAACATTGGACTCAGCTATATTCATAAACTCAATTTTATAGCATCCCCAAACATACCATAATGCTCAAGTTTTAGGTTTTCAAAAATGTCCACCTAGCATGCATCATGGCTATTTTAGCTCATGCTCATGGGCTTAACACAGGGGGCAGCAATGTCTGGTGTAGTCCGGTTAGTCCTGGTGCAGTGCGGTTAGTCCTGGTTAGGTCCTGGATGAACAAAAACTGTCTTTGGGGAAAGCACTTGGCAAAAATGACATGGAGAAAGAGTCCAAAGGGTTAGGGGTCCACTCAATATCCTCATATCCTCAATATGGATATTTTGAGGCTAGTAGTCAGTGGCCCGTGATAGCAGTTGGATATGCAAGACAGTGGGGAGACAAAAGGGAGAGAGAGGCATAAGAACCAGTTGCAACTTTTGTCTATTTGAAAATGAATATAGAGTCCAACTTGGAGCTTCAAATACAAGATACACCAATCTTTCTTGTATGTCCAGCAACCCCACTTTAATGCCCTTCCCAGTTTTTAGGTCAAAACACATGCTATTTTGGCAGTTGGTTATACAGTATAGTATAACCACAGTATAGTATACAGAGTAGTTTTGTAAAGATACAAAATTCAAGGAAGTTTACTGTTTGAGTGAAATTTAAACATGCTATTAACTGTATTTATTGAACTTAAGTTGAATTTCAACCTCATAGATACACAACGTACAAGATACTGTACACCGTAAAGCAGCTTGTGGCCTTCTTCTACTTTTATGTTTAACTACTGGGCAGTTGGTTTTGCCAGAGATTGGGGGGTTGGGGGGGTACTTCAGCATCTTGTATGTATTTAAAATGTACATAGTTTCTCAGTTGTTGCACTAGTGAACTTGAAGGACGGCAAGCTGGACAGCTGCTCCAAGAGATCAGAGTGAAAAACCTGCGCTGAACAGACTGATTTGGGAGGTAAAGGGACAGATGCCGATTCCAGATGCTTGTTCTCATCTGCTAGATTTCTGCGAGTCTTACATACTTCTCCAGCACAATTCAGATCAATCAAACATCTCAGCCAAAAGAGCTGTGCCTAGAATAATAATTAGACTGGCTTATGGAGTATTCTTGTGTAAACCAATCTAACAAATGATGAAGGAAGTTGATGCATTGACCTAGCCTGTGTTTTTAACCTAGCTTTGATTTACAGTATAGCAAAAGCTGGAGTAACGATAAGACTGAGTGAAGATAAGTCTTTTGAACACTCCAGTGTTGACTTCTCCCCAAACTGCATGTCTTTGTATTTGCTTGCCGCCAGCGAGTGACGTCCGTTTGCTTCTTAAAATGTTTACGAGGATGTCAGAGTGTGTTCTCCGAAGGCCCTAGGGGATACTGACAGAGGTAGAGGTTACTTCAAAATAGTACTCAAGTCATAGAAGTACTCAACATATCACTTGAATAAGAGTAAAAAATGTTAACTTAAGTAGAAAATATTACTAATACTAACAGTGCTACTTACGACTATTATCGCTGCTACTAATACTACTACTAATAGTACTACTACAACAATGACTGCTGTTGCTACCACTACAACTACTGCTACTACTAACCTGCCTTTAATTACAAAGTACGACTGTCGCTAGTACTATTGTTACATGTTAAGGTAAAAATTAATTACTTGAGACCATTACTATTGCTACTAATTTTGCCACATCTAGAGATTTTACAAAAGTAATTTACTTCAGTAAAAGTATCTACAGTAGTTACTTGAATCCTGGAAATAGATAAAGGATTTGGACAGTGCGTTGCAAGCAGAGGTGAATAAACTTCTCTTAATATGTTATTCTGGCCTGTGCAGTCCATGCAAAATAATATGTCATGTTTTGATAAGGTTTTTTATTAAGCTTTTCATTCTTCCGCTTTGACTGTTTTCCATCCGACGCGGTGCGATAACCCGGTCCCTCCTGTTTGCTTTGGCCGCCTTTAAATCAGCGCTTCCCATTTATTTACACTGCAATCCAACTCGGTAAACATCAGAGTGTGTCTTTGTGTGTGGAGCGAGAGAGTGTCGGGAGGAGGATGCCTACAGATTTGGGGTCAAGCTTGTGTGGGAAGATCAGTCAGGAAGCCCCCCCGATTGCCCTTTCCCTCCATACCGCGGCGGGACGGGGCGAGAAGGCAAGAGGATATACTTCACAAGTCGCTTTACTGAGGCTCTGGGTTTGTGTGTTTAGAGCTTGAGTCTGAAAACACGCAAATAAAACACAGTCTTCTTGCTCATTAACGTTGCAGACAATGGCTACTTTTGTAAATACCAGAATAGACAGCGGAGCAACACCCTTCACATCTGCGAGCATCTTTCTTGGACAAAATGATGTGATGTGGGAAGATTTATTGGTGGATTTACAGCTACATAAACTATATTTTACTACGTCCCCAAGCAGAAATTGTGGTTGCCATTGAAGCTTTAATGTCACCCTGAACTCTAAAGTTGGTTTCATTTTCCAAAACATGTCCATGTTTAACTGGGATACTTCATGGCTATACTATCTGCACTCAGGACGTCCCAGGGTTGGTCCTTGTAAAAGGTGTCCTGCTGGGAGAGGAGTGTTTGTGGATGTGTTCTGTACAGTTACTGTGAGTGTTTAATTGGCTGAGGGTGAGATGGGTCAGAGCCCACAGCCCCCGGGCACCCCAGGACTCACTACAGTCAGCTACGGTCACATTTCCAAGAGGCGGAAACTACTAGAAGTCCATGTTAGTACTAGTCCTTTAAAAAAAAAAAAAAAGCTATTAGTATGGAAATGAGTAAAGATGGATTTAACCCTTGCATTCTTCATTGACTCTGTTTAGAGCTACCTCCTGGGACCCAGAATCAGAATAAGCCTAGAGAACACTTATGGTATGACTGACTTTTTCATTTGTAATGGTCATTTGTCCAACAACAAAAGCTCATACTTGACTCAACTAAATCAACCCCAGACGTCTTTGTGCTTCTATTCGTCACTTGTTGCTGACTCGCTCTCTTGCTGTCTTTAGTTAGACCGGGGGGAGGCGTGAACCGATGCTTGTAGATGACCGTATTGCCCTACCTTCCTGTGTGTGATCAAAGACAATAATCTCAGAGCTGTCTTTGTTACTGCGCCTGTTTGCACATGCCATTTTCCTGTTGTCCTCTTTCTTCTTCTTCTTCTTCTTCTTTTTGTGTGTGTCTGAAGCACTACTCCGCCCGTGTGAGATTACAAGGAGCCTGCGTTTAGCTGGACACAGTCAATAATGATGCTATTAGACAGGAATGCCAAAGCAGAGAGGTGGAGGGAATTAGAGGAAGAGCTTGGAGTGTGGCAGACTACAATGTACTGTCTGTGTGTTTCTTGTCCTATTAGTCCCACCTAGGAATATTAAAACAGCCTGTAATCCTACGAGCAACGCCTAAAAAACCCTGAGGTGCACTTAGTCAAATACGTAGTTCCATTTGGCTTTGTAATCATTTCTTGGGGGTTATTCCTCTTTCATCAACAAATACCCCAGGGGCACTTCACAGTCACTTTGCTAACATGTTCGTTTGTATTCAGCCACTTTAGGGATTGGGCTAAAGGATGTTGCAGGAAGTTGACCCCCCCAATGCATCACCTGACCCATTTAGGAAGGATTTGTTGACATTGTCCATTACATTGTGCCCTCAGCCAAGAGTTTGCCTCTAGGGTGTGGATTTGTTTTCTAACTTATGTTAGATTCATGAGGTCTCGTCCTGACCTTTGACCTGCTTTGACGTGACTGTCTGCACACTCTCCAGTGTTCTTCTGATCTCTGTGTTTGGAGTCTAGGCCTGACTGTTTTCTTGATAGAGATAAAAAATATGTTTGGAGATTTACTTAATGTATTGCTTTAGATGTACATACTTTTTGGAGATTCTGAGGTGGTCCACTGAGATAAGATGTGAAAGTCAAATAGCATGATGAAGTAATCTTTGCTGAAAATAACATTTTTATGCATTATTATTATTATTGATGGTTATGGATAATGAGATATTGACAGTAGCGCAGTAGGCTAAGCGGGTTGCCCACTATCTAGAACAGGGTTTCTCAAACTTTTTTGGGCCAGGGACCCCTTACAGGAGAGAAAAAATTCCAAGGACCCCCCTATAGTGTCTCCCACTCCCAATCAACGTGACTTATGTGGTGCATCACAATCATCATTTAAACATCCTAAACTAAATGTAAGTGAGGTTAGTTCGCAGTAAGAAGGATTTCATTGCTGTAGTGGTTCCCCTTAACATTAATGAATGTTCTATTATATACCATTAAAAAATTCATGATTATAAATTAAAATTTAAAATTAAAAACAAACCCCACCAACCTAAGGACCCCCAACCCCATTTTGAAAACGATAGATCTAGAAGGTTGGCGGATTGCTTCCCGCTCAGTCTAGTGCATACTCTTGTTGTGGCCTTCAACCACATTTCCTACTCCAGTCACAGTGCATTGGTGTAAGGAAAGTTTAATGTAGTATACTGCTTATTTATCGACCCTATATTATTGGACACATTTAAATAGTAAAACATTGTTGCCCACAATTCATAATAAAACTGTTTCCAATTTAAGCAAAATTCAGGTGTAATACATTCATATTGTGATGATATATATTGTGATGAACATAGATATTTAGATTGAATCTACTCATGCATGTCTTTGGACATACACATGTGGTAAGATAAGGAGGACATTTACACTATACACAAATAGATTGGTCGGACTACTATTCTACAGCATTAAAATGTGACATTTACCCAACTCTTGTATACTGTATACTAGGGCTGAACGATTACTCTAAATCGAATCTAAATCGCGATTTGCATTGATCCGATTAGCAAAACGCAGAACCTGCCCTTATTTAGGCTATATAACATCTTCTTCAAGGCTGTGGGTTCATGCGCATGTATTTTGTAACAGACAGTATTGCTCACCAATCAGAAGCAGTGCAAAGGATTTTTGAGATTCAGAACATTGACAACGATTTGGGCGCTGCACAAATGCATTAAAACCGAAATCTGTCTGTAAAAGTGCGCAATTGTGTTTACAAGTCTTAATGAGCCATTTGCGCGAGTTTGGTTTCGCTTTCACGAGCACGGTGCGCTTCTACATGAGACAGCGGGAGCAGGAGGAAATAAACGCGTTTTACGGAGAAAATAAAGACTTTTAAAGTATAAATGAATGGAGAGATGAAGACTATTTTATTTGGTATCTTGTTGAGGCCACGCGGACTTCTCTAAAAAGTGGACTGTATCGATGGACACAGGCTGTCTCTGACCGGCGTCTCTGCGTAAAACGTTAGGAGCTTCATAAACGCTTTCTAAACACGTGAGAAAGTCTGGTTAAAGAAAATGAGTTAAACAGGTGCCATAACCCCAATAAAACACGCTTTGTTTTGCCTTTATGTCGCGCACCTGTCTGTCAAAGCAAGAACGTACAGGACCACCTTTTTTCTGCGCTTCAGTGTCGCTTATCTTTTCTGTCGTCTAATGTTGCAAGTTACTACACTTTCCAGACACTTAACATGCCAGTAGTGGTTTACTCAGCTCTTGTGGTTACATGATATAAATACAAATAGCCTACATTACATCTCTGCAGAGAACAAAGAAAAAATCATGTCTTCATGGAAGCTTACTATAACATTATACCTGCTCCACTTGTAGTTTAGACCTTCTGAAAAGCCTGTTATTTATTATATTAATATGTATGTGTTCTCTAAAGCATCACATGCTTAAAATGTAAACTATGAACCAAATCTTGATTATAAAAAAATAGCAAATCAAATTGCAATTGCAATATCTGTCAGAAAAATCACAATTAGATATTTTTCTAAAATTGTTCAGCTCTACTGTATACTAGTATACAGCCCTAGTTCTATCTTTGAGAAAATGTTACATTTAAAATTGTCACTGTTGTAAATGTTGTAAATGTATGTCATGATGATGATGACAATAACGATGAATGAATTTTGACATACATTTCCATTGAAGTTGCTTGTTAGAGCAATGATTTAGTGCATGTCTGGGATGTGTTTTGCCTGCTTTACCTCTGACATGTTTACTTGACCTATCCTTAACTCTTACCATGTGTCCACCACAGCACAAGCAGTCAGTCTCTGCACTGTGAGAGCAGAACACCCTAGGCAAGTCAGGTGATTTTCATAATCACTGCCACTGCTCCCTTTAGTTGGCAATGAGCAGATTTAAATGCTCTTATAGTGTATTGCATATAACAGTGACTTGGGAACAGGATTTGCAAAAAGTTTCCAGTATAATTTTTCAGTAATCGCTGACCTAATTTATGCCTCTACAACATTTGGCATCTAAACCGAGAATTTAAGTGGACTTTTTCCAGTCTTGTTGCCAGCTATACCAGCTGCAGACCAACAGTACATACACTATAATGTTTATTACTACAGTCAGCAGGTTAGAGCTTTATTAGCCTGAATAATAAACAGCAACCTCAGCAGTTTTACTCAGCCAGTTTACAAGAGTTTTCCTCAAAATTAAGGAGTCTTGTAGTTACACAAATTTTTAGCCATTCATTTGAATTTATTGATTGACATCATACTATTATGGTTTAGAGACCACATTTGTAAGACATTACATTTAGATCTGTATGGATCATATGCCAACAATGAATATTCTCATACTTGGTATGGGATGATCTCATGTTAGTTGCTGCTTGTGTAGTATGGTGACTGGCATGAAAGATGAATTGTCTGTTAGTATTGTTTGGTGCAGACTCACTGAATCTGAGGTAGACAGAGGTCATGCTCTTTCCCGAGTATCAGACAGGTCTGTGTCCAGGACGCTGCGTTTTAGCACAAGCCCTTTTCATGGCCCATTGAAGACAACCACCCAAGTACTGCAGTTTTTATTCAACAACATATTTTGCTCAGTAGAATTTGTCCTGTTGGTTTATTAGTTTTTAGTAATAAACAGTGGGTTATAGTATTTCATAGAGAATGTTGCCCAGTGGAGGCTTGCTCCAAATTCTTGCAATTTCCCCACTGTGGGACTAATAAAGGTATTCTTACTTACTTACTTACTTAACATCTAGTGTACATATTGAGCCACCCCCACCTAAGCATTGCATTGCACATTGAACGACACACTTGCATTCTTTATGTTTTTGTCCAGTATCTTAATAGATCTACTTACTAGTTTTGCTGATTGCTGCCCTTAAGAATATACACAGCTAGTGATTGTTAAATGTACATTTCCCCAAAATATGCATGTTTATATAATATTCAGCAATTATCACATCATTTTCCAGCTGCAGGTGGGATCGTCTTAAATACCTGAATGGGCATATGTGTGTGGTCGATGCACTGATCAGGATCATAACAGCAGTATGCGATGCTGATGGTGGGGATTGATCTTCCAACCTCCTGTCTCGGTGACCGCATTATTGTCATACCGCACTGTTATAAACCCAACCGCATGGCGCAAGCAACCGTGCTAACTGCAGTTTTGCATTTTAGTTAAGAAGTAATGAGATACCCAGTGTAATTTAACTGTAAACGATGGTGCATTTAATGTTTACGCACGTATACACACTCAGAGACGCTGGGAATGGAGAACGGGGGGTTAAGGAAAAGGCTGCTGCACAAGCTGCGCTGCCTCCAACAGATAACGCCTGGAGTTGTATTGAAGCTAACCGCTTCACAACCAGAGAGACCTGAGCAGATATGGGGCTTACACATTTCTTAGAGGAGGAGGCTGTAGACTGAATGACGACCCACTCACCTGGTGATGCCACAAGTATGTGAGGTTTTTCTCTGCTCTCTCAACTCGCCTGCAGGAGCAGAACACTGCTAACCTCCTTAGCTCATCTCTAAAGCCACATAAAGTGAACATGTGGGTTTTTCTAATGCACTACTAGGACATTGTCACTTATGCCTAACTGTCAGGTTTTTGTTAGAGCATAGGCCTAACTATATTTCAATTTAATTTTTAAAATTTTAACAAAATTAATTTTGAACATGTCTTTTTTATTTGGTCTTTTTATAAGCTTATGCTTTACTGGTAATACCGCACTGCACAGTGTTAAGTAGGGATGTGCAATTTGCAGTATCAATACCAATCTGAAAGTATCGATACTTTAGTAGTAATGACAAACAATGTTATTAAAATAATAACATTACACAGCAAAAACATAACCTCCTTGGCAGCGAATATTATGAGTAAAACATAGTAGTACTAACAAAGTTAAAGTACTTAAGATGGACTGTAAAAACAATATAAAGCAAAATTAAACAGTTGTGTGATAGCCTGTTTAATCCTCAAGTCTTCCATCTCAAGTCAGCTACAGCTAGTCAACTATTCCCAATGTCAAGAGTGTCGTGGCCCCCTTAATTTTCTGAAAATCCCTGCAGACCCCAAAAGAAGTCAGTTTTTCACCACTGATTTAAAAAAAAATACCAAAAACACTGACTGGTGGTTTTTAAGTGATATTTTTAAACAAGTATATAACTGTAGTTCATTTCAAACTTTTTTTTTCTGTAATAAATGCAACTTGCGCACTTGCCTCACCTGTCAGCACTGTGATGCATTAGGAGCAACAGGACATCTTATGCTACCTTAAGAAGCCATATGGTTTTGAAAGATGCATTAGCCATGAAAAGTTTAAATTTGGCATAGAAGCCTCATTTAGTAGATTTATTACTGCTTCACCCTGAGTCCTATATATCACTATTGATAGATACCAAAAATACTGATGTCATCTTATGAAAGTATGTACCTTGTAATTCTTTTCATATGTGGGTCCTGTTCACACTGGCATTTCTGAAAAGCTTGACCTTTTATAGAGCTTCACAGAGCTTTTTTTTGTGTGTTTTGGGACTTAGCTCAGTTCATGCCTGCTCATAGCTGTTTTGTATAATGAGCATAACCCCAGATTGAACCTAGTTTGTACTGACAAACTTTACACACCCACTGTTAATATGAGCTCCTAACAATATACATTTGTTGAAAATATACATCTACCTATGGTGACATGCAGGTCTTGAAATGTAAGTAGGTTAAATGCAAATTAAAACGCCCAAATCATATTAACAGTCTTTGATGAGGAAGCACTGGTCACACAACAATTTCTTTGTACTTCATAACCTTTATTTGGTGTAGCTGTAATTCTCGTTAGATCAATCAGCTAAAAATAGAGCTTTTCATCAATGTTCTCTACCCATTTACTGACAGCACATAGTGTAGTCAGCCCACATCCTGAAATCCTTACAGTGAAGAATAAGCAGTCTTATCTGTCCAATTGCTGCACCCGATTGTCTGGTTGTACTTGGTCGTGGGACTGCAGCCACACTTTGACACACAGATTTTTCATTTACATAAGGCACAGGTTTGCAGCAGCAAAACGTTATTTGGTGACTGGTTTATCATTTGCTATATTTTGGTTTGGTGACCTTTTGTGAGCATTTTCAATTGTGTCAGGTCTAAAGTAACTAGGGAAAAAGTATATCTAAAAAGTCTTGAAGGGACTTGGCCAATGGTCTGTGGAGTTTGTATAATGACTTCAGTACAGCATTGTTTGTATGTCGTAAGTAAAAGGGGCTCATGTTTCAAATCATTTTTCTTGTCCAAAAGAATGACAGGTTGCACATAAGATATGGCTGTGAAGCAGGATTTCTTAACACAAAGCAGAGAGTAACAAAAGTGTTCTGTTAATGTTTACTGGCAGCTTGTTGTGAGACCTGAACTAAAAAGGAAACATTTAAATTCATTCAGAAGCACACCTTGATTGCTCACATGAGGTTTTGTTCAAAGACGCCGGTGGAAGTTTGGAGATAGCCAGCTGTGCATTGCTGTAAATAGGCATTAAAACAATATCCATCAACTTTTGCCAGGCTTAAGACACACTTTAAAAACACTATTGTAGACACACGTAAACTACTGGGAATGTGACGGATTTCTGCAGAGTTCACCCTGTCCAGATCTCTGTGAGTTCTTGGTTAACTGGAAAGGTCAAGGTTCATGCTTTTAGAAAGGGTCAGACAGGTCTAGATTTAAACCTATAACTCATTTCACACCTTAAAAAATCACTTTAAATTTCAAATCATAGGCATCCAGGATAACTAGCTAAAAGATGAGAGAGTAACTTCTTGTTCACACAAATTCCCTGGAAATTGATTGATTATTAAATGTCTGAATGTTGTGGAAATAATGTGTATTGACTTGGAAATCATTAACTGTATTTTGTCTATATTTAGTTTTAATTTTGACAAACTGATATGAGGCTAAAACATGTTTGGGCCATTCTATGAAGCTGTTATGAATTTTGAAAGTGGGTTGTATTGACATACTACTCTCTGTAAGCTTAGATTAAAGTTTGTCTGCTGTTGTTGATGTACTATATCTTATTTGTATGTATATTATGTGTGTTGAACACACAATAACAAAACAAATCACCCCTGTTTCTGCTGTGCGTTGCAGGTTTTGCCCAGTCTTACGATAACCCTAACCCAACAACTAGAAGTAGTATAGCTTTCGTCTTATACGACATAGTTTTTGACAGATTTACTACTGCTTTAAATTAGCATTTTAACCATCTGAGGCTACTGTAGTTTGATGTGGAGTACTGTTCAAACTGAAGTCCCAATATTGACTAAAGTAATAGCAGGAAATGTTGTTTTTTTAGTGAAGAAAGAAGTTTGTTCTGTAAATGTCCTGGAAAACAATTTTGTAAAAAGAGTAGAAATGCCATTTAAACATTCTGTATGCCCTTATGCTTCCATGCAGTCCAGATTTTCTTCTTGTGGTTTCTCTCACCGCTAAACTAACAGCTAACTTTCATCTGTAAATTTTATTCATATACATTATGCCTTTGATCACTCCACTTTGTATAGTAAAAGCCTTTGGTGCCAATGCATGACAATATTTACAAAGGAATGAGAAGTGTTTTGCCATTGGACCCCACAGTTCTCTCTGCTCCAGAAGTAAATGAAGCATCAAAAGTATGTGGTTAAAGGCCAAATCAATCTTTTGTGCTTGTATGACTTCTTGATAATGTTTATAACAACAACTAGGTGATAATAGCACACAGATGACAAATTCTTTTAGTCTTTCCTCACTCTTTAGTTTACCACAGAGACTTATTTTCTCACATAAGTCTAAGGCGTTGCAGCTGTTAAAGACATTAAAAAGTCATTTTGACCACATTCGGATCCACCTTATAGTTAAAATGATGATTTATCAATGTCAGAATACAAATGTATGGAATAATGAAAAATAGGCAGAGAAAGAAAGAAATCATTACCTTAACTTAACCTGTCATGTCCTAGCACTGAGAGCCAATACCAGTTGTTTTGTCATATTAATATATTACTGATGTCAATTTATACCACAGTATTAAAGACATTATGAAAATGTTACTGTCACATACCCTTCTTCTAATCAGATTGTAAAGCACATTAACATGTATATAGCATGATATATACTGTAATTAGAGTGACCACCTGTCCCACTTTTGGTTGTCCTGCACAGCCATTTAGTCGTCTGTCCCACCGTCCCACTGATTAAGATGATGTCTCTCTTTTTCATCGGTGCTCAGTTGAACTTAAAAAAAAAAAAGAGAGATTCAGGTTAAGAACAACAAGGTAAGGTCACATTTCCTTGAGTAAAATGTAGAATAAATATTTATGGGTGTCCTGTGTCTGGGTTGAATATATGGTTAGTGTTTTTTGTTTCAGGACTGGAGCTCTGAGCTGGTGTTGGTGCTGGATTGTTTTGAGAATATACAGACTGAGAGCTTTGATTTTATTCTGTTCCATCTTTTTTATTCTATTGAATAAAGTTTCCGTAATGACATTACTTTGCAAAATGTGTGTTTTTGGGATAAAAACAGCACATGATATGTTTTTTATGCCCTAAACTGGGGCAACCTGTATCTTAGTAAGTCGCTTAGATTTGTATTTTATTTCTTGAGTTCATCCCACCATGTCCCACCAAATCATACATCTTGTCCCACTTTTTGTACTTTTTGAGGTGGTCACCCTAACTGTAATGCAGTAAAAACAATTTCCATACTACCATTGTGTCCTTGAGCAAGACACTTCACCCACTTTGTCTGTGTGATTGTGTGTTTGGTGGCGTTCAGAAATACCGCTTGCGCAGAATGCCACATTTGTGCCTGACTGACCCAGGACAGCTGTGGTTACAGAAGTAACTTACCATCACCAAGTGTGTCTGTAGATAAAACTTTAGCTGCTGATAAGTCCCAGCATAAAAAGACATCATCAATATCATATGAAATTGAATATTGAAGCATACACAAGATTTCTATTAGCTTCAGCCATTTCCTTTTGTATTTTGTCTACAGTGCCATTTAATGTGGCAGATAAATGACTGGTTGAGGGCACAAAGCTGTCATCAGTGTCTGGAAAGTACTTAACCTATGTCATGCATCTGGGAGGTATTATATCAGCGTGCTGTTTGTTTGTCATTGGCTCTGAAGGGTCATTTGCACTCTGAGTGCCATTATTAGACTTGTTTTGAGGCCTGTCAGCTTCAGACACGCCCAGTCCAGTGAGGTGAATCAAAGACTTGAAGGTGGTCTGTATTTCACTGTTGGAGGTTTGTAATGAATGAAGCCTGCTGTTTGTCAGGGCAGGACTGAATGTCACGCATTAAATGGCATCTGGCGGGGTTACATACATTAAATGTGGGCTGTAGTTTTCAATTGCAATGTTTGTCTTATGTACATATCCTACTAATGTGGCCTAAAATATTTTGTCTTTTCCCTTTTGGGGTAACCAGAGCAAATTATCTGCCTCCTAGTGTGCAGTTATTCGCCTATTGATTTGGCATAGGTTTTACCCCAGATGCCCTTTCTGATGCAACTTTCTCCATTTCTTCTGACCCTCTGTGACTGAATTGTCTAAAAATTATGATCAACAAAAAGACTGAATCTGTCCTTAAAAATATACTATACTCCACTGAATTTAACTTGATTTCCCAGGTATAATTTAAAGATGCAGTTCATAAGAATATGCTTTCCTTCATAGGCTGGCATAATGTAATAATAATACATTTTATTTGAAGACTCTAAAAGACACTAAACTATTGGATCATTTTTAGGAATAATGAAAATCCTCATACAGCCAAAATGCACATTATTACAAATGACTGCCATGATGATGTCAAAAGTTTCTGTAAACCACTGTATTTTACCATTTTCCCTTTGCCCAAGCTTTTAATTGATGATATGGGCTAAAAGTCTGATTGGTCACACAGGCCAGGTGTATCTCCAATAAAGAATCCTGCATTTAAAAATCAAACAAATCTTTCTAATACAATGTTTGTTGGCAATACTTGTTACAGTTCCTTAAAGAAAAGCATCTGCAAGAGCAAAGTTTGATTTTGAGAAGTTTGCTGTGGTTTGTTTGTTTCTAGTTCTGTTACAGTCAGGACATGGTTGTGTGACACTTGACATAAAACATTGACAGTTACAGACATAAACTAGACAAACCACTGACCACAGAACTGCTTTCTAGGTTTGAATATGCATGCACATACGTATGAGTGGTGAAGCAGGAATTATTGTCTCACAAAGTAGCAATTTCCTGAAATGAGTGACTTCACCATCAGTGTCTGCCAGATTGCACAAATGTAATTAGGAGTTTAAATCAGTTTAAAACACAAGCAATGGAATCAAGTACAAATGTGTTCGTTAATTAAGGTCAGTCATGCCTTTTTATGTTGTTTTACATCTGTGTTGGTTTATGCTTCACATAAGAGGCTCATTTAAGAACATTCATAAGTAGGATTTTATACATTTGTAGTAATGTTATTATGAAGAGATGGTAACACAATTAATCTCACTACAGTCATTTCATATGTCACTATGTCAGTACTGTTGCATAAGTGTTTTCTCATTGACTGATGTCCCATAGCTGTTAGTCAGATTGACAGCAGTTGTGACCGTGACATGTTTTACCCTGTATCAGCTCAAAGGCCATGTGTTTACTGCCTCAGCTGGTGTCTCATACTAGGGGTGTAATGATACACTAAAATCACAGTTCGGTTCAGGTTTTTTTTTTTTACGGTTCAATTTGGTACAACACTATTTTAACAATTAGACAATGTTGTCAAAAAAGAGAATTATAATATTAAGTTGTTAAAAACTGAAAACTATGTCAACACATGACTCACATGGTCTTTACCACTTGTCTTTGCCCGTCATTGATTTTGATGGGGAAGCCAAAAGGTTCCCAGGAGAGACCTGCACAACGCTCAGGAAGAATTTTGGACCATTCCTCTTTACAAAACTGTTTAAGTTCAGCAATATTCTTGGGATGTCTGGTGTGATGTCTGTGGTCATGTCACAGCATCTCAATTGGATTGAGGTCAGGACTCTGACTGGGCCACTCCAGAAGGCATATTTTCTTCTGTTGAAGCCATGCTTTGGGTCAGTGTCCTGTTGCATCACCCATCCTCTGTTGAGCTTCAGTTGGCAGACAATGGTGGATGGATGGTCTTAAGTTTTCCTGCAAAATGTTTTGATAAACTTGGGAATTAATTTGCTGTAGATGATAGCAATTTGTCCAGTACCCTGAGGCAGCCAAGCAGCCCCAAACCTTGATGCTTCCTCCACCATACTTCACAGTTGGGATGAGGTTTTGATATTGGTGTGCTGTGCCTTTTTGTCTCAACACAGCCTTGTTTTTTTCTCCCAAACAACTCAACTTTGGTTTAATCTGTCCACAGAATATTTTGCCATTAGTACTGTGGAACATCCAGGTGCTCTTTTGCAAACTTCAGAGGTGAATTGAATATTTTTATGGAAGTAGTGTTGGAAGTAGTTCCTTCACAGTGCCCTCCCATGAACTCCATTCTTGTTTAAGGTTTGACCCATTGTAGATTCAACAAAGTCAACAAATATGTTAGCTTCTGCTGGAGATTTCTGTAAGTCTTTAGCTGACACTCTTGGATTCTTCTTCACCTCATTGAGCATTCTGCGCTGCTCTTGCAGTCATCTTTACAGCATGGCCACTCCTAGGGAGAGTAACAGCAGTGCTAAACTTTGTCCATTTATAGACAATCTGTCATACTGTGGGCTCATGAACATCAAGGCCTTTAGAGATACTTTTGTAACCTTTTCCAGCATTATGCAAGTCAACAATTCAAACCCCCAATTTCCACTGCATGCGACTCCGCTCTGCTGCACTGCGCCATGCACTCCGCGGTAAATATGCAGCCGTTCTAGTGAATGATGGTTTTCCACAGCCTCCGCAGCTCTGCGGTGCCAGTCCAGCCGTGCTCCGTCCTGCGCAGGAGATACGCAGCCTACGCAGTCTATTTTGTTTGACACCATTCAACGGCGGACTCCATTCAGATTAACTTCTGCATCTCAGATTGCATCAAACAGAAAACTGGACATGCACAACATCCAGATTTAAAAGTAATATAACTCTGTGCGAACGTTTTTGATTAGAATATTTACATTTAATTATTATTTCTCATATATTTTTTTAGATAGTCAGCATTAGTAATTGATTTACTTACTACAGAAACAATGTCAGATACGATTTAATATTATTTAATTATATTACACTTGTATAGCATTTTTGTGCCCAGTTACTGCCCCTTTAGAGAGGAAACCCCGTGAAATTAAAGTGGAGTGAACTCCAAAGCGATCTCATAATAAACTGTTGTTGTCTGTCCTTCTGCTTCTGAATAAATAGTTGTTTTGGACTTTATTAATGGCTTTTATGGCACAAACTTATACATCTTGCCTATGCTCTTCCCAAGTTGCTCAGAGCTCCGCAGCCCGGCAGGGTGGAATTGAGACATACCCAGTAGGTGAGGATCTGTGAGGCCGTTCGGCGGCAGCCCGCAGTGCAGCAGATACGCATGCAGTGGAAATCCGGTGTTACTTGTAGATCTTCTGAGAGCTCTTTTGTGCGAGACATGGTTCACATTAAGTAATGCTTCTTCAGAATAAACTCAAACTCAAAACTGGGGGTGTTTTTTATTGGGCAGTGCCACTTTAACCCACCCCCCAGTCTTCTCACATTATTTGGACTTGATTTGACCTCCAATTAGCTCTTGAAAAAGTCATTAGCCTGGGGTTCACATACTTTTTAAACCCTGCATTGTGAATGTTTACTTAAATAATCAATAAAAACATGAAAACATATATATATATATATATATATATATATATATATATATATATATATATATATATATATATATATATATAGTAGCATTAGTAGTCTGTGTTTGTCTATTGTTGTGACTTAGATGAAGATCAGATCACATTTTATGAGCAAATTATGCAGAAATCCAAGTAATTCCAAAGGGTTCACATACTTTTTCTCGCAACTGTATATCCAACTTTACTTTCAGCCATACATTTGTAGTGTTATAAAATGTACCACTTACTATGGTATCACATTTTGACCTTTCCCAGTTGTCAGCCAATATGATTTTAATTACCCTGCAGCAGGAACAGGAAAACAGCCTTATGATTTGTTCAATTTATTACCAGTTCTGACACGCACTTAGTTTTCATTACAAAAACATGCAGTAGACATGTCCCATATGGTAACATTTACTCTTCATATTGTTCTCCTGGTTTCTTTGTCACTGCACTGGCTTTGTGGTGCTCTGTTATTAAGCTTTCATAAAGTGCAGTAATTGTGAGTTAGGAGCATGCATGTCTTTGCCCTTAGGAATGAAATATGCTGTAGATCGTTGCTGTTTAAGGTCTACTATTATGGAAAAAACAAAGACCACATTTTTCACAACCTGTCTAATCAAATCATGTTTTCAGCAAAACCTTTCAGCAATGTCACTGATATTACAGCCTGTAAAGCAATAATGTTTTATGCACCTCTGCTAAAACTCAAAATTGATTGGGTCAGAAGGCTCAAACATATGCATCCTCTCCCGTGGTTGGCTTTGGGATTTCTTCTCGTCAGATTTTTATAAGTTAGGAATAAGATCCACATGCTGCACAGTGAATGCGTTAGTAATTCCCAGCAAATTACCTTAAGCCTGGAGTCAGAGAAGGCGAAGTTGAGATTGTATCTGGACAGTTGCCAAGTTTGTTCCATCCCATAAGGCTCTCTGTGAGTGTTTAAGCTTGCACATGATTCGCAGATGACTCCTCTTTAAAAATTGTACTGGGGGAGACTGGAGCAAATGCAGTGTTTGTTTCTCTCCAATTCACTTGTATCAACAACTGCAAACAATAACACATTAAGAAAACAGGAAGATGCACTTTCTATTGTTACATTTGTTTATGGAGGTAATTTTCCTTTGTGTTGCTTCCTTTTTGTTAAACTTAAGAGCATTGTTCTACTCTGAGATCATCGTTTCAGCTTAAAGGTCCTCTATAATGCTAAATTGACCTTTTTGAGGTCATGTTATAATGTTGTTAACACCTCAAACACATAGCTTGAGTAGTATTTTGTTTCATTCATTTTCATTTGTTTGAATAATCCTGTATACTGAGGCTGTCCCCTTCTCCAGAGCGGAAAATGTTCAGGTCTGACCGCTCTACGTGAAACCAGGAAGTGCTCGTTTCTAAAGCTCATACACCATCACCAGACTCATTCTGATATTTCAGTGCTGAAATTGTTGTCACTACAAAACAGTCAGCTCATTTATCTCTTAGTGTCATGTTGCTAATAGCTCTGCTAAAGAGACATTTTATGCTCTGTTCCCACCATTTTTTGGCACCTAACCTAAGTATTCTCTGCAAAGTCAAAGTAATAGGTCCCCCAAAAAAGACATTTGCCATTCATATACATTATTAAGTTATAAAACAGTAGTAAAATATTAATAATTAGTAAACTACTAATGAGAAGGTGTCCAAAACTATTTCAGGGCATGTCTTTGGCTGGTAGAGGAAGCTGGAGAAAACATATTGTAATACTGGGAGGACATACTCCAGACATCACAGAGATTTTTGTAAACCAGTCCAGTGATCAAATCAAGGCAGTAGTGCTAACCATTCTCCTACTAAAAAAGTTTTGTGATTGTCCATATACTTATTAAAAATAGATACTGGAAATCAATGGAAATCAATCAATTATAATGGTCAAGACAAATAAAAAGGATATTAAAAAGGAATGAAATCATGATTGAAGTGACTAAAATATCACAGCTAAGCAGTGAAGTTGCATGAAAGGAAAAAAACAGGTTTGTAATTTTTGATAATCAAGGCATTTTGAATTGTGGAGCTCCTAAGAATGCTTTGTAAACACTACCTTCTATGTAATTTGTCATCAGTGAGAATTAGTGAGATTATTATTACTATTATTTCCTTAGAGGCAGCTTCAAGGCGCTCTTAGATTGAAATACCTCAGTACTTATGGTGTTCAGATGGCACAGATCTTTGCAAATGGTGGTAGTCTGGTTAAGTGCATTTTAAGTGTAATGGTCCGAGGAATACTTGC
Source organism: Bostrychus sinensis (assembly GCA_020698575.1). Taxonomy (NCBI): domain Eukaryota; kingdom Metazoa; phylum Chordata; class Actinopteri; order Gobiiformes; family Eleotridae; genus Bostrychus; species Bostrychus sinensis. The sequence goes on along the minus strand of CM036246.1, from coordinate 9,655,123 downwards.
AACAGCCATGGGAACTGCTTTGACAAAGAACAAGATGTCAGCTTTTCCATTTCTGAAAAGCTGGCGCTGCATCCACAATTTATTTCATTCAAAGCAGCCAGACACATTTCCAATGTTAGTTTTACAAAGTGTTTTTGATCAGGAGCACAATTTTTTGTTTTTTCTCCACCTTGAGAGGCACACCAGCCAAAATGTGGGTCAGTGGGAAATGTGTTCCGTACTTCCAGTGGAGCGCCTTTCACCTAGAAATATGTTTTTTAGACATGGGCCATTTAGCAGTCTCTAGATGAACCATAGTTTGATAAATCATTGTATTAAACCAGTAAAATGTCATATGTCAATGTCATATGCTGCGTTGACAAACTCAAGCAACGGCACTGGTAATTAAACTTTAGGTAAAGATAAAGATAAAGTGATGACACTGGTAATTGAATGTGCCTCAGACATAATTTTCAATTAACGGTGTAATGTATGTATAGGAATGACATCTGGGACTTTGAACCTCTAAAAATCTACCCTCCATCTCTATTTCTTTCACATTTCTGATGTTGGAAGGACTTCACCTTAATTATTTAAAATTCATAAATGCCCCAAACCATCAATAAAGTGTATCCAAATAAAGAGGAACATGCTTCTTCTTTATCCGTGCTCAGTTTGTACACTCTGAGCAATTTCAAGGCATTGTCCCTTTCTTGCAAGAGCATAGATAAAATGCCCAGACCTGGACTTGAAACACGGATGGCCTAGTCAAGGGATAGATTTTCTCTCTCTAAATGCTTTTTCAAAACAATAAGGAATTGACTAAAACTAATAATTTGTTCCTTTCTTGAACCTTTCTTGTTTGTTTCTTCTGCGCTATCTCATAGTGGTACGTAATCCACAAAAATGAAAAAATTTCTTCCTTAGCCTATAAATGACCTTTAGTAAGAATGTTATCAAAATGTACTTTTTGCATTATCATGCTAAAAGTTTTGCTTTTACTGTTATACTACAAAGTCTTGTGCCGGTACATGCCTAAATCTAGGCTAAGATGATGTTATTGAGACTTGCCCTCAGAAGTCTCAGAATTCTAAATATTGTTGTATAGTGATCAAACAAAATACTTTTTCAGAAGTCAGTGATCCCTTGTAATTGGCCTGTCTAAGATGGTGGTGGATTTTTGCAGACGCCGGTCTGCCGTCCCCTCACCGGTGAACATCCAGGGAACGGACAGTGAGAGAGTGGACACTTATAAGTACCTGGGTGTTCACCTGAACAATAAACTGGATTGGACTCACAACACAGACGCACTGTACAGGAAGGGTCAGAGCAGGCTCTACCTCCTGAGGAGACTGCGGTCTTTTGGAGTGAAGGGAGCACTCCTGAGGACCTTCTATGACTCTGTGGTGGCATCAGCCATCCTGTACGGTGTGGTCTGCTGGAGCAGCAGCATCACAGAGAGAGAGAGGAGGAAGCTGGACAAAGTCATCAGGAAGTCCAGCTCTGTCCTGGGCTGTCCTCTGGACTCAGCGCGGGAGGTGGGCAGGACGTCTTGTCTGCACTGGAGAGCAGCTTCAGACTGACAGACTGCTCCACCCTCGCTGTGTGAAGGAGAGATACCGCAGGTCTTTCCTTCCTCCAGCTGTCAGTGTCTATAATGAACACTCCTGACTGTAATCCATTCACCTGTGCAATATTATTTTAATATTGTTTTAACTGTCAGCACCTTCTGGAAACCTGTGCAATATTTATATTATTATGTGCCATAATTATTTTATTTTACTTGAAGCACCTATTCACAATGCACACTCTTTACTTATGGTACTTTGAATATCCATACTCTGTTAGAATATATACTGTACATATTTATTATAGTGTATTTAATTGCTTATATTCTAATTTAGTTTATTTAGCTCTGCTTATAGTTTAGTTTTTTAGTTAATTATCTTTGGCCAGACTGGTCTCTGATACACTTTGTGCTCTTGTGTGATACCACTGTGTGCTACTGCTAACTGTACTTATGCTGTTGCAACAATGCAATTTCCCCACTGAGGGACTAATAAAGGTTTTCTTATTCTTATTCTTATTCTTAAAAAACAAGAGGAGCGTTGTTGTAAATGTGCTTGCCTGTGCTTGAGTGAGCTACTCCTCATCATTCCCGTGAACAGCTGCATGGGCTGAAGTCACAGTCTGACTAGTGGATCATTACTGGTTACTACAAAGTACAGGTGAGCAAAAGCAGGGACTACCAGCACTACTGGCAGAGGTGCAGGCTGTGTTGTCACTACAGTCTGGGCTGATGGGGCAGTGAGGTAGTAGTATAGGCAGAGATGAAATAATAAGAATTGTGCAAGACCTTCCAAGACACCATTCCTTTTCATGGCCAAGAGCTGAAAGAGATAGCAAGTTATACATAACTCTGAATGTTAATCATACTGGTGGGGGGCATGGTGGCAGATAGTGCTCTTGCCTCCCAGCACACAGTCTCTCTGGGTAGAGTCTGGATGTCCTCCCCGCATTACCGTGGGTTCTGTCCGGGTGATCCGGCTTCCTCCCACTGTCCAAAGACATGCATGTGTTAAGTGAATTGGTAACACTAAAATTGCCCCGAGAGAATGAATGTAAGAGTGAATGGTTGTCTGTGTATGTCTCTGTGTTAGCCCTGCAACTAACTGGGCACCATCCAGGGAGTACCCCAAAGGGCCCATAGTTGCTGGGATAGGATTCAGCATCTGTGACCAGTAACAGTAATAGGCGGAAAAAGATGAATGAATGGTTACATATTGTTATTCAGAAGGCATTGTTTTTGCCATTTAGCTTATACTGCCTGCCTATGATCCTTGTGTTTGATTTTTCCATTGTTTCCTTTGCAGAGATTGGCCCAGTAACCATCACCACAGACCCTAAGAAGTTCCAGTATGAGCTGAGGGAGCTGTACGTTCAGGTGGGTTCACTTCATTGCTTTCAACATTTGTAGGAAACACAGCTCAAGTCATCTGGCCTTGGTAAACCCAGCAAAGTCCACAAACACATCTGGAGTCGGCTGATTAAAAACAAACTCAGATATGTTTCCATTCATTTTTCTTTTGTACAAGAATCATGGAATTGCAATCAGAATTTTTAGTGCATGTTTTGCTTTTACTGTAGCCATCTGTAGCATCTCTCAGGCTTTTGGTATGTGTTGATCATAATCTTAATGAATATACACATACACTGCTGTTATTTCAGAGCTATAGCAAACAAAATGGATAAACAAAAACATACAAAAGTGAGATAGCTAGACAGAGAACAGCCAAGTTAACATTTTTGTCCATTTACCCAAAGAAAATAGAGAATGGGGACCTTATTAAGCAACAGATTAGAGAAAAAGAAAAACAGTGATAATGGTGCTAACATAAAATTAAATAAATTCTTTACCAGTGGTTCTCAAACTGTGGTACGAGTACCACTGGTGGAACGCATGACTCTGAAGTTCAGATTTAGTTTTTCTGTTTCAGTCCTGCACTGATTGGTTGGTAAGGGTAGACCACTGCTCAGTCCTGGTTTAGACAGAATTTAGACCTGGATTAGTCCTGGGTTAGTCCTGGTTATGAGCTAGTTTGGTCCTTCTTTAATTTTGGTTTTGTCCTAGTCTAGACCTGGTTTAGTCATAGTTTAATCATGGCTTAGACCTGGTCCAGTCCTGGTTTATTGTAGGTTTAGCCCTGATTTAGCCCTAGTTTTGTTCTTATTTAATAATACTCATTTTAGCCCATTGAAGATTGTACTTGGAAAGCTAAATATTTTCTTAGGTGGTACTCGGTGTGAAAAGTTAGACAAACACTGTTCTATTCAATTCTGCTAGATACAATTAGATGGATTTTTTATTATTTATAAAGTTGTCAACACACTTTTATGTTGGAGAAGCAAACGGGAGTTATACAACAGAGACGAGACCACATATTACTCTAATAGGGGCTATGACATTTTGAAATTTAATGGTGAATATTTAAGTACTTTGATGTTCCGTTGTATGTGTCCACATTATACTGTATGTTTCTGAGAAATGGCAAAATATAGCTTGCACTGACCACATTAAAGTGCTAACACTAAAGTTAAGTGTATTCCTGACTTGTCTGCTTCTCCAAACTGGGGGTGTTCTGACAATTATCTACTTGCTTGGTGTACTCTTGGTCCTCATTTCTTTGTAGTATTTAGATGGAAAAAGTCCATCTTTCTTTGACTTGTTGCTTTACTACTGAGCCATTTTCCTTCCCTCACCTCTTCACCTGCATATCTCCTGAACTGAAGAGGTTTTTGGCCAGTATACATGGAAAATAACATCTCAATGGAATTGACTTTTTGTGATATTGTAACAGTTTTGACATGGATGCATTGGGACTATGGGAGGACATATTAGGCAACACTCATGTTTCAACAGAGAACAAAAGGTTACACGGGTTACTAGAGTGGGAGTACAGAAGAGACATAGGGGTCCAGTCTTTGCCCGTTTGGGTCACTTTGTTCCAGATGTTTTTGGTTTTTGGCTATCTACAGAAGCTCTTACTGATAGATGCTTGTCCACTGGTATATTTGTCTTTGACCCCAGACAAAATGAGAAAGATACATCAAAACAGATCCATGTGTTTATCATCATACAGCTTACATGCTACATTTTACTTGAGGCAGTGTGCAGAGATGGGTGTAGAAATTGAATTTAACCAATCTTTTACACACAATAGTGTGTAAAAGATTTTACACACAATAGTGTGTAAAAGATTGCGTGATTTGTCAAAACCAGGAGGATTTTATTGTAACAGAGAATATCCTTGAACTTGTTTACAAATTCAAGCCTTAGTTTGTGTGACAGTGGCTTACAACTGTTGTTGTGTCCTTGGGCAAGACCTGGACTGTATAAATTTGGTTAGTGTCATCGTGTGATTGGTTGCAGTTGGAGAGCTTGTAGGCACAGAAAGGCAACAATGTCTCTGTCAGTCTGCCCCAGCGAAGTAGCTTACCAATACTGAGTGAGACTAAGGTGTGACTGAATAATGGACTAATATGACAACTGAAAATGTTTATCTGCACTCTTCTCTTTTAATTTAATTTTAAATTGATTCTTAATTATACTCTTTAAATTTGATTTTATTGTTTTAATTGTGTTTTGTACTTTTAAATTTGCCTTTTTTTTTTTTTTCTTTTCTGTAAAGCACTTTGAAATGCTCTGTGTATGAATTATGCTATACAAATAAACTTGCCTTGCCTTGCCTTGCCTAATGTGAAGCGCTATGGGAAGTCTGAGATGCTTGGAAAGTGCAAAATAACAAAGTCCAATCTTTCTTCTCACTCATTGTAATCTACAATGACAAATGTGTCAAATGTGACCCACATAGAAGGAGAGAAGAAACAGAATGAAAAATGAAAAGAAAATAAAGAAATATAAAAGCTTACTCTGTCTTCTTGGCCATGTATTTGAAAAAAAGACTTGATAGTAATAAGCTTCTTGTATCCAGGGAGGAGGTGACTGTCCTGAGATGAGTGTTGGTGCCATTAAGATCGCACTGGAGATCTCTCTGCCTGGATCCTACATTTATGTCTTCACTGATGCACGCTCCAAAGACTACAGGCTGACTCATGAGGTCCTGCAGCTCATTCAGCAGAAACAGTCACAGGTATAAGTGTTTATCCAAAACAGTAAACATAAGGCATAGGTATAACAGTATTAACTTTTTTGTATGGTTAAGCATAACATTGCCATTGCTTTGAAATAATAATAGCCACTTGTGATCTTTACTGGCCACAGTTTAGCTGATGAAAATATTTTGTAACACAAAATGTATTCATATGTTTATTTTTATTTGTCATAAATAGGGCCTTATAGCTGGTGCTGAAAAGGGTTGTAAAAGGGCATAAAAAATATTTCACTTTTATATTTGAACCTTGTAGCTATATAATACGTCCCCCATTAAAACACTTTTTAAACCAGCTTTGTAACAGGTAGAAATCCAAAATAGGTTTTTAAATGCATTGTGTTTGTCTATGTAGGTGGTGTTTGTACTGACAGGAGACTGCGATGACAGAACTCATGTTGGATACAAAGCCTATGAGGAGATCGCCTCCACCAGCTCTGGACAGGTCTTCCATCTGGACAAGAAACAGGTCAATGAGGTAAGACCATCATTAAAAACTCCACTTTCAAGCCTCATTTCTTTTCCTTTTCATTTTTTATGTCCTGAAATAAAAACTTTGTGGTTTGGTATTAGTCACAGTCTTCAGACTATTTGAACTTGGCCTAAATTTCACTCCAGCCCCACGTAAATAAACGGGGCTTAGAGGGTTTTACAGCTTCTCTCACCCATGTCCAAGTCTGGCCTCTAGAACAAATGCACAGGAAAAGTTTAATTGATTTATTGCATAGACATGTATGCTTCCAAGAAATGTAAATCACTGCTTTTGAATGAAGCCAAGTCCAAGGCTAAACAAGCTGCTGTTTTATTACTCTAAGATATGAATGCTTGGAAGGGACGCAAGAGTTTCTTGAAAATTGTTTTACCTTACTGCTTCTTTTGATTATTATTAAGAATTGCGCCAACCCACCTTAAGTGTGATTGATTGTGATCATGTATCTCATCACCAAATGCATATTATGTTCTGTAAATGAGCCTTTTCAAAGCATTTTATCTCATTTCCAATGCCCATCAGTGCACAGTGCATGTAACTGCAATCTTTCTTCCACAAAACTTTTCCACCTGCTCTTCCAGCATCCTAAATTTACATGTAGATGTACAACACTACCAAATGCATAGCCTAGCCTGGAGCCCCTCCCATTCAAAACTAGTTAAACCTAAATCATCATCCTCCCTTCTGATTGTTGTATGTTTTTTAAATTACCTTTGTTGGGTTGTTTATTCTGCAATGTTGGTACTGCTTCCTTGTTTCTGACTGGTTGTCTGACAATTAAATTGCATTCAGAGGTAGTTTAATATGTGTCCAATTGTTCTACTCCATGAAATTCTTTACAAAGAAATAATTTGGTCCTTGTTGCCAAACATATTCAGATGCCTGGCCATACTATCCCCATTGTGGAAACCTTAAATTCTAACAGTCTTCATGAAAAGTAGCCTTTTGTTGACTCTATTCAACAAAGTAGTTACTACTTTCTTTTAGTCCCTCTACATCAGTGTCATGCCACTTGAAGTACTCCTGGTTAAAAGTGCCCGGGTCTTAAACAGTAGCAGTGGAGCTTTCTTTCGGGACAGAGGAAACAGGGGGTCAACTCACATGGGGCATGTAGAGACTTCCTGATGAAAGCCGCACACATGTTGAGTAGACGACCTTGTGTGCAGCTGTGGCCCACTGTTATGTCTACTCCACTCTCCCTCGGCGCCTAACTGTGTATAGAGGCCAATAAAGAAAGTGTGCATCTTGGCCACTTTTTGCTTGTTCAACTGAAAATTATAGAATATAGTAAAATTCATTACTGGATAAATGGTAACATATGTACTTCATTTGGTAAATACTTTTAGTGTCATCTTATTCACTGTTGCTCTCTTTTGCAACAGTGTATCCCTAGTACCCACTCTGGTGTGCTGGTTAGTTCCCCAGCCTGTCCTGAGGGAAACAGGGTTTGAGTCACTGAGGTCCCAAACTGCTTCCACTTGGTCACCTTTGAGCTGTTCCCAAGCCTATATAAATGGAGGAATTGTGTCAGGAAGGGTATCCGGTCTAAAGAAACACTAACTCTATTATATTCTGTCCATTTAGTCAGCCCTCTGGAAATCCAGCTCCAATTCACATAAAGCCAAGTAAATCTTTTTATGGGATAGAATTTGGATGGCTCTTTTGGGTGCTTTTATAGTCATTTTTATCATTGTCATAGCAGGTAGAGCCGTACTAATGTCAAACAGAAAAGTCCTTAAAAGTGTCTTTCACAACAGAGTATTAACTCAGATATACTGTACCTTTTCAAAATTCATTTTGAACTTTTTTCTATTTCTTTAGGTCCTTAAATGGGTGGAGGAAGCTGTACAGTCATCTAAAGTCCACCTGCTGTCCACTGACCATCATGCTGGGGTCAGCAACACATGGCAGATGCCCTTTGACCCCAGCCTCAAGGAAGTCACTGTTGCTCTGAGCGGCCCAGCCCCAAACATTGAGATAAAAAATCCACAGGGTAGGATGTATTTTATAACACTCACGAAATAAAGAATTACTTACATATATTTTACTGAAGTCATCATGTCATTGATTTGAATCCAGAATTTGCACATATTTGCAGGCTAGGTTGTGTATTTGCGGGAAGCAGCAGAATGATTTAATTAAGTGATTTCATGTTTAAAATCCCCAGGGAAGCTAATAGGGAAGAATGAGGGCCTGAAGGAACTCTTGCACATTCCCAACTCAGCTAAAGTCGTGAACATCAAGGACCCTCAGCCTGGGACTTGGTCTATCAAGGTAAACAATTCATTCTTTACCTGGAAGTGTGTTTAAAATTATAGGCTTCTCCCTAACAATTTCCAGAGCCGGCCTGTCTTTTAAAATGACTTACTGCGAAGTGTTCAGTGGTAACCTTGAAATGAGGTCATAGCCCAGGAGACAGCTGGGCCCTTAGGGAAGCCGAAGTTACTGCAGTAATATACAGTGTACCAGATATGTAGATATGTGATCAGTCTAACATGCGCTCTTGGCTGAAGGGATTGTCTACAAACAATCAATCAGAGATACAACTGAAACATCTTATATCAAGGCTGCTATATGGAGATTATCAAGCCCTCCTTTCAAGTACAGCTGAAGGTTCACTCATTCTGGTTCAAATAACACTATGCAACTTTTTCCATTAAATGCAAAGTTTCAAAGTCACTTATAATTTTTATTGATTCTTATTATAAAATGGGATGACAAATCACTATCAGATCATCCATTTTTCACTGTGAAACTCCAACTGATAAGTTATACTGCTATCTTATAAAAAAATTGTGTTAACACAATCAGTTTCTACACATTTATTAGTAGACACAATATATAACAGTCAACTGAGTTTGCAGCTCCAGACATAAAAGCTACATAGTATTGCCTAAAAGCTAACATCTTTGTTGTTAGCACTGCTATTAAACAAATGTGTAATGGAGAGACACCTTCACAAAATCATCCAATGTGAAAAACCTAACTTACTTTGCTCACAAACATGCCTTCTGCAAGTGAATGCTTAAAGTGCTTTTCTTGCAAAGCAGTACCACTGGGACACCCATGAGCAGCAATGCCTGTTTGAAAGAAGCTTTTTAATCTTGTTTGCTTCTGGTTAAGGTATTACAAACAGCCTGCTATTAAGATATGCATTTTTGACTGTACAATTGTGCAAATGCCTGAAGTTGTAAAACATGTGTCCCTGAGTGATTTGTTGCATTCTCATTGCATTTCTGCAGGGACACTTTCTGTCATCTCTGCATAGCTGTGTTATGTGTTAGCCCCTTGTTGATTTACAGCCAAGGGATTAGACGGAAACCTTGTCATCTCTGTGTTTTCTATCAAGAAACATGCTTCATGAAACATTATATATAGGAGCCTGTATTTGTGCTGCTGTATTTTCAGCATTTATAACAATTTAAGAGTTACAACAGTTTTGTGCTTTGTTCATCTTGCACTTGTTTATTTACTCAAAACTTTGCTGTTTTCAGATTTTTTTATTTTTTTTTTCCAAATGTTTGAACAAGGGGTATGGGGGCAGAATGAGAAATGAGACTGAGCCTTGGACACTTGAATGGGTACTCCCCAGGTACTCTGGCTTCCATTCAGTACCCAAACATGCATGTCTAGATGAATCAATTAATCTAAATTGGCCACAGAGAATAATTGTGAGAGTGCATGTAAATGAGAGAGAGGGTTTGTCTCTCTGTGTGTAGGCTCCTGCCACTCACAACCAGAAAAAGCAAGGGAATTAATGGATGATTTTCTGTCTCTCATTGTAAATACCTGAAGTGTTATACTTTTAGTTTTTTAGTTTTAGTTTTTTTTTTTCTCAGATTTTAAATACATATATACTGTAGGATATGGATATTGTTCAGTGTAAATTTTCAACACAATTTACTGTATTATCCATTTTAGCTTGATTTTTAGGATATTGCTGTGCAACGTGTCTCTTACCTCATCTGTGCATTCCGATCATATGGCCTGCTGTGGTCAAATGTAGTGCAGCCTACTTCTGTTTTTGTTGTCAAATTGATTTACTGTACAGGACTAAACTGTTCCTATCCAGCTGTGCCACACTTAACACACAGATTAATCTCATGCTGAGCTCTGTCAGTTAACACTGCTGTAGGATGCCTCTTTTTCTTATAGTGTAAAAAATTAGACTCACTCAACATTTATAGCTTGTAAATATATGGTCTTGCTGTTTACAAATGGGACAAGGCATAGTATTTTCTTTTTGAGATTTATTGATTTAATTTTCCCTTATAGCACTTCACTTGAAACCCACTGTTGCATAAATGGTTTGTCTAAGTTTGATGGCTCTGATCCTGTGCACTCCTTATTAGCTTACACTTTAGCACAGTGCTTTCATTGAGAGTTATATTTTCAGACTCAAGCCACTATAGTGATTAATTTCACTAAAAGTACTTGAACAGACAAGTGAAAACAAACTTTACCCTGCTATATAATATCATTTATCTTACATGAAAACCTGCTGTCTTTCTTCACTAGTTGTTTTTCCCATTAGCAGCCTCTGTCCCACACAACCTGTCCTAAAAATATCCAGAGCTCATGTGTAGCCAGTATCCTGGGATATTAGACGAAATGTGGAGAAACACTTTAGAGGGATTCTGCCATACTGCATTTCAGAAAGGATAAGTATCTGTGTCACTGCTATGTACCTCATAGTTATCCAAAAGGAAATGAACTAAAATCTGAGTTTGACTGGTTATTGTGATTAAGGTATAGTTAAAGATTTTATTTATTTTGGTACAAAATTTGCATGACATTTAAAGTACTTTGGTTGATGGTTGTCTCTTTCCTACATTAAACATAAATAAAAGACGTGTAGATTAGATACACTTAATAATTAAGCATTTCCCTTCTATACAGTTAATTTAATTAAATACTGCTGCAAAATTATATTCAGTTTTTTATGTCAGTGGTTTTCAAACTTGAGACCCAAAAGTGGGTCACAGGGGGTTGTATATAGTTTCTATATGTTCAGCTTACTTGAAATCTATATATTGTTAAATTTAAGTGATGAAGTTTTAAAATACATGTAGACTTAAGTTTGTAGTAAAATAATTTAGTAAAAAGTGAAACAACAAAACAGTGTTGACACATTATAATAAAAATATGTAATATAGATACATTTTGGTTACTTAACTAAGTTACACAAACCTTTTTTTCCCCATTGTGTAAAGAGTAATACTGGCCTCTTGGTGCTGGATATCTGTCAACGAGGGCATGTCCTGGAATTGGGTATAAAATTAGGAAATTAGTTGTTTTAATGACAAGGACGCTTGTTACTGTGACCTTTGTTGTGACCTCACTAGTAATTAACCCTTATTTACAACCAGCTTAAGACCTGGGATCAGTTCAAATGGCTGCTGTTAAAGGCAGGTTTAATGGCTTGGTATTGCATTACGTGTTTGTAGCATTAGCATTTACCGAGGACAGACTTCCTATTATCATTGCAACATACATTATATACACCTAACTTGGTACATTTCTTTTCACTTCTTGAGACAACTGATTCAATGTCTGACACCGCTGAGCTATATCTTAAGGTGAGGAGTTTCCACTTCTCCCATAACCTATATTTCAGTGTAATTACTCAGTCTTTTTTTCTGCGAGTCTTCAAAAGATGAAGAAGACAACATGAGCCATTAACAGCTCTGTTATTATGTAGGTGTTTGTTTAATTTAAATGTTAGACAGAGGGGTCATTTTTCAGTGGTGAAGGTTTTATCATCTTAGCTTTAAGTGAGCAGCAGTGAGACAAAGTGGCTTGTCTTTACACGTGTGAATGCAAAAGGGAGTTACACAATAATCCATGAGCTCTGTCTGTCATTTACACTCAGTGATGCCTTTGAACTGCTTTTGCCATCCACGTAAGCCATGCTCGGATTTTAGGAAAAAGAAAGAGCAACGAGATTCAGTGGTTCATTCGCACAGTAGGGAGGTAATAGACTAGAGACAATACATTGATCACCTTGAATCAAATAAATAATGCAGAATAAATCATACAAACTACTGGTTTTAACTTAGAGCTAAGACATTTTATTCAATGTTTTTGTGTTTTATTTTTGTCGAAGATGAATTAGCACATCATAGGTATCAGAAAAAGTATCACTCAGGTACCGGTATTGAAAACCAGGTATCATTTAAGTACTAGTATTGAAAAAATCTGATCGGTACCCAGCCCTACATAAAGCTAACATTAGAGTCTTACACAGCTTATCTCTGTTTACCCAATCAACCATGCATATCATAGTTAGTTGGTAAAAGCGATTTGGATATATTTTATACATTAATATGTCATATTTTTCTAGAGAACATTCAATTTTGGCAGCTCACTTTACAGGTCACCAGAAAACATTTAGTGCTTTGACTATTTTTTATACCAAATGGACTTTTATTTAGGATTGTGACATGCAAAAAGTTGATCTTGTGGCTGGAGAATTTCTTAATTACATTTCTACTGTAACACATTTTAATGTCTTGAGTTGCTTTGAAGTACTTGTGCTTTTGAGGTGCACTGTGCCAAGTTGGTTAGCACTGTTCAGCAACTACTGTAGAGTTTGCATGTTTTCCCAGGCTAACAATGGCAAGGTCCTTTCAATGCTCAGAGGTATACATTTGCTTAGTGTATTGCAATAGGAAATTAATGAGCATGACTGGTTGTTAGTCCTAGCTTTACAATTAAATGATTATTATTGTATGGTGTAGATGCCTTACACCCAAAAATGCTGTGAGCGGCTAGTCACCTCACCTATAAGCCATAAAGGATAAGCAGTAAAACATGAATGAATTATTGTTAATTCAGTGCAGTTTTGTTTGCCAATTTACACACCTCTGTACTCATGTCATGTTAAAAATACTGTATATCTTTTGTACAGACAACCAGTGAAGGCAGACACTCGGTGCGTATCTCGGGCCTCAGCACCATTGACTTCAGAGCCGGGTTTTCCAGAAAGCCCACTTTGGACTTTAAAAAAACCATCAGCCGACCAGTTCAAGGTCAGTGGGGTCACAGTTGTAAACCTATTTAAGAAAAAGGGAACCCGCAGCTGTTGAATATTTTCACTTTCACCTGTTGGCTTCACTTATATCCCCAGGGAAACACTGTACACTGTATGTTTTGTCCATCTTCCAGGTATTCCTACACACATCCTCCTCAACACCACCGGCCTCTCCCCTCCCGCTCAGGCAGACAGGCTGGAGCTGCTGTCAATCAATGGGAACGTCATTAAAACAATCCCCATACGTTACTTTCCCAATCGGGAACCATACGGCCTCTACAACATCACAGACTTCATCCCTCCAAATGAAGCCTTCTTCCTCCGAGTGACAGGATACGACAAAGATGGCTTCATTTTTCAAAGAGTGTCTAGTGTTTCCTATTCAAATATCATACCTGGTGAGTCACACAAAGAGTTTTAAAATAATATTTCAATAAGTTCTCATATGATCGAATAAAAATTAACTTGATTATTTTGTTTCTATTAGATGCTCCGAAAGTTTACATGCCCACCACCACTCCTGGCTACTACCTTCAAAAAGGAGCTATTAACTGCCAAGTCCAAAGTCTTATCCCTTTTACTTTGCGTTTTAGCAGAGATGGGAGAAGACTTGGGGTGGACCAACTCTATAGGTCAGCAGACTCACAAATGCACCACACCAGGACCTAATCCTTGAGTTTTATGTTCATGTATGTATTGTAATAGTTAGTCTCCATTCATAGTCTTTTTCTGTCTTTTTATACTAGCGAGTCTGTCAATGCGTCATGGGAAATTGGCCAGGTTACGTTGAAAGATGAAGGATATTATGAGTGTGTGGCAATCAGCAATGCTGGAACAGGACGAGCTCGCACCTTTTTAGATGTCTCAGGTAAGCCCCTATAATTTTTTTATTTTTTGTGTACCCACACACAGTGTGGGAATAGACACTTACTCAGGATTTTTTTTTTTTTTGGCCTGATTAACTTCAATGTTGACAACAGGTGTAGACTAACCATCTAATGGGAGCATACTATTTTAAAAAGTGCAACATGCGAACATTCCCATGTATTAAAATACTAATAATAAACTAATAATAAAAGCTACCTAACATCTTGATGTTTGCGCTCTTTATCTGTCATATCATATCATCTATATCATATCATCTATGATCATTTAATGCTATTACATACAGTTACATACAGTATTTACAGTTGAAAAAGTAGAAGAAAAAGAAAAAGTATTGGAACCCCTTGGAAATACTAGGATTTTTGCATGATTTGGTCATAAAATGTGATCTGATCTTCATCTAAGTCACAACAATAGACAAACACAGTCTAATGCTAATGCTAAACTAATGCTGCAAAAAAGTTGCCTGGAAATTCCAGACTCACCGCTGTACCAGCGGATGAGTCTGGTTGCCATAGAATCAATTAGATTTCTAGCGCGGAGCAAACCCCAGTAAACGGACAGCAGAGTTAGCGAATCAGAAAATGTCGGACGTGAAGTTAACAAAGCGACAAGAAAGTAAGCAACGCGAAAACATTTTTTTTTTTTTTTAAATAAAGGCTTCTAGTGCTGCAAGCTGCTGTGGTTTTAATGACTTGATATGTTTTTGGTCATTTAAAACGGAATTTACCGCTGAATGAAACAAACTCGGCTCCTCAGTTGTTGTTGTTTCAGACGCTGCTCGCGAAGAACACGTGACTTAAATAAGCTAATCAAAATGCACAGTACGGATGGGATTTTCAATCCAACCACGGCGGACGGCGTGGTGACCAGACTGATATTTCTCTGTATAATAATACAGAGACATATCAGGCTAGATTTTCCAGCAAGCAAAAAAGGTTCCAATACTTTTTCATTTTTTTGCAGCATTAGTTTAAGCAGACTGTGTTTGTCTATTATTGTGACTTAGATGAAGATCAGATCACATTTTCATGGAGAAATCCTGGTATTTCCAAGGGGTTCCAATACTTTTTCTTTCAACTGTACAACCTACACAACTAGTTTCCTCATTTCAAAGAACAAAATTTCATTCCATGTAGCGTTGTTATTGTTAGCTGTGTATGGCTTGGTTTTGAGAGCATTTAATTGGATTTTGTGGGTTTTAGCAAAGGTTTCATTCAACCCAGACATTCCATTTAATTCCCACATTGTTTTAGTGGCAGATCTTATGGGGGATTGCTTTGTGTGTGTGTGTGTTTGTTTTGTTTTTTTATTTGCCTAGAACCTTATTTTGTAGAAAAGTTGAGTTGACTGCAGTGTGTTCTAGCTGTATGGCCCAGACAGGTGATAACAGTGCACTGTATTATTGTACTTAAGGTAGTTATGTTAATTAACGCTATCCAGTAAGCCACCCTCCTCGAGTCCACGCTGTAAGCCAAGAGAGTGAGCCAGAAATGCATGATGCAGGAGCTGGTGGTAAGCATTAATCTGTCAACAAGAGCAATTAGGCTGTGATGGATCTACCTGGAGAGCAACAAGCATTTTTAAATAGTCTACACACTCAAAGTCCACAATACCATTATGTAGAATGAGGTAAGACTAAGTATATGTCATGTTCAGCCAGCTTTTTAAGGGATACAGCTACATGCCTAAGGGGTGCCCTGCTGCTAATACCATGCAGACACACTGTATTATGGCTCTCTTAATTGAACCTAAATGAAAATCTGACCCCAGTTTTTCAATATAACATTGAGCTATGTCAAACAATATTTAAGATTCAATCATGAAACTATATTCAATCACCCATGACCCACTTTTGGCAAAGACCCATCATTTGATAAACACTAGTATTGTAAAGTGACTTTCAGTGAATAAATTTGCCTTTGTCCATTGTGAAGTTTTGAAGTTATTTTATCAGATCTATAGGATGCTAAAATGATATCATGGCATTATAGTGCACTAATGTAATGCACTAGGCTTTCACTGTTTTAGTAAAGGCCATGCACTAGGAAGGAAGGCAGGGTCCTTTCAGTGAGAGACTAAGCATTAAAGAAACTTCATAAAACAATTTAAGTGAGGTGGAAGCCAGACAGGGATCTGCTCAGTGTATGAGAATAACTCATTCTTTAAAAATTGTTCCTATGTTCTCAGTCCAAAGGTACAGAGGTGGTTTTGTCTGTCTAACAACTACATATTGTGACATTTCATTTTATTAAGTGAAACAAATCCTCTTCAGTCACAGCTCCAGCCTTTGTTAATCGTCCCTGGATTACAGGTCATCGACATTTTCCAGTTGTACACTCAAATATAGACACATAATACACAGTACCCCTGCCAAAATTCTGTTCCTTTAATCCAAGTGAGCCCAGCATCCTCCAGAAACACAGCCAGACCTTTAGCTGCCCCCCCCCCCCCACCACCACCAGCTCTCTCTCTCTCTCTCTCTCTCTCTCTCTCTCCCTCTCTCCTCATCTCATGTCTCTCTTTTTTTTAAATTTCAGACTCTTACTTTTTAATGCAAAAGTATTCTTAAGACTTTGATTTTAACTTCTATTTGTAACTTCTTTGTCTGCCATTCTCCCTTAGAGCCGCCTCCAGCCATCACAGTGGCGGGTAATGTCACAGCTGCCCCTGGGTCCCGTGCTATTCTTACCTGTCATGTGGTCAGTACAGTGACCTTTAACCTCACCTGGCACAGAGGAGGTCACGATGCTCGCCTCAATCCCCAGGCGCACGTCCTGTCCAACCTGTCTCTGCAAGTGGACAGTGTGACTCCAGATCACACTGGATTTTATGAATGCATTGCAGTCAATGAGGGCGGACTGACAGCAGAGAGAGTCTTTTTAACTGTTCAAGGTAAGTGCTTAATTTCAGTATTTCCATCTGTTCTTGAGGTCTTAAAAACCTAAAATTCATTGTTTAAGATGTGCATCTTCATATTTCTCGGATTGTCCACTCTGGGTAGCTGTAGTAACAGGAATGTGGTGCAGAATGGCTATAAATGTCTGTTTATCTTCTGTCATGCAATTCAGTTTTAAGCTCTTTTAACTGCATGTTAAAAAATAGACCTTAAAACACTAGAGGAATTTGAGGTTGCATTTATTTTTTAATTCTCTCTCTCTGTGGAAGATACATTTTAGAATGCATTCATGATTCTGTGTGATTTACACCTCCAATTGAAGCAGGAATCTTGGCAAAAATACTGTTCCTAACACAACATAATCTTTGCCCAAGTAGCTCATCCTTTCACCCCTGCGTTCCATAATTCACATTAATTCCTCACTGGAAGTGTGAAAATTATTTACGCTGTACTCTCAGGCAGCTTCCAGCAGAGTTTTCCATCTCTCAACAGCTCGTTTCTAACACCTCACTGAAACAAAATCAGGAACAAGTTGCTGTGCCAATGGGAAGTATCAGTATCTTTCCAGCCCGAGAGTATGAACTGAAGCTAAGGCAGGAAATGATGGTGTAAAACAATCACATAAAGCTGCCACCAGCATCTACTGTGAGCCAACACTTCTCATGAAGAGTTATGAGCAACAAGTAAGAAAAATACATAAATAGAATCCAATTTGTTCAATGATACATCCAGGACCTAGTTTAAATTTGAAGACCATATGCTTGCCATATTAGACCAGAGTTTTCTTTTGCTTCTTAAAATATTTTTTGTACAGCAGTTTCTCTTATAATTATAAGGTAGCCTGCTCTTTAATGTACAATCTGTCATATGGTTTATGACTTGGATTTAAGTTACATACACAAAAAATGACTAATCTAGCTTTGTGTACACACATCCATTAATTTTCATTATCTGTTTATTTTTTTATATGTCTCTCTTTGTTTTAGTTTAGCTGTGGCTCTCTCAAACAGCTGTCGGTGTGCCCTGAGGGTTTCCTAATTACCCCTGGGTCAGTCCCATCCTAGTTATTAGCCCCACTTTGAAGTGAGCCAGATCTGCTGACACCTTACAATATTTACTAAACATTGAACTTGAACATTCAAACTTGTACTTGTGTCTATACAGCCTTTAATTCATGCAGTTAGACTAGTCTTTGTCATGTATATGTTTTCTTTAGTGTCCTCTGATAGCATAGTAATATTTTACTGTCACTTTTATGCTCCAAACTTTCCTACCAGCATATTTTCTATAACAACAATACATTAACCTCAAAAATAATCACAAGGAAAGATGCTTGGTGTCAGGTTCTAGCAAAAAAACTCAAATTTCCACCTGTTGTTCCTGGACAGGATGATGTTATACAAATAAGTTTGTAATAATGAGTTTGTTGTCAGTGAATAAATATGCCAGTCAGCATATTACAGTACGACATACAGCTGTATATGTCGTACTGTACTGTCGTACTGTTGACTGTTGGTGTCCCAACAGTCAACCAGCATTACAGTTACACACACACACATACACACAGATTCATCACTAATGAGTGCGCACTTGACACTTGGATACCACAAACATTATTCTCAAAGACAAGTCTAAGTCAGTTATTTTTCTAACGTCCTTTTAAATCAACCTCAGCTGAGTTGTATAAATTTCTTAGAGACAATGTAAAGACAATGTAAATAAAAAGGCGATACTTACATAGATGCATTGTAATGAACGCAACAGAAAAATTAAACATAAAAAACTTTAAGCACTTGGAGAGTGCAGACCTCTGCAAAAACATGATGAATAGTGTAGACGCTCTACCAACTGAGCTATTGGCCAGACTTATCCTTTAAGACATTCCTTTTTTTTTTTTGCCTGAATACACATCCCTAAAAGGGAGAAACAAAAAAAAAAAAAAAAAGAGAAACTCACACTCTATTTCACTTCCATTGCTTATTCTCATTTACTTATTTACTTAATTTTTATAATTAACTTTATTAGGCCCGAGCCCCAAGGGAGGCGTAGGGCCTATTGTAACTGAAGAGCAGTGCGCGAAGCGCACCAAAACAGAGCGCGAAGCGCTCACCATTAATCAAACACTAATAGCCACACTCATGAGGTCATGCCGGATCCGGTGATATAGGTGTGTGCCGCGAATGCGGCATATTTGTAATTGTTGGGACAAAATTTCGGCAATGGACACATGTCCTTCGACGAGGTCAATGACTAGCGCAACGCGCTCGTCATTGACTAAGGACCCCACAAACAGATTGGTCGAGTCACGCCCTTTCTAAAAATATATAGGTGCGTCGCCTATGGCGACGCTATATTGAAATTCAAAGATTTCTTCATTATTATTATTATTCTTTTTTTTTTCTGTCTCCGAAATCGCGATTTTAGGTCACTTGCCGTGAACGAAAAGTCACAAAAATTGGCAGGCAGTTCCAGCCCGGCGAAAAATTTAATAATTTATGTAAATTTCAAACAATGACAAAAAAGGGGCGCGACAGCGCCCCCTGGAGTAACACCCCTATGGAAAGACCCAAAAGTCAAGTTAGTCGTAGACGAACGAAATTCAGGTCAATGATTGGTCATGTCGGACCAAACAAAAAATTATATTGAGCTGTTGCTAGGCAACCAACAGGAAGTCGGTAATATTGGACTGATCATGTGACCCGGCGCCGGAGGCGCCATTTCATCCCCTCGTACTTTAACAAACTCGTCCTAGGGCGTTTAACCCAGCGACACAAAAATCGCTCCACATCATCTAGACAAGTGGGACATTAAAAGTTGTTCAAGGTTTTGTAGAATATTAAACGGTGTTGCCGTGGTGACGGCCCGAATTTTGGCGTTGTTTTTGTGGCTCGCCAACACCCTTCAAAGTGTCATAGCGCCAACATATTTTGACCTATTTCTCTCAAATTTTAATCGTTAGTGGGGTTCTCGGTCCTGAACGGATGAGTATGCAAATATTAACAATGGGCGCGATAGCGCCCCCTTGGGAGCAAAAAATAAATTTGTATGGGACGATAAAAATAAACGTTGTCATAGACAAATGAAATTGGGTACACACCTCTATCACATGACGCTGATCAAAAAAGTCAATGATGGCCCCACCCCATCTCCCATCCTGTTGCCATGGTGATGCCCCAAATATCCACTTCAGCCAATGGGACGTCCCAGCGCTTACTTTGACGGAGCCAAACAAAATTTGGTACACATATGCTTCATGTCCATACGAACAAAAAATTATATTGTGGCCACGCCCCCTGACCAACCGGAAGTCGGCCATCTTGGATTGATCATGTGACCCCCTGATTTGCAGCCTTCACATTTTAACGAACTCGTCTGAGAGCGTTTAAGTAAATGACCTCAAATTTTGTCAACATCATCTGGAGAGGCGTCTGACCAAAAGTTGTTGAAGGTTGTGTAGAATATTAAACGGTGTTGCCACAGCACAGCCCCAAATTTCATGTTTATTCTGTGGCTCGCCAACAACGCCTAATTTGTTCTAACTCACACATGCAGAGCCCAATGTGGACCAAATTTTAATCAGTTATTTACTCCCTGGACCTATGGGCATGAAAGAAGAAAAAATGCCAATTGCTGCAATAGCGCCCCCTGCAGAGTGAGGGAAAAATCCCTATGGAAGGGCAAAAATAAAGTTTATTGGAAATGTACGAAATTTGGCAAAGAAAACCATCAGGCCAAAACAATTAAAAAAGTCAATAGGACTCATGCTTTACCTTGTACGGTTTTGCCGCGGCAATGTCAGAAACTCCCCATTATATTCCAATGAGAATCCTATACAATGGAATCCTATGGAGCCACTGAATTATGTCACATTTGGTAAATTTTTAAAGAGCCACATCTAAAAATTTGGCAAGTTTTGGCAAATCTGCCCCAGCTCCGGGCGCGGCAGGCGAGGGCCTACCATCGCCGCTTGCGGCTATATTTAGGCCCGAGCGCCAGGAGTGGCGAGGGCCTATAGTGACTGTTCAGCAGTGCGCGAAGCGCACTGCCCAAAAGTGCGCGAAGCGCACGTAAACAGAGCGCGAAGCGCTCATCCTTCACCAAACACTCATAATCACACTCATGGCATCAAGCACTATCCGGTGATATAGGTATGTGCCGCGAATGCGGCACATTTGTAATTGTTCCGACTAAAACAAAGACCAAAAAAAACAAGTCAATGACGAGCGCAACGCGCTCGTCATTGACTATGGACCCCACGAGTGCGTTACTGGACGCGAGTACTTTCTAAATATATATATATTGTTATAAGAAAAAAACGCCTAATTGAAATTGTTCCGTTTTTTCTTATTATTATTATTATTATTATTATTATTATTATTATTATTATTATTATTATTATTATTATTTTTCTTCTCCCCCCCCCCGAACGCAGTTCGGCTACTTGCCACCATGGAAAACTCACCAAATTTTGCACAAAATTAAAGTTCAGGAAAAAAGAATTTTTGAAATGCATAACATAAAAAAACTCCAAAAATTGGCGCGACAGCGCCCCCTGGAAAATCAAAATACATTGCGCCTATGGCTATACACCAAAAATGAACTTTGTCCTATCCAAATGAAATTTGGCACAGTGATTGATCATATGATCCTGAACAAAAAAATATATTATGCCGTTGCTAGGCAACCAACAGGAAGTCGGCCATATTGGATTGATCATGTGACCCGGCGCCAGAGGCTCCATTTCATCCCCTCGTACTTTAACGAACTCGTCCTAGGGCGTTTAACCCAGCGACACAAAAATCGCTCCACATCATCTAGACAAGTGGGACATTAAAAGTTGTTCAAGGTTTTGTAGAATATTAAACGCTGTTGCCGTGGTGACGCGACAAATTTTGGCGTCATTTTTGTGGCTCGCCAACACCCTTCAAAGTGTCATAGCTCGCACATATCATGACCGATTTCTCTCAAATTTTAATCGTTGGTGGAGTCCCCAGCCCTGAACAGATTACTATGTGAATATTCACAATGGGCGCGATAGCGCCCCCTAGAGAGCAAAATACAAATTTGTATGGGACGATAAAAATAAACTTTATCGTACACTAATGAAATTTGGTACACATATCTGTCACATGACCTTCATCAAAAAAGTCAATGATGGCCCCACCCCATCTCCCATCCTGTTGCCATGGTGATGCCCCAAATATCCAGTTAAGCCAGTGGGACGTCCCAGCGCTTACTTTGAGGGAGCAAAACGAAATTTGGTACACATATGCTTCATGTGCATACGAATAAAAAATTATATTGTGGCCACGCCCCCTGACCAACCGGAAGTCGGCCATCTTGGATTGATCATGTGACCTCCTGATTTGCAGCCTTCACATTTTAACGAACTCGTCTGAGGGCGTTTAAGTAAATGACCTCAAATTTTGTCAACATCATCTGGAGAGGCGTCTGACCAAAAGTTGTTGAAGGTTTTGTAGAATATTAAACGGTGTTGCCACAGCACAGCCCCAAATTTCATGTTTATTCTGTGGCTCGCTAACAACCCCTAATTTGTTCTAACTCACACATGCAGAGCCCAATGTGGATCAAATTTTAATCAGTTATTTACTCCCTGGACCTATGGGCATGAAAGAAGAAAAAATGCAAATTGCTGCAATAGCGCCCCCTGCAGAGTGAGGGAAAAATCCCTATGGAAGGGCAAAAATAAAGTTTATTGGAAATGTACGAAATTCGGCAGAGAAAACCATCAGCTCACAACAATGAAAAAAGTCAATAAGACTCATGCTTTACCTTGTACGGTTTTGCCAAGGCAATGTCATAAACTCCCCATTATATTCCAATGGGAATCCTATACAATGGAATCCTATGGAGCCACTGAATTATGTCACATTTGGTAAATTTTTAAAGAGCCACAACTAAAAATTTGGCAAGTTTATGCAAATCTGCCCCAGCTCCGGGCGCGGCAGGCGAGGGCCTACCATCGCCGCTTGCGGCTATATTTAATATTGTTATTATTGTTTTATTATTATTATTATTTAGTTATTTATTTATTCATTTATTTTATTTATTTATTTATTTATTTATTTTCTATTATTATTCTATTGATAATGTTTATTCATGTCCACATCTTGTGTCTCTATGTATGGTGTGTCAATTGTATGGAATGTAATTATGGCTGAATATGAATTAGGGTTCACTTGTAAATACTGTATTGTCACCTGACAAAAACACCTATTATTTTCAGTATTGACACCTGAAAAAAAAAAAAAAAAGACATTCCTGGATACAAACGATGTCCTAAATGAACGCCTATAAATAGCAATCTGCATTTTCTGAAACGCCATTAAAATGCAACTATTACTTTTTGAGTTATCTGGTTAACAAACAACCAGCCAACAACAATAACATGTTTGGAGGAGCCAAATAAAAGAGTAAAATACAATGATAAAGGATATAAGGCAAGGTCATTCCCAACCTGTATCCAGTGCCAAGGAGAAGTGGTTTATTTAGAGTGCTCAAGGGACTGGTAAATAATGAAAATAAAAGGTTTGTGACCCACAAGCAACCTCATTTTGTTGTAATTCAAAGCCCAGTCTACCTGCTCTCGTAGTGCCACATCTGGCCTTACATCTGGAAATTGCAAAATATACCTCTTTTGAAAAGCAGCATCAGTAATGATAGAATGTTGAAACTATACATTCCTTCACCTCAAATATACTGTAGCTGTCTGTTCACCTTTTTGAACTTGGCCCTGGCTCACCCCTGTGCTCCCCTCAGAAAACCCAGATACCCTGTCATATGGCAGTTTGGCATGTGAGGAATTCTTGGCCTACTTTTCTTTGATTACAGTACTGTAAAGACTAAATCTGTGCCTGACATGTTTCTTTTTAAATATATATTTTTTATATAATGTTTCTTCTCAACTACTCTTCCATGTGTACACTGAAAAATTTATAATTTATTCAGAGGTTTAACATTTAGCTTTGGATTTAGAGACATTCATTCATTTATCTTCTTCTGCTTATTCCCATTAGAGGTTGCAGGTGACTGAAGACTCCCAGTAACTTTGGGCCTTAGATTTAAAGACAAAAGAAGTATATCCAACATGAGGAGGGATTCACAGTATTGGAAAAAACATTACATTTGAAATATGCTTTGAGTTTCTGAAGCCTTATCCTTTTTTTACATGCAAAGTTTTTGTTGTAACAATCACTGTTACATGAAGGGCTATAATATAGTGATTGAAACAGTTACACAGTTGTGATGTTCATACAAAAGTAATTTCAGTCAGTCTTCTGTGACTTGTGGATAAGGTGCTGTTTTTTTTATGTCACAATATGTATGTATTTTTTCCTCCAGAGGAGCCAAGAGTCTCAGTCCATCCTAGAAACCAAACATTTCAAACTGGAGATGAAGTCAGGATCCGGTGTTCTGCCTCTGGATACCCTCCTCCTCGACTGCTCTGGACACACAACGACATGTTTATCATGGCGTCCAGCAGGTCAGTCCATCTTCTTTAAAATATGCAGTTTTTAAAGGATAAGAAAATGAGAATAAATTTGTACATATATCTCAGACACCGAATGACTCCAGATGGGATACTGGTTATGAGAAACATGCAGAAGAAGGATGGAGGAGCATATGGTTGCATAGCGAGTAACCAAGCTGGGACAGACACTATGGTCTCTGTCCTCACTTACATAGGTAAGCACCATCAGTGCCACTGCTGATAAATAGATGAATGAATGTGGAAATAACTAAATCTTTTTTGTTTGCCTTTGTTTTGTTCTGGTTTAATCCTGATCTAGTCCTGGTTTAGACCTGTTTTGTCCTGGTTTAGTCCTGGTTCAGCCACAGTTTAAGCTTTTTTAGTAATACATTATTATGGGTTAATCTCTACTTTATTCCATGGTTTAGACTTGGATTAGTCTAGATTTGGGCTTGTAGTAGTCAATTAAAATGGTTCTTGGAGAGATCACAATGGTACTTGGAGTGGAGAGTTTGAGAATCACTGGTGTAAGGGACAAAAAATGCATAGTTATTTTGTGATGACTTAACTCCTTAAATGTGACTGTAGAGAAGTAGTTCATAAACTACAAATACCAAGTAGGATGATTGCTCTACTACTGTAGATGTTGCTATTGTTGATGTTCCCAGAGTCTCCTGTGGTGACCGTAGCATTGAGTGAGATTCTCATTGGCATTGGAGAGACCACCGTCATGGCCTGCTCAGCGTCTGGTATCCCCCAACCTGAGATCTGGTGGTACAAAGGTAAATTCACAGTAGACGTCCACTGTAGAAGACGAGAGTCAGTACGTACATATGTACTAAACCTGTTGATTTATACCATGCATTGGCAGGTGACATGCAGCTGCAGCCTTCCTCCACATGGGATATAAACAGAGTGGAGGGAACACTGGTGATTAAGGAGACGTTGGACATTGATGCTGGAGAGTACATATGTGTGGCTGTGAACGCTGCTGGGACTTCTTCGGGAAAGATTTTGCTGGATGTTGGAGGTAAGAATTTAATTTGAGCTTTGCATTTTTACATTTATATAACTAAAACACACTGACGATTTGGATTGGATTTTTTGAAGAAAAATGGAAGATAGTATTTTAGACATTTTTGAAAGACCATTAGGTTTTTTTTATTGCTGACTCTTCCAACTTTGTCTTCTCTAGCTGCACCTACTTTTCTTCGGGAGCCTGTAGACACTGCAGCAGACATCAGCTCCAATGTGACCCTCCAGTGCCACGTCCAGGGCTATCCCCAACCACAGGTGACATGGAGAAGGCAGGACGGCCTGCCACTGTTAAACACAGCCCGGGAACCAGGCTCTATTACACAAAGGAATGGAGAGCTGCTGTTTACCAGTCAGTAGTACAGTGAAAAATGCACTTTCAATGTTAATCCTTTAGCTTGTCACACAATATTTTGTTTCTTTCTGTTAGACCTTTGGGTGGATGATGATGGTATATATGTCTGCAAAGCTCACAATAATTTTGGCATAATTCAGGCTGAAGCAAGAATCACAGTTACTGGGCTGGGTAAGTCAAAATATTTTGAAATGACCAGACCAAATACTGCATATTACAACATGTACGTACAGTTTAGATGCCTGTGTGTATGCAAAACCATTCACTATTTCTGAAAGCATTCATAAAATAGGATTTGTGAGTGCTTCATTACTTACATGAAAGATCACATGCAACCCCTGTACATCCTCACTCACGGTTTGCTGTGATTAATACTAGTTAAATACAATTAACTAGAAGCACTCGGAGAGTGCAGACCTCTGCCAAGCCATTGGGTCATCCATCTGAGTAAAACCCCTAAAAACCCGGATCTAGCTCAATAAGTATTAAAGATACATCAAATCTGTGAAGATACTCTTGAAGTGAAAAACCTCACGTTTCATTTGGCATTATTTGTAAGTGTCTAGTTACATTTGTTGCTGTGCAATATCCAATTTCATAGGTACTCCCTATATTTAGAACCTTCTGGATCACCAGAACCAGAATATCAACATGATCTGGGTCAAACTATGTCAGATTATAACATCTACCATGACATCATCTTGTAATTATTTGCCAGTGATTCTGGGCATTATTTTTTTAGTTAGAAGCTCTAATGCCAAAATTAGCCCCATCTCGCAATAGTAAAGAATCCTTTAAAAAATTCCTGGATCCAGATGGTGATCCGGATCACCATCTAAATCCTAAATTACTTGTTCCTTATTACATTTCTGACATTTCCTGAAAATTTCATCAAAATCCATCCATAACTTTTTGAGTTATGTTGCTAACAAACAGACAGACAAACCAATGCTGCCAAAAACAATAATTAAGGTTATAATGAAAAAAAATGGAAGTGTGAGTTCATTAACACATATCGCTGTGGTGTTTGAACACATGTGCCTTGTTGAGCGTTTTTGCTGTTCCTCTACAGTGGAAGCACACCAAGCTCTTATATTTGGGTCAAAGGTTAGAAAGTACAGGCCCAAACGATTACTGTCCTGCATCACCCACCCAAGCAGTAGCACATGTTGATTTAGTTAAGATTGGTGGGATTATGATTTTGCAACTGTGCTGTTTTCAGTAAGTTTTTGTACATGCATTATTCTTATTAGATTTTGTCCCTCGGCAC
Source organism: Bostrychus sinensis (assembly GCA_020698575.1). Lineage (NCBI taxonomy): Eukaryota > Metazoa > Chordata > Actinopteri > Gobiiformes > Eleotridae > Bostrychus > Bostrychus sinensis. Next base: position 9,628,016 of record CM036246.1, on the reverse strand, counting down.
ATCAGGGTGTCATCACATTACTTTGCCAAAAATGAGCTCAGGTTTTGTGTTGTGCATACGTTGTTGTGTAAACAGTGTATATAGGTGAGGGGTGAGAAGATGTCTTCAACAGCTGTGGTCCGGTCCTATTGTGGAAATTGCATTTTAATGTGTTTACTGCATCCAGGTGTCTTGTATTTTTCAAAACCTACACATGCATACAAGCATATGTTTACAATTGTGTGGAATACATACCATTCAGGTCCCTTGAAGCATGTTTACACAATCTTAATTAGGTCAGTATACAATAAGCTTATATTTTAGCCATAGGATACAGAATAGACTTTGATTATACGTTTCAAGCCTTTTAATATTTAAAGATACACTATAGCCTAAAGAATATATTCAGATATTTTTTCACAGCTGATTTCACTTACTGTATGCTTTTTTCTGACAAGTCGTTTTGATTTGTTTGCCTGCAGTATCGCCTGTCATTTCAATGAGCCCGACAGTGCTCAATGTGATTAAGGACCAGCAGGTGACATTGCCCTGTGTGCTTGTGGCTGGAAACCCACTGCCTGAGAGAAAATGGCTGCACAACTATGGCCTGGTGAGTATCAAGAGTTTGATCATAAAGAGAAACTATGTCTTGTAAGTCTAATCACAGTATGTTTTAACTAAATCTTGATGCACCAGTTGACCTCGGACCAGTATTTGACTGTGAGGAGAGATGGCAGTTTGCATATTGACAGAGTTCAGCTGGATGATGCAGGAGACTACACCTGTTTGGCTGAGAATGTTGTGGGGGCCACTAACCATACTACAACTCTCAGTGTCTATGGTAAAGTACACATTTACTTACACTCATTATGCAAAAATATTTTTCTTTCATTACATTTTTATTGCTCTTTATGCACAGCACTTTTTTACCATTACATATAGAATATAGAGATCAGAGTGCATTAAAACTAGAAACAGCTGGAAAGTCTGAAAAGCTAGGAAATGGAAAAGTCTGGTTTAGATTTCTACCAAAGTAAGCTTATGCCAGGTTCTGCCATCACAGATGGGAATTGTTCAGAGCATGCATATTTGACTGCTGGCCTTTTAAATTAATTAAAATAGGTCTTTTTCTCCAAATGCACACAAAAGACTTTTTGCACTCTCTCACAGAATATTTTATATCCAATATAAAATTATACATAAATATTTTGGACTATACCAAAATCACTGATGTAAATATTCTGTACTGTTGTACGACACAAAGTAAAACAGTAACAGTAAAACCCAGTAAAGATTATTAATCTAGCTATATGTTTTCACCTGTGTTTGTTTGCAGTGATTCCCACCATCCAACATGGCCCTCAGGTTTTCAATACAATAGAGGCAATACCCATCTCTCTGCCATGTCGAGCCAGTGGAGTGCCTGACCCAGAAATTACCTGGACTAAAGTAAGTAAGGCATTAGCTTTCTGAGAATACAAAAAAAACAGCCATAAAGAGATGAGCTCAAAGCAGGTGATGCCTGTGTCAAGGTCACAACATATATGTTTTATCACTATGGTAACAGCTTTGATGGCATGTGGGAAGACAATAGCATATGATAGGAAAAAGCCTATTTCAAGTTACATGTGTGTGCCTTATGTTCTGCTCTATGAAATCTATACCCATGCCTTTGTAGCTTATATGAATGCTCATCTTTGACATTCAGTTATTTAAGATTCAACTGTCTTACTTTGACTGAAGTAAGACTTTGTACAGATTCAGCTGATTGTAAGGAGAGAATGAGAAAATGCAGCCTTAACACCATTCCTCTGCACTAAAATTGTACCTTTCCTCTTTCTGTATTCCACAATGTTAACGTGAACTTGGCCATAGGGACATATAAAACTAGACCCTGCAAAGTTTTGCAACAGCTGTTTAAATGCACTTCTCTCCTATTTCTCTAAGTCAAGTCAAATTAGCTGGAATTCATTAGCAAAGTACTGTAATAATGTATCATTTACGTAATTAACTACTTATTTTAATTTGTACAGCAGCCTTGGAACAATAAACATTGGCACACTTAGTAGGTCAAACCACACATGGTTTATTTTGCTGTCTTGGATACAATGTCAAGTGTTAATAAACCTCACTTAATTAAATCATCTCATTTGTTTTGTAGGGTGGGGTGCTGCTGTACTTGGGTGGTCCCGACTTCTCTCTAGACTCTGCTGGAAATCTCTTCATCAAGTCTCCAACTGGAAATGAGACTGGAGAGTTTGTCTGCACTGCTACCAATGCTGCTGGATTAGCTACAAGGAAGGTCCAGCTCACCGTCTATGGTAAAGTCAATACAAAATTAACTTTGTACAGAGATAGAAGAGGGTTGATGGGTTTTAAACAGTGGTTTTCAACTGCTCTGACTGTGAGAACAAACTCTATCTTAGATCATTTCATAGTGACCCACTTTTCACAGGCGCATGTATTTTAAAATATGGTTCACCATTTTATGTAATTAAAACTATATTTAACATTCAGCATATGAAAGCATTTTAAACCTCCTCGTGACCCACTTTTAAATCCTTACCCACTCTTTTGAAACCACTGGTCTAATATGGATTTGTTGTGGCTTTGTCTCCAGTCCGCCCAAGATCTGGTACAAGCCCAGATGACCTCACAGAACCATTTAGGATGTCCGTGGTTGAAGGCGAGCATGTTATTTTGCCCTGTGAGGTCCACAGTGTGCCCCCTCCTACTATCAACTGGGCCAAGGAGAGGCAGCTCATTTCACCTTTTTCAACCAGGTATAAACCACACACACTGTACATTGCTAACAATTTTTTAAGACCGTTTGAAGTTTATTTTCCCATCTCATAGCTTGAGTGGAGGGCAAACAATCTACTTCAGTTTTTAATAAAGACTTCTCTACAAATAAACTGTTGAAATATGATACTATCAACTTGCTGCTGATTTAAATGAGAAACTTCACTGTGTATGTTTTAGATTCAAAGACGACTTTCATTTGTTTTGACTGCAGCGCGGTGTCTCTGACCTCAGGCTATAGTTAGTGGTTTTAGAAAGATGACTGCGTAATCTCGCTCTCCTCTGTGATCTGTTGTACCTACTGTGCGTATGCTGCAGCAGCTGTAATTGTGGTCGATGGTGGATTAGTAAGGATCACTGACTGTTCCGAGTGAAAAAGTGAGGAGAGGGAAAATAATTATTTGCGTGTGAACTGGGAAACTTTGTGGTGGTGTGTAATATTGAAATAACTTAATTGTCTAAAGTATTGCAGACATGACATTGCATTTGTTCCTTGCTTGCAAGTTGTTATCAGTGTCGGCTTTTGTACCACCATAAAATATTTTCAACTCCTGTTTAAAATTGGACAATTGGTTTGGATATTTAGGCCTATTTTGTAGGCCTACATGTCTTTTTGAGAATTGTCAGGAGAAGCAGCACTAGACTAGAAAGCAAACAGAAGATCCTCTGTTTGAAGAAAAAATAAAAATGATAATAAAAATGATTTATGGTTGAGACACATTTGCCTGGAAAATCCAGACTGATATGTCTCTGTGTTATTCTACACAGAAATATCAGTCTGGTCACCACGCCATCCGCAGTGGTTTACTCAAATCCCAACCGTACCATGCATTTTGATTGGTTTATTTAAGTCACGTGTTCTTCGCGAGCAGCGTCACTCGTATGCGTCTCCTCACCGACAACAATCAAGATGGTGCACCGAGGAGCCGAGAGTTTGTTTCATTCAGCGGTATGGTACGATAATGTTGAAATAACTCCCTCGTTCCTCCCTCGTGGCTTCTCTACTCCGTTTGTTTATTTTCTCACTTTCTTGTCGCTTTGTTAACGTCACGTCCGCCATTTTCTGATTGGCTAACAACGCTGTCCGTTAACTCGGGTTTGCTCCACCCTAGAAATTGAATTGATTCTAAGGCGACCAGACTCATCTGCTGGTACAGCGGTGAGTCTGGAATTTCCAGGCAAGAGACACATATGGGAAGTTTTTTGTTGTCACTGCACTGTCTACATATTCTTAGCAATCTGAAAGGGGGAAAAACATAATGACCAATACCCAATTGCATAAAATAGTGATGCAATGCAATTAAAGTGCTAAGAATTTACACTGCAATGGATTAACAAAAAATAGGCAAGAAATGTTTAGCTATTTGAAAAAGAAGGTATATAATGTTGCATTGCGCTATTGTAGCTTCTCATGGTTGTGCTTCTTCAGACACACCCAGCTTCCCTCGGGCTCACTCAAAATCCTGGAGACCAGAGTATCTGACAGTGGGTTGTATGTGTGTGTGGCTTCTAACATCGCCGGTAACCTTACACAAACTGTTGAGCTCAGTGTTTTGGGTGAGATCAACTTTCAAACTAATCACAATTGAAATACAATAGTAGAGTATAAAATGCATATAGGTCTTATGGTCCATTCTCTTGATTCCAGTGCCTGCCATTATTCAGGCTGGTCCCAGGGTGATGAAGGTGCAGTTGGGTCACGCTGTGGAGCTGCCCTGTATGGCTCATGGCATCCCAGAGCCCACACTAACCTGGGCAAAAGATGGCAGGACCTACCCAGTATCACATGAAGGGAGCCTGGTTTTTAGAAAGGTGGCGCTGGATGATGAGGGCACTTACACCTGCACAGCCACCAACATAGCAGGAAGAGCCGAGGCTCGGGTTCAGCTCCTAGTGCAAGGTTAGTATGAAGCTCAAACATGTACTAATATATACACTAGCATTTGGACCAAAAATAAGTCAATATGAAGAGTAGTTCAAGTCTTAAAAATGAAGAAAATTATAAATTATATTTTATACAAAGCATTTTTAATTCTGAAACCTTTATTTTGATTCTACTGGATCTCTGAGGAACCCCTCTAATTTTTGAGGGTGCTAGAATGGTTCTAATTTTGTGCTGTCTATTTTTAAGTGCATGCTATATAGAAAGCTCACATAATTTCCAGTTTAATATCACCTTGCTAAGTTACCAAGGACTGGTACAGGACACATTTGACCTGATGCGTTATGTTGTAAGATAGTTGAAAAACCACAAAAACAAATGGATTTGCTGCAAATGACCATGGGAAAACGTCTATAAATCCTGGTCTTTTCTTCAGTTCCCCCAGTGGTAGAGGTCCTGGAGCCCCCATTCAACAGTCCTCTCCAGGAACGAGTTGCAAACCAGAGGATTGCTTTCCCCTGCCCAGCTAAAGGTACAGTACAACTTTCCATGTCATTTCTTTATCTAAAAGTTAGGTATCAAATTTTGTTCTAGCAAAAGGAATGTAATCAGTATATAAAATTGAGCATCTTTTGTACAATCTAATACTTTTCAAGTTATCCATAATAAAGGACTATTCTAAATTTGACATTGCTTTTAGGTTTTCCTAAGCCTATCATTCGCTGGTTGCGTAATGGTCAAGAACTCACTGGTAATGAGCCTGGCATTTCAATCCTGGAGGATGGTACTTTGCTGATACTATCTTCTATTTCACCTCTGGACAATGGAGAATACACATGTGCGGCAGTCAATGACGCTGGGTCCACAGAGAAGAAGTACCAACTCAAAGTTAATGGTAATTGTTGAGCATGTGTCTTCTGCTCCTGAAATACAGTATTAGAAAATGTCTAGAAAAACATAATTGTATAATATTTGTGCCATTTTACAGTACCTCCAGATTTCCATGACAGTGAAACATCAGGCAATATTTCAGTCGTTCTGCACCAGCCCTCCACCATTGTGTGTGATGTGACAGGAAGCCCACCCCCTGTTATCACCTGGTACAAGGATGGCATTTCTGTAGGTCATCATACAGTATAATTACTTACATAAACATATATTTAATACCTAAAGATGAAACATGGATTTAATAGTCACAGTGTCCTTGCATTAAAGACATGCATTAATACAGTTAATGGTATGCTGTTATATTGGCTGTGGTTTTTGGCACTGAAAACTGTAATGGCACAGCCCGAACTCAAAAGACTACAATATCATGGTTTAGCTAGCTGCTTTTTGCTCTTTTGGCTGCCTGACAGTTTTTTTCCTTTGAGGCGCAGATGGGAAACCAGAGCACTTACTTTAATCTGCTAATTATGAGCAATCTGAATCAATATGTTCTGCTCTCTGACTGATTTTGGCTCTCTGCAACAGTCTGCATGTTTTGTCCTTGTTTAGGATGATTTTTCTCAGTGGAATTGCTCTTTGACACAAAACAGACAGGAATTTAAAGAGCCTCTTTAATTGCAACTTGTATCACGCATTCTTACAATTTTCCCATAATCATTGTCAGGCAGCATTTCCTCATCTGTTCCTTATGTTTAGATTAATGTCATCTGTTTATGCTGATTGACAGGTAATTGCTAGTAACAGTGTTCAAATACTGGATTCGGGAAAAACTCTGAGACTACTGCAGGCCTCCAGATCAGATGCAGGGATATACAGCTGTAAAGCCATCAACATCGCTGGAAGCACCGAAAAAGATTTCTTCTTGGATGTACTTGGTAAGTAAGCATGCCAACGTTGCCTGACAAGGTCCTTTAACTGTGAAAATATTAAACTAATAATGCTTGGATATGACTTAACTACACAGTAGCTACCTTGTACCCAATCAGAGCAATGCAATGTTGTTTACATTAGTAACAGCAATGTTCAGTGGAAATTAAATAGCACTGAATGGGTCAACATGGAGTTCTGTAAATTTTTTAGATCGCAAATCTCAGCTCAGCAAAAATAGCTAATATTTTACTCTTATGATAAAAAATCAAATCAAATGTGCTAAGGGATTAAATTTTGTCCTATGTCTTGCAGTCCCACCAACCATAATTGGATCTGCTTCTCCTCGAGATGTCACAGCTATTCTCAAACAGGAGATCATGTTGGAGTGCAAAGTGCAAGGGATGCCCTTTCCCACAATACAGTGGTACAAAGATAGGAAGTGAGTTAAAACAAAAGCAATATCATAATTTACTACATAACCTAAATGATATGATATTTTCCCATTTTATTTCAGGCTTGTTTTTTTTGGTGATCCCAATATAGAAGTCACCAACAAGGGTCAGGTTTTGAAAATAAAAAATGCTCGGTTGGGAGACCAGGCTCAGTATCAGTGTAGTGTCACAAACACAGCTGGCAAACAGTCTAAAGATTTCAACCTCAGTGTGTATGGTATGTATAGCCCACATTGTACAATTTACTGCAAAATACAGCAACATTTATTATATTTTCATTATTGCTTCAGTACCGCCCTCTATAAAAAGTGGAAATATAACCTCAGACATCACAGCCCTATTGGACACTGTGGTGACTCTGGAGTGTGAGGCAAGAGGAGTACCGTTACCCACTATCACCTGGTACCGTAACGGAGAGGCCATCCTGTCCCACCGCCAGGCTCAGTACATAGAGAAAGGACATTATCTGAAGATCCCTCGTGCTCAAGCGTCTGATGCAGGCCTCTACATCTGCAGAGTGACAAGTGTGGCCGGGAGCGCTGAGAAAACCTACAAACTGGATGTTTATTGTAAGGGCATGTTAATTTCCTTTCAAGTGATCACTAATCTCCACAAAAGAAAGCTGTATCAAAAGCAAATACACACTTTACAATTCTTATATTTTTTTGTGGAAGATATGCATGCATTATACAAAATACCAACTCCCTAGCTTTGCCAGCTATCTGATTTTTTTTTGTTTGTCTCATAGATTTACACTGAATTTCCATGGGTTGGAACAAATAGAGACTAAATCACCTCTTAATGTAACTGGATAGGCATACAACAAATCAAATTTCTTGTAGTAGTATTAATTAATTAATCAATCATAGGAACAAAGCATCACATAAAGCCAACTCCATTTAAGATAGATGATTTTAATTGGTCAAGGATTACCCTGAAAGCCTGTTTTTGCCAAGAAGTTGAATAAGTTTGACAAGGCTACATATAGTAAAATGTATTCCACAAAAAGTTAATATCCCAGGAGTTCTACAGCTGTCTCTGTTTGCATAAATTTGCTTGTTGAGGGAGACATTTTCATACCTTATGAGTGACCTAATCCATTAGTAGAACAGTTGATGTAACATATAAAACATAAATATACTGTTCTGCAGTGCCTCCTACTATTGAAGGAATAGACAATGGACCCACTAAGAGGAAAGTGGTGCTGAGTAAGCCCCTGGTCCTGGAGTGTGAGGCCGGAGGACACCCTCCCCCCTCTCTGACCTGGCTCAAGGATGGGGTACCTGTACGGGACGGTGAAAGCCTGCGTGTTCTTGAATATGGGAAGAAAATTGAGGTCCTCTCTGCAACAGTGTCAGATTCTGGACGCTACATCTGTGTTGCTACAAGCATCGCTGGAGAAAAGGAGCTCAAATATGACGTCAAAGTGTTAGGTACCCTCCTCTGTATATTCAGGAACTTTTCTTTTTCGTTTTTTTTTTTTTTTTTTCTCCTTAAAAGTAGTTTTAAACCAGATTAGCCAAGACTGTAGCAGAAATAGATAGGCTAATACTAAGAGTAAAATTGCTTAGCCATTTCAAAAACTTGAAGATACATTTTCATACATTTGTCTTAGTTATTATTGACCTACTGTGTTGTTGTAGTTACTAGAGTACAAATGTCATGGCCACTGAAATTAAATTAATTAATTTAGAAGTTGAATTTTTCCCTATTACTGATCAATATATCCTTTTATTTAAAACATATTTCCTTAAATTAGACATCTTTTCAAATTGCAAACAGGTGTTGTCTGTTGTAACAAAGGGCGGCTGCATGACCATTGTAAACAGTAGACTCACCGACTCTCGTGCTAAGCCCTTTAAGCACTATAATCACTCTGACAAGTACTCTGTGCCCTGTTTAGCTTTTGCTAAATGGCTGGTGACAGCTGGGAGAAAACAGTGCCGTTGTCGGCAGGATTCGAACCTGCGCGGGGAGACCCCAATGGATTTCTAGTCCATCGCCTTAACCACTCGGCCACGACAACCCTTGAAATATGACCTAAGAGTGTTTCCTATTGCTGTCCCAAGCTATACAGTGTGCACATTCCATGGGAACAAGACACCTGCCCACAGCAAACCCATGACTGGACAAAATGAAGTTTAAAAAAAAGAGACAGTTTACAGTTCCCCTTAAGCATGGGAGGGTATGGGTCTTATCATTTGTGGTATTGCAAATTTAAATTTGTTTAATTTTCAGCTGGGGCATAGGGGAGGTTGTGGTAAGACACTATTTTATGAGTGCGGTCCCTTAAAATTGGACTAAACTCACGTTCCCACAGTTTATTAGTGCATTCCTTTGGAAAGAGGTAGTTTATTTAGTTTGAGTTATTATTTTACAGCACTAATGGTTTAAGAGTTGTGTTTGAGAAAAAGAAAAGAAATGTGTTGTTTCCTTTCCTTTGTTTCCTTTCCTTTGTTTTTTTGTTTTTTGTTTGTTTGTTTTTTTGCATTTTCTGCTCCTATTTTTAATGTTTTAATGTGACATTTTTAAAAGTAAATGCATACATTTTTTCTTTCAGTGCCTCCTTTTATTGATGGTGGAGATGGTGTAACAGACAGCACAGTAATAATCAACAGCCCACTTGAGCTAGAGTGTCATGCCACTGGAACTCCTGCACCATCAATAACGTAAAAGATATTTTCCGCTAAAAATTATACAAACAGCATTTCACTGTAATTAATACCACCAACATGTTTTCTAGGTGGTACAAAGATGGGAAACCAGTGAGACAGGGCGAAGGGTTAAGGGTAGCTGCCAGTGGGCGACGTCTAGTGGTTTCGCGTGCTCAGGTCTCAGATACAGCTCGTTTTCAATGCGTGGCGACCAATGAAGCAGGAGACCATGAGAGGGACTTTAATGTGGTTGTTCATGGTAAAATTTTGAATCCTTCCTTTATGTCCATACATAAATATTTGCCAAGACTAAGTGTATAATTTGTGCTTTAAATGCAAACCAAAAGGAAACTTCATTTTTGGGTAACCATGTTTTTCTGCCTGCTTGAAAATTCTTGCTAATGAATATGTATTTTATTTTTTTACTCACATTTTGCATTCCTCTTTTAGTTCTTCCATCCATCCGTGCGACTGGGCCTGCCGAGCGCTCAGTGGTTCTTCATAAGCCTATTAGTTTGGAGTGCATTTCTAGTGGGATTCCTCCTCCCAGCATCACCTGGCTTAAAGATGGCCGACCTGTGGACACTACAAAAGAGCACCTGGAGGTTTGTTTTTATAATATATTCCCTGAAATAAAATGCCTTCTGTTTGTGTGCCATTTTATTTTAATTTACAAACAAAGAGCCCATTAAATATTTGACTTTCAGTATAACAATCATCTTCTTTCCTTTTGTTTTTTGTTCTGGGGTTACCACAGCATATCATTTGCTCTCTAACATGATGTGATTAGCATTGATTTGGTTTCATGTCGAATGCATTTCCTAATGTAACCCTCACCATTTTTCTGGGCTTGGAACCAGCCATCCACATAGATCACTGGCTTGTGACTCTTTGTGGCTGGATTAAAATATATATTGGATGATAAAATCTAAAAATAAAAGCCTTGTAAATAATAAAAAGGTACAAGTTGCTTTAAACCTAAAGGCTATGTGGATGAGCCTTTTCAAGCTAGCTACAGTTGCAGCCATTAATTGGCCAAAATGTTGTTTCAATGATGTATCAAAATAACATATTTTGTCTTATTTATCTTGGTAAAATAAAAAAATGAACTTCAGAGCACCCTGTATGTTAAAATTTGGAAAAAAAAGTCTCACAACATTTATAAACTAAATTAATTAATGAAACTCTACATTTGTTCATAGACAACAGCTTGGGCCTGCATGGCTACCATAGGTGGTGATGGGTATTTGAGATGTTTAAATATTATCTTAAAAAATGACATTATTTAGTTATAGAGTGAACTCCGTATAACAAGGCATTACAATTCAGGCCAGGCATTATTGAAGCTTATTACAAAGTTCTCTTCTGCATGTCTCCTCTGGCCATCCAACTGTCTTATTTAGTAAGCAGTGATATGACAGTGTGGACAGCACTTTTCCCCCGCGATAGTGATCCATAAATCCTGTATGTTTTATGTCCTTCAGTTTATGTGATGTGCCGCGTGCGGTTTTATCTCAAATGTCTCTATGTATTGCAGCTGGACGCTGCAGGCAGGTTGTTGAAGATCATCGAGGCGAGACTAGAGGATTCAGGGAGATACACCTGTTTGGCCACGAACGCAGCCGGTGAAGCCCAGCAGCACATACGGCTGAGTGTCCATGGTAATGTCCACAAACACAATGATACAAACACATTTTATCTCTACACGTTAATATCAAGGGAATGGGTGGAGATTGTAAAATGTCATCTGATCATAATGTTCTTGTGTCTTTCAGAGCCTCCCAGTATCCCCAATGCAGGAGAGATGATAAACCAGACCATCCTGTCGGGCTTTTCCACTGAGCTCGAGTGCAAGCCCACAGGAAGGCCTTTACCTGGTAGGATAGTACAAATCTTATTCATACATCACTTCAGCTTACAATGGAAAGTGTAAAATGGATGTCAGATGATTCCTACAGGCAACCACAACCCCTTATTTTTCCACACATTTTAACTCAATATGATATACTGTACAGTCAAACAAAGCATTAAGTTTGAATACTTGTCTCTACCTTTAGCAATCACATGGTACAAAGATGGCCGACCTCTTACAAGTGCAGCCGGAGTGACTATGCTGAAGCGCGGACAGGTTTTGGAGATTGAACGGGCTCAACCGTCTGATGCTGGAGTGTATAGGTGTGTGGCAGTCAACCTGGCTGGAGTAGCAGAGGTATTTCACAGCCTCCAGGTGTTTGGTGAGTAGAAAAATCAACAAATAATAATAATAACACAGTATGTGATATAACTCTTGTCCCTAGTTGTGTGCTTTAAGACTTGTATGTGGTCTATTGCACTGGTTCTCAATTGGTCTGATTTTGGGACCCAGTTTTGTCCCAAATAACTTTATTGTGACATAAAAAGAAAGTTATTAAATCTAAAATATTTTTTGAATGCCTTTATGTCATTTGTATTTTAAAACTCTGTTTTACCATTTCATACAAACTGAATATTGAAACTACACATTCAACCTTCTCAAGACTTACTTTTTAGTCCCAACCCGCAATTTGGAAATCGCTGACTAAAGTTAGCAGCTACTACAGAGATCTGACTGTCCAAATGCTTTTTTTTTAAATTTCTGTAAACGTTAGTAAGTTTTTTCAGTTTCTTTGCTTTTTTCTGCAGTACCTCCAATCATCTCCAGTCGAGGTGGTACTATTACTGTGGTGGTGAATGAAGCTGCCCGACTCGAGTGTGAAGCCACAGGTGTTCCCCTGCCCAGTCTCACCTGGCTCAAAGATGGTAGCCCTGTAGCTAGCGTATCTCATGGCATACAGGTTACTACATCCAACTTCACATGTTTTTTATTTTTAAACAAATCTGGATAGGGTTGATGATGAAATAACAATAAATTTGTGCTACATTGTTCAACCCTATTATTTGGTGTAAAGGCTGTATCTAATATGTTTTGGTCGTGTCCCAGGTGCTGTCTGGAGGCAGAGTGCTGTCTCTAAGCAGTGCACAGGTCAGTGATACAGGCAGGTACACCTGTGTAGCTGTCAACGCTGGTGGAGAACAACAAAGAGACTATGACCTCAGGGTGTATGGTGAGTAAAAACACCATTTATTACCTTGGGAGTACCTCCTGTGTGAGTAATGAAATTATAAGAGCCGGCGTATTGCAGACAAACCACTGTGTGCATTTTTGTTTCATTAAGTCATTGATTTAAATTATTTTTAAGAGGCTTAACCGCAGCAGATCCACCAAAGGTCATATAAAAATACATTTGAAAAAGGCCTGAAGGAGAACATGTGTTTAACTGTTTTTAGCATTTCAAATAAACCTTGTCAGTTTCCGATACAGAGCTGAGCTGGAGGGGAAAGTACGTGTTATACAAGACTAATCAAAGCAAATGTCACTGAGGGAGTCTGAGACAAACACTTCATGTGAATGGGAGAGTGTGTGTATACTGTATATACTCTGGCATGTCTGCTTCAATGTATGTATCTATGCAAAACACATCCACATGACGTGCGTTTCCTCAGGAAGATCGAAAAGAGCTTGTCCAGAGAAATAAGGACAGATTTGTTGAGGTAATTGTTACCATTCAGCAGCAGCTTCCTGTGTCTGGCCAAAGCTCAGCTCTGTTTCTCTTACTTTCCTTGTGATTTGTGCTTCGTCTGTCATTAACCAAACTGTAGAAAAATGTGGCCTGCAGTCATTTTGTTGCCTAAGACAGAGAGCAAGTACATTTTATTTAGTGACATTTTGTCACACGCAATAATGACATCATTTTCATTAGATTCTTTCTTTTTTCATCAGTGTTGTTATATGCCCTCTTTCACTAGAATTTATACATCACATATTTCCAAATTAGTAATGTTTATTACAAATAAACATTTGTCTGCCCATTTATCTGCCCCTCTGCCCTAATTCTCTGTCCACATTAATCCCATATATTAATACCAACAATTTGTCTGTTTGTCCTTTAGTCTGTATACATCCTGAAGTTATATAGTGCTGAATGCTGATTTAACATGCTTCATTTTGTTGTCTGTCACAGTGCCACCAAACATAAAGGGTGAAGAAGTCAATGCCACAGTGATGCTTGGTCAGCCAGTGGAGCTGCACTGTCAGAGCGATGCCATACCACCTCCAACTCTCTCCTGGCGCAAAGATGGCCGCCCGCTCTTCAGGAAGCCTGGTCTCACTGTATCTGAGAATGGAAGTCTGCTTAAGGTAGAGCCACAACCAATTTAAAATATCAACATGTTTTTCATATTTGAAGACAATAAGAAACACCAAATTCTACACTCAAATAGTTTTTTTAAAGAAATTGTCTTTTACATGTTACACATTTTTTAATTCACTTTTGGATCTTTCTTCTAGGTTGACAATGCACTGATGCAGGATTCAGGTCGGTACACATGTGAAGCCACCAATGTCGCTGGAAAGACTGAGAAGAACTATAACCTGATTGTGTGGGGTGAGTGTTTTTATAAGATATATAAGAGATATGGTATTATGTACAAACTTTGTAGTTTTATCAAATTTGTTTCTGGAAATTAGTCATTGCTATGTGTTGATTTTTTTTCTATGACACACTAGCGCCTCCTTTTGATGTTTTGTCCACATTACAGTTTCCCCCGGTATTAGAGGTTCTGAGGAGGTTTCTCCACTAACAGTGACTGAAGGAGGACTCATCACTTTGGTTTGTGAATCAAGTGGCATACCACCTCCAAGCCTCAAATGGAAGAAGGATGGTGAGTTCATGAAAAATATGTAAAATAATCTTTAATGAGACAAAATAATAAATTCTGTGCGATGAAATTTGTATACATTTCAGGTAAGGATTTGAAGTCAGATCAGCGTATCAGGGTACTGTCCGGTGGACGTCAGCTACAAATCTCGAGTGCAAACAGGACAGACACAGCCACCTACACCTGCACAGCCTCCAGTGCATCTGGCAGCACCTCCAAGGACTACAGCCTGCAAGTTTATGGTAAAACTACAATGCTGATTATAATCTTCATCAACTGGTAGTAAGATGGCAAATGCATACTTATACACAAAAAATAATCTTTTACCTACAAAAAAAACCTAAATTAAAACAATTACTTTCATATACTTGCAAGTTTCTCTATATACAAATTTGTTAGAAGTTTAGTGAGGCAGAATCTAACTGAAAATAAACATATCATTTTTAATCATGCATCATATATTTTATTGTGCAAGCGGTTTTAAGTTTTTAACATGCCTTGAGACCTTATGTCCATATGTCTCTTTGTTTTTTCACTTCAGTGCGCCCTTACATCAAACCTAGCGAGGGCGACTCTGAAGATATCACTGTGACAAAAGGAGGTGACATTACACTCCAGTGTGCAGCAGAGGGAGTGCCTCGACCAGCTGTCACATGGTTAAAAGACGGCCGTCCAATCACAGGGCAGCACGGAGCAAAGGTCCTGAACGAAGGCAGACTACTTCAGATTAAAGACGCCAAAGTGTCAGACACAGGACGCTACACATGCATTGCTGTGAACGTGGCTGGACAGGTGGACAACAAGCATGACATCAGTGTACATGGTATGAATGGCTGTTAACATACTGCTGCATTATTATTGTTATCATGTAATGGTGGCTCATCAATGTTGTATTGTTCTTTCTTTGTGCAGTCCCACCCACTATACTTGGTGAGGTGCAATTTCCAGAAAATATTACTGTTGTTGTGAAGAATCCTGTAGCTTTGAGCTGTGAGGCCCATGGTATCCCACTTCCTTCGATTACCTGGCTCAAAGATGGACAGCCAATCAAAACAACCAGCTCAGTACGCATTCTCTCAGGTGGGTTTTTCTTAATGAAATTAAGTGGATTGTGAATAATAAACTTCCACTAGCTAATGAAAGTTAATCAGACAGCCTACAGTAAAACAGTTTATGTATTTCATCTCATATATGTCTTTATTTTATTTTTATTTTTTATTTAAATGTATGTGCTTGCTTAATGTGAATGTTAACTCCACAGCAAGGCATATATATAAACTGAAGCTTAAATTGGGTTTCTTCTACAGGAATAAATCTTGTTTTTCTTTTATAGCAAAGAAAGGCCTCATTTATGCAACTTTTTTACCCTTACCGGATTATGGTGATCTGCTTTTCATGAATGCACCTACACAATGCCTCAAGAAGTTGGATAGTGTGTATTATTAGCATTTTATTACTGGTTGCGGAAATTGTGTTCACCATTGTACACTGTATGAAGTTGCTAATTATCCATCTTTGAATATCCGTAGACTATTGCACTGGTTTATATTTGTATATAAATGTATCATTGGGCTTCTCCCATCTTACCTCTGTACATATATGTGTACAAACCAACAGATGTATGGTTTGCGCTCTCAAAAAATCCTTCAAATGGCAGTTCCTATGGTCATGACAGAGCTGGGTAAGACAGCATTCAAACATGCTGCTCCCGTTTCATGGAATCAGTTACAAAAGGATCTGAACCTGCCAGAACTTATTACTTTAGGAGAATTTAAATCTATTGTAAAGGAACGTGAAACTCAATGAGTATCTTACCTGGTAAACTAAAGGAATAAAAAAATATATGTATCAGTTTAAAAGGTAAATATAAAATATCTCTTGATGAGAAACAAAGCTATCAAAAGTTTAATTCCCTTTCTTAGGCCTTTCACTTGTACACTTTATATAATTATATAATACCTTCACACCAAAACATAATTATTAACTTGGTTTTTATAGGTGGTCGAAGTTTGCGTCTGATGCACACTGCAGTGGATGATGTTGGGAGATACACCTGTATTGTGTCAAACACTGCAGGAGAGGAAAGGAAGAACTTTGACCTTGATATCCTTGGTAACAAGATTTTTTGTTGTTGATAGTAGTCATACAGTAGAATCAGATATACATTTAATACAGTTTTGTTTAAATATCCCAAGTCTGAATGCATTCATATTTATTTTTTACATCATTGGTTCTCTGACAGTGCCACCTAGCATTGTGGATGAAGGAACTGTTTTTGACACAAAAGTCAAAGAGAAACACAACATCACTCTAACCTGTGAGGCAACTGGTAAGTAATAATCATAACTTACTCAAAACTTAAACATGAATGCAGCTTAAATAAAGTGTAGTATGTCTGTGTGTTTGTGGCATTGTTTTAGGGACAGCATAGCAAATTTGTTGAACTTTTCATTACCCAGGTAACCCTACCCCAGAAATCAAATGGCAGAAGGATGGACAGCTGCTGGTGCCTGATATAAGCCACCAGATTTTGTCACATGGTCGTTTCCTTCATATCACTGGTGCTCAGGTGGGGGACACTGGAAGATACAGCTGCCTGGCTTCTAACAGTGCTGGGGATCGAATTCGCCATTTTAACCTCAATGTCCTAGGTAAAAACTTACAGATTCTGTTTTATTTGCACATAGAGATATTATTTTCACCTGCATGCCTTACATTTGATTTTTTGTTTCTTTTATTAGTTACTCCTACAATTGCTCAGTCTGGTCCTGAGGGCTCCGCAGAGGAAGTGACAGTGACTCTGAATAGCCCGACATCCCTTGTTTGTGAAGTGCAGTCCTACCCTCCAGCTTTGATCACATGGCTTAAAGATGGCACTCCCTTCGAATCCAGTCGTAATGTTCGAGTCCTACCAGGTTAGATGTTTGTTTAAAATCCAGTGCATACACGTGTAGTGTGGCATATTTTGTAATTTATCAGTAATGTCTTACAGGTGGGCGAACGCTACAGATTCTTAATGCCAAAGAAGAAGATGCTGGCCGGTACACCTGTGTGGCCACTAATGAGGCTGGAGAGACACTGAAGCACTATGAAGTCAAAGTCTATGGTAGGACTTGATACATTTTAAAGTCCTCATATGTATGCTTATTATGCAACGAGATCCATTTAATTTAGTAAATAAACAACTAACCCTCCATAAACACATATTTGACTCCAGTTCCCCCACAGATCAATAAGAATGACATCCCAGGGGAAGGGCTGGCCCCAAAAGAGGTCAAAATCAAGGTCAACAGCACACTGACTTTGGAGTGTGTGGCTCAGGCTTTTCCCACTCCAGCTCTGCAGTGGTACAAGGATGGACAGGTACTTTTGATATTCATTGACTTTTCTGTTTTTATTACTTCACACTAAAAAACATTTTCTGTCTTTGCAGCTCCTTTTGGCAGATGACCATGTTTCTATTACAGCCAATGGTCGCATTGTTCAGATCAAGCATGCCCAGGTTTCAGACACTGGCCGCTACACATGCGTGGCTACAAACATTGCAGGAGAGGATGAGAAGGACTTTGATGTAAATATACAAGGTGAACTGGGTTGACTAAAATGAAATGAAAGGACATAAGAGTTTTTATCATTACTTGCTTAATTTGTGTATCAATATGTTAACTGTGTTCCTGTAGTAGCTCTGTGAATGATATACAGTATATAGTTTGCAATTCAAAAAATGTACACCTTTAGGGTTTACTGTATTAAATACTTTCTCAAATCTTAGTTATTCTTAAATATATTTCTCATTATTGTCACCACTTTTAGTTCCACCAAATTTCAACCACAACGGTGACACAACCTCTCTTCCTGGTGTTGATGGTGATGTCCGGGATGTGATACTCAACAATCCTATTTCATTATACTGTGAGACCAATGCTGTGCCCCCTCCTACACTGACCTGGTACAAAGATGGACGGTTGCTGCATTCCAATAATAAAGTTTTGATTCTACCAGGTGAGAAATGCAAAGAAGTTACATAATGGAAATATATAAATGGATATTAGTCTATAGGTATTATTTACAATGCATTATTACACTCACAGGTGGTCGAGTGTTACAGATGCCCAGAGCTCAGCTGGAGGATTCAGGCAGATACACTTGTGTGGCTGTCAATGAAGCAGGAGAAGACTCAATACAGTATGATGTCAGAGTTTTATGTGAGTATCCCGAGCCCTTTTAAAAGACCCCTGAAGCATATAAAACACATTTGTAAAATTAATTCAACTTTATTCAACCACAAAACATGGTCAATATTTTTTCCACAAAGGCATTAGAATGTGTACCGTTTTATTTGCATAATGACTATAGAGTAGTAGATGGCCATATTATGACATTTTAAGTGCACAGTAAAAAGAAGTCAAGTCAACAAAGTGATCAACTACAACACTTTTTGTTATATCATTAGTGCCTCCAACAATTCGTGGATCAGACTCTGATTTGCCTGATGAGGTCACTGTTCTGGCTAATAAAACAACACAACTTGAATGTCACGTTGATGGAAACCCCGCCCCTAAGATCACATGGTTTAAGGATGGCCAACCAATCAGTGCTGATGGGGCACATCGTTTGCTATCAAATGGCCGCACACTTCAGGTAGGCACAGATAAATGTTACATTATTTTGCCTCTAAACATTGCTAGAAGTCAAACATTGTGCACATCATTTGAATATTAGGTGACGACTGCCCAAGTTGCTGATACAGGACGCTATGTGTGTGTGGCTGACAATGTTGCTGGCAGTGCAGAAAAGTCATTTAACCTTAATGTTCATGGTAAGTCACATGAAATGTCTCTGATGTCAGTGTGAAATAACTTGATTTGTTTTAAAACAGAAGTTTACATGTGTTATATGTATTTATTGTTATTGTTGGCCAAGCATTATGAATAGTGAAAATGAAGATTCTGTTCATGCGTCCTCTTCCAGTGCGTCCATCTATTATTGGGTTAAATCCAGAGAGTGTCACAGTTGTACTCAACAACTTTGTGTCATTGTCTTGTGAAGCTACTGGCTTCCCACCTCCAACACTGAGCTGGTTAAACGAGAAAGGCCCCATCCAGGCCAATAGCAATGCACTTATTATGCCAGGTACCAGACTATTGGGCAGATTTCAGCTATCAACGCAGTATGTATGAATTATGTATACCTAAATATAATGATTATTTTCTTCCTGTTTTTACTATAGGTGGACGTACTTTACAGATTCTCAAAGCAAAAGTATCTGATGGTGGAAAATATAAATGTGTGGCCATGAATGCAGCAGGAGAAGCTCAAAAACGTATCCATCTCACAGTTTTTGGTCAGTCTGTGCCAAACTTTTGTGTGTTTTGTCCCATTTGCTAAGAAAACAGCAATGAAACATATGTACCCACCACAAATTAACACTTAATCTTCCATTGTTACAGTCCCTCCCAGTATCCGGGACAGCAGTGGAGGCTCTCCTGTAGTGGTGAATGTTCTCATGGGTAAATCAGTGACTCTGGAGTGTGAGTCAAACGCTGTACCTCCTCCCACCATCACATGGTACAAGAACGGCAGAGTGGTAACTGAAACAGCCAACCTGCAACTCCTGGCAGAGGGACAGATGCTTCAGATCAAAGGCTCAGAGGTGAAAGATTGATATAACATTGCTCGGTTGAAAGTCTTATAATATATATATTTTTTCTTTCCTAAAACATAATCACATTAACATAACAAACTATGTCCTTTCTCACTTAGGTCTCTGATACAGGACAATACGTGTGCCAGGCCACCAATGTTGCGGGTCAAGTCGACAAGAACTTTCACTTAAATATTCATGGTACTTCATTACAACTTCACATATTATTGTATTATTATAATTTATACAGTAACTGACCCTCAAAATATCTTTCATTCCCCAGTTCCTCCCAGTATAGATGGCCCCTCAGAGGAAACAGTTGTTGAAACAATTAGTAACCCTGTCACATTTGCCTGTGACGCCACAGGGATCCCTCCTCCCAGGCTCACCTGGCTAAAGAGCGGTCGTCCTATTGGTGAGTTTATAAAGTTATGTGTTTGAGGATGCCAATGAACATTGTATATAGTGAATCATTTTTTATTATGTATTTATTAAGTATGTAAATGTGGTGCTTATGACTGTTAATGTTTGTTTAGAGAACTCAGAGTCTTTGGAGATGCACATCTTCTCAGGAGGCAGCAAGCTTCAAATTGCTCGATCACAAGTTTCTGACAGTGGCACTTACACATGTGTGGCTTCAAATGTGGAAGGCAAGGCACGTAAAAGCTACCACCTCACCATACAAGGTATGTGCACAATCACATAAATACTGTAAGCCTTTAGGACATATATGGACTAAATGGGATTGACATCACTATTTTATTAGTTCCTCCAAGTATCTCTGGATCACATATGCCCAGTGAGATAGGAGTGCTGCTGAATGAAAGTATCCAGCTGGAATGTCAAGTGCAAGGAAACCCCACTCCAATAATACAGTGGCTCAAGGATGGTGAAGTCATTGACAGTTCTACAAACAATTCACTAAGGTAAAATCGGAAATAATAAACATTTAAAATGTTTGACTATTAGAATTTTAACCAGAAATGAAAATGTTATCGCTAATAACCATTTAACAATTAGGCTACACATAAATTTGACAAATGCTTCCTCAAATTTTCAAGATTATTGTATTGATAACTCATAATTTGCTGTGTTTGTCATCAGTATCAGTCCAGATGGCAGGACATTGACTGTGATCTCAGCTGACACCACAGACAGTGGAAAATACACGTGTGTTGCCACCAACACAGCTGGAGAAGAAGACAGGATATTTACCCTGAATGTATATGGTGAGGTTTCTCTTTTGTTAATCAAAGAACACTTTACTTTTTATAGCATATGTATCTAATTATGCCATCTTTTATCTGTATACTCCAGTGCCTCCCACCATTGATGGAAACAGTGAGGGAGCAGAGGAGTTTACCACAGTTTTGGACAGTGCAGTAAACATTGAGTGTGTTGCCACTGGATCCCCTCCTCCACAACTGAATTGGCTCAGAAATGGTCTTCCTCTGCCAGTCTCCTCTCACATAAGGCTGCTTTCTGCTGGACAGGTGCTTCGGTAGGTCAGTGGACAGGGATCAGCAACAGGCAACGGACAGCTAGTCTATGGCTTGTTTGTGAAAAAGACATTTCAGAAATTGTTGATAACATCTAATCATAATTCAGACATGTTTACAATGAACATTCTTATGGACGTTCTAAGTACTAAATCCTTTATTTTCTGTACTTAGAATCACACGCACCCAAGTATCAGATGGTGGCACCTACACATGTGTTGCATCAAACAGAGCAGGAGTGGACAACAAACATTACAAATTACAAGTGCAGGGTAAGTATAAAACATACTTCCAATATATTAGGGCTGGGCAATATATTTAACTGTAAAACCAATGCTTTATCATTGCTCTATTACTACAAATAATTCATTCTATCTCTTTCATGTGCAATAATAATATTGTGCCTGCCTTGCAAGTGAATGTCAAGCGCTTATATTGGATAATGCATGTGTCACGAAGTTAATGCTTTTCTAATCAGTCAATAAACTTTATGTATTATCTTTTTGTTTTTGAATTAGTCCCCCCAAGTCTCGATGGAGCAGGAAGCACCGAAGATCTGACTGTTGTAAGAGGAAACACAGCTGCCCTTGTGTGTATTGCTGATGGGACACCATCACCTGTTATGACCTGGTTTAGAGACGACAAGACCCTCCTGCCTTACCACCACATGGTTCTCCTAAACCTCAACACCACTGTACAGATCTCTAAAGCCAAAGTCAGTGACTCAGGGCGATATACTTGTGTAGCGAACAACACTGCAGGACAGGCGAGCCGCCATTTTAACCTCAAAGTTCTGGGTAAGCAAGACTAGATTGAAATTTGGTTGCACGTAATTTTTCTATCTTTGTAATTGCTGTGGTATCAACAAGATGATTTTTAAATATGAAGTTACCATCCTTGCATGAGTTTTTGTGGATACAGCATTATGCTTTAAACTTAATGTGTCATCTGAAGAAAACTTATTTTACCTCTCCTTGGGAAAATTAAGATTTTCGGGGGGTTTACAATTCATGCCGCAGATCCTCCACACATTGAGGGATCTGGTGTCCAAGATGAAGTGTCTGTGGTGGTTAATAATGTTTTGGAGCTTCACTGCAATGCCTCTGGTATCCCAACCCCATCCTTGATCTGGCTCAAAGATGGCCGCCCACTCCCTCAGACGGACAGTCTGCGCCTCTTGAGTGGAGGAGAGGTGCTGCGTGTGGCCTCAGCGCAGGTCAGCCATAGTTTATTCAAATACTTCCACTGGTTATGCTGACACAAGAGGATGTTATATGTCTTTCTTCGCACATTTATTTAGCTGGAGGATACCGGTCGATACAGCTGCTTGGCAAACAGTCCAGCTGGAGATGATGACAAGGAGTTTCTGGTTCGAGTACATGGTAAGGTGTCAAGTAAAAGTCAACTTTCTCATCAGTTATTTATCACAACGTACCTAGTTGTTGAATAAGTTGGCTCTTTGCAAATCCAGACTACTAAAGGTCTGTGTTCAGACCAAATGCCCTTACTGTTATAAAACTAGAGTGGTTGTTAAGAAGGCAAAATTTACTATACATTTCAGATTTTTTTTTTCTAACAGTTCCCCCTAACATTGCGGGAGAGAGTACACCTCTGGATATATCAGTGCTACAGAACAGACAGATAACTCTGGAGTGCAAGTCCGATGCTGTTCCACCTCCAACTCTAACCTGGCTCAAAGATGGAGAACCTCTGCAGGTCATAAACTAAAAACGCACAAAATTGTGTGTCAACCAAATGCCACAACTAACAGTTTTGTTTTTTAGGCCTCTCCTCGTGTGCGCGTTCTGTCCAGTGGCCGTTACCTTCAGATCAACCTGGCAGAGCTTAGTGACAGAGCTCACTACACTTGTGTGGCTAGTAATGTTGCTGGCAAGACTACAAGGAATTTTAACCTTACTGTTAATGGTAAAAGACCGTCTGCCAGTGTGTTAGTCATATAATATATGATCATTCTATTTGTTATGTATACTGTGTAGCATAATTAAAGTTGAACACTATCTTGTTGAATGCTCCCTCAGTGGCTCCTACTATCAAGGAGGGCCCACCCACAGTTTCAGTGCATATTGACCAGCCCGCAGTTCTAGATTGCATTGTGGATGGAGTGCCATCACCTCGCATAACCTGGAGAAAACATGGTGCAATATTAGCAGGAAACAACCCCCGGTAAGATGGCACAAAAATGTTTTTCAGCTCTTCTAAACTATTCTATAACTATTAATTAAATGTGAATAATTAACACTGTCCAAACATGTTTACAGGTACACATTTGCTGAGGATGGATCCTTGCACATTCACTCTGCTCAGGTAACAGACACAGGCCGTTATTTGTGCATGGCAACAAATCCAGCTGGGACACAACGCAAGAGAGTCGACCTACAAGTACATGGTAAAAAGTCCAACTAGAACAGCAATTTTCGCAGACTACAAGCATAATACAAAGATACTTATTGTTCTGTTTAATCTTTCAGTGCCTCCTTCAATTTTTGAGGGCCATACCAATGTCACAGTGACAGTGAATGTCCAGACTACCTTGTCTTGTGAGGCTACTGGGATACCCAAACCCACTATCCGCTGGATGAAACATGGCCGCACTATTAATACAGACCAGAACCAGAATATGTACAGGTTGATACAGGTTTTCTCCCTCTCTTTCCTTTTTAGATGTTTGTTTATATTTTCTTTAATAAATATGCAGGATATACAAACAAAACACCTGTCTTAGACCAATGTCACCTCTTTTGTTACTGTCAGATTGCTGTCCTCCGGATCTCTGGTGGTTATAGCGCCCACAGTTGAAGACACGGCTGTGTATGAGTGCGTGGTCTCTAATGAAGCAGGGGAAGACTCCAGATACATTAACCTCACAGTCCATGGTTAGTGCATAAGTGTTATTTCCCCATAGGAGGTAAAAAAAAAGATTAGCATTATTTATCTTTTTTTTTTTTCACTAGTTCCTCCATCAATTGCTGATGAACCATCTGAGCTTGTTGTGACCAGACTGTCCCCAGTGGTTATTGCTTGTACTGCATCTGGAGTCCCAGAGCCATCTATCCACTGGAGCAAAGATGGCATACAGCTGCCTCAAGAGGGACAAGGTTATAGCATTCTGCCTACAGGTCAGACTTTTTACAATGATCTGAGTATTACCCATCTTTCTTACCTACTCTTACAATTTAAATACATTTTTACTATGTATGTTTAATTGCAGTATTTTATATAACTTTTAGAAAATATATTTTTTGCCAACAATGTCATTAATTGCAGTCTGATGTAAATTTGTTGTGGGCTGATTTGTGTTAAGGTCCAGTTGAGATTGACTCAGCTGAGCTCAGTCATGCAGGACGCTACACATGCACAGCCAAAAATGCTGCAGGGTCATCTGTTCGCCATGTCCAGCTCACAGTTCAGGGTAAAAACTATAACTGAAACATTCAAAATATGTACAGAATACTGAAACTGAGGCCTCTACTGTTTATGTAATGCATTTATTTCTTCTTCTCTTGATCTCTTTAGAGCTCCCTATGATCCATAATCACCTTTCCGATCTGGATGTGATTTTAAACAACCCTGTCACATTGCCCTGCAGGGCAACAGGCTCTCCCAGGCCAACCATCACCTGGCAGAAGGAGGGTATCAATATTCCCACTACAGGTCAATTATAATCATTTAATTTACATGTTTTTTTATTATTATTATTATTATTAGAATCTTTTCTTTTGACATTTTCTTTTTGCTTCGTATTAGGTGGTGTTTACACAGTACTGCCTAATGGAAGTCTACAGATCTCTAAGTCATCTGTATTAGACTCTGGAACATACATTTGTGTGGCTCAAAACCCAGCAGGCACTGCTTTGGGCAAGACCAAACTCAGAGTGCAAGGTAATCATAATAGTGTTATGCATGATAGTTTCTGCCTAATATCTGGGCCAAATTAGACAGTGTAAGAAAAGAGCTTTTGCTAATGGTATCAAAACTAAATTGCATTCGCCTTGTGTTTCACAGTCCCTCCTGTGATCAGGTCAGACACTCAGGACTATGTAGCCCATGTGGACTCCTCTGTGACACTGCAATGTTTGGCTGATGGCTCTCCACCTCCCACTGTCACATGGCGTAAAGATGGTCAGCCGCTGACTGAATCTGTTCGCCAAAGAGTTCTCAGCTCAGGGTCTCTGCAGATGGCCTTCATTCGGCCCAGTGATACAGGGCGATACACATGCACTGCTGCCAACGCAGCTGGAACTGTCAGCCTGGAGATGAGCCTAACCGTACAGAGTAAGTGACAATCACTTTAAGGATCCAGAAAGTCATTATTTTACATACTTATATTTATAGTAGACATATTAAGTTTTTGTCCCATCTTTTCTTATTTTTGGGCTACACCGTCTAAGCAATGACATTAGCTATAGACATTTTTGCCAAATCAGCCAATAGTTATCTAACAAGCCTTTGTATTGGGTTAATTTCTGCACATATATTTAACCATAGGTTAACCATGGACTTTTTACATCTTTAATCTCCTCATCCTTTATATTTGGTATATGAATATGTGTGGTTATCTCAAAAAACACGTGCAATTGCCTTGCCTAACCCTTGCTCTTTCACTTTACAGTCCCACCTTCAATTCGCGGAGGGGAGCTGGAAGTATCAGTGGTTGAGAACAGTCAGGCCCAACTGGTTTGTGTGGTCGAGGGGGTCCCACAGCCCACTTTGTCCTGGGAGAGGGATGGAGAACCTTTAAGTGACAGCACAGGGGAATACACCATCTTGCCATCAGGCGAGCTTGTGATTGATATTGCTCAAGTAAGGAAAATCGTAATATCTCTTGGTTACAATTTCTATTGAGTATGTAATGGATTTATCTTTTTATACAACAGCCTGAAGATGCTGGAACTTACACCTGTGTTGCCACTAATGCCGTGGGCCAGGATAGTCGCACTGTGACTGTGTCTGTTCATACACATCCTGTTTTCACTGAGCTGCTTGGAGATGTGGCCCTCAACAAAGGAGATCGCCTCCTATTGGCCTGCAGTGTCAGTGGCATCCCTCCACCGCGAATCACATGGGCCTTTAATAATAATATAATTCCAGGTCATTTTCCTACCTTTTTATAGAAAATGGTCAAAAGAGTAAAGGTTGCATTAATGTACTGTCTGTCTGTTCTGCAGTTCATTATGATCATATGAACGGCCACAGTGCGCTGGTCATAGAGAGAGTGAGTAAAGATGACTCTGGCACTTACACCTGCATAGGAGAAAACAGCGTGGGAACCGTTAAGTCTGTGGGATTTGTTTATGTTAAAGGTAAATAGTTATAAAAATTACAATACCAAATAGTGCAACATAATGCTATGGGACTCCATAATTATTAAATTGGCCTGTTACCAGAGCCCCCAATCATTGATGGAGATCTACACTCAAACCGGATTGAACCTCTTGGGGGCAATGCCATCCTGAACTGTGAGGTCAGAGGAGACCCCCTTCCAACTATCCAGTGGAGCAAAAATGGTATAAACATTCATATCAATAATCGCATCCGTCAGCTGGACAATGGATCTCTGGCCATTTATGGGACAGTGGTAGGCATAAACATTATAGTTATTTAAACTATAACTATCCTCAAACCTTTTTGACCTTGTATTTAAATTTTAAATTAAACTTAAGACGGCACATGTCTTTACAGAACGAAGATGCTGGCAATTACATGTGTGTTGCCACAAATGATGCTGGTGTTGTAGAAAGAAGTGTCACATTAACTCTGCAAAGTAAGTGCCCTCTGCCATTTATAGTGTTAAAAAGTTGTAAAAATGCTCTTCAAAATATGTTTTTAATATTATTATATTAAATATTTATTATTTAATAATAATGGGCATACCCTCTTTCAGGTGCACCTAGTATTGTTGTGGAGCCAGTAGAGACAGTAATTGATGTAGGTACTACAGTGGTACTGAACTGTCAAGCTGACGGTGAGCCCACTCCCATGATAGAGTGGTCCCAACAGGGTCGCCCTCTTTTGGGTAACAACCGCCTCTCAACATTGACCAATGGCTCTCTCCGGGTCAGCAGTGCACAGAAAGAGGACACAGCAGAGTATGAATGTGTGGCCAGAAACCTGCTTGGATCTGTGCTGGTCAGGGTCACACTCACTGTACGAGGTGAGCACTGCATGGTTGTCACAATTACAAGCAATGTAAATTAGGGTAATGTGTATTAAAATAATATTTATGTTTTCAGTGCATGGAGGGTACTCAGAGTGGGCTGAGTGGGGTCCTTGTAGTGTGTCTTGTGGAGTAGGAGCTCAGAAGAGAACAAGGCAGTGTAATAATCCACTACCGGCCAATGGAGGGCGCCACTGCATGGGACCGCTATCAGAGACACGCAGTTGTCATGGAAAACCTTGTCCAGGTGAGAGCTGCGGGGATGGAAAAGTAAAGCCATTATATATTGTAGTATAACATACTAACAAAGCATGTGTGTTTATCTGTGTGCAGTGGATGGTAACTGGTCTGAGTGGTCAGTTTGGGAGGAATGCTCTCGAACCTGTGGACAGGGTAACAGGACCAGGGTTCGAACCTGCAGTGACCCTCCAGCTCAACATGAAGGCAGGCCTTGTGAGGGGAAGGCAGTGGAGGTCATTATGTGCAGTGTTAGGCCCTGTCCAGGTGAATGTACATAAGTGAAGGGGAAGGGTTTGGAACTCTTACCATTCAAACCCTTGTACATTTTTAATAATAAATACTATCTACCATTTATAACTTTTAATGTGAAATGAGGTAGGATTTATGCAATAAATAGGTTGCCGGATTTTTTCATTTTATTTATTTTTTTTAAGTGCATTAATTTTCAGATTAGTTGTATGTCTTTCCCAGTTCATCCATTTACTCTACGCCCTTGTATGGAATTAAAGAAAAAAAAAACTCACATATTGCACATGACCAGACTAGGACATTGATATTAGAGCATACCATATCTGGTTTTTAATACATGTACTGTTGATGACTTTGCAGTGGCGGGTAACTGGGGGTCCTGGCTTCCATGGAGTCCCTGCAGTGAAACCTGTGGTAAAGGTATGCAGTCCAGAATAAAACTCTGTAACAACCCCCCTCCTGCCTTTGACGGACCGCAGTGTGAAGGCACAGACACACAGACCCAAGTGTGCAAGGATAGACCCTGTCCCAGTAAGTTGTAACGTCAGTGTATTGGAGAAACTAACAGTTGGACTAATCACTGATATTTAACTTTCTGTTAGTGGATGGGAAGTGGTCTTCATGGGTGACTTGGGCAGCGTGCAGTGTTTCTTGTGGAGGTGGGTCCAGACAAAGGACACGCCTCTGTGCAAGCCCCGCCCCTCTGCATGGTGGCAGGCAATGTGAAGGCAATGATGTTCAAACTGACTTCTGTAACAGTGATCCATGCCCAGGTAAGACAAACTAACCATTCTGTCCATATGTGTGTTGGACATTGCTTCCTTCACATTCTTTATGTGACTATGTAATAGTAAATGGTAACTGGGCTCCATGGAGCTCCTGGGGCAGCTGCAGTAAGACTTGTAATGGAGGTCAGATGAGGCGCTACAGGACGTGTGACAACCCCAGACCGACCAATGGGGGAAGAGCGTGTGCAGGGGCCGACTCACAGATACAGAAGTGCAACACAGCTGACTGTCCAGGTGAGTTAAATTTTTTTATAAGTATTTAAAAAATCTATAAAATTGTAGTAATTTCGTTTTAATTTAGTTTTAAGTCACATTTAGCATTTGCTCTAAAACATTTCAGCCTGAAATGTGTAATACATTTAGTGATATGGAAAAAAATACAGGCTTTTCTTGTCATTTTTGTAAATAGGCTATGTAACCTGAAACCTGAATTAGTTCTTTGTATTCTGCAGTTGATGGAAACTGGGGCTTGTGGCAGTCATGGAGTGAGTGCTCTGTCTCATGCGGAGGAGGGGAGAGGTCCCGGGTTCGACTTTGTAACAACCCATCTCCCAGTAACAATGGCCGACCATGTCCAGGAGACTCCTCGCAGCTGTCCCGGTGCAACGCTCAAGCCTGCCCAGGTAAGACTTCAGTTAAATGGAAAATAAGTGCGCTAATAGACATGTAGATATTTAAGTGCTTTCTGTCTTTGTCAGGTGGACCCCAAAAGGCACGTGGCAGCATCATTGGAAACATCAATGACATAGAGTTTGGCATTGCTATACTTAATGCCTCTATTGCTGATGAAAATTCTGATGGCAAAATAATTGATGCAACAATTTCTAATATACCAAGGACACTAGGTAAGTTAAAAAGTTAAGTTAAAAAATAAACTGGAAATGCATTTTTTGTAACTATAAATATTCTCAGTAACTGTATAATTATGCTAATCTTGTTTTGAATGAAAGGCCCTGCGATGCGAAAGCTTGTATCCATCCTCAATCCCATCTACTGGACCACAGCACAGGAAATCGGAGAAGCAGTTAATGGTTACACACTAACAGGGGGCATTTTTAGGCGAGAGACACAGGTGGAATTTGCTACAGGTAAAAATACACTGGCATGTCTGTCTTATGTTACTGAATATAGACAGTAATCTGTGATGCGTGTGATAGGAGAAATCCTGAGAATGACCCACATTGCACGAGGAATGGATTCAGATGGGGCTCTGCTTTTGGACATTGTTGTAAATGGACATGTTCTTCAGCTGCCATCGAACGCTGACATTAGCGTCAAGGTACACAAACTATTACACTAATATATTAGCAAAATGTTTTTCTTTTTTTAAATTGACATCCTGACAAATTGACATATGTTTTTTTTATTATTAGGACTACACAGAGGACTACATCCAGACAGGTCCTGGGCAGCTTTATGCTCAGTCCACTCGAATGTTCAGCATTGACAGAGAGAGTGTGCCTTACTCTTGGAACCACACTATCTCCTACAACGTGTCCAGGGGAAAGATGCCATATCTGGTCGAAACTCTGCACGCTGCTGCCATCAGTGCTCATTATCACCCACTGGAGGAGGTGCTGGTGTTTAGGATACAAGCCTCTATAGCAAAAGGTGCGGGGAATAGGTCAAATGAGTTTATATAATTGTGTATGATCATTTAAACATAATATAATAATTCCAAATCCAGGTGATCGAAGTAACCAGTGTCCTCAGGGCTTCAGTTTGGTCTCTGCTGGTCCATATTGTGCAGGTAGGGTTTACACAAAATTTGTGAGAATTAAATATTGTGGTTTATCTTGATTTATGACTAATGACTTTTTGGTTAAATCGTATTCAAATGTTTTAGATGAGGATGAGTGTGAGACAGGCAACCCTTGTTCCCATACCTGTCACAATGCAATGGGCACCTACTACTGCTCCTGTCCCAGAGGGCTGACCATCTCCGCTGATGGAAGAACCTGCCAGGGTAAATGAGTGTAAAGTGAATGGGAAATAAAAATTTGTTGGGGGAAATTCTGAAATCAAATTAACCTGCCTTTGTTTGTGTTTTTAGACATAGATGAGTGTTCATTGGGTGGAAACGTGTGTCATGACAGACAGGATTGTGAAAACACCATTGGCTCGTACCGGTGTGTGATGAGGTGTGGGCGGGGCTTTAAGAGAACAGCTGATGGACACAGTTGTACAGGTACAATATACATGATTCTACTTTGTTTATTTTATTTTTCCTGACAACTTTAATTTTTGTCTCAGCTGAGGTAACATGCAATCACTAAATGTGCTCCTCAGATATTAACGAGTGTCAGGAGTCCAATCCGTGCCACCAGCATTGTCTGAACACAATTGGTAGCTATCGCTGTGCATGTGAGCCAGGATACCAACTCAGAAACAGACGGTGCATAGGTAAACTGCCACTATTTACAGATTTAATAAACGTTATTTATTGTTTTAACGGAAGCACTTTTTTTTTTAACCTAGACATAAATGAATGTCGACAGAGAGTTTGTCGGTCGGATCAACAGTGTAAGAATACTCGAGGTGGTTATACATGCATAGACCTGTGTCCCAGTGGTATGACCAAAGGGGGTAATGGGACATGTATAGGTAAGTAAACCATAATATTAATCATATTAATTCCAAGTAATTTTGTTTCTGTATTTACAGCTGTCTGTTCTTTTGTCTAGACATTAATGAGTGCAGAGATGGCACCCACCAGTGCAGATACAACCAGATCTGTGAAAACACCAGAGGCAGCTACCACTGCACTTGTCCACGAGGATACAGATCTCAGGGAGTGGGACGCCCATGTGTTGGTATGTACACCTGTCACAGCATCATTTAGATTAACAGAATACAAAAACGTTAGCATTGTTTATTTCAGTAATCAGGCGATACGTATATTATGGGTGTTTAGTATTTGTTTTAGAACCATACAGTCTTCTCCTTGCTTTAGCTTTCTGTCTGCTTAATGCCTTAAACCTGAACTTGTTTCTTTTCTTTAAATGGGAGTATGATACTTCTGTTTAAAGTTTAAGCTGTCAACTTATATTTACATTGCTTGTTGAAGTCATGTTGACTAACTTTTGTGAGCTGCAAAGCCCTTGCTTATGTTTTATGAGATTCAAATTTCTTGCACGGTGTAAACTGCATATGGTTAGAAAGAGAGAAAAAGTGTACAGCCTACAGTAAAGACCAGCACCATCACTACTGTTCCTTATATTCAGACTTTTTTCACTCCTGCATTTCAGTTTGGCTTTTTCTTAGACTTGCAATAATTGCAAATAATCACTATTTTTCCACTGATATCTATAACATTATTAACTGAATAGTAATATCTGTGTTATAGATTTTTCTTTTCCTTGCACAATCCAATCAGTTAGGATCAAAATACATCATATTCGATATGGTTTAATATAGAGTTGGGCGATATCCATTTTTTCATACCGTCTTACCGTCCCTAAATTATACCGGGGTATACAGTATAATTGTCTATCAACTTAATTAAGTCTAAACTTGCCTTTAAAATTTAGTTCAAAAGTACTTTGAAAATGTAGGGACATCTATTGTTTTTTGGGCAAAAAAAGAGTTGTAGTAAATACAAAAAAAAAAGTGTGTTTTATTTGTAAAAACAAGACATGTAAGAAGTTATTTTGAAACTGGTCAAAACCCAGCGCATCAGTTTATCCTCCAACACATCCGCGTCTCCTGCGCCCCTCGCTCCAGGTCTCGCTCTTTCCTCTCCACTTTATTTACCCCTTTAAACATCTGGGAGCACATGATGATGTGTTAAAATGTGGCCGTACAATGCACTGGACGGTTGTGGACGTCATTGTTCAAACAACTGTCTGAGGAAGTTTATTTATTTTCCATTTTGCTGGTCGCGGCAGGGCTTCAGCACTGCACTCTGCTTCTGTGCCTGCGCTGACTACAGCAGCGACTGTCCCAGCAGAAAACTACTGTGGATGCTGTAAACCACTTTTGAGGGCTTACTTAACACTCGTGAACACTTGTTAAAATAATTTGTTGCCCCTTAATCATAATAACGCAGCTTTCCGCCGTCTGCTTTTGCATTTTTTAACTGTAACATAACACTGAGGGAGACCTTCATACTATTTTGTTTTCTCATAATCCCCACTTGTTTGTGCATGTTTATTAATGTTATTCTACTTGGTTCAACCACCTGGATTAGTACTGTTCAGGACGCGCTTCCTCTCATTCCTCAGCGTGCATAAAAACAGTAGCAGAAGTAGGCCTGTCCAGGGGCAAGGTGTTTGTCATGGCGCATAGTTGGAGGATCTTTCCACGTCCTCACAGCGCTTCACGTTAACACACAGAGCTATATTCCTCTTTCCTTGGGAGAGCGCGGTCTTCTTTTTGCTCAAGATATCCTTCGTATGTGTCCCGTTTGAGTAGTTTGACAGATTGTGGAGATAGAGACAACAACAAAATAGCAGAGGATCAAAGATCAGAGGATGTGTTTTTTGGGTACAGACTCAGACAGGTTGGCTGCTCTAACAAGGCACTGCTTGCACGTGGTGTGTCAGGTCGCCACGACGTCGACTGAGAGAGCTAATTAATTAAAGTATAATATTATGCTGTTGCTGTTAATTTGAAAATATATGCTTATATTACACAGAAAGATTTACACTTATCCCCAGTATATTGGCATGAACCTTGATACACATTTTAGGTATTTCAAAAAAAAAACTAAACTATTGTACAATTCCCCAGGGATTTAAACCTCGGTATTGAAAGTGATACCATCGGGAGTTTTACATACCCAGGTATAATCGTTATATCGCCCAACCCTAGTTTAATATGATTTTAAATTGCATATTTGAAGTACAATTACTGTTTGATGTGAGAGATCACATTTCTCATTCAAAATGATACATTTGTTCAATACATTTCTGTCTTAGGGACATGAGAATGTATTGTTTTACAGTGGGGTAATTGACATTTCCCCTTTTCTCCTCTTCAACCTCATCTCTTCTCTCTTTTGTGGCCTGCACCTCTGTATTTTTCACATTTACCTCTCCATCTCCTCAAATATCTTTATACTATACTTTTGCCATCTGTTTCTTGCACTACTTTTCTTGGTGCTGGCCTTTCTTTGTGCTGAGGGCAGACATAAATGAGTGTGAGCGGCCTCCTCCGCCCTGTGCCCACCAGTGCATCAACACCCCTGGTAGCTTCAAGTGCACATGCCCACCGGGTCAACACCTGCTGGGGGACGGCAAGTCCTGCGTGGGGCTGGAGCGTCTGCTGCCCAGCTATGAGAGCTACTCTTACGGCTACCGCTCCTCACAGTCTTCCCCCAATCGCAGCTCCTACCAGCAGCTCTACCACAACCTGGCTTCTCAGAGCTACCATTCATATGGGGCTGCCGACAGGGGGCGCTACAGAGTGAAAAGGAGTGTGCAGGGCTCCCTCACTTGTCTGCAAGGGTTTGTGTTCAGAGGGGGTCATTGTGTAGGTAATTACATCAGATAGACAGGGTTTAGATAAGGAAGATAATAAAGCTTTGAATGTACAATTCTGGTGTACAATATTGTCAATATTCTGTTTGTGTCTCTGTTTTTACCATCAACAGACATTAATGAGTGTGAAGTGAGGGATACATGTCAGCATGAGTGTCTGAACACGCCCGGCAGCCACAGGTGTCTCTGTCCTGCTGGGTACCGTCTAATGACAAATGGGAAGACATGTCAAGGTAAAGATCTATTGATTTACTATGTTTTTTTTTTCATATCATACCATACCATATTATTCTATACCAGCAAATAAAACACATTTATTTTCATTTTGTGTTCTAAACTCCTGTCTACAGATATTGATGAGTGTCTGGAGCAGAACATCCAGTGTGGAGCCAACCGCATGTGCTTCAACATGAGAGGAAGTTACCAGTGTATAGATACACCCTGCCCACCAAACTACCAGAGGGACCCAGCCAATGGGTAATCAGACACAACAAACACACTTTTATCTTTCACAGATTGCCATAAATAGCCTATATGTAAAGCAGTAATTAAAGACCAGTGCATTTGTATAAGGTAACCCCAGTTGTTACTCATTAAGGATAACATTTGAAAAGCCTGATTCCTTAGCTATACGTTTAAGTTGTTGGGACTGGATGCACAGATGAAAGAAAAAGTATTGGAACCCCTTGGAAATACTAGGATTTTTGCCTGATTTGGTCCATAAAATGTGATCTGTCACACAACAATAGACAAACACAGTCTGCTTAAACTAATGCTGCAAAAAAAAAATACATTTTTTTCATGTTTTTATTGAGCATTTATGTAAACATTAACAGTACAGGGTAGAAAAAGTATTGGAACCTTCGGATTTAATAACTGGTTGATCCTCCTTTGGCAGCAGTAACCTCAACCAAACATTTTCTGTAGTGAAGAGCAGACCTGTCTAGCGCTCAGAAGGAATTTTGGACCATTCCTCTTTACAAAACTGTTTAAGTTCAGCAATATTCTTGGGATGTCTGGTGTGAATCGCTCTTTTGAGGTCATGCCACAGCATCTCAATTGGATTGAGGTCAGGACTCTGACTGGGCCACTCCAGAAGGCGTATTTTCTT
Source organism: Bostrychus sinensis (assembly GCA_020698575.1). NCBI lineage: Eukaryota > Metazoa > Chordata > Actinopteri > Gobiiformes > Eleotridae > Bostrychus > Bostrychus sinensis. The sequence goes on along the minus strand of CM036246.1, from coordinate 9,592,506 downwards.
CTGTTGAAGCCATTCTGTTGTTGATTTGCTTCTATGTTTTGGGTCAGTGTCCTGTTGCATCGCCATCCTCTGTTGAGCTTCAGTTGATGGACAGATGGTCTTAAGTTTTCCTGCAAAATGTTTGGATAAACTTGGGAATTCATTTTTCTGTTGATGTTAGCAAGTTGTCCAACAAACAAAACAGCCCCAAACCATGATGCCCCCTCCACCATACTTCACAGTGGGGATGGGGTTTTGATGTTGGTGTGCTGCGCCTTTTTTTCTCCACACATAGTGTTGTGTGTTCCTTCCAAACAACTCAGCTTTGGTTTCTTCTGTCCACAGAATATTTTGCCAGTAGTGCTGTGGAACATCCAGGTGCTCTTTTGCAAACTTTAAATGTGCAGCAATATTTATTTTGGACAGCAGTGGCTTACTCTGTGGTGTCCTCCCATGAAATCCATTCTTGTTCAATGTTTTACCCACTGTAGATTTGTCAACAAAGACGTCAGCTTGTGCCAGAGATTTCTGTAAGTTTTTAGCTGACACTCTAGGATTCTTCTTCACCTCACTGAGCATTCTACGCTGTGCCCTTCCAGTAATCTTTACAGGACAACCACTCCTAGGCAGTGTGGTCACAGTATTGAACCTTCTCCATTTATAGACAGTCGCTCGTACCATGGAACTATGAACATCAATGCTCTTAGAGATACTTTTGTAACCCTTTCCAGCTTTATGCAAGTCAACAATTCTTACTCGTAGGTCTTCTGAGAGCTCTTTTGTGCGAGGCTTGGTTCACATCAAGTAATGCTTCTTCAGAATGGCAAACTCAAAACTGGGGGGCATTTTTTATTGGTCAAGGTCACTTTAAGCCACTCCTCCAATCTTCTCACACTGATTGGACTCCAGGTTAGCTGACACCTAACTCCAATTAGCTCTTGAAGAGATCACTAGCCTTGGGGTTCCAATACATTTTCTACCCTGTACTGTTAATGTTTACATAAATGCTCAATAAAAACATGAAAAAAAATATCTTTTTTTGCAGCATTAGTTTAAGCAGACTGTGTTTGTCTATTGCTGTGACTTAGATGAAGATCAGATCACATTTTATGACCAAATCATGCAGAAATCCTAGTATTTCCAAGGGGTTCCAATACTTTTTCTTTCAACTGTACATACATACATACATAATATGTCATTAATTGACAAGTTTAAGTTAAGACATTCAGAGCCATTTTAGGAGAATCTAACACTCAATTGTGTATAGGTTAAGAACATTTATAAGCTAAGTTGAAATTGTCTGTATTAACTCAACAACTCACCTGTTTCCTCTGAGTATGTTTAAAGGGGATCCATTTTTCCTTTTAAATCTTTTTAAACCAATCTAGGTCACCTCTAGAACAGCATTGCACATTTTACAGCTTTTAAAACTTAAAAATTATCTGGCTGTCTGTAGAGGGCTTGTTGATTGGTCAGTGCTTCCTGGAGTAGGAGGAGCTAAGGTGGGGGTAGGCAGGAACAAGCCATTTGGAACTCACAGAAGAGCAGTGCCAGCGAATACTGAATTACTCAAACATGCATGAATGAAACAAAACACAACTCCAGATATGTTTTGGGAACATTATAACAGTAGAAAGCTAAAACAAAAGTCAATTTTGCCTAATATCCCCTTGAAAGACAAGGACTTCCACAAATGTACAAAAATGGGTTTGTGGTTTGAAAATGAAATCTACAACTCTTCCACTAGAATGCGTAACAATGTGACACTCCAACTATTTGGTATTGTGACCATATGAATAATCTACTGTGTTGCAGGTTCTGCCTGAAGAACTGCCCACCGAACGACCTGGAGTGTGCACTAAGCCCCTACGCTCTGGAGTACAAGCTGCTGTCCCTTCCTTTTGGCATTGCAGCTAACCAGGACCTCATCCGACTGGTGGCCTACACTCAGGATGGGGTGATGCATCCCAGGACCACCTTCTTAGCCGTGGACGAGGACGTCACTTTACCTTTTGCCTTAAGAGACGAAAACAGGAAGGGGGTGTTGTTCACCACGAGGCCGCTGAAAGAGCCGCACACGTACCGCATGAAGGTCCGAGCCCTGTCGTACAGCGAGGACGGGGGCATCGAGTACCAGACTACCTTCATAGTTTACATTGCCGTCTCTGCCTACCCCTACTGAGAGCACTTTAAATCACAAGAGGCAAAGGTGTGGCAAAGAATTATACAAGAGAATAGAAAATATAAGGAAAAATGAACTGAAAGAGATGTTGTGGTATCAATGTGAGTGCAATTAGTGCTCAGACTGTGGTTAATATAAATTTAATGCAGGGTGCTGGAAATTCATAAAAGGATGGACAAAACAGGCTTTGATTCCGGAAAACCTCACTTCAGCCTGCAGGGACCTCTGATCAATATTCAAATTTGTTTTTTTTCTTGTCCTTGTCATTAAGATTTATTTATACGAAATGCAATTACTACAGGTCCTCTAAATTTAACCTGGAAACCATAAAATTATTATCTAACCTTTTATTTACATCTACCTATTGTTAACTTATTGGGATGTGCTTGAAGAACACAAAGACGCAGAAGGAGAGAGTGCTTATAATGGTTAAACTTGACTTTCACAGACATGGTCCAAGTGAATAAAGAAAAATAAAGAATCTTCACTGATTGTACTGTAACATGTCCACAACCACACTCCATCCATCAGTCGACAACCAAGATGTATTTTATTTTTATGAATTGTACATAGCTATCTTAATGTATTGATATGATGTATGTATTGTACCCATTTTGTAATAAAAAGGAAATAACATGCAGCGTAGTAAAGTTAATGGCTTATGTTTATAGCAGTTCAACACTTTTTTTTTTTTTGCGTCAGGAAGGGCATCCTTTTCTATACAGAGGATTAGTTTGATTCCTATTAAAGATTCAGAATAACAATTCTAAAAGCACTTGCTGAGTGCATTGGCCCTATCTCACAATGGTAAAGATTTGTCACTGTTAGTGTGGTCTTGGCAACAACGCTAGCTATCATTACTTTGTAAAGCTACACCAAATTTGGAATTTATTTGAAGTAATTGTGTATATAATGAGCGCATTACAATTTTACAGTACTCATACTTGATCAGAATTCATACCTTTTTATTTTAGTCAAAAAACAAAACATAAAAAATGAATATTGGTGTAAGGCAGTTGTCCATCAGTTTGGTACATTTTCTTTCACACAAAGCAAAAAGCGCATCTCTGACTAGAAATACACAACAGAACTGTTCTTTTAGTAAATCTAGTTATTACTGCATTACAAAAGGTTATCAAATGTCTGGATGCACCATAACAGAAGCCTAAATAAACATGTATCAAGACATGTTTCAATAGTCAGAAATGATTTATGGAAATGACCAGAAATCAAAGTTAAAGAAGCAAAACCAAACAGCAACATTTTACACAAATCATTCTTGCTAATACTCAAGGATAACTAAATTAATCTATTATTACAGTAAAGTGAAATAGTCATTTGGCAACATACATACGTATCTACAGCCTTGTGAGGCAGACATCACATTTTCAGGTTTGTTCTTGTAAGAGATGTGTGGTTAAAAGAGTATGTCAAATAATACTGACAGTGGATGACTTCCAGAAGATGCTTAAAGGGGCTATATTATACTTTTATTTATCTTATTAAACCAATCTTAGTCACCTCTAGAACAGTATTGCTCATTTTACAACCTTTAAAACCATTATCTGACAAAAAAAAAGGCATTTCCACATTGTAATATACTGTAGCTCAGTTAGTAGAGCTGCAGCCATATACAAAGCAACAGCTGGCCTCACCATCATGGGTTCTAGCTGCACATACTACTGCCATGAAGGAACAAGTGAAGAAACCAGCAGAGGGCAGCAGAGTGGTTAAATTGTTGCATAACATAGCCCCTTTAAATTCAAAATAATATAAATAATACAAAACTTATTGAGAACATGTCCAACGACAGATATAAATCTTTAAAGATTTGATCATGCAAATGTTAATCACAACAGATTTTGGGGTGAAGGCAAATACTGTATGTCATTACACAATATTAAATGTGCTACTATAGATAATTCTCTGGTAAATTTCATAATAAAACACAATCTGACACAGATACTTGGATCATTTTCCAGATTTCCTCCTCTGAACGTCCTCTACAGTACAGAGTGTAGTAGAGAGGCAGAGGGGATGTGAAGTGGTGGGATTAGACAAATGATGATGGCAGTCTGGGTAATAATAATCCTGAACTGGGACAGGCAGTGCGGATGAATGAATAAATGGATGGAGAGATTCAGTAGATAGTTGGAGTAAACACCATCCCCCTCCTCCCTGTGTGACCCCATGAGCAAATAAGTACCCTCCATCTGGGTGTGTGGTTCTTAAGAGCCTCCTGCTGCTAAAGAAGTGGAAGTGAGGCAATGAGGATTTACTGAGGGTTGTGCTTTTGTTACATCCGGAAGTGCCCACTGTGAGGGTACACACAAAAACACTGACTTCATTCAGCAGAGAAACTAACTATTAATATTTACCTAGAACCTTCTAAATGTTTAGATTCTTGCTTTGCCTTATGTAGGACAGCTAAATGAAAACACTAAAGGTAACCTACAGCAGTCTTTCCAAACTTTTTTTTCAATAGAAATGGAAAAACTGTTTATATTTTTGTCCATTCTTCAGTATTTTAATCAATTTCTAAAACCGCCTGACTGTTCTCTTGAAGCTGACTGTTACAATCAAGATAACGTATTTTCAAAAAGATTAATCCCAAATGAAATATACCATCTGGGTCCCAAACCCACTGTTTGGGAAACACTGCCCTATAGGACCATCATTTTTGCACGTTTGGCCCACTAGCTTGGAGTAGCTTAGCAACAATGAATAGCAGAACCAATACTAAAATAGCGTGTTATGGAGTGAAGGTTTGTGTGTGTTATCTGTAGCACCCTGTAAAAAATCTAATGAAATAGGCTGTAGTCAGTGTTTGGAGTGGCAAAGAGAACCATTTTAAACCCTAATGTGACCCAGATTCGACATCAACTCAACAGCATACCATTGGGTTAAAAGGTTGTTTTCCCCTCATTTAGTCTCTATGCCATCTGTTAGATTAACTGTACAGTACACAGCGCTCATCTCCGTTTCTGTGAGTCGTGTGAAGTGAAGTACTCCTATTTTAGACTGTCTTCCTTGCTGTTAGTACCCTGACAATGCTGCCCACTCCTCCAACTGCCAATGCCTGGGAGAAAAAAGAAGACAAACACATATTTAATAGGGATGCAACAATATATGATTATATTTTTAAAAATGACGCAACAATGACATTTCTGGGGCCGAAAAATATAATAACAGATGATATTGCACTGAACTGCTAATTTATTGATTTATTGCAATTAAGATCACATTTGGACTATGCTGAAGAGCTATAAATGTCAGATGTTAACATCTGTGCTTTACATCAGTTTTGTTAGTAATAGTATATAGTACAGGGGTGTCCAAACTTTATTCATTGAGGGGCACATACTGAATATATACAGAGGAGGGCCACTAGAGGCAGCATATTCCACCTCCCTATAAATAAAAGTCCCATTCGGCTGCTTTACAGGTTCAGAGATGCTCCCATATTTAGCAAACTCACATTAAATCAACCCCACATTTATCCAGGCTTGGGACCAGGACATAGAATGGTTGAAATGTTTTCAGTGCAACAGTCACAAATTTTCTATTTTTTCTTCTTTAAGTCCACCTCACACAAATATCTAATCTTATCCTGTCTAAAATATTTTACCTGTGGCAAATTAGGCCTATGAATATAGTTCAAGGCCCAATAAAAAATGGTCTATGGGTCCCATTTTGACCCCAGGCGCCCTGGTAGAGTAGAAAAAATTAAAAGGCCAGCTTAACAATGAGAAAAATGTCGGCAGTACTTGCCAGCTGTATGCATAGACACAAGCTTTTGATGACTACTAAAGATGCATAAATCTACCATTTAATTTTCTATAAGTAATAATAATAATTCTTAATTGTATAGTAGTAAGGGGTTATACAAGCCCCCCCCCCCCCCCCCCCTTACAGTCAGGAAGCACATGCATTCCATCTGTTAGCTGTTTGACAAAACAAAAAAGTTTTAATAGCAGTTCATCAAAAAAATTAAGGCTTTTAAATTCTATAATAGCTAATCATATACAGAAATGCAACAAACTGCTCTTCCTCTGCCCTCTTTTTACCATCCTAAACTGTGCAATGATAGTACTAATACCAATTGATAAAAATACATCCAATACATATACACATAATGCTAGAATCATTACCTTTTCGTGCCACTGCAACAAGACTGCACTGCTGTTTTCTGATGGTTTCTCAAAGCCTTTGTAGATGTATTTCATCAGCAGGTCTACGCCATTTCTGTCCAGGGACTGCACTCCTTTCTCTATGTCGCTGCTTTTAAACGCTGTGAGCACCTTCAGAACAAGTCCTTCTGCTCGATCCTGGTAGTAAGAGAAGATCACACATACAAATGGTTTAGCATGCTGTATACATATCAGAGGTCAAATATTTGTAATCTCAAAACTGACCATAGTAGCCTTAACTCACCTTGACATTCTGGTTCTTTGTGTTGATTGGTGGATTCTTCAGAACTGCATGTAAAGCCTCGATGAGATTTCCTGTGCGGTGATGGTTAAGGGTTCAACCACAATTTCAGCATTCATGAAATACATAATCCATATATGAATTCATTCATCTTTCCTCTGCTTATTCTCATCAGGGGCCACGGTGCAACTATGGGCTTTAGGCAGGGTACACCGTGGACAAGGGCTAGTTAATCACAGATCAAGGTCAGACAGAGCAGACAGCCATTCTCACATTCATGCACTAGGGGCAAGTTAGAGTCACCAATTCACCTAACACATGTCTTTGAACTGAGGGAGAAAGCCAGAGTACCCAGACAAAAGCCACAGTAACACAGGGAAGACATGCAGACAAATACTTTTTATTTTGTTTTATATTTTAATACACTCTTCACAGTGATCCAGGTCAGCATATATTCATTTGGACAACTATTGGGCTGATACAGGATCTGTCATCCACTAAATTTGGTTTCCTAGTTATGTATTTTTGTTCAAGCTTATGTGACATGAACACCAGCCAACTGGCCAAATGCGGACAGATTTCCATTGTGGCCAATAACATATTCAGTCTCACTAGCCACTTTGTTTCGTTTGATAAATTTTTTTTATTTATTTGAACTATTTTAGACCTGACATTCTGCTGCTATGCTTATAAATCCCCATTCTTTAAAAAAAAAAAAGTAAATCATGAGTGGTACGACAAAATTAAGCTTTTTAGAGAGTCTTAATTGAACACATGTACAAAAAACAAAGCAAAAAAACAAACAAACAAACAAAAATAGAGCAAAAGCAAATATGTACAGTTTTACAGAGTCTAAAAAATATATTTTCTTTGATAATGATGATAACTTACCGTTTTAAAAAGTACCTTTCAGTGGTAGTTTTCAAAAGAACTATTGTCCAAATGACTAAATTAGTGCCTTATATACTACTACTACTTAAATGTTACTACTAAATTATTGTCTTATATACTGCACATGAATCAGCATTTTAACATCTAAACTATGGCTAGCGAAAAACCTAAATGGTAACCTTTAAAAAACTAGTCAAAATGGCCAGTGAGGAAAAAAAGTTAGCCCTGGTTATGGCTGAACATTAACAACATATAACTACATATGTAATCAGAGCTTAGTGTTGCAAGATACTCTTCAGAAACAGTTAGCCCATACCAAAACTTCCTTCACTTCCTCTAAACGGGCACTGAAATGTAATAATTTAATCAGAAACAGAACCTTTTAGTGGAGTAGCAAACCATGTAGCGGTTAGTTTCAATAGCTATCTTGAAACTTACAGCTGCAGTCAGTAACCCTGTAGTTAATAAGGACAATAACCAAAAACATATAATAATCTGTGCGCTGTAGTTCGCAGAAAACCTTTACATTTAGGAGCAGAAAGCCCAGGAATGTGAGTGTCAGGCATGTCCGAACAGCTAGGCCAGTGGCTGCTGCAGACACATCCATACACTTGTTATTGACATTAGCACATTCACTTGTAGCATTTAAAACAACAAGAGCGCCACATGGACGCTACTCGTGTGAGACAACAAACAAGCTAATTATATGCTAATAATGATGAAAAGGATATTGTCTGATGAGAGAGTCCACCTCCGCCTCGTCTGGACCCAGCTGGTTCTCTCCTCCGTCCTCTTCGTCCACAAATTTGTTCTCATCGTACTCGTCCACGTCCACTCTCCGGAAGCGCGCGGAAGAGTGTTGTTTGGACATTTTGACTAAACCGTTTGGACGTCTTAAAGGTGAAGAGTTCAAGCTCAAGACCCGGGCCTTTGAACCCGCAGTCCCTCACTCTGACACGGCTCTGTCAGTCACAGGAGCAGTGGAGCAGCGTCCTCCTCTCTGTCCGCTCTGTGCGCTGTGTGGGACTTCCGTGTTTGGCGCCGCAGAGTGGCCACAGCAAGAACTGCAGGTTTGAACTTGTTTCTTTGTTCACCGCTAGAGGGGGCGCTAACATAAGAAATTAGCCCATGACCACAGAACATTCAAGACCAGTGAGTTAAAAATCGCCTCAGATACGAGGGCGTTTAAGGGCCACATTAAGAAATTAATAAATAAATAAATAAAATAAAATAAAATACGGCACTACGAGAATAAGGTTATCGAGAATAAAGTCGTAATTTTCTGAGAATAAAGTTATAGCAAAAAAAAGTAAAATTAATAATTTAATAAAGTTGTCATTTTATGAGAATAATGTCGTAATATTTCAAGGAATAAAGTCATAATATTTTGAGAATAAAATCATAGCCAAAAAAGTCATAATGTTACGAGAATAAAGTCATAGCCAAAAAAGTCATAATGTTACAAGAATAAAGTCGAAATATTATGAGAATGTAGTTGTCTGTCTGTGCTGCAGTCTTTCTTTTGTCCTGGAGAATTTGGAGCATTTTGTGAAGTTATACTTTCATTTAGGCTTTACACAGGTGAAATACTGAACCTTTTGGCCCATCATCACCATTATCATTACTATAGAGACTTTTTTTTTTAATTACAACTTTAATTTCGAAATATTGCGACTTTATTCTCAAAATATTACGTCTTTATTCTCGTAAAATTATAACTTTTTTGGCTACAACGTTATTCTCATAATATTATGACTTTATTTCTCGTAATATTCTCGTAAGATTTTTACTTTATTCTCGTATAATTATGACTTTTTGGCTACGACTTTAGTCTCATAAAATTACAACTTTATTGTCGATATTTTACGACTTCATTTTCGTAGTGTCCATATTTTTATTTTTACCATGTGGCCCTAAAACGCCGTAGTAAATGTTATATTTAAAAAAAAACATGGAATGGCGTATTTTTATGGACTTTTATTCATGTTGATTGACTATATATGTTATTTTAAAAAAAGACATTTGGAGTATTTATAACATATTTATTATTATTTAGTTTTGTTTGTTTGTTTGTTTTTTGTTTTGTTTTTTGTTTGTTCGTTTGTTTGTTTGTTTGTTGTTGTTGTTTTTTTTTTTGTTTGTTTGTTTTTTTTTTTTTCAATGGTGATCCAAGACTTTGGCAAAAAGGCTAGAGTAAAAATTCGCCACCATTTATTACCAGTATTTATAAAGGCAATTTTCTTCTAGAGAGTGTCATTAGTACCATCAGAGATAACCAGCATGCCACTAGAGATACCTTTTGTAAACACATGCATTAGACATCACACAAAAAAGAAAAAAAAATTGATGTTGTAAAGTTTATTTAAATATCTAGTTACATACTACCACAGCTTTTTAAACAGGAATACCAGGCAAATGATACTCATTTCAATACTTATTTCAATGACAAAATACCTCATGGTGCAAAGCATGAATCAACAATTCACATAAATATAGAGTATATTATGTAAACTTATATAAGGTCAAAAGTACTGTTATTTTGTTTTTGTTTTTTTTTACAAAATGAATAGTTAAAATTATTATTGTTGTTGTTAATATTAAGTTGTTGTTTTTTTTTGTTTTTTTTTTTGCATTCATCCAATTTTTTGATAGATATTTTCAGATGTCTATTAATAGCTGTTATTATAAACACACAACTTGTTTTTATAACAGACTAAACAAAGCATGTGCGCTCAGGATGGAAAGTGTGTTACTACATTGCATCATCACACAGGCATTTAGACCCTACTGATTGATTATATGTCTTCTGTAACCCATCCTATCTGTTCCTCTGTCTCCAGCCTGCGCACTGACTCATGCCTTTTACCACGGCCCGTCATATTTCTCCTCTGTCTCTGAAGCATTTGTCCAACACAGTCCTCAGTGGGTGGTCTGCCTTACTTCCCGGGACCACTCAGTGACGTGAGGGCCGGCCTGCGTCACATGCTCACGCTCACTTTTCTCATCACAGGAAGCACCGACAGTCTTTCCAGGCTACTTTCTTTTCTTTAAATATACATTCTTGAGCTTGACACCATAAAAACGTGCGCTAAAGCTGAGTCAGGGACTTGACAGAAGTTTATTTTCCACTTTTCAGAAACATTTAGCTTGGTGTTACTATGGGAGGAAGGGGAAACAGTGAAGACCTTGTGCAGAAAAGATTACAGTAAGCTCCACCGTCATAATGCTTATTCCTTTTCTGGGAAGTTCACATAAAAAATGTGGCACACCTAAAGTTGTTTCATAATTTTTTTTATTTTTTTTTGCTATAACTGGAATGTACTGAAATGTTTAATTTCCTGGTCTTCCATGTCTAGACTTCTGGCCCAGTGCCTTTGGGAGAGAAGGCATAACAATCTTGATCCCTCTTTGGGGCCTCCATATCCTCCTACACATTTATACAGGCACTGCATATTTTAGCTTATATCACATTGGCAGACTGCCAATGACTCTCTCAGCAGGTCACAGTTCAATGTAATGCATAGATTACGGGATGCTATGGAATAAAGTTGCAACCTTTTACAGTAAGTTTCCTCTATGCATAAAGCAGTACATGTGGTCTGGCCCAAGGCATAATACTTTTCTAATCTGATTTTGTCCAGCAATAAAATAGTCCATCAAAGCACCAATACTAACACTCCACAAATCTATTACTGAAATACAGACCTCATCAAAATTTTAAGACCAGTTGAAAAATTGCAAGAATTTACATTTTGCTTTGTTGGATCTTAAAGAGGTTCTAAGTAGGGCTTCAAAATCCATAAAGAAGAAATGGGAGTGAGACAAAAAATAAAAAAATTGAGTAAGCAATTTATTGAAGAAAAAACAACAACAACAATTAAACTGAAATAGGTTGTTCATTAGCTGATCAAAAGTTTAAGACTACAGCTAAAAAAAAAAAAAAATTGAAAACCCCCTAAAACAGAAATAAAACTTTCAAAAAGAACTCAGTAATGAACTTCAAAATTTGTTTCAGCATGCTTGATGTGAGTGTTTGCAGGAGGCTAGTGGGAAAATTGCTCCAAGTGGTGAAGATGGCTTCATACAGGGCATCCACTGTGCTAGAACTAATGTCCATTTCTGTAAACTTCCTTTGCCATCCATCCCCAAACGTTCTTTATTGGATTTAGATCAGGGGAACACACAGGATGGTCCAAAAGAGTTAATCTCCTGAAGAAGTCCATTGTCAGGCGGGCATTGTGAACTGCAGCGTTGTCCTGTTGAAAAACCCAGTCCTTACCACACACACAAGGGCCATCCGTCATGAGGGATGCCTGCTGCAACATCTTCACAGAACCAGCCCATTTCTTCTTTTAGCATTTTGAAGCTCCTCATAAAACCTCCTTAAGATCAAACAGTGCAAAATGTAAATTCTTGCAATTTTTCAAATGGTCTTAAAATTTTGATCAGGTCTTTATTTTTAGTGTTAGCGGTCCAAAGACATGCATGTGTTCGGTGAATTGATGACTCTTAATGGTTTATAGTGAATGAATGTGAGAGTGAGTGGTTGTCTGTCTGTGTGTGTCTCTGTGTCAGCCTTGAGACTAACTGGCCAATGTTCAGGGTATACCTCACGTCACACCCATACTCTCTCCTTTGAACTTGTTACACATACATTTATATGTAATAGTCCCATGTACATCTACAACATTGCTTGAACTGTTTGAATCCTTTGCTGCATAGTAACAAAGCCCGTCTCACATGACTGTCCTGGTTAAATAGGGACATCTGGTCGACCTATTATACAAGACAAAAATATATTTAAAAAAAAAACAGCAAGACTATATTTGTGTAGACAGTCAATAATAAAAGTCACAGTCCACCTCTTATCCTCTGTCCTGCCCTTATAGTCTCAGTCTTTCTCTTTGTGGACGATGGCGTGCACTGGTCATGAGTGTCCTCTCACACGCCTGGTGGTGGACTGTCCCAACCCGTCTGTGCTATGTGAGTGACTCAGCACATCAGAGGGATACAGGCACATACAGGAGCCTCACGTGCAAGGGGAACCCAGCCCAGGAAAGTTTTCAATAAGGAGAGTCCTGGGCTACATTCCCTCTGGAGGAAAAAAGTGGTCCAGATTTTCCTTAAAAAATCAATAAATAAATCTGATCTAGGCCACTTCTGGTAGTCTCTGTCCTACTATATTCCTTCATGTGCATTGACTCCAGCTCCAGCGGGGCATTGGGCCAAGTGCCTCCGTGCCAAAGAGCAGGCCTAACATCTCTACAAAGTATCTGCTAAGTGTATAATTAGCAGTGTCTCATGATGCGGCTGTAACTTTGGGATGATAATTTGATTGGGGAATGTAATGATTTAGCAGGTGTGCAGTTGGAGCAAGTCTCAGGCAGGATCAGTTCATGGGTGGCTCTGACTCTGCGGAGGTGAAAGTGTTTTCCCGTGACTCTTTTTCTAATGTATCCTGAAGCCTGAAGGGTTGACATATTTGAGGTCAGCAGTATTTCCAGGATGTTTATGGGCATGACAGCTTTTGTTTTCATTGTTCTCCATCCCGCTGCAGCAGAGTTGCAATAATATTACTTTAGTAAAAATACAAAAAAGTATTTAAAAAAGTATTTAAGGCAAAGTTCACTTCAGTACAAATGACTTTTGGAAGTTGTTCTTTGTCGCCTCTTTGAACCACCACCTTATTGAGGTAAAGGGGTTTGAGTGTGACCCTAGGAGCTATGTTATAGGATCTCCCAAAGCAAACAGATTACAACGTAGCTGTGGGGCCAGACCAAGAGCGGTTCAGAAGCCTCTTATGACCAAAGAAATCACAAAGCCAGTTACGTCGCCTGGTATGGGGCAACCAGGGCACCATCCTGGAGCATGAGGCTTGAATACAAGTGGCCAGTGGCTGGTTTTCATCCCATGTCCCCTCGCTGAAAGGGAAGAAGTCTGAGTTTGTGTGGGAGGTTGATATGTGTCAGCTAGAAAAGTATGATAACCTCTATGCACAGCCTGGACGCTGGAGCCAAGCACCTTCAGAGTGTCCTGCAGATAGAGGTATGTGCTGGTGTGGGCTCGTTATAGCGCCCCGGTTCAGTTGGTATTTTCCCCAGTGAATGAGAGGGTTGCCTCCCTGCGCCCCAGGGTCCAGGTGAGGTCTCTCATTGTTGCCTCAGGTTCAGGCCGAACAGCAGTGCAGAGTACATGGCCTTCTTGGAGTCCCTGGGAAGGGGACCCGACTGGGCACTCCATTATTCCAATGGGGCACTTCAATGCTCACAGAGGCAATGACAGTGACAGGAGGAACAGCCTCCCTGATCTGAACCCGAGCGGTGTTCTGTTATTGGACTATTGCGCTTGCCACACTTTGTCCATAATGACGGTGTCCTTCAGTGGACGTGGCCCAATGAAGCCCTAGACTGGAGGCCATATTTCTTGGGCACGTGGGTATATGACATATTAGCTGTCAACTGATGGTTTTTGCTGGTGGAGTGGGGTGCGTTAGAAATATCTGGCTGAGCCCACTGGCAGAGGGGTCCAGATCACAAGCTCAGGCCTGGCTGGCCTGTGGGACTCTGGATGCAGCTGACAGGTACCAGCAGGACAAGGGTGCTGCAAGCCAGGGCAGTTGTGGAGAGGAATAAGCTGTTGGAAATAACCTTTGAAGTGTTTTAGCAATTCATTGGTATAAAGCCACAATATAAATTTACCCATGACATAAGACTTACAAGGAATATCACACCTTTTTTTTGAAAATTTGAAAAGCATGAGCATAAGATGAAATGTGGTTGTGGCGATTACTTGAAATTGACATCCAAATCCATGAGTCACTGAAGATCATCATTAACTGGAAGTGCAACCTAACATTTAAAATGACTTTTCTCTCTGTATATAGTCTCTCAGTTGTGTCACATTCTTCAAAACAAGCTGTTACAGCCAATGGGGCCATTCATTACTTATTATGATTCAGCTTTAGCATCCTACACTACTGTAAACACTGCAAGTTCAAAAAAGGGTAAATGTAACATGGAAGAAAACAGCTCACTCTGAAATTTAAAGGTTATATATACATCAAGATAACATTACACAAAAAAGATATATATTTTTTAAAATGTACTGAATTCCTGCCATGAGACCACACTTTTCCCATAGTCTCATGCAGGATCCTAAGTGTATATGTGTTGGAAATTTCTGGTGTAAATTTCCACTGGTGTGTGTGTGTATGTGCATGTATGTGTGTATGTGTGTGTGTGCGTGTGTGTGTGTGTGTATGTGTGTGTGTGTGTGTGTGTGTGTGTGTGTGTGTGTGTGTGTGTGTGTGTGTGTGCGCGTGCAGCCTGCAGCGGTTTAGGTCTAGTGTCAGATTCCTGTCTTGTGTGCTGCAGGTGGAGGTGTAGTGTGATAAATTCCACCAAGAAACGCAAAGAACCACAGTCTCAGTCTTTACTGTAGCTGCTGCTCTGGCCACTACTCTCCTCACATTTTTCATTAAACATGGACAGTGTCCCTCAGTGTATCTCTACTGGCAACAGTTGTTGTGCCGAGGAAGACAACTTTGCAGTATCCTTGTTGCCCATATTTGAATGATGCTTTTTTATGATTTTTTATGTTGTTGAGTAATGAGCTTTTTTTTTGTAATGAGGATGCAACATATTTAGCAAAAATATTATTACACTAATATCACAACCTGCAATATTTATATAACTTCTACTTGTTACTGTGATACTTCTGGTATCACAGTAACATATTCAACCATTTTGCTTGAAAATTACTTATAATATAATAATAATATAATAATATTTGTCGCAACTGTCCAAGTCAAAATGTGGTCCATCCATTTTTTTAAATCCCCAGTTTTCCCCTGGTCTTGTCTTAATTTTAGTCTTAAGTTTTTTTGCTTGTTCTTTCAGTTTTATCAATATTTATTTTTAAATACACCTTAATTAGACATTGTTAAACATTGGGTTAGAACTGGTCCATCTGCGGGACACAAATTTATTCCTGATCATTTTGTTACGATAAAAAAAAAAACTATTCAAAATGACACACAAAAGTATTTATTTGAATGTACCTCTTTTCCATTTGAAAATATATATATATAATAAAATATTCTTTATTATTATGTAAAATATTTGTAACTATTTAATAAGGGTTAAAACGTTTCCAGTCAAGCTAAAATTCCCAATGGGCTGGCAGAGTGATCTCGTGTTTATAGACAGGTAAGACTGATGTACACTTAGACAATTTTAAAGTGACTTCCTGTTTGTCAGGGAAGCATTCCATTTATTATCTCACAACAATGTGTCACATCCATCAATCTTGGATATTATACCTACTAGTAATACTCTCATAATGGTATACTATTTTTCACATGATGAATGCACATCACCTGGAGCTCTTTACAGGAATTACACTGAGGGCTTGCATCTAATACAATAACTATCCAAAAGTACCACGCACAATACCCTGGCTTTGAAGAGCTAAGGGATAAAGAAAACTAGGAGTTCCCAGATCTATATTACAGCCCTCAATAACACCAACAGGAGCCACACCTTTGTCCTGATAGAGATGGGGAGAGAGTCCGTTTCCATGGTGCTGGGTTTTGTTTTCCAAAATGGTGGCTTTAATAAGAGCCACACCTCTCCTGTAGGTGGGTAAACACCACAGAGATGTTTGAAGTATCCACAGGGGTTGCACTTGGCGTGTTTAGGAGTTCACATCAAATCATTTCGTGACTCCCTTCTGTGTTTTTTAAAAGTAGGTTACATGTTTAGACCAGTCATCCGGATGAAGAGAGAAAAGTATTTGCAGCCTCATGTTAAATATGCATAATAAGCTCAGGTGACACAGGTATAGAACAGGAAATGTATTGTTCAGTGTATTCACAGATGTTAAGGCACATAAAGGAACAAGTTACCTCCAGAAAAATACACAACATGATAATATGGCACGGTCTGCAAAAGTTTACAGAAGTCCCATCAATAAATACCCTGACTCACCAGATGGTTTGTATAACAGAAACAGAAAAATCTGGAAAGGTTTCCATAGAAAGTGTTTGGAAAGGGCTTGTACCAGTGGTCCTCAAATGGTCTGATTGCAGGGCCAAGTTTTGGGAGGTTTTTACTGTGACCTACTTTTTAGACTTATTAAAAATTGTTTTAGTTTTATGGCACATGTATTTTACAATTTGTCATAATTTCATGACATTAAAACAATAATTAAGCTGATAAATGCTTGATAAACCATATTCAACACCCCTGTGAGCTTATGTTTTGTTTTAATATGACCTTTGTGGCATGTCTGTATTTAAAAATTTGACAATTTGATGTAATTAAACAATATTTAGGGCTCACATAAGCTGACCATGTTACATACAATACAGACTATATTAAAGCTCCTCATGGCCCACTTTTGGGTCCAGACCCACCATCTGGAAGCCAATGCTTAAGATATGTACCTGGTCGGTAATAGAATGAACCAACTGTGAGTAACCATTCACCCAGTTTATTCATTCAGAGGAAAAGTAGGTATTCTTTAATCCTAAAACACGCAACTGTAAATACTGCCACCTGATTGGTTGAACCAGCAGCAGTTTGAATGCAAACACATTGGCCTGAGCAGGACAATATGGATTATAAGAGACTCTGTGAATCTCATGAAACCCATTGTACCAAATGTACTGGAAACAGTATACATGACAATAGTATATAGTTATATGACATATATAGACATATAGACATAAAAAAGAGTGAGCAACTTATCAGCTGCTGTTTTTGAGAACAATCCAGTCCAGCAGTGCTAATCTTTTACATCCAGTCAAAGAACGTGCTTGTAGTATTTTTTTGCAAAAGTTGTGCAAATAAAATCAGATAAAGGCTGCTGTATATTGTCTTAGTTCAGCAGAAAGTTTTTGTTACAAAAGCCACAGAGGCCCAAAATAACAAAAGTAACTAAAGTCCAGTTCCCAATAGCTGAAAGTCCAACTACTGTTTGTTGTTTTCAAAGTTATTCCAGGGATTTGCCTGAGAGTCTCGTTTGACAAACTTTTTTTTTGGGATGGCACTGAGGGAAAAGGGAAGCGAGCCACACGTAGGGTTCTCTTTCCGAGCCACAATGCGGTCCTTAATGGCCTCTTTAATGACCTGGAACAACAATAAGCAACAAAGAACATGTTAACATCATGATGCATCAAGACACTCAAGGAAATTTGATTCAAACATGAGTGTAGAGACGTCTGTGTAGGTTCTCAGTCATCCAGGAGAATGTTAAGTGAATGTAGAAAAATTTTATTTGGCAATGTTATTTTGCCAAGCTCCAGGTATAATAACCCCTATGAGTAAATGACTGAAAGACAGAATTATATTGACCATTTAACTTTTTCAAATGTCTTAAAGATCATTGCTTATTTTCAGTGTATCAGTAGGAACATTGGACTTGCATTGTTTTTCTTTTGTCTGTCTTCCTGTGTGCATAGCTCTTGGTCTTGGGCTCTCTACACTCAATTAAAAAATATAAAACAAGAAGGTTGCCTGGACAAGGTTTGTTTTAATAAGATGTTTTGTTGCTTCATTCAAAGGATGTAAGCATGATTACAAATGACATGACGATGATAAGATGATGAGTCTTTCGGATGAAGCGACGAAAGTTTAATGGTCAATATAATTCTGTCGTTCAGTCATTTACTCATAGGGGTTATTGTACCTGGAGCTTGTCAAAATAAACTTGCTAAATAAAATGTTTCTACAGTGTACTAACACTGCTGGTAGCTAATGCCTCTACCAGCTCCTAAATATCCTGGACATTAGTCAGTTAATCGCAGGACTAAAACTTGACGACAGACAAACTATTCCTGCACTTATTTATTCATTCACAATAGAAAAAAAATCACCTATACAAACAGACTTTGGAAGGTGACAGGAAGCAGGGGAGCTGATTTAAAATCCTGACTTTTCTGCAGTATGTCTGAGTTTGAGGTTGGAATGAGTTAGCAATGATTGATGACAAAGATTAAAAAATGGTCTTAAGAGGTCCTTAGATCTCGCTCTAGATGCTAGGATGACAAGGATACAGGAACACAGATACAATGTACTATGGAATTGTATTTTATTCCTTGTCACTGACTGAGGTTCCCCCACCTCCCAAATTGTGGCCAGGACCTATTTGACAGGACACATTTTTTATTTTTTTAAATCTATTTTCTATTGATTTATTTTGACCATAATTATTTAAAATTGACTGAAGACTGTAAGAAAATTAAAAAAGTAGTTTCAGAATACAGCTGTCCATGTGGATATGAAGGAAACTCATGAGTGTATATTCCCTGATTTTTTCTTCCAGCCCAGTGGAGCAGGAACAAATGAGGGTTACAATACAGCACATATGTAAATATTTCACTTCTTTACAATAGCTCAGGCAGACTGTTCTGACCTCATGCTAAGACTATAGACTGATAGTGCATCACCTCTCATCCTTACTCAGCAGGGAAGTGAGTCAGACGCCTGTTGTTCAAAGCCCCGTTGACCGCTCTCACACAACTACGACACACCTTCACCAGACAAGACTTGTATTATCCAGTTAGATTTGGTTGGTTTAGAGGGCAAATTTCTACTCTTACATAATAATTTCAGTACTGGATTGAACTTCCTCTTGAAACTGACTCTGTATTTTTTATGAATGAATGTCAAGGACATGTAATGGTACAGTGACTAATTATTTTGTGGGATTTGCCCTGACAGACCTCCAGGTTGTTGAGTGTGTTGAACTCCATGAGGTCGTGCAGTTGGGTGAAAGCCTTGTTGGTATACTGGAAGTTAAAAGTGGAATAAGGCGTCTCAGGGTCATCAAAGATGTCGAAATCAGCCGCTTCCTTCTCCTTCTCGGTCTCCCTGGGAACGCCTTTGAAATAAAAAATAAAACATAATTGGTGATAAGTAGAAATAAATTGGCAGTTACCTTATTTAAACTGATTTATTACATTATTATTTTTATTTAATTCCTTCATTGATACTCTGTAAGTCAGAGAGAAAACCCACAATAACATGGAGAAGGTCAGAACTCAAGACAAAGCAGTCAGCAAGTTTTTAGGAGTAAGAATTTTTTAAATTATAATTTCATTGCTCCATTATTGTAGAAGGTGACAAACAATACTGCTAATCATGTGACATTTTCAATTTTGCGAAAATGGTTTGACCTGCAATATTTTAATGTTCTTTGAAAGTTTGATGATTTACAGAGAAATACAAAGTTTGTCAAAATGTATTTATAGGTATAAAGGTATATATTATTAACCAGTGGCCCAAAACTCAATAAAATAAAATAGCCACATAAAGCAAATGGCCAAGGTGTAATTCCTGGCTTATGGCAGTTTTCTTCCTGTTAATTATTGCTCTCATTTAGTCTTCTTCTTACAAAACTCTGACCAATAAAAAATGACTAATGACAACATTTTGTTAAGAAAATAATTCAATTTCAGCTTTTTCCCAAGTGCAAAAACATTTGTGAAATGTGAGAGTACTTTTTTTTTTTTTTTTTTTTTTTTTTTTGAGGCCCTGTCCAGATTTACTTAAATTTAAGCCTTTTATGTTTATGTGCAGTATTTCAGAAGGGGCAACAGTGGCACAGTGGGTTAAGCATTCGCCCCCCTAACCCAACCCGAAAGGAAGGGCATATGGCGTAAAAACCTGCTAAGCCACCATGCAACTGGTTTGCTGTGGAAACCCCAAACAAAGAAAGGGAGCAGCTGAAATGTATTTTAGAAGTAAATTATTTTTGTAATGTTGCCTTCTATACTAAAATATAGTTAAATACTGACATCCCATAAATTACTATTTTAAGTATAACCATTTGAGGAAAGTCTATTATCATAAAAGGAGACAAACAGGAAAATGCATTCATGTAGAAAATGCAGGACTCTAATTACAGGAACAATTAACAGGAACTCTCTATATATGGTCCCTATCCGGTCTGCTTTGCTTATGTAACGTGCGATGTATGTGGGACAATGACCTGGTGAATGTAAAGCGGAATTAGCGGAGATACAGAGTTTTACTGGCGATGCATGGTCTGTTTACACACAGCACTCTCCCACAGCAACAACACATCCCCGGCCGGGCCTCCTGCCTCCTAAAGGAACCATAATTCAATCGAGCTGCTCATAAAACGCTGCTAACCATGTAGGTATGCTATAGCTCATTTCCACCAGCCAAGCCACAGCTGAAGCATGTTATACTGGGGTCACTTAACCGAGGGGCCCACCCGTTGAAACAGACACAAAACTGGCTGTCTGCTAAACCAATATGGCAGCTGCAGTTTCCAGAAAGTTGTGCCTCACGGTGCCCTGACGGTAAAGTGGCATTACTATGACATTAGTGAAAGCCGTTGTGGCATAGTTTCCCTAGCGCATGCAGTGGAAACATGGACACACTCACCAGGCGCTTTGAACGTCCTGAAGTTGATGTTGACCAGGACAAAGTGGATGACAGTGGGGCAGTTCTTCTCTCCTTTGCGTGGTTTGAAAACATAGCATTCTTTGAGTCCCTCGCGGTCAAACACTTTGGGGTCTATCTTTGGGAAGGGGAGCTTGTTCATGCGAGCCCACTTCTCGGCCAATAGAAGCTCCTGAAATGAAATGATTGTGTTATTAGGGTCATACAAGTACAAGTGACTTCTACCTAAACTGAAAGTTGGTTTGAAATTTGCATATTGAATGTTGAATATGTTTTTGAGGTTGACCTTGTATTGGCAACTGTATTTGCAAATATGCAGTTTAGCTTATGTTATTTTATAGAATTTGTAATGTATTGATTTTATTCTTGCTAGAACAGATAGATAAAAAAAACATCAGACAGCTCAGACAGTTAGCTGTCTCTTTTGTATGAATGAAATGATTATTGACAGTGGTATTGTCACATCATCCCACAGACTAATTATAACAAGCAGGACAGAGTTAAATATAATGTATTGATTTTAATTGATTTGGTAATTCATTCATTCATTCATCTTCTTACCCTTATTCTCAGTAAGGGTCATAGGTACAAGAGCCTGCAACTATGGGCCTTAGGCAGGGTACAGCTTGGACAGTGACCAGCAGGGCTGACAGCCTCTGGTCCATCCACTCTTCACATTATTAAAGCTGTTCTAATTTATTACTCGATAACTGCCATTCTTAATTTTTAAATTAACAAAACTGATTGTTAGATTTTACTGTCAACCTTTATTATTATTATTACATAGTTAATGTAACATCACTTGTTTGTCTCTGGAGTCACCAGTTCACCCACGTGCATGTCTTTGGACAGTGAGAGGAAGGGGTTACCCAGAGAGAACCCACAGGGGGAGGACCCACCCCCCCATTGATAATCAGTAAGATTCTATTTAGGAGGTGCACAGGGAGGACACACGTGGGCAGCTCAAGGTCCTGGCAGGTCCTAATTAGAAAGTATGCCCAGACATGTCAATGGTGTTTCTCTTTTATTACAAGTAGGCAACAATTAACAGGAAATTCTTTCTTATTTCTGCTTATAAAAATAATTAGAAAGTGTGCCCAAACATGTAAAAGCAGCAGTCATAGAAGTGTTTCAACAGAGGGTTAAAAAAACATGGAACTAAAACAACAAAAACTAAACACTCACAAGTCTTTTAATCCAACCACAAGTCTTACAGTCATAATCTAATAATTTGGAATAAATGACAATGCAGACAAGAAGAGTTTCCACCTTTCTTGCAGTACAATTCCAACCAACAGAGCTTGACTCTGACCTTAAATGGTGGACTTGAGTCACTTGGTCGTGCTGAGAAATCGAATGAAATGATGAGGTCCACGCTGCGCTGTGGCCGTAGGATGAGTGGATACGGGAGGTTATAGGTCAAACCACTGTCCACCACATGAATCTTCTTACTCTTCACATCCAGGGGCTCATAAATGCGGTCAAACTCATCTGGGTCTGAGAAACAGTCACACAAATCAGTATTAGAGGAGGACACAGAGGACGGGGGTGCAGTAGTAGTTTTAGTTGGATGTAGGGCAATGTATAACATTTGGTAATATTCTAAGCATTATATAATACCAGTATAGTTCTTCTCTGAACATGTGTTGCCAGCTAAATACATATTGGACTCACTTTCACACTTCAATTGCAAACTATATAACTAATACTTTATTTATTTATCAAGAATTTTCCATGACTTTTCCAAAACATTTGACTAAAATTCCAATATCAAAAAAATAATTTACGTGTGTTTAAATAGTATTCAAAATGTCAAAGATGGTACATTAGAAACATACTTTTGCTGCAGTTTAATTTGTTAGATTTGGAAATTAGTCTGTTGAACAAAAAAAAAACTGTTGGGGCTTCTTTCCCCAGAAATATATTATTCCACTAATTTTTCTTATAGCCTAAACACCAGTGATTAAAAGATAATTATGCTATATTAGGTATAAACTAATCATCTATGCTGTTTTAAAGCATTACTGAAAACATAAGAGCCAAAGACCAGCAAAAAAGTTATTTAGTTCAAATATTCTGACAAAAAATAGTTATAGGTCACAGTTACCTGCAAAGAAGAGGCCAAGAGGACAGCGTTTCTACTGAACACTTATATTTATTGTATTCTAGCTCATGCAGGTTTAACGAGGAGTGGCCAAATGTTACTCAAATTGTTTAAATTTCCAAAACTTTTCCAAAAATTTACACCAGAATAAAAAAAGTCATAAACTTTTCCAGAGCCTGAAAATGTATTTGAATACATGCAAGCCTTGACACCTTCACATGTTACCATTTACCATGATTCTATAGCAATTATCAATGGCATTATGTTTATTATGTTTGGGGCAGGTGGTTCCTTTATAGTCCATTAAAAATTGACTACTGATTTAATTACACAGTTTTTAATACACTTACATTACAGTGTGCTGGAAAAAATAGGCAAACAGTGTGGGAATTTAAGCATAGGAAAACAGTACCTTACTCAGTAGTATTAAGTATACAAAGTACTTTTCATGACTTATAGCTGACATCTATATTACGACTGTATGTGGGATTTTACCTGTAACGGCATCCACTTCCTCCTCAGGTACAGGAATGTCACATGTGACTAGTGGAGAAAAGGGAATGCTGGTGTTCAGGTTCAGCCCTAGCATGAAATTATGCACCTGGATAGAGGAAAAACGTTAGTTGATGAGCAGTTATAAACCTGAAGTTTGCATTATATGAGATTAATTAGTTCTCACCTTCCCGGCTCGGCCCTCTCTGGTGTTAAACAGGGAAGAGTCACTAAAGAGAGATGTGAACATGCGCTGAACCCAGCTGGCCTGTGCTGTGCGGTGGTACTCGTCCTCTGCCTCCTGGTTCTCTGTCCCAGCTAAACATCAGACCAAGAAGGTAAAGTCAAATTTAATCCACAAAATCAAATGCTTTGATAGATTGAAAGTGGGTCTGATTCCCAACTAAACATTAACACTAAGCCTAAAGATAACATCTTTGAGTGGTTAGTGTTCAAGCCTCTCAGCAATGAGGTTGAAGGTTTGATCCCAGGCCAGCTAGCAGTCTCTCTGGGTGGAATTTCCATGTCCTCCCTATGTTACTGTGGGTTCTCACCAGGGACACAGTCTAAAGACACGCATGTACAGGTGAACTGGCAAATCTAAAATCCCATAGTTGTGTAATAAATGTGAGAATGAATATCAATCTCTGCGTCAGCCCTGTGACTAACTGGCCACGGTCCTTTGTGTACTCTACAAGGACAAGCTCCTGTCCCCTTACAGGAAGAAGCAAAAGAGGAAAAATGAATAATTTACATTGGTACATTTGTATATGTAAAATGTTGTCCTAAATGAAAAATAAAAAAATCCAGAGTGCCTACAAAATAGAACATTATTGCAAAAGTAACAAAAGGTGACAAAGGGATCCTAAATAGTAAATATTTCAGTATGGTTTAGTCTCTGTTCTTCTTGCAATTCAGTTTTCCCTAGAAGTATTCTCCTCCTTAAGGTGGACTGACATTATTGGTTGTCTCTTCAACAAATAACTTTTGATGAGCAAGACAAAATTGTACCTGACTGTTGCGGAAACAGTTTTCCATATAATACCAACATTACCACTCAGTTAGAAATGCGTGGCTGTTTAGTAAAAAATGCTGTTGTGACCTGACAGACCACATTTCACTGCCCTGCACTGGTGTGGAGGTGTAGGTCTCAGTCCACCTATACTGAATCATGCATACTTGAACTCACCTTTGCGTGGTTCGTCATCATTGTCCAAACTGTCGTCTCCCAAGAAGTGTTGTGGTTTGATTTGTTCTGTAACACACAAAACAATTTCACTTAGGCAATTCAAAACAGGACAGATGCATTTTTGAGCACATTATTGAAAGTAACAGGAATAAATTGTAAAAAAAAAAAATAATACACAATCTAGGCTTTGTCAAGATCCTATTGATTGGTCTATATCAGTTGTCAACATTATCTCACGTATCCTCTATAGCAACACTTTAAACATTGCACTGTGTATGTGATATTATCAGATTCACTGTGTTATGTTATCTCTATTAAATATGGCCTCAGCAGTAATACAATGCGTATGATGCATTCTTGAGGAAGGCGGACACATTCTTAGCACCTTTGTAAGCAATTCAGAGTGCGTGAATGGAAAAAGGTCACCCTCAACAAAAGCGCACCACCAACATCCGATGAGCTGTCACCCAAAGGTAATCAAAGGCAGCGGATACTTTTTCACACAGTCCACTATGCCAAGTTTAATGGGATAAATTTAGTCTGGCTATTTTTAAAGCATAAATACTAGTGACAAAGAAAATAACAATAGGGATGGATATCAATTGCAGTGCAGTGGGTGGAGCTTACAGGGCCTCTAAAGTAAAAATCTGAAGTTACATAGCAACCAAAACAACAAATATTTGAGTTGAGCTTTGAAGAAACAGGGCTTCACTTATTCTTGATTTAACCACAACAACCACAGGATATCGTTTCTTCTTGTTGTGGTGACAGTTTAATGCCACTCAAGCAAAAGATAACTATATTTAATCTGATCATGCTTACATTTCTATTAGCTTAAAAAGAGGTCAAACAAATACAAGAGCCTGTGAAACTACTGAGTAAAATGTACTGATATTGGTAACTGATTATAACAATGTGTATATGTAAATGTATATTCTTATTGATATTTTTTGGGATGCATGTATTTTTCTAGCAACATTTTAAATTCTCAAAGTGAGGTGAAAGAGATAATATGGTGCTAGATTTATTGTGTTTTTCTAAAGTAGATATTTATACTGCAGATTTATTGCTATAAAGTCTGTGTATTGAATGGGGTTTTAAGAGTGTCCTCATGCTTGAAATGAAAATATATAATTATTTATGTTAACTAATTTAAAGCAGTTACGTTTTCAACCATTGCCTATTCAATGATGGGAGTGAGTGCATTAAAATACAGGGTTTTTTTTATCTTAAAAACATTAGATCATGTGTGGCATGGTTCACTAGTGTTATGGTGCTGTGTTAATTTTTACACTGAAATTTCAACACTAAAGAGAGAAATAATTAAAAAAAAATCATTTAACACTATATACTGTAGATAATGACCACATACAGTAGACTCTGTCAGTGTTACTTTAACAAAATTTAGAGTGTAGGTTTTATCAAGATCCCAATGATTAGTCTACACCACTTGAAATAATAAGAATACTTTCCCTATGGGCTAGTTCAGTACTGGCTGCATCGGCTGCCCCAAAAATAAATAAACATTAATACAGAAAAACTGAGGCAATGTGAAAGATACATAAATACTTGCAATGCATTTACAAAACAACAAGGCGGACATAATTGCAGGATGTCATGATCAATTCAGAACTATAAGTAGTGTTTGTGGTAATCTACTGGTCTTTCTGCTTGAGGAGAAGTGGTTGGATTAGCATGCTGTTGTTGTTTTTGATTGTGTATTGTAATTGTAGGTTGTTTGCACTGCCCTATATAAAACCTAATGACAATCAAAGTGCAGCATGTGATGTAGACTTCCTAATAACTTTAAATTGTCTAAATTGTTTAACCTGTCAAAACATATAATAGACTGAAAAGGACTTACCTAGCTCCTCCTCCATGGTGCAGCCTCCAGGTGTGTCCTTCACCCCCAGTACTCGGTTGAACAGGATAGAGAAGGCGCTGCCCCAAACACCTGTCATAATAACAATATACAGTCAGGCTGGTGGCAGAGAGTCTGAGAATGTCCTGCTGGTGTTGTACATGACAACACTGCACTCACCCATCAGAAAGTGTAGTGGGTTTTCTTTGTATTTCTTCACAACAGTTCCCATGAAAAACTTGCTTCCAAACAGGTCAGGGGTCATGAAGGTGCCATACTTTGCCATCCCAATCTCATAAGGGCTGAACTCTACCCAGTCTGCAGGGCCAAGGGACACATATTTAGCTTCTAAACAATAACCACTTAATGTTCAAGTACTGTGTCGAATAGATTAAAGGGCTTTGTAAGTCCATGCCAACTTTTTTACACTGAATCTGGTTTAACTGCCTGAGGCCATCATAATGATGCTGGACTGCTGACTGCAATCCTTGTGGTAAGCTGAGCTGTTGTTTTCTATTAATAGTAAATGTCCATTATAATGTGCTTCCAAAATATAAAATGTAATTTAAATCTTTAGTTCATTATTTTGAAAACATTGATAAAATTACACGACTTGTGGTTATAGAAACAAACTGTAACAACTGACCGAAGGCCTCCTTTCTCATCTTTTTAAAGGGAATCAAACCACCAATCACTAGCCTTTCAGTTAGTGACTGACTCTACCTTATGATGTGCACGCAACATGTCACTGGACAGTGGGAGGAAGCCTGAGAGACTTTTGGAAGGGTTTGGTATTATTCAAACTTTTATTTTCAGATTAAGTAATAGATACTTAATTCGCAATTTCTTTGGTCCTTGATATGATTCTTTATCTCTGTCTGTCAACTCTGATTTCCAGTGTGGTCAGTAAAGAATGACCAATTTTCTGTGGCCGATGCTGATTTTTAAATTCAGAGGAGCCGAGAACAGTGAGAACAGTTAAAGATGAGTTTTTTTTTAGAAAATCAATAAGGCAATCTCATTCAAATTGGCTGTGCTAGTAGAATATGGGGGAGCTACAAAATGCATTTTGAATTTTAGTTCTATGAGTTTCTATGCCAAAGAAGAGTAAAATCTAGAATAAAGCGATTTTGAATGTTTACTAAGAACTGCAGAGTAAGAGCCCAAGCTGCTACAAGATGGTTGGGGAAGCTGGGGTCCTTTAGTCACATGGTTGCCTGGACATGTGCCTGACCAAAAATCGGCATTAAAGTGCAAAAGTTAGCCTGATATATCAGCCGAACGATATACCAGTCAACCTCTAGTTCTCAGTGGAGTTTAAAGTCACTGAGCTGACCCATAAACACTGGTTGGCCAATATTAGGACCATGAGAAACACACTACACCTCTCTGCCCTGTTTGTTATACTCGCCTCAGCATTTACAGCAACAAACACCCTGCACATAAACACAGACCCTCAGGCACCCAAGGGTAATAGGTGCAACATACTCAACACATTCACACTTTTCACACATGTACATACAATGGAAACACTTAAAAATAATAACATCTTAAGTGTAAAGACTAACTCTGCTCAAAATCAGTTACTGTGTCAGTGAGGTATTTTCCCTTTGAGCCAAACAACTGATCAGTGTGGGAAGACTGATTAAAAGACAAAGCTAGTTTCAGTGTTTAAACATAGCACTTTGGTTCATTAGTTGTGGTGAGGGGTCAAATGCATACATACCCTGTAGTACAAGATTGTTGTTATGCTGCTTGTGAAAATATCTACTGAAGTACACAACAACAGCCATTACATCCAAGAATTGTCAGGAGTAGTATGTGACAACTGCTGAAAAAATACTTGTGCATCCTACACTGATAAAGATTAAAGTTGACATTTTGCGTATTTAAAGTACAATAATAGCTATAAAAGTAGCTATTTCACTACTAGCTATATTTGCTTACAGAAAAACAAAACACAAAAATAGAGAAAATTTAAGCAAAGTACAAAATTCCATGTTAATATTCATAACAGATTCATGCTATGTTCAACAGCTGTGATGTTGCTTGTACATTTTACAAATTGGTCCAGAATTATTTTTCCAATTACCTGTCAGAGTGAGGTCTCTGCCAGCACAGAGGCCCATTTGAAACATGAGTACAGTAACCAATCATGCAACAACACACAATCGGAGCTTTATATGTGAACAGCCACATTAGTTTGCATGTGGCCAAGCCTGTCTGTTACTTATTACATAACACAGAATGGATTTGTGATAGAGGAAATATCAATATCAATACTGCTCAATGACAATAAGGGAATCTGAACTTTCCCTAAAATTTAAAAAAAAAAAAAGGTCAACTATATGCTGTAGAATTTCACATATTTAGATCTTTTACATTAAAATGATACTAGAATGTGTATGTTGCTTAATGATGCTGTAACGTAAATGCAACGGGGAAAACTGATTTCTTTTCCCCATCCATACTCTATCACCTGTCTGTTCATCACTTCCCAGGACGCTAAGTGAGTATCATGTAAATAACATAATAATCATCCAAAAACGTTTAGAAAATTCACGTTTACCTGCAAACATGAGCTCTGACACATCTGGTTTCACATGCAGACATGTGAAGAGAGGGAGAGGACTCTGGGCCTGGTGGACTTTGTTCTGAATGTCACTCAGTCTGATGTCCATCCTCTGATTGAAGCAAATACATAAGAAAGGTTGTAACTGGTGTGCTACAGTGGCAAGCAAAAGTATGTACCCCTCTTTGCATTTTTCCTTTATTGTTGCCTTACAACCTGGAATTTAAATGAATCATTGAGAGGTTCATGTCAGTCACTTTACATCAACAACTATGAAAATGCAAAAAAATATATATATATATTGTGAAGCAAATTAGAAATATGACAGAAAACTTGAGTGTGCAAAAGTATGTACCACCTTTTTAAAGAGGCCCCTAAATGAGACCCAGTGTTACTCACCTTCAGAAGTCACAGAAATAATTTGATAAGGTTGACCTGACTGTAATTCAGCCATTATGCATTCATCAGAGAAGCAGCAATAAGACCAAAGGTCACCCTGAAAGAGCTGCAGAGCTCCACAGGACCACTCTGAACCATACACTCCATAGAGCTGGGCTGTGTGGAGGAGTGGCCATTGCTTGAAGAAAATAATAAAACATGTTTTGTGTTTGCCAAAAGGCACGTGGAAGACTCTCCAAACACGAGAAGGTCCTCTGTCCAGATACAATTAAAATGAGCCATCAATGAAAGATGCTATGTGTAGCACAAACCTAGCACCTGAGTGTGGCCCCTCTCTAAAGTGAAGCCTAGTGGTGGCAGTGTCCTGCTGTGGGGATCTTTGTCATTGGTAGGGACTGGGAAACTGCTCAGAACTGAAAGAATGACGGATGGAGCTAAACACAGGACAATTCTTGAAGAAACAACTCAAACTGTGCTGTACAATGCATCCAATCTGAGCTTGAGCTGTTTTTAGATGAAGAATGAGCACAAATCCCAGTGATTTTATGAACTAAGCTCATAAACACTTATCCTAGAAAAGTTGGAGCTGAAAGTCCTTCAGATGGTGGTTCTACAGAGGACTAACTTGAGGGGATAAATACTTTGCACACTCAAGTTTTCTGTTGCTTCACAATAAAACATTTTTTGCATTGTCATAGTTGTTGATGTAAAGTGACTTACATGAACCTCTCAATGATCCATTTCAATTCTAGGTTGTAAGGCAACAATAAAGGAAAAATGCTAAGGGGGTACATACTTTAGCTTGCCACTGTACATGGATACATGTATTCTTTATTCTTATAATAATAGTAGTTGAGTTGCCTGTGCAGCCAGAGCCATACACCTTCCTAGAGAAGGTCTTAAATCCCTTCATTCAAGAGCTATAAAACATAAACAATAAAAACTGTTTATTTAATCTGAAGCACGCTTTTTACGCAATGCTTTGTTTTTCAGTTGGTTATATATTTTTCAGATTACATCAGTGGAAAGGCAGGTTTATTGTCCACATGTTGGCTCTGTCCCCAATGAGTTCTGGTGGTATGTCTATCATGTTGTATTCAGAGATAATGTAATCAGTGTCTATTTTTTTTCTGCCATCTGGAAATCAAACCCCAGATTAAACATTTGTATGAAATCGACCAATGATAAGAATGAATGGACAGGCTAGTGAATTGTATAAATGGGTGACTTTCAAAAAGACTTGAATGTATCCCGGTAGTTTGCATCCTATTTATTTGTTAACATTGAATCTTTCTATTCACACATTTTATATTCTGACCAAATACTAAAACTAACTAGTATCCACAACAGGACCTCATTACAAATAATCTGAAACCCCCTATCAGTCTTACCGCAGGTATAAGTGTCTCTCCTATGAGCATCCCAAAGATATCGGTGAAGGTAACGGGCTGTCCGGTGGCCTTCTTGGCCCACAGAGAATGGATATAGTTGGTGATGTGCTGGGGCAGCAGCAGCCTCAGCGGATTACTGCTTACTCGATTCATCAGCTCACTGTTGATTTCCTTTGGGCCCTTATTTGGAAAGTCTGGGTGTGAGTAGAGAGCGGACATGTACCTACAGGTATGCAGAAAACCAAGTAAAAGACATTAATGGAAGGGAGAAACAAGAGAATAAATACCTAACCGCAAGATCAAAGTGGCATTGTAATATCATCCACTAAAGTCACTTGGCAGGAATGTAAGCCATAGTTGCTCACTGATGACATCTTACCACTACCAGAAAAAGGCATGTTCACCAGGGCAGGGCAGGGAGGGAGAGAACTGAAAAAGGATGCAAGGAATTTGATTGAGAATAACTGTTTAAGTAATCGTAAATTTTCCCTCAGCGATTTGTTTTAAACCGGCTGCCCTTCCTGTGTCCCAATCAGCCACATACTGTGACTCAAGTAGGCAATGTGGGTGAAATGTCTTGCCCAACAATGACATCATGCACTGGTCAAAGCAGGAATCGTACAAAAATTGCAGCTGCCCATCTCCTCACGGGCATAAAGCAGCATGGACATATCACTCCAGTGTTGGCATCACTTTCTTCCTGCTTTTTTATAGGAATCAAAATAAAATGCTGCACCTCTTTTCTTTTATCAGTCTAGCTCTTTTGTCTTTAATATTATACGTAACACTGCTTTTATGAAAATATGAAAATGAAAAAGGAAAGAAACGTAAAGGAAATAATTTAAACACTGACCATGTGGAACCAGAGAGGCCAGCAATATACGTGGCACAGTCCAGGACCCCAGACTCGAAGAGAGCCTTCATGACGCCCGAGAAACCGACCATGGCCCGAAACCCACCTCCAGAGCCGGCTATGGCTATCACTGGCACCTGAAATTCATACCAAACACATACCACTTAAATATGATATATACGTAGCATTTTAAATCACATAATTACGCATTACAAAGCATGAGGCATCCATTGCGCTTTTATTCAATGACATTCTTGTAGCTTGAGCAACTTCCCACTTCGATAGGGATGGCACCAGATTGCGTCACATCTTGTAAAAAAAAATAATCCTGGTATTTTGTAATCCCAATTGCAAAAGCACTTCCTTCTAGTATGTTTAACTCTCTGGGCACTTTCATTCATCACGCGCAGCCCAGTAATTTAAAACATTAGACCACACAGGAGGGCGGTAGCTGGGCATCTAATCGGCCTAAGCTCTTTGCACTCGCTGAAGATATGAGCAAGTCTGGGTAGGAGATTAGAGCCAACCTCAAGTGCGTGCGGCCATAACCACAAAAGTGAGAAAATGAAACTTAGCTCATTTCTTCCTCAGCATTTTGGATCATGGCTCATATCCCAGTGCAACAGCAAGCCTCAACAAATGCACTGTGCTGCATATTTTAGTTCCATTAAAAAAAAAGAATCTTAATTTGATTAGATATGATAATACAAAAAGGTTTATTAGCATAAAACAGAACATGCATTACTTAAAAAGAGAAAGGGGAAGGAGACTGAACAGGATGTCTTGAAGTAAATTTCTGTGGTCATTTTTAGCAGCCCATATACAGTGGAGCAAAAAAGTATTTAGTCAGCCACCAATTGTGCAAGTTCTCCCACTTAAAAAGATGAGAGAGGCCTGTAATTTTCATCATAGGTATACCTCAACTATGAGGGACAAAATGAGAAAAAAAAAATCCAGAAAATCACATTGTCTGATTTTTAAAGAATTTATTTGCAAATTGTGGTGGGAAATAAGTATTTGGTCAATAACAAAAGTTTATCTCAATACTTTGTTATATACCCTTTGTTGGCAATGACAGAGGTTAAAAGTTTTCTGTAAGTCTTCACAAGGTTTTCACCAACTGTTGCTGGTATTTTGGCCCATTCCTCCATGCAGATCTCCTCTAGAGCAGTGATGTTTTGGGGCTGTCGCTGGGCAACACAGACTTTCAACTCCCTCCAAAGATTTTCTATGGGGTTGAGATCTGGAGACTGGCTAGGCCACTCCAGGACCTTGAAATGCTTCTCACGAAGCCACTCCTTCATTACCCGTGCAGTGTTTTTGGGATCATTGTCATGCTGAAAGACCCAGCCACGTTTCATCTTCAATGCCCTTGCTGATGGAAGGAGGTTTTCACCCAAAATCTGACGATACATGGCCCCATTCATTCTTTCCTTTACACGGATCAGTCAGTCCTGGTCCCTTTGCTGAAAAACAGCCCCAAAGCATGATGTTCCCACCCCCATGCTTTACAGTAGGTATGGTGTTCTTTGGATGCAACTCAGCATTCTTTCTCCTCCAAACACGACGAGTAGAGTTTTTACCAAAAAGTTCTATTTTGGGTTCATCTGACCATATGACATTCTCCCAATCCTCTTCTGGATCATCCAAATGCTCTCTAGCAAACTTCAGATGGGCCTGCACATGTACTGGCTTTAGCAGGGGGACACGTCTGGCACTGCAGGATTTGAGTCCCTGGTGGCGTAGTGTGTTACTGATGGTAGCCTTTGTTACTTTGGTCCCAGCTCTCTGCAGGTCATTCACTAGGTCCCCCATGTGGTTCTGGGATTTTTGCTCACCGTTCTTGTGATCATGTTGACCCCACGGGGTGAGATCTTGCGAGGAGCCCCAGATCGAGGGAGATTATCAGATTTCTTCACACCAAGCTGCTTACCTATTGCAGATTCAGTCTTCCCAGCCTGGTGCAGGTCTACAATTTTGTTTCTGGAGTCCTTTGACAGCTCTTTGGTCTTGGCCATAGTGGAGTTTGGAGTGGGACTGTTTGAGGTTGTGGACAGGTGTCTTCTATATAGATAACCAGTTCAAACAGGTGCCATTAATACAGGTAACGAGTGGAGGACAGAGGAGCCTCTTACAGAAGAAGTTACAGCTCTGTGAGAGACACAAATCTTGCTTGTTTGTAGGTGACCAAATACTTATTTTCCACCATAATTTGGAAATAAATTCTTTAAAAATCAGACAATGTGATTTTCTGGATTTTTTTTTTTTTCATTTTGTCTCTCATAGTTGAGGTATACCTATGATGGAAATTACAGGCCTCTCTCATCTTTTTAAGTGGGAGAACTTACACAACTGGTGGCTGACTACATACTTTTTTGCCCCACTGTATCATTAATAATCTGCATTATTTTATTGTTTGATTCTTCTTTCAGTCAAGTGGCTATCTTCATAAACCAATTTATACTCATATATAACCCTAATAAAATAATTGGCCTTTATGAGGTAATTATATGATTTAAAAGTGATATTGTAGCCTGAAGAGCCAAAATGTATCTCCATTAAAAGCAGTGGTACCCAAATGGTGGGTCAAAACCCAAAATGCAATACATGCATTAAGTATGTAGTTTAGTTTTAATAATATGTAATGAGGAAGCAGATTTTTACAAGTGCCATAATGTTTGTAGCTAAATAATTTACCTACGACTACAAAATGAATAACTCCTTGGGGATAAATAAAGAAGATGAATAAATGAATGAATTTGAATTTAGAAACATTACATGGTTATGGAGGGGTCACAGTGAAACAATAAGGGATAAAATTGAAGAAACACTGAGGTAGAATGAAGAGCAATGAGGCAAGAAATAAGTAGGACAAAATAATTAAAGGTGCCCTATCATACAAAATCTTTTTGAGCTTTCTCTTTTGCTGAGGACATCCCCTTCTCAAGAGCTGAAAGAGCTCATATTATTGTATATTCTTGTCATCACCTCTTCAGGGGAGCTGGGCAGGTAGCGAGGCTTCTCCATGTCCAGCAGCTTCTTGATCCCCAGCATCACTCTCTCTCTCCTCGTTTGTCTGAACTGTTTCTCTTTATCACACAAGGCCAAACTGAACCGCAAGTCCAGATTGGTACTGCAAATCAAAAAAAGGGTGTCATATTTTTATCTCTTGAGAAAAGATACTCTACCAGTGTTTATATTTCTGTACTGCTCTGGAGATAAGATCTGTCTCGGGGCGCTTAGGTGTCAAACAAATAGGCATGACCTTTATGTAACATTTACCACTCTTCTTCTCACTATTACTAATGTCTCAAGTATGAACAACATGTCAAAAGTCCCTGTTAAACCTTACGCCGTGATGCTATAGGAAACACTAACCTCACTTACATTACTATGTGTCATTATAACATACCGTCTAATTTTAGCCTCTGCATTACCCCATGTACATTTTTTTTATCCTTGAGGTAGTTGGCTGTCTCAGCGCGAAAAGCATTATTCAGTTCCTCATAAAATCTATTAACCCTTGTCGAGCCTTTGGTACCTTTTTGGTACTTATCCACTACTGTAGGACAAAAGGGAGACAAAAATGGTTTTGGATTATCGCCTGTCTCTCCCTCCCTCTTTCTAACACCTCTATCTTGAGTTCCTGACTCAAAATTAGACTTACACACTTTTAGAGGCCCAAACGCAAACACTGATGTATGAAACGTTAAAAATGTAATTGTTATTTTAAGAACTCACGTTGACTAAAATATCTGAGTGATTTAATGTGGAAAAAATATCTTCAATAATATAATATTAAGGGGTGAACGCATTTGGTACTAAAAACAAGTGTCACATTTTTCCAAAAAATGTCCTGTCCAAAAAAATTCATCAAAATCAAAATTGGTGTCAATCAATAATATGTTTTAAAATTTTTCACATAGTATTAAGTATTTGGAAATATTTTTGTGTTTTTCTGATAGTGGTTTATAGTAGCAAAATGGCATTTAAAGCGTTAAAAATATATATATATATTTTTTTTAATTAAAATTTTCAATTTGAAGTTGATTAGAAGAACTGAGTCTTTCAAAGTTAAACAAAATACAATATATAATAGTTTAATAGGCGAGCACTTTTGGCGCTAAAGGCTCTGGGTATAAGTTTTTTAAAGGGCTGGGCAAGAGTTAAAATAAAAATCTAAGGAAACACTTACCAGATCTCCAAAGACATTTCCAAGTGTACTTTGGTAGCCTGTCAAAACAATAAAAACTTGGTTACAGAAACTGTGGTGCTAAGAGAGGCACACAAACACATAACTTGTTTCACTATTCTATTGCAAATATTTTGTAAAATAAATAAAATAAAATAAAATGTAGGCAGAACTGAAAAGCCCGCTGAGATTCAGTAGCTTATAGATTCACTTTGAGTAGTAAAAACCTTTCTATTCTATGTCAATAACAAATTAACCATTAAATATTATTTTAAGACAGCTAAATATCTTACTTTGCCAATAAGAAAAGTCTCTGTCTTTTTTTCACTGATTTTGAGTTGGTTGATCTCATACGAGGCAGTCCCAAGAGTCTCGTCCATCACATAATTAGCATCCATCAGTGTTATCTGTAATTATTAAGTAATTTTAGCAGTAATTTGGTGATTTGCATAATAAACCATAGTAAGGAAAAAGCTTGCCATACCTCCAGGACGTTTTGTTGGTTGGGATCTAAAATAAAGTGGAAAGTCTCATTCCATTTTGGGTTAATGTTGTTGTCTATGTGTTTGGTCTTCTTTCTGCTCTCAGGGGCTGTTGGGATAAACAGCTCCACATATGGGTCTGGGGTGTCCACTGGGAACACAAAATAATGACATTATGACACATATATAGCTCTTCTGGTGCATACAATTTTGTATGTAGTCACTTTCAGCACAATAATAATAAAAATGTTCTTGGTCATTGTGGAACTAAAATAGCATTGTACAAATACTGCTGTACTGTGATTTTTACTTTCAGACCTGGCAATCCTGGTGCTAACCCTCCATTTGGAAGGCACTGCACTAAATAGACAGTGAAGCAATTGTGTTTGTATTTTCTTCATCTTCAGGAGTTTAAGCCTAGTCAAGCAACTATGGGCTTTAATAGGGGTGCACCCTGGACAGTGGCCAATGTATAAATAGTGTCTTGAAGAAAATACTATTTCTATTTCTAGGGAATTTTGAAAGCTCCTTCTAGATTTTTATCTGCTTCTAAATGCAGTGCTTAAAAGGTTAAAACTCAAGACGATTCTTGCCACTTCATATGGCCTATATAAACTCATATATGTGTCCATCTATACTCACACAGGTCTCCCAGGGCTCCTTTGGTCACACTCTCAGCTCCGACTACTGTCACTGTGAACTTGTGAGAAAACTGTTGCTCCACCTACAATGAAATATCCTCATAAATTAGTTTTAGTGTTAACATAGTGTGTTGAATATGACCATAAATCTGCAAATCTGAGAATAACAAATCTACAAATCTGTTGATAAGAAACCACATCTGTACTTTCTGGCAGGTTTAAACATGCCATACTGTATGTTCATGTGTGATATGTTCCCCATAAAACTTGTTAATGTTCAGCTGTCTGCTAAAGCCTGTTAAAACAATCCGTACTTATTTGTACAGAGAAATATGAGATGGTATGGACAGTAAAACTTGAACAAGTTCCTCTTTGTCTCCACAGGCACTCCCCTCCAGATTTATGTTTTTGGTTATTAATATATGTTATTAATGTTAATGTTCACATCATTTTAAAATCCTAACATCTGCAAAAAGATGTAACTTCTCATGGGAGATGCAAATAAACAAACAGGTTTCAGACAACAAGATAGTGCAAGATAATATAAGCAGAAGTGGGTAGTTAACTCTGCCCACCCTTGAAGATGCCATTAAATGCCATAACCAGTATATAATGTGACCATTATATCTAAAATATAGCCTTGAAGCTTGAGTCTTTATCTGAAACAATACTATGTGCAAAAGCCAGGATTTGGGCCTAGACTAAAATCATATTTGTCAACAATACTTACAATGATATTAGATGCCATTTTGAGCTGACAGGACCTTTCTTTAGTGGTGCTTTAGAACAAGTTCTCAGTCAAGAAGTGTAGCATTTAGAGTCTGAAAGAAGAGACAAATCAGTTAGTCGAGTTGCACAGTGAAAGATGGCCTACTCATATACAGATAACTACTTTTTATCAAATATATTGGGTATCTCTATCTTTACATTTGTCATAATAAAGTGCTATAAAGTGCTTTTTGAGAAATCTTGAACAACTGTAGGAAAAGTATTTGATATCCTTGTTTCAACAGAGATACCAACAACTAAGCATGTTGTTACAGAGCGCTGATGAATGTGGTTCTAGCGATATCAGTAAAAACTTTTCTTTCCTGGCACGGCGAAGGGGAAGTGAGCAGCCACAAAACCCTGATAGGGCGACGACTTAGCCAATAGCTTCTCAGTCTGGGTGATTGCACTAGACAAAATATATATGTGGGTCAGTAGGATATTTTTGACACCTACACAAAGTCTGGTATGCCTTAGGAAGTATGTTTAGCTACACCAAGGTTGTAGTTTTCAAGGACATATTTTTTGCATTCTTCTGTACATTTACTTGAAATTTATGGCTACACTGTGACACCTGTTATTTTAGTCTGGAATTAATCTCATTGAAATTGTCAAAAGCACAAAATTTATTTAGCCATTTCTAAATATAACCTCCATAGCTGATGTAAATGTGTTGCATAGTGAATGCCATATGGGACTCTAGGTTTCATGGACATGAACTTTGTTTAAACAAAACCAGAAGCAGACTTCATTAACAAGAAGAAACCACAGTAATATGCAATGTAGCTAGTTATCAATAGTCACTTCGTGATTGCTTTCATTAAAGTTGGAATCCTTTACATTCATATAAGACACCCAGAGAATGCCTCCAGTCTGGTAAGACATTATTCTCCTCAAAAACTGTAGATTTATTAACTCCTGAACTAATCCTGGTAGGTTTTATTTTGTGAGGTCACATATGACACATGCCCAGACCACACACTGCCAGTAAGAAAGGCAGTGTGCTCAGTGGGGAGAAGGGGCACACCAAAGAATAGATGAGGACAGGGGTCCTGCTGAGCTCTATCCCTGGAGATATTCTAGATTTTTTTTATGAATCTTCTGCTGCTTAATACTGATAGGGGTTGCAGAGGGCTGGAGCCTATTCCTGCTACTTCGAGTCTGATGTGGGATATATCCTGGACAAAGGCCAATGGCTATATAAATGCAGGGTTGGCACATACAAAAAGAACTTTTGAACTTTAGAGACAGACAGTGCTGACACTTAAAGACAGACCCTCACAACCTTTCACTCTCACATTCATTCACTATGGCCAATTTAGATTCATCTATTTATACATGTCTTTGGACTTTTTAAAATACATATAATAGTCAATAGTCATAATAGGACAGCATGAACCATAGACATTCTTTAATCTTCTTGCACTTCTTCCCATTAAAGGTCGGGGGTGACTGGAGCCTATCCCAATAACAATGGGCTTTAAGCGGGGTATATCCTTGACAGTAGGCAGTTAGTTTCAGAGCTGACATGGAGGCTTACACAGACAGACAACTGTTCACTTTGACATTGGTTCACTAGTCACAGTTCACCTAACACTTTCATGTCTTGGAGCAGTGGGAGAAAGCCAGAGAGAACACAGGGAGGACATGGAGATTCCACAAGGATTAAAACCTACAGCTTCCTTGCTGGGAAGGAGGAGCTCAATGTCAGCAACCCTTCCATCTTGTTACTGTTACTTAATTATTTTAACAATAAAGACAGTTTGTCCACTAATATTTTTCCTTGTGGGACATACAGTATAAACCAAACTCTATGGATGTCTTCCTCTTAGAGTACACGTATAATATGTATTATCAATCCAACCTTGGCAGACTTGGCATCAGAGGACAGAGCATGTGTGTCCTGCAATATCAAGCAAGGTCAGCAAGACCTCTCTCAGATGCTCAGCAAAGCGTATTAAAAATGGGTGGATAGACAGCACGTAGATACCCAGTGTGTTCACACAACTGGTCACGTAGTTTGCATCCATGGTCCAACTTTTGGAGGTGCCAGTTCAGTGTGTCCCTCTTTTCGAGAATAAAAGAGAGGAGGCAGGAGGCTGTGGACAACTGCTCTGCCTGAGCCTGTGCCAACACCACCCTCTGAGTGCTGAGCGGACACAGCTGAATTTTCATACGAGAACACATTATATGAAAGACACACACAGCAAACACACAGTGATGCAAAGCAGCTGCAATAATTCCAGCTTTGGTAGACATGCACTAGCAACCTTTGTCACAGTCTTCCTGGTGTTCTAAAAGTCACTGATCAGATGTGGAAAATAATGACTTTTATGAATGAATGTATATGTTACGTATACGCTTGTATCATTATAAGCAGGTGCCACCCACTGATAATAATCTATCATGTTACCTTTTACTTGATCACAGGTATAAAAAAAAAAAACTCGTTGGAAAGACACATTAGACAGGTTTTGCCTGATTCCTATTGGCTCCCAGAATAAGGTCAGATCTAGGAGTTGTGATAGAGGCAATAGCTGGGCAATTTAAACAATAAGTATTACTATTAAGATACTGATAGTCTTTATGGTGAATGTAAGTATAATAGAAGTTATACTACAACTATTTGATTCATGCATTAACCCTTAGGTCAAAAATGTAGTTAGCATTTCAAGAGTAAGAAGATGCCCCTTGACTTGGCAAGCCTGTTACAGTGAATAAGAGAACTACACTCTATGTATCAGTGGTTAGATCTTAATACTCTTTTTCACTGGTTCCTCGTCCTCTAAGTTCCGTAAAGACGTTGTTTAAGTGACTTGTGAAACTTAAGTTGCAGCTAAGTTTCCCTAGCTTCCCGCTCTCAGCCCTGTGCGTAAAACACAACACGCCAGACAGTCAAAGAGTCAAAAATACAACTTACCTTTGCAGGAGAGCGTTATGAACTCGCTAATTCTGAAAAAAGTCGTCATGCTGTTCGTGATCATCGCACCACCAGTAAGTGGAGGTGAAGGAGGAGGTGCTATGTGTGTGATGTGTACGGGGCTGTCGGGCAGCAGACGGAGGATCGGAAGAATACGCACAAAATGACAAACAATGACAAGTTAAACAAAAATGGATCAGGCTTGGAAAATAACTGTGAACGTAGTAAAAAAAAAAAAAAAATACAGTAGCGTAAAAACAGTGAGTAAGAAGAAAGTCCGTGAAGAAGTCAGACGTTGACTCAGCAATTGTTACCACTCCAGCTGGCGACTGCGATCCACCTTGTTCCAGATGAGCTGGGCTTCTGCGAGATGTCCGCAAGAGGGCATCTCGGCGCATTTCTAGCCTATATTTTTCACTATTTTATGACCAACTAATGACTTGAAAACTATTTCCAGATGTCTTAGATAAACGTTTTAAATCTTCAAGAAAAATGACCAAGTCACAGCTCCTCAGTTACACATAAAACTTCTTCTATACCTAACTTCGCTTCTATACCTTACTTCATAAAATCACAATGACAAAAAAAATAAATAAATAAATCGAAAGCATAATAATAATACTAATACTACTACTACTACTACTACTACTACTACTACTAATAATAATAATAATAATAATAATAATAATAATAATAATAATACAAAACTCAAATGTAACTAATTTACACAGTTCTATGAGTAAATATAAGAAAGTATGTACACAATATATGGATTAAGGGAAGTGAATATGATGCGTAAAACATTATCTGTCGAGACAAGACTGAAGATTAAATCCGTACAGCGCTCAGTGATTAAAATCTACAATTTACAAACAAATTACACGCAAATATTTAACAATAATTAATAAATCATAATTACTTTGCATCTATAAAATGTGAAAATAAACTTCCTCGTGTTATTTTTTATTTTTAATACACAAACACAAGTAATGCATTTAATGTTTTTTGTTATGTTTTTTAATGAGTGGAATCTGTTTGTAACCTTTTTAAAATATTTTTAAGATAATCAATTGGTAATATGAATACTTGCATTGCCTATAGTTATTTCAATCATTCATATCGATCTAGGTAAAATTCCCATTACGCAGTTGTTAATCATATACAGTATATTCATGTGTCCTATAAAATCACACCATTGCCTAGTCATAATATAAGCATTTAAGAAATCTATGTTACCTAATAATTCATCAATGGGTGACTTTGCAGCGTGTGCCCTGTGCCAATGAGAAAGTTACTACGATATTTTTGCACACGGAAGGCGGAAGTGGTAAATCATTGTGCAATACAAAATATTCCTGCTTCTTGGCCCCACAAGGACCAGTTTATTCATACGGTTCGTGTGGAGACGGTGTCTGATGCGCAGTTGACGTCATTACCGTTTGTGTTTAAAAGGTGCTCGCGCTCTCAGGTCGGGCACACACTTCAGCGCAACCACTGCTGAGAGAGGAGCGGAGAGAACAGAAAAGGAAAAAAAAAAAAAAACACGACTAGAACAAGTACTTGGAGTATGTACAGACTCACAGCGGCGGTTCTGCTTGTAGCACTGGGCTTTCTGGTCTGCGAAGGGGGTAAGAAAACCGTAACCTTTTAATTTGAATATAAAAGAGTTAGAAAAGTTGGCTAGTTGGTGCTTTTAGTCTTGGCTGTATTCACGTGGTCTTGCTGCAGCTTTATAGAAATGATACGCACTGATATCTTGTCTTAAAAATTAGATATATCTTTTTATTCCAAGTTATCTACCTTCTATAATGTTAATTGCAAAAAGATTGCTCTCTTTATCTCTTTTACTTGAAGGATTACAGAAAGAGCCAGCTAGAGCAATACTTAGTGAGATATGTGGACATTACAGTAGGAGCCTCTTTCCCATGGGTCTAATGCACATAGATAACAGCACCAACTTTTTAACCAAAGAGAATTTTGATATCATGCATAAATGATGTTGCTTCATGTTTCTGCCAATGCGTTCTTAAATTAATTGTAAGCAATGTCCAATTTTTTTTCCTCAGGTAATCCGTGTTGTTCACAGCCATGCCAGAACAGAGGCGTCTGCATGGAACTAGGACCAGACAACTATGAATGTGATTGCACACGGACTGGCTTCTACGGACAAAACTGCACAACACGTAAGCATCACATATAAAGCAGTATTATAGCAACTCAATTACATGCTAAATAGAAGCTTGTAATTACCTTTGACGTAACTAATTTGCATTTTCCATCTTGTAGCGGAATTTCTAACCTGGATCAAAGTCACGCTCAAGCCATCGCCCAACACAGTCCACTATATTCTCACAAATTTCAAGGGTTTCTGGAACAT
The DNA here is from genome assembly GCA_020698575.1 of Bostrychus sinensis. Taxonomy (NCBI): domain Eukaryota; kingdom Metazoa; phylum Chordata; class Actinopteri; order Gobiiformes; family Eleotridae; genus Bostrychus; species Bostrychus sinensis. The sequence goes on along the minus strand of CM036246.1, from coordinate 9,549,349 downwards.
TGTCAATGGTTTCTCATTTCTAAGAAACGCCATCATGAGATACGTCCTCACATGTAAGTCCCAACCCAAGATCGAGTCCCAAAAAATGACTTGGAAAGCTATATTTGGCGTATTAACTTTTTGTATTTTGTTTCCTTTAGCCCGATCCCACTTGATCGACAGCCCCCCGACTTACAACGCAGACTACGGCTACAAAAGCTGGGAAGCCTACTCTAACTTGTCGTACTTCACCCGGACACTCCCCCCTGTGCCTGAGGGTTGCCCAACACCCATGGGAGTAGCAGGTGAGCACACTGTCAGCCTATATTGTTTCCTCTTCTTTTCCACAGCCTTCAGAAAACCAGTTCTCTCAGATTTTTTTGCCCGTAAGCGAACGAGTGGCTTGATGTCATTATGTCACGGGAAGCACTTCTATGTAAATCAGGCATTTGACAGGATTAGGCTGAAAAACGTTACAGCAAAAATTAAATTAGAAACTGCTTCTCTTACTGGTGTATGCTGCATTTTCACTGTATTTTGCCTGCTCTGTCCACAGGTAAAAAGGAGCTGCCAGATGCAAAAGTTTTGGCTGAGAAACTTCTCGCCCGAAGACAATTTATCCCCGACCCGCAGCGCACCAGCCTCATGTTCGCATTCTTCGCTCAGCATTTCACTCACCAGTTCTTCAAATCTGATATGAAGAAGGGCCCTGCCTTCACTCAAGCTCCAGGCCATGGGGTAGGTTAAGAGAAATCTTGTAACTTTGAATAGCTGTTTCTTTTTAATATAAAATGGTCTCTTTAAAAAAAAAACAAAAAAAAACATCATAGTAATAGCTTTTCTGTTTTTTAGGTGGACCTTAGCCACATCTATGGAGTCTCCCTGGACAGACAGCACAAGCTGAGACTTTTCAAGGATGGCAAACTTAAATACCAGGTATGAGAAACACACTCTTTTTATAAGAATATTGCAACATTTTCTGTCTAAATAGTTTATACAATTCTTTATTTTTTCTAATGCCACTTTGCAGATGCTGAACGGAGAAATGTACCCCCCAACAGTAAAGGATGTCGGTGTGGAAATGCACTATCCTCCCCATGTTGCAGAATCCCAGCGATTTGCAGTGGGACACGAAGCATTCGGTTTGGTCCCGGGACTCATGATGTATGCTACTATCTGGCTTCGGGAGCACAACCGCGTCTGCGACGTGCTCAAGGAGGTCCACCCATACTGGGACGATGAGAGAATTTTCCAGACTGCAAGGCTTATTTTGATTGGTAGGTGTTCTAATACAACTTGTGTTATATTTCTATGTACTGCTTTATTATAGTCTAAAAATAAGAAAGAAAATAAAGAGTCAGGTTATGCCATGGAAGAAATTGGTTGGAGCAAATTAGAATTAAATACATCACTAGATGCAAATGGTTTACCAGAGGAAGTGGCAAAAGTTATTCCCACGAACAGTTTTTGTTCACACAGTGCTTTATTTTAGTTATGTGTGAACTACTATAAGGTGTGAGAAGTTTTTTTCATCTTTTAAAAGTGGAAATGAAGCTTGTTTTACTCGCTCACCAACATACATACATTTATTAACTGTGAGCTATGACTTTCTTCAATGCTAAATTACATTTCTCTATTTAAAAAAAGCATACCAATTTTTTACTTTTCAACAAAATTTAACTAGGTCACCATAAAAGCATGGCTGGATAGTAGGTAATTGTGAAAGTAGCACAAGAGTGTTACTTACTATATATGCGCCTCCACACTAAAGACTTCAAATGTATAAGGAAGGAATAGCTTGCTTTATGTTATTAGTAAATTTAAATCTGCATTTTGTAACATTTTTGCATATTTCTTCTGCAGGAGAGACCATCAAGATTGTGATTGAAGACTATGTGCAGCATCTGAGTGGCTATCACTTCAAGCTCAAGTTTGATCCAGAGCTGCTCTTTAACCAGCAATTCCAGTATCAGAACCGCATCTCATCTGAGTTCAACACCCTCTACCACTGGCACCCCCTGATGCCTGACACGTTCCACATCGAGGACCGGGAGTACAACTACAAGCAGTTTGTCTTTAACACATCTGTAATGACTGAACACGGCATTAACAACATGGTGGACTCCTTTACCAAGCAGATCGCTGGACGGGTAAGGAGAAGCAGAAATTTGTGTTAGAAGAATAGAAATGGAATAGTCAAGAGTATGTATCTGACTTTTACCTTAAATTATTCTAGGTTGCCGGTGGCCGAAATGTTCCAGGACCAATTCTCTATGTGTCCATCAAGTCTATTGAAAACGGCAGACAAATGCGCTACCAGTCCCTGAACCAATACAGGAAGCGGTTCAACATGAAGCCCTACAGCTCATTTGAAGACATGACAGGTGAGATGAAGTAAAGATTAGTCACAATACTGCCTTAAGTCTGCCTCAGGTCCTAATATTAATAGGCATATTGTTGTGTAGTGATTATAGGCCTTCTTGCAAGTTTCATAACACACCCAACTGCTATAGATCTTGATCATGTTGGATTTTGAACAGCATTTTATTGTCACTGAAATGCCTTGCACATTACATTGATCATTGTTTTAGCCAGTGGAGGTTAAGCGGACAGGAATTTATTCCAGTGACATTAAGAAACCAGATGTTCACTTTGTCCTAGATAGAGTAAGCAGGTTGTCAACGCAGAGAACAAACCATAAACATGCAAGAGAAGTCCCCTGCCTTCAGAGGCCAACATTACATTTCACTAATAAACAAAGATTTGGTCTGGAATTGTAAGTAAGTGTGATGGAGGAGACCGTAAATGTTACTGTGTTGAAAAAGTATAGATGTTATTAATAGTCGATAGGATCAAGCTTTGCGGAAGACCCAGACCCATGTCACTCTGCTGTAAAGTGAATGGGTTTGGCTGATTAGAATAATGCAGGCCTGTAGTAGTAAGTACACGTTCATGAAAGAAGAAATCATGCAGTGGTTTGAATGTGGAAAGCATCCAGACAGAGCTCTAATGTCATTTCCTTTTCTTTCAATTAGGAGACAAAGAAATGGCCGCCATTTTGGAGGAGTTGTACGGACACGTCGATGCCGTGGAGCTCTACCCGGGTCTGCTGGTGGAGAAGCCCAGACAAAATGCCATCTTTGGGGAGACCATGGTAGAAATGGGTGCCCCTTTCTCCCTCAAGGGGCTGATGGGAAACGCCATCTGCTCACCGGAGTACTGGAAGCCAAGCACGTTCGGAGGCAAGGTCGGCTTTGATATCATCAACACGGCCTCTCTGCAGAAGCTCGTCTGCAACAACGTCCGTGGTTCTTGTCCTGTGGCGTCCTTCTATGTGCCCGATGTCAAAGAGACCGGCTCGGTAGTCATCAACTCCAGCACGTCCCACTCAAGCGGCAGCGAAATCAACCCCACTGTAATTCTGAAAGAAAGGACTGAACTCTAATGTTAATACTGACCTGTAATTTTATTTTTCTATTTATTTAATATTTATTTATTTTTCTATTTATTGATATTATTTATATGATTAAAAAAGAAAAAAACATAAGAGACACTTTTACACATCCTTTTGTACAGTGTTTATATAGTGACTTTGTTATTTTTATTTATTGAAAGATAAAGCGCATAATAAGTTATTGTTACAGTAATGACCTCAGTCTGCAATTTGATACTTGAAGGTTAGTTTACAGATGCCTGTTACATTCCATATGTTTTCATTTGTGTAAGTGCTTCCTGTAAAAAGCACCATTGGTTTTACAATAGTGAAACAGCTGCACAGTAGTAGTAACATTCATAGTGAATAATATGACTGACAAACAGTTCTGTCTCACTATATTAGCCTCTGTTTAATGTAAGGGATATTTCCTCAGTGCCTTTTGACTTGCAATGGTGACTTTATAATAAATACTTTCAGATTCACATTTCTCAGAAAAAGCCAACATGTTGAGTCATTGCTCTGTAACTTAACACCAGGAAACTCAAGGAACATTATCTCGAATGTTCTTTGTACAACAGAGGTTACATAGGTTACATAGCGTAAACTAATGATTATCAACTATTACTTTATCTCTGACTAGTTATTCTCATAGATTATTCAAACACAATATAAATATTGTCTTCCCTGTAGCCAAAGCCCACATAAGAATAGAGACTAAATAAATGATTTATTATTATTCTTATAACATTGATATAATTATTGTCAAAAACATTAGCATTATATGCTTACATTTATACACAGTATGTCCACATTTTCACATCTGTTTATATGCCAGTTGTAGTAGATCAAGATTTTAGTTGTCAGAGAAAAGATTGAAAAGGCTGATAAAGTGCTCTATTGTTCACAAAGGAAAGTTACAGAAAAGTTGCCTAAGACATACGATAAGGAAGGTTTAAAGAAATGGTATCAACTTTACGATCAATACAAGTTAAAGTCACGTAGGATGCTAGTAAAGTTAGAAACCAAAAAATAAGGTTTGTGATAAGCTCTTAACTCCTCGGTGCGCAATGAAACTTACTACACTAAACCCTATTGTATTAAAGGGCTCCCTGTTAGTGAAGTGGTTAGTGCCATGTCTTTCATGCAAGAGAGAGGGGTTCCAATCCCTGATGTGAAACAAAAAACTACAGCCACACCTAAACCTGGATAAATGAAGAGGTGTGCGTCATGAAGAACACCCGATGTAAAAACTATGCCAAATACCAATGCAAAGATTCGAAAGATTAAAAGCTCACTGCATATAAAGTAATCCACAATTATTGCCGTCAGCTCCGAGCTACTGTCAGAATTGGTTAAAATGAAGATACTGAATATTACTTGTATCTTGTATATGTTTGTAAACGTAATGTTTGAGTACCAAAGACTGGTACCAGAAGTTAATAAGACAATAGTCTTATACATTTTTAATGATGAAAATAGTGCTAACCACCAAACATTGTAAATTATGAATAATCAAGACAGGTTTGGCAACTGACAGCCACTCGACCACATGTGCGTAAAATCAGAGACTGGTTTGATGACATTAGCAAGTGTGTCAGTGTGTCAGCCATTAGCCCCTATAATTAGCATATAAGTGAAGCAATATGTAATTTACATTTATAAACAGGACAAGTAGTAACAGAAATGTGTCGGACCACAATAGTTTGACATTGTATGCCCAGCTTTCTTTCATCAATCAATACAAATCCTACTTTAATAAGTTCACTTTAGCAACTGAACATGACAATCAGCTCTAGGTCATATTAATTCATGGTCATTTTTATAAATACATAAACAACAACCATTTGTTCCTGCTGCCCAAAAACTAATAATTTTTTTTTTTTTTTTTTTTTTTTTTTGCTCCCTCGTAGAAAATAAAAGGGATAGAACAATAATCTTGGTACCAGGGTGTGTGTGCAACATTTCTAAACTTGTCACTCCAGGAAGGGTCTATAGTGTACAAAAACACTATATCATTATACTGCTTCAGTATGCTTCAACTTCAAATGATTGTAGTGTACTTGATAGCACTCCTAATCTCAGCAGAGCAGTGGAGTGTCTTTCAGCCCCTGAACTGCTCTTACTTTTCATCAGATCTGATAAAACATGCAGCCACTTGTTCAACATTTGCATGTGGTGAGGCATGAACTCAAGATTTATGGAAAAGTTCCACCAGATATCTAAGTGTTCAGATATGTTCCCTAGCAACAATAAAGACAGCAACATAAGAATATACTGTATGAATGAACTTTGCTTTGGGATTTTTCCATACCCCATGCTCTATTGCAAGTAACAAAAAGAAATACTGGTAGCGGCTTTGCAATATATAATGTTGAACCTGCTGGAAATGTTTCCCTGTAGACCATGAGGTGTGAAAAATGGCGCCGGTTCCTGTCCAAAACCAACACTAACACTAGCACTAACAGGAAAATCATATTTCCTGGTCTCCAGCTTCAAAACAAACATGGTGGACGTGGTTGACGTGACTGGAGGCACATTGTGGTGAATCATTTCACCATAATCCCACCATCAAAACGTAGACAATGACAAGCTACACTTTCCCATCATTCAAACATGTATCACTAGAAATACAGAGAGCACATTTACTGAGAGTTCGCCCACACAATCATAAAATGGCATTAATTAAGTCATTAATTAAGTCTGAACTTCACGGACAGTTCCCCCTGTCATAATCTTTGTCTCCCCGACAATGGACAAAGCTGAGGATTGCCCCCCGGCACAGAGACTTGGCCCGTCATGGCATGAAAATGACCTAATTGTGCGTGCTGATTATTTGTTTTCCTCGTCGTCAGATAGCCCATGGTGGGTGTCACTAATCCATTATGCACCAATGTGTGGCAAACTCAGGTCTGCGCCTTTGACAGGCAGCTGGTGGGGACACATCTCGTTTTGTGCAGAGGTAATGAGGAGAGGCAGGCCGTGGGCTGGTTTTGGGACCAGATCAGGAGGTTTCACTGCGTGGTTTTCACTTGGATTAGCGCTGGTACCAAGTGGACTCTGACCCGGCGTCCGGGACAGGAGCCAAATCCAGAATTACGTGATGTGTTGCAGGTTTCGGAGACTGGGGTCGACTGGCAGTTGGTTTGGGTCAGGTCTGCACGTGACGCACTGGCGGTGACCCACTGCATTCACACTTAATAAACTTAACGCAAGGAAAAGTCTTTGTTGAAAACATTAAACTGGTATATATGCAGTAGTTTGTGAATTGCAGCTTTATATTTGCCATGGCAATAGTGCTTTTGCCTTGCCATATTTTTTGCGTTGTTGGCAGGATTTACTATCACAAGGCGCAATTTGTTTCATGTATGTTTGTTTTGTAAATTATTAAATATGTGTTCCTGCAAAATCAGAGGTGGTTCTTTTGTTTTGCATGTGTCACTGTATAGGCAAAACATCATCTATTGTTCAGGCCAATAACTGCTTGCTTTTGTTGATGGTAATAGATTGGCTAACTTGTACTAAGTAAATACAGACCACACTGGTTGTGTAGTGGTCCAAGTCAATGATGACCACATTGTACAACCTTCTTTGGTGAGCATTTTGAACTAGATGCTGCACAGCATTTTCAACAAAAATCACCTGACCCTTAAATTAGATTTCTGTCCTGCTTTCATTGACATTGGCTTTAGGCAACATATCCAGCTTGTCTCCGCTATCATGTACAAAGTAAGAAATACCCCTCCTTGCATGGCCACCATTCAAATAGTGCTATTCACATGGGACTCACCATTTGATTCACAGTCAGAACAAGTCAGCAACTCAGCTCCCTCAACTTGGTAATCAGCGAAACTTGTAAACTAGCCTAAATTTGTCACACTTGGAATGAAACATGGCAAATGCATCTAAAAAGATGACGCTGATACAATAAAAACTAGAAAAGACACTCATGATAAGACCAGTCCAATGAGACCTGTCCAGTCCGCTGTTTTGCGTCACTAAGATGTCCTTATTGTCCTGCTTTGTCCCACTTAAACAGACCTGTTGTCCTACATTTGAGCGTCTCAAAGCGCCCTTACACCAGTACACTGTGTGCTCTGTGTAACCATTGGTGTTGATGAATTTTGCAGGGGATTAAATGTTGAAATGTGAATTGCAGTCTCCAATCTACCGCATAACAACAATCAATTTGCCTCATACGCTTTTGAAAAACAATAGTTAGGACCACTTACCAACTTTTTTAATTGTTGAGTGTGAAGTGAGTGTGAAAGGTTGTCTGACTTATCAAAATGATCCAGCTTGTGTCCCATTTTATGCCCATAACAACTGAAACAGTAGTAATTGACATGGAGAGAATTTGTTACCCGATAAGGTTGCATTTGTGACCACATTTGAACCAATTGTAAATCATATTTATTATTAGCAACTTTAAAATAAGCTGTGTACTTGCCTCATAAGGAGACTATAGCTTCAATTCTTGGGCCAGCTGACAAACTCTCTGGGTGGAGTCTCCAAGTCTTCCCCCTGTTACCATGGGTTCTTTCTCCCATCATCCAAAGACATGCATGCGTTAGGTGTAGTGTGCATGTGTAATAAATGTGAGACTGGATGGTCGTCTGTCTGTGCATGTCCCTGTGTCAGCCCTGTGACTAGCTGTCCACTGTTCAAGTTGTACCCTGCACAAGATCCAAAGTTACTGGGATAGTCTCCATTACCCACAACCCCTAATGGGAACAACCAATAGTAGATGAATGAATTATTAAACTTAAAAATGAAAACTTTACAAAGTAAATATTAAGGCTATATACACAGTTTACGGAGGCAAAATTATTATTGTTTAAAAAACTTTTTCTATAAACACAACACCATCTCAGAAAACGCTGTAATTCATATACCAGGCCTGTTAGTGGGGCTGTAAACACGCAGTGCTTGCGCAGAAAACTGGTGCTGTAAACATAAGAACATAGCGGGGAATATACAGAACTTAGTCTGTAGTGAGAGGAGCAGAAGATTTAGCTGTAAAAGCTATAAAAAAGCTTTTGCAGCTTGAACACAACACCAAAAGACACCATTGTTGTTGATGATGTCAAAGTTTAGCGCATACGGGCAAAGGTAGAGGTGGGGCTATGACGCCATTGTTTCAGAAAAGATGCATTGGACTGTAAATACAGAAACATACAGCATTCTGAAATCTTTAAAAAATGATTGTATTCAGCGTCCTAAAACACCGGATTCATGTGGACAAAACACCTATATAATAAAATCCTTTGCAGATACACCTGAGCCTGTCTCAGTGTGGACAAGGCCTCAGACATATTTTAGCCCATCTCTGGGTCAGTGCCAGTATTTAGTAAATACAACATTCCTAACACCACACAATATCTGTTTCCTGCCTCTATTTTGGGATCATTTAAAAACATTTTAGTTTACAGCGGAAGGATATTTGTTTTGCAAATGTTAATGTTTGGTGTTTTACAGTAGTTGGGTGACAGTTTTTGTGTTTGGGTTTAGGGTTAAACAAACATTCATACATTCATTTGAACAGCAATCATTCATATTTTCATTCACACACATACACTATAGTTTACATCATGGTGACTGGTATGAGTCTAGCCTTAGGCATGACATTAGCTGACGACTAATCATGGTACCCTAAAGCATATTATTGAAGTAGGTTTTTATTTTCTTATAGACTGTGAATGCATCTATTGTTTAGGGTTTGTGCCCACATCACAGAGGCTTATGTAACAAATACTGGACAAATCTATAATTAAGGTGATCCTATAGGATAGGAAAAAATGCTAGGATAAAGGGAAGGGCAATGAACATACAGTGAGACATTGTGCAATAGTATGAAGTGTATTGTCAGTGATTCATTCTTGTTGATACCCATACTAGACAACCATTCATTTTTTTAAGGCCCAGCATTAAGCAGTTCCAGGTAACATTAGGTAAAACTGAATGGCTGGGAATGTCTTTGATCCACATTTTTCCAGTCACATATGATAGGACTGTCCCATACAATACCAATAGTGCCATTTAACGTCGTCCAAAGAGTAATGAGCTTTCTACAAAACAATGTTGCTTGATGACAAAAGATGAAAACAGCTGGTAAATGTCCCTTACGCAAAGTCAGGTAAGAGGAGAGTGCTCTTTGACACAGATAGCATCAGATCCACTTAGTCATCCCATGCTCTACTACAACACCTGTTTAATGTTATTTAAAACCATTTAAAGACCTAAAGAAGCGCAGAGAGAGTGACGTCACATACCAAAGGCGTTAGAGCACATCTTTGTTTATCTAGGTTCATTCTCAGACCTATTACACGTAATCATTCTGTGGAGAAATGCCAAGCCCCTTCCAGTTATAAGAGCAGTCATACACGAGATCTGTAATTAAGTGTGACATATGTATAGTGCTGTGACATAAGCCTAGTACATATCATTTCACCCAGACAAGGTTATTTAAAGGTTTCTGTCACACATTTATTAGTTGTGTCAAATAAGTCAACATGTCTATAATTATAGACTATATGTGCTGTTGGCAAGAGGCAAGGTACATCCTGGAAAATGACATGTTAACCACAGAGAATTTACATAGTGCCTTTGTAGACACTCAGAGCCATACATTAGTACTTTATTCAATCAATCTTCTGTAGTGTCTTGCCCAAGGACACAATGGCAGTGTACAGTACTGGTAGCGGGGACAACCTTCTGGTTAGTGGGTGAACAGCTCTATCTGCTGCTCCGCTGTAATGTTGTACTCTTTGTGCCAAGCCCAGATAAATGGACTGCATGCTAGGAGACAGGTGATAATGCTGTGATCTCACCTTATGTTGTGAAAAAATCTTAGCTTTTCTGCCACTGGACACCTTTGAATGTATAGAATACATTATATTGGTAGGAATGGTGTATGTATGTATGTGATTTAAACATGTACAGTATATCTGAAAGTAAAGAGGACTTGGACTCTAGCGCTGCAATTACCTGGCAACTTTCCAGTCGTATATATTTTCCCCCACTCCTGCAGCTGCAGAGCTAGGCCCAAGCCCTCAGTGATCCACATGATAAATGCTAGAACATGAACAAAGACTTGTGAAGACATGTAAAGGTTTTATTCTGTATAGTGCTACAAATCTCCTGTGTTATATGGATATAGAGAGTGCATATGTCAGACCTCTGAAATTAATGCCCAAACCAATATTCATCATTTTAGATAACTTTATTAGACATCCCATGGTTTACAACATGCCTGTGTCTTGTCTTCTTAAAGGGATAGAACTAGCTTCAAGCTGATCCAGGAAATAACAGTAGCTCAGTAGGTAGATCCATTTGCCCACTAATACTAATACTAATACTAATACTAATACTAATACTAATACTAATACTAATACGAATACTAATACTAATACTAATACTAATACTAACACCACCCACCTTGCCTGTATGAATGGTGGTGATTGTAGAGGTCGTATACACAGAATGGCAGCCACATCTCTGTAAGTCTGCCCCACGGCAGCTATGGCTACAGAAGTAACTCATCACCACTGAGTGTGAATAGACAGTCACACTCAGTTGTGGTGAGCTATTAGAAATACCAATTATTATTACTATTCTATTTAAATTATTCAGTAACACTAAGCAAAAAATAAATAAATAAATAAATAAATAAATAAAAAATAAAATAAAAATTAAACCAAAGTAGAAGCACTAATTGAGTGCATATCTCAAACATTCTAGTTCAGGGGTAAAAGCTATTCATTAAGTTCTATGCCTCACCATGGTAAAGAATGCACTAAAGAATGCATTATTATATCCATTATATAATGTTTTTTCCCCTTACTGACCTCTTGTGGATGGAGTAAGTATTTGGGGGGGGGGGGGCATTACTTTTAGATTTATCTTGCTTACAGACTCACCAACAAACCAACCACCAGCAACACCAGCACAACATAACCTCTTGGTGGAGATAATAATATCAAAACAAATAGGTGGTTTCCTTACTAGTTTGCACATACCATAAACTTCAGAGCTCTACTGTACATCACAGACTGTTGTAAAAGGTTCAGCCCAGACACTGACATGAAGGTGACTGTCATAGACTGGTTTTATTGTCATCACCTTCTCCCACTCCACTTCAGCGACTAAGTACAACTGTCTGTCACCTCTGTGAATGTCAAATATTTAGTCTGAAAGGCCAGAGAGTTTTCCCACATTACTAACAGTCAGCTAATAGCCCTCATACCTAGGAACACCTTGCATAACTGAAATAGTTAATCAAACCATTCTCTTTGCAGTAATGGTGAGTAATGGTTTATGGCAATAAACTGACTGCAGACGTAAAAGTATTCATAAATGTTTGTACAGTGATACCAGAATACATAATATCTCAGAACATTTCCCTTTTCCCACACATCTGTGTCTCAATTGATCACTACAGGTCACCAAATGAAAAAAGGCTTTTGTAATTTTTGGACAACTCCCTCCAGTGAACTAATGCGATTCAAGATTTATCCAAAGCAGCTCACACAGACTTCTTCCCGTCATGATAAGTAATGTCAAAGTCTAACCGCAAAATTATTACTGGCTTTTAGGTATCATAGTGAACTTATGGGCCTCCTAATTGAAATGCTTAAATAACCATGGTTAGACACGAGGGGCCAAATTATTGCTCAAGCTTTTAATCCACAAAAAAATATGCTATGCTAATAAATGGCGATCCTAATAAAATACTATGGACTGAAAAATATAACATTCCAGAAAGTTAATAAGAGTTTATAATAAAAGGAAATGTTAACTAACATGCAACTAGAAGCACTGAGAGAACAAAAATCTCTATCAATTTTGGCCCTGTCTCACAATGGTATGGTAAGATATAGTGCCCAGATGTGGACTAAAAATCTGTGTCTTCTAGTTCAGGGATAAATGCTCTATCCATTGAGCTACCACAAAGCTATAATATCTCACAATAATAAAGAAAATACCTGGATCAAAATGGTGATCCAGATCCACAAGAAAGACAAATGTTTCTTTACTACCCCCTTGTGGCTGGAGTTAGTATAATTGACATTATTAAGGCTCTTATCAAGTGCGCTATGCCTAATTTGTGTATTTATTTTATAATACAATAAGCTGAGTCTGTGTTGGCTTTATACATTAAGCCCAAGTAAGGGCAAAGGTACATTTACCGATAATACCATTAAATGTTAATTACCACTGTCTGTTACCTTTGAAAGTTTTCATATTTACCAATATGACAATTTAATAAATGCCAGTACACAAATGAAGAAATCCAAAAAATAATTAAAACAAATAAAGTGTGTCAGTCATGTGTAGGCGTTGACTGTTTAATTCCAGGTTGCAGTCAGACTGAATGAATCAGCCTGATTACCTCCACTCTGAGGTCTATGTAATGCAACTAGAAGGAGCTTAGGAGGCTTGTACAGTGATATTTTCAGAAAGTACAATACAAAGAAATGTCTATGATGAAGATTTCAGTGAATGCCAGTCCTCTGTTTAAACAGGCTTTTATTTGCCTGTAGTAGAGAATAAGTAGTGATCACTGTGATGCAACAGAAACCAGGGCAACAGTGTGTGTAAAGAAATGTAATAAGCTTGAAGCTGGAGTGTGCGTTTTCTGAAGTGTTTTATTAGTGTTGCTGATAGTGAAAACTAAAGTGCCTCTGTTTTTATAAGCCTGCCTCAAAAAAAACAACCTTGGATCCTGATAACCTGGTGAACTATAGGCCTATTTCAGGTGTTGGAGAGAGCAGGGTCATGGGTTGATGTGTGCACAAGGTACGTTAATGTGAAAATACCAATGACAGATTAATATGGGTAGATGGTTAAAGCTTTCCTTAAATGGCTCGATTAAAGAAACCTGACCTCTAAATGACACACCTAGGTCAGTGTACACACACACGTGCATATATGCGAAGCACGTAGACTATGCTCCCATTACTGTACATTGGTGGTGACTTCATCTCACCTGAGGCTGTGGGAAGGTGTGTGAGTGAGTTAACTATTACCTGACTGTGACTGACTAATAAGTAATAGTACAGTGTTAATGAGAGTGGAATCTGTGCTGCTCACATTAGCCTCATTACCACTGATTGTACTGTCCCTACTGTCTCCACTGTGTGTGTCTGTGTGACCTTAGCTGTTGAAAGTTTCCATGACATATGGCATGTTTATACAGTGTTGTCATAACATGTGAGAGTCAGGTATGAGAGTAGCTCAGAGTGGGACGCATAATCTTATGTACTTCCTGTTGAGGCTGTGGGTCACACATGGATCTTATGGTCACACCCTACATTGGTGAGTGATGCGTTTGTGGTTCCATACCTCCTGCAAAAAGCTGCAAAAAGTCTAGTGCTGTGCATCACACTGTCAACATTTTATACGTGTTTTTTTATTCAGTCATCTTCCTGCGCTTATTCCCATTGTCAGGGATGACACAGAGACATACACAGACAAACGACCATTCACTCTCACATTCTCACTAGGGGCAATTTAGAGTCACCAGTTCACCTAACACATGCACATCTTTGGATGGTTCGGAGGAAGCCATTTCTTTTTTTTTAAACACATCCCATTGTTTTAAATTCATCATCAATCATATTTGATTAATGGTCCAGCAACCCAAACCTTGATCAGCTTCAGCTTCTTCCATTCAGAATATCAATAATATGCATGTGCTGTATGTCAACAAAGAGGAAGGTTGCTACAGTAGGTGGCAGTATTTGAAATGGTGTGAATGGGGCTACACCCAGATAAAAATATCTCATTCCTCAAGTCTTCTGAGTTTATAATTGTCATGTAGTTGAAGTGACATTGTAAAAGCCAATGGCAGAGGATTTCCTCTGGATTAACTCAGTGATGTAATGCTAACATATGGAGGATTTCCCTGTCACTGGTTCAAATGTCCACACTGATGAGTCAATGCTCTGGATATACTCTGGTTATAAAGGCTCTTTTTGTTATGGAAGTGAGCTCAGCAGAAAAGGCGTGGCTCTTTCAGGTACAAGGTGTTCAGTGAGAGACTCAGGGAGGACAACTGGTTTCTGTTGGCACATGGCACAATCTCGCATACTTTCACAATAGTTATTAAAAAATCTCAAACAGTCTCAAACAGGAAACTATCACTACGATTGTTTTATTGTTTAATAGTTTTGGACACAGTTAATTAATTTATTTTTTTCAGCTTTTTTTATTTTTATGTGTTATTCATTTATTTCATTATTACAAGATACTTGCATTTTTACATGATAAATACTTCACGTTTATACAAGTTAAAGTTTTATGTTATTATAAGATAAACTTTTACATTAGAATGTTTAATGTTCTCGCCTCCCAGCAAGGAAATCATGGGTTCGATCCTTGGCCGGCCAACACACAAACTCTCTGGGTGGAGTCTGCATGTCCTCCCTGTGTTACCATGGGTTCTCTTCAGGTACACCGGCTTCCTCCCACTGTCCAAAGACATGCATGTGTTAGGTCAATTGGTGACTCTAAATTGCCCCTAGTGAATGAATGTGAGAGTGAATGTTTGTCTGTTTGTGCATGTCTTTACCTGTCCAGGGCCCAAAGTTAAGAAGTTAGTTAGGAAGAAGTGGAAGAAGATGAGTGAATGAAAGTTTTATGTTGTTATAAGGTTCTACATTTTTACGAGATTAAGTTTTATGTTACTACAAGATAAAATTTAATGTTATTATGAGATAAAGTTAAACATTTTTATAAGGTAAAGTTATGAGTTGTATTTTGTAAAATGTATTTTTAAGTATTTCTCACATAAAAATATGATAAACTAGTATCTTATAATAACATGAAACATTATTTTGTAATGTCGTAAACTTTATCTTGTGAAAATGTGATATCTTGTAAAAATGTGATGATTTTCTTGTTCTAACAAGAAACATATCACTTAAACATGATACAGAATATTTTTTCTCATTAAATTTTCATGTGTGCCCTACATTACAGTAAAGTAGGGTTAGTCTTATGCCCTATTTATTGTTGGCACTGTGCTATTATTTGACATAGATAGTACAGTGACAAGAAATCAGAGAAGAGATAGGGAAATGACATGGACCAAATCTGCCAAAGCCGGTAATTAAACCTGGATTTCCCGGTACATGTACGTGCACTTCCTTTTCACTACCAGGGTTAGGGTAACCCTACGTCTTGAACTCATAGACCTGTTGTTCCTGTTTCTGTCATTTGGGGTCATTTTAATCATGATAAGTCTTAATTTTTTTATCTTCATCATTCCTATGGAGATGGAATTTGCACCCTATTAAAAAACATCTCTCTGACTCCTGTCATTTGAATGAGTTGTAGTGACGTGTACGTCTCTGTCTGTTGGTGATGAGAGAGCTGTAGATCAACAACAGTTACCTCAACTGTAACTGGTCTGAACCTCACTGAGTGTTTCTGTTGAAAATATGATTACTGACTCACTGTGTGTCACTGTCTCCTGTTGGAGGTCAGTCAGGAGTTAATATGGAGCCCTATGGAGGACAAGGACATCTATAGAGCCATTGCATGTCCATGTCATGACATATAAACATTATTCATTCCAGATTGTCAGTGTATTATGTTTTGTCCTAAAAGACAGTGGTTTGCACAGGATATTTGTTCCATGTAATCTTGTCCTTTGGCTTATCAGTTCATTCTTATCTAGGTAAATTTTGACTTGAGCACAGCCTAAATTGATGTCCTCAAATATAATATTCTTAAAGGGATTCCTTATAAAAGATCTCTAAACCAATTTGTACATGCAAGAGCACAATGTGTTTGTGCACAAAAAAAAAAAAACATGAATTAAAACAAAACCATGAAAAATAACTAAGTCTATGTGAAATTGTATTATTTATGTCAACTGTTCTCATTGAACTTTAGTATTTAAAATGTTGGGAAAGAGAAGAGCCCAGAGGTCAGAGACCTCCACCACAGCATAATTTACTTTGTACTGGTCACTGGTGACTTCAGCCAGGTCCATTTTCTGAAAATGTAATTAAAATCTGACCATAACTTCTTGATATGAGTAGTAGTTGTATATTTTGCAGCCTTATTTGTTAGCCTCAACTCAAAACACAACTAGTTAAAAATAAATAAATAAATAAATAAAATAAAATAATAATAATAATAATAATAATAATAATAATAATAATAATAATAATCAAAGTTGTCTTACAGTTAGGTGCATTATTCATTCAGTCCTCAGTCTGACTCAGATGGTGAGCTACTGTAGACACAGCTGTAGACCTTTGGCCTCTCTGACCTCCATTAAACACACATTTATAATAACATGGGCAAGGTGGATGAAGTGCCTTGTCCAATGACAGTATGGAATGCAGGTATCAGGGATCAAACCACCAACCTTTGGGTTAGTGGGCAAACATCTCTACCAACTGAGCTACTGCCACCAAACAGCCTTTTATTTAGTGGTTGGCAATCCTGCTTCTCAGCAAAGAGGTTGTGGCTTCAATCTCAGGGCCAGCCAACTACAATCCCTGACTGGAATATGCATGTTACCCCCCTGTCTCTGTGGGGTTTCTCTGCGTACAGGAATATATTATATACAGTATGTGAAATCTTGAGTTTAGGCAGGTCACTGGCTTTTTTAGAACTAATAAAACCAAATTTACATTCTGCCTACCGTAACAGGCATAAGCAAAAGTAAATTAATGACTAAATATTTTGGAAGATTACAACACCTTTTCCAGAAAGTCACCCTATCCTGCTGCATTATTCTTTTTCATTTTCTGTTATTGCAGCATTGTGCCTGCAGCTCCTCCCAGTGGAAGATCAGATAAGAGAAAAGGTTAGGCGTATTTGTGTGGAAAAAAGCATGAGTTGTGCCTTCACTGGCAAAAACCTTTAGAAAAGCTATAATTACCCCACCTGATCATAAAAGATCACTTACAAGCAATAACAACCACAATGCCACCATTCATCTCTAAATTATACTGTGGCTTCCTCATAACAACTACTCCTGCACTACTGATCAAAATCACTTCCATATTAGTCATGCTTTGTATTTCCTAATTGTATACCATTAACTACATTCAGTGTGATGGATAAAGCCATGTGTCATTTTTTCCCCTGTCAGAAGTTAGAATACACAAGGAGTGGCGTTAAGTGGGGAGTGGGGAAGTCTGTTGGTTCAAAACAGAAACAGCTGCATTGCTCAGGAATGAATAATATTTATGAATGACTTTGGATCGTAGAGGTGGGATGGAGGAGGATCCCGCTCTCCCTCCCACACATACACAGAGACACACACACACATACACACACACACTCTCTTTATGCTGTTTTCCTCCAAAGTATCTTCAAAAAAGGTTAGTTAAATAATAATAAAAAAATAAATAAATCTATCAAATTTTGTTTTTTACTTAAGACAAATAAGCTTTCTAGAGCTTCAGTAGGAACGGGCTCACTAAACAGGATTACTCAAACAAGCATGAATTGAACAAAATGCTACTCCAGGTATGTTTTTGAGGTGGAAAGATCATTATTACAGTTAGAAGTCAATTTAGCATAATAAGGCATCTTTTATCAGTTTATATTGTAGCTATTTGGCATTTGTTTATATGTGACAGTGACAGTAGACTAACAGGAAACAGGAGGGGATTACTACCACTAAAACTACTGCCACTTGGGAAATAAATGTATATTGGAGCCCCCTAATACAGACTGTCCTCAGTTGAAGAAATGCTTGCATATTGATGGCCAAACAGATCTAAAGATATTATTTATGTACTTTAAGTTATATCATAGATACATAGAAGAGATCATATTGTGCCAAGAGTGTTTACCCTACATACACTATATTTCTAAAAGTATTCACTCACCCACCCAAATAAGTGAATTGGGATTATGGTGTGGGGTTGTTTTTAGGAGCTGGGCTTGGCCCCTTAGTTTCAGTGAAAGGAACTCTGAATGTTTCAGCACCAAGAAATTTTGGACAATTTCATGCTCCCAACTTTGTGGAAAGAGTTTGGGGATGTCCACTTCAAGTTCCAACATGACTGCACCAGTGCACAAAGCACGGTCCATGAAGACATGGATGAGTGAGTTTGGTGTGGAAGAAGTTGACTGGGCTGCACAGAGTCCTGACCTCAACCTGATAGAACACTTTTGGGATGAATAAGAGCGAAGACTGCGAGCCAGGCCTTCTCATCCAACATCAGTGTCTGACGTTGGATGAGAACGTTAGACACATAGATGTCTGACGTAGATAGATGCAAAGGATGGACCAACATCATATTAAACTCTATGGATTAAGAATGGGATGTCACTTAAGTTCATATGCATGTAAAGGCAGGTGAGCTAATACTTTTGGAATATAGTGTAGATTTTCACTAATGAGACATGGTATTCAGTTGTGTTCATAGTTTTCCAAAGTTTTCTGTTGCAACCGAGACCCAGTCTCGTGACATGTAACGTACACGGAAGATCACTGGAAAATCGCTTGTGCCCACAGTGAATCACTGATTCTTCGAATGGTGTTTTCTCTCCACGAGACCCCACCATTGTGTGTGCATCTGCAGGGTTTCCATGCCACACGCACAACACAGACATAACATTTAGACAAGCCACATCTGTGTTTGAAACTATACAGCACTGGCACGCTCTTCATTCATCTGCAGCTCTCGTGAACAACAAGACAGTGAAGCTCCACCACATTTCACATTCATTTTACTTCACACGTGTTCTAGAAACTTTCCAATGAGTAAATAGTGTGAATTCAAAACACAAAAGTCATGCAAAGAGTTTTGCTGTGGAAATTCCCCCTAACTTACTGTTACCAAAGGACAGGTCATTGAGTTCACTCATGTTATTGTAGATGCATCTAAGTAGCATCTGGCTTTACTCTTTAACTAAATGGACCAAAGTTATGAATGACCAATCATGACTATCTGATGTTTATCAAGAACTTTTCTGCTCATTTCTGGATGAAAACATGACTTAACCTTTTTCAATTTGCAAACTTTTTGCTGTCTGGGGACAGGAAGTTAGGGGTTTGGTGTGTTTTGACACTTGCATGCACTTGGATGGAAGCGTAGCTGTGTCTGACCATACATCATGAGAGAACCCTCAGTGGATGGCCCAGACTTCTCAGAAGTGCCTTCATTTATCATGCTGCTGTTTGCTGTTTAGATGTAAAAACCAGATTACATGATTCTCAAGTTTGTGTTCCTCACATTTCAAGAAGATTAACTTAAACCCATCAAAGCTTTATTATGTCACCAAGGAGAATTGTTCTTTTTCTATCATGTCAGGCAGCACATTATCTTCAGAAACACAAACAAGATTATAATGAGTGGAGTCTGCATCTCGTCCTTGTGTAACTGTGGGTGTTTTTTTCTCCCACTGTCCAAAGACATTCATGTAAAAGTGCATTTGTCCATCAAATTGTGAGTGAACGTTAGAGGAAAAAGTTGTCTGGCCATTGTCCTGTTCAAGATTGTTCTCTGTTCTTTCATCTTATATACTAACGAGGTTTATGGTAAAATCAATACAGCCATACCTTCAAACAATGTACAGTATGTCAGCATGGTGGCAAGGTAGTTATGGCTCATGCAAGCATGAAACAAGAAGGTAAAGTCCACCACTAGGTCATGCTTTTTCTGGTATTGTATTCCTTTAGCCCGTGGCTTGCTATACAGTAGTTGATCAAATACTCTTAACACTATTACATACTGACTGTGAAGACATTCAGGCTTATTAAATCGCATCAAAATGGTTTTGGGATGTTCATCACAAAGACAAAATTACCCCCTCTACTGCAGAGAGACGTGATGTCCAAATGTAAGCCAGAGACAGAGAACTGCTATATGACTGAGTGAATTTAGAATGGACTAATATAAAGCATGTTGAGACACTTTAGAAAGCTTGTAAAGTCCTTTATAAATCCAATCCATTTTTATTATTATCAAAGCTCCAATCTTTGTCAAAAAACAAAAAACATTTGAAGATAAATTGTGGTTTGAGATATAACCTTCTATCTGTTTACAACAGTCTCTTTAAACCCAGCTCAGACCAATTAACAATCAGACAATCTAACATCAGAAGGAGCAGATTAAGCTGATGGTCCTTAGGTGGGACGACCTGAGGACCTGTGCACTTCACACCTGAACTAGTTAACCTACAGTACCTCACCACAGGCTACCCATGATTCCACCTTGCTAACAATATAAGCATCTATTCTGTGACGTTGTTTGAAATGGAGAAAATGGAAAGTCATACTTTTGTTCACGTGTCAGGAAGAGGGGCCACATTGACGTCATGGTATTTCAACCATGGTCTGCTGAGCAATCCAGATCAGAGTGCCAAAAAAAAAAAAAACTAAAATCTGAAGTGGACCTGATAATTTGCACAATCAGTCTGAATGATGTGGAAGTGAAAAGTGCTGAGTCAGAACTTCAGAAATATTTGGCATTTGTTCCTTAAAATAAGCAAGGCTGGACTTTCAGAGAGCCGCTCATCTGTGAGAGTCTGTCATCACACTGACTGGAATCAGAAAAGTGAATCAGTGGCAAAAGAAACACCAAGGTCAAAAACTGGCCAGCGGAAAAATACAAAGCCATGCTTCTCTACCCAATCAGTGCCAGCCTGCACTTAATGTGGTATAGTGTGCAGCTGTAAACAACATTTACAATAACTCACACTACTAAATATTAGTTATGGATAAGTCAACAGTTAATTGATTATTAATAAATTATTACTTCAACATTAATAAACACAATTTAGTTATAAACATTGTTATTAACTTTAATTCTTGAGTAGTAAGCTCTCGTAAATCACAGGTAAATTATAAACAGTGTTCATTCAGTATTTATAAATTGTTTATTCATTAAGTTATGGTAAATAGCTATTGTGTGGTGAGTTATTCTAAAATAATAATAATTAGGGCTGGGGAAATGATCACGTTAAAGCAGTATGTCAATTTATTGATTTAATTGATTATTTGATCATAAATCACATTTGCAAGTTTTGTTTGCAATGCACAAGTTTACAGTAAAGTATGTGACGGTTAATTCAAAATAAACTTTCTAAATTTACAATTTTGTGTTTTTACGTGAATTCATAATGTGATTAATTGTGATTAATAACTGGTAGTTATTAATCGCGATTCATTTTTTTCTGATTTGCAATTAATTAGTTAATTTTTTTTTTTTTTTTTTTTTTTTTTTTTTGATTGATTCTCAGCCCTAGTTATAATTTAACTGATAGCATATTTGGCCCAAATGTTTGGTAGACTTTTATGAACATGTACTACTTAAAAATTAAAAAATGACAAAGTTCAAAACTTGTAAAAGCCACAATGACATTTTACTGTAGGACATGCAGGGATTTTTTTTTTTTTTTTTTGACTTAAATTTAAGAAAGTCATAACCATGCAGACAACTAATAATAAAATAAAATAGTATTTTTATGTTAAATTGCAGTGTTATGTTATTATGATTACACTTTTACATGTAAGCCTAATTAATAAATAATATACATTTACTAAATAGATTTTTTGTATTACCTGTACATGTGGATTTCCTCATATAGCTTATATTTAATTTGAAAAATAGATTTTTACGCAGTTACATTTTATCATTCAGTCACTACTGCTACTTTTATTTGTTCAATACAAAGCACCATTTTTAAACTGTCCTTACCCTGATGGAGGGTTGGACGTGGTATTGTAAAATATGTAATGTTGTGATATTGGGCAATACAAAATTAAATGTATACTTCTACTACTGTTACTACTACTACTTCCTACCTCTGTTTTAAAGTACTTTTTCTTTAGATTTTGGCTCTTCTATCTCTAATTGTGCATAATCAGTTCTTTAAATATTAGAACTAACAATAAATCTGAAAATTAGAAAAAACAAATAGAAAAGAAAGAAAAAAATATAGTTGTCTGTTCCCAGTACCCACAACCCTATGGGACTAAGCATAAGATGGATGATGGATGAGTAAATAAATCTAGTCATATTAAAATACCAAGATAGACATGATAAGATTGTCAGAAGAAAGTCTCACAGTTTCATTTTGCATTTTTCCAATTACATGTCAACTACAGTCCATCCTCGGCAGGTGTGAGACTGAACAGTGACGTGATAAGGTTGGTTTCATCTGCCGGTTTCTGTTTTGAGCCTATTCTTATAATAACGTCAATTTCCACAGCTCCCAACACAATCAGTCTTATCAGAGGAATGCCCCGGCCAGTGACTCACCTCCCAAATATCATACACAGGAGGTACTTTTTTTTCTACCTGAGCTACATGCAGACTATTCAGGAAATTCAATTTTACAACCTCCAGCATTTACAATCTCTACATTTAATTTATGACAGTATGAAAATTTATAAGCATCTGGAGGCTTTGACATTATCTCAAAATGGTAAACATATGTACACAGACCTGGACTCAAACAGGGGGTTTTCTAGTTCCGGAGTAAATGCTCAGGGACAGTAACAGGGAAGGAGGAAGTCTTTGCTTTAAGACCCTAAGATCATTGACATATAGGGGATTTTTACTGTTAATAATAAAAATACGTTTCAGTTCCTGTTTGGACTGGTTCTAGCAGGATATTAGACATGTTTTTACGGGGGTTCTCCAAACACAAGTTTTAGGTGCACTTAGTTCAACTTCCTTAATGCTGTCACACTATACCGGCACAGTGGCAAAGTGCGCACAATAAAGTCCGCCTTAACCAAAATCCATACAATGTACATTTCTTTGCTTGTTTTTGCTCTGTTTGTGTACTTAAATGTTAATTATGTTGAAATACCTGTTTCATTAAAAAAAAAAAAAAAAACTGGAAACAAGTCATTCATCAAACATTTGGTGTTTTTTTCTGGTTTAGAAAAACAGTTGCATTGGGACATTCCTGTTTTTCATAAAACATGAGAAATAGTTGCACACATCTGTGATTTATTAAAATTCACCAAAATATTCAACTTCCACTCTGACCCAGTGTATACTGTTGTTGTGTCCGTGAGCAAGACGCCTCACCCACATTGCCTCCTCCTGTCACAGTCTGTGGCGTGACCAGGTGAATAAAGGGAAAGTGGATATCAGAGATTGTAAAACTTAATAAGATAATCCCTCTTAGCAGCAAAAAATACAAATGTTTCCTCTGCAGACATGACAAATCCTGTCTGATTCCATTATTAGTTAATCAATCAATCAGGCATTACTTTATTAGATCCTCAAGGGATAATTTTTGTGCAGCCAGTAGTAACAACATATAACACACAACAGCACACAAGAGCATCTAATACAATTAAAGTAAGAGCTGGTGTCTAAGATACAGTATAATGGTATAAATAAATATTATAAACAAATGTTAACTTGACTGTAAATCTGTTGTCCTGTGACTGTATTAAATGGGTAGATTTTTTAATAAAAAATATTGCAACCACAATGAATCACAAGCCAATGTACTCCTTGTGGCAGTCGCAAGTACTGATAAATGCAAAATCCCAAATTATAGATCCCCATTTTCAAAACTTGTGCCTTTTGAAGTGAGATTTTAAACTTTAAAATATTTCAACTTTATAGTAGCTTAGGAAAATACATAAAAATACATTTGAAATATTGTAGGCCCCCCAGAAAGCTTGAGTGTACAATTATTGTTATCCACCCCATAGTTTGAGATTCATTCTAATAGGTGAAACTACTGTTGGTGGCTGTACAATGAATCATGTAGGGTTTCCATGGAAGTCTATTTGGAGCACTGAGTTCATGAGAAAAGTCACATAGCCAGTGTAAATGCCGAAAGGAGAAAGCAGACTCACCACATAACCACCAACAAACTTTCCTGACTTTTCCATGTCTTGGTTCATGTCGGTAAATTTTGGCGCTAACAATATGTGCCATCAGGAGCATACTCAGTGGACCAGACCTGGGTATGACTGTGAGATCAGCAGACTCTTGCATGGTGCATGAGGGCCACGTGCTGGTGATACGTAAAAACATATTTACACTGACAACCTACTCTGCCGTAAAGAAAAAGGTCTTTAAAATGTCCCTCGTCATTTGATCATTTTCTTTCACCTTGTCTGCTTTTGACCTGTTCATGTGATTTTCCAGCACAGCTCAGGTGATCTTCAAGTCAGGGTTACATTTAAAATAACCTTAAGTAACCTAAAATCAAATCAAATAAACTTTGTAGGGCTTGCAAGACATGTGTTGTGTAACTTCTGACTAATGCATATATTCAAGCATAAATCTAGTTATTGTGAATAATAAATAAAGATATAATACCAAACTAGCAGCAGCCAGAGTAGAGACCTCTGACAAGGCAAAACACGCCTAAACACCAATGTAAGCTGCTATACATTTACAAAAACTGCAACAACAGTTTATTTTAACAACATTTTATCCAATCACCTCTAAATGTTCTTCTGAAAGTCCATCTCTTTAGAAACATTTTTAACAGGGGGAATTCCAATTCCAGATTTATATGACTGTTATCTCTATGCTAATGTTATATTAATCTGGCTTTTGATAGGATTGACGGTAAAAAATACTGTAAAAAAAGAAATTTGTATTGTCATCAAAAAGAAATTTGTTTCTTGTGTCTTTTCCATAAAGTTTCACACAAAAAAAATCCATCTGTAACATTTTCAGTTATGTATGTTACAAACAAAAGAGGCCCTATCTCACAATGCTAGAATTCTGTAAAAGAAATCCTGGATGCAGACGTTTTTTCACATTTGTTTTTTGGCCCATTCTGACATTTCTTGAAAAAGGTAATCCAAATCCAACTATACAGTTTGCTAACAGGCAAAAATAAACTGATTGGGATAGCCAATTCATATCAATAAATCAACAAAATACTAAGAGTATTTCTAGCAGGGTCTTGCTTTTACATTAGTCCTGTACTGTGCCATCTCTGAGCTGTATTAGTTTTTCTTCTTCAATTTGAAACATTTATTAAATCAGTGTGGTGTCCTGAGTGCATTTTCCTAAGTGATAAACATCTGCAGAACAATAATACAAGACATTGCAGACAAGGACATACATGAGTACTTATATATGTACAAAAATCATACATTCATACAGTAACACATAGTACAGTAAACAAACTTTCAGTCTAAAATACAGCATGTTGCAAGTTAAGTATTGCACCTGCCCTGAGCTAAAAAATAAAATAGAATATGACTAAACTAAAACCAGCAAGGACAAACCTATCAAGAATAACTACATAAATCAAATATCATCATCATACATAACATTCATAAAAACAACCTTCAGAACAGAAGAAAACATGCAGTAAATAAAAAATAAAAAAATTTAAAAAACACACTCAAGTGAATCATCTTTCAGACGTTGGAATAAGAGAGAGCTTCAAGATTAGTTTTACATCTGTAAGCTCTGGAAGTTTTTTGTAATTGCTTCAGCACATTTTCTGACATTTGTAGCCAGTGTGGAAAAACTTTACACACAAAACTAAATACTCAAGTCACAAAACATCTCAGAACATGTGCAAAAACACACACCGTGAAAAACTTGTAAAAATGACAACTGTCAAAATATGGAACACAATCAACAATCAACACACTGCACTAAGAAATCAAAAACACTTTTTACATTTGTCCTTTTGATGTAACAGACCTAAAGACCAAGTGTCAGGAAACTTCTTCATATGCATGCAAGCATAATATAATTTATAAAATATAAACTTTGTACTTTTGAGGGTTTTGAGATCAGAACTGATCTAAATCAGAAGCTGAATCAGGATGGCTCAGGATCTGAAGAAGGGTCCCTGGGCGCTGCAGTGGGCACTGCAGGTTGCCCGAGTGGCACTGGATGATGGGTGATTTTTCATAAAACATAAGAAATAGTTGCACACATCTGTGATTTATTAAAATTCACCAAAATATTCAACTTCCACTCTGACCCAGTGTATACTGTTGTTGTGTCCGTGAGCAAGACGCCTCACCCACATTGCCTACTCCTGTCACAGTCTGTGGCGTGACCAGGTGAATAAAGGGAAATACAGTGGATATCAGAGATTGTAAAACTTAATAAGATAATCCCTCTTAGCAGCAAAAAATACAAATGTTTCCTCTGCAGACATGACAAATCCTGTCTGATTCCATTATTAGTTAATCAGTCAATCAGGCATTACTTTATTAGATCCTCAAGGGGTAATTTTTGTGCAGCCAGTAGTAACAACATTTAACACACAACAGCACACAAGAGCATCTAATACAATTAAAGTACGAGCTGGTGTCTAAGATACAGTATAAATCTTGTTTAGACTCAGTCTACAGTGGATGCTTGTGTAGATTCACTGTTTCTACTAAACCTGTCTGTTCCTCCTTCTGTCTGTCTCTAAAAGTCTACTCATCCTTTGATTTTTCTGTTATTTTTTGCCATGTATCCCAGGTCTATGAATGTTAGTCAGAGAGTGCAGTATTTTGGTGGACAGGGTTTAGGACCTAACAAAAAAGTGTTTTAATTTTGACCTGTGTTTCAAAAGCAGATAATTGTGTTTTAGATTTTGCAAAACATATTGTGTAGTTTTGTAATAAAAGGTGTAAGAATGAGAATGTCTAGAGTTGTGCCAATTTGAGCTCTTGCTCCCTGAGTGTCAAGTTTTATATTTTGTTCTTTTATTTTAACTTTAGACTAAGCAATAACAACACCTATGGTCATGAGCTTTGGGTCATGACCGAAAGGACAAGATCCCGGATACAAGCGGCCGAAATGAGTTTCCTCCGCAGGGTGGCTGGGCGCTCCATTAGAGATAGGGTGAGGAGCTCAGTTACACGGGAGGAGATCGGAGTAGAGCCGCTGCTCCTCCACATTGAGAGGAGTCAGCTGAGGTGGCTCGGGCATCTTTTTCGGATGCCTCCTGGACGCCTTCCTGGGGAGGTGTTCTGGGCATGTCCCACTGGGGGGAGGCCCCGGGGAAGACCTAGGACACGCTGGAGGGACTATGTCTCTCGGCTGGCCTGGGAACGCCTTGGGGTGCCCCCGGTAGAGCTGGAGGAAGTGTCTGTGGAGAGGGATGTCTGGGTGTCCCTGCTTAGACTGCTGCCCCCGCGACCTGGCCCCGGATAAAGCGGAAGAAGATGGATGGATGGAATAACAAAAAACTGTTACATCTGAACAGACTCTCATAGGACTGTATGGAAATGCATGGAAATGCATGTCTGACATACCATGACAATTGGCTGACCCATTTTTGTTGCAATGACTCAATGCACTAAAGTAATTCCTAAATGTTTTTAAGAGTTAAACTATTCAGCTGAAAGCCACTGGACAAAAGCAAGTGACAGTGTAAGTTTAGGGCACAGCAGACTGTTGTACAAAATTAATTGCAATATATCACCAAAGCATTTACTCTCTGTACTCTCTAATGTACCACAGCCACTGAGAAAAAAGTTGATGTACAGTTTTACCAGGTTACAGAGGCAGTAGGCTGACCTCTAGTGCCTGATCCCATGAACAGCAGGTGGCTCTGACCTGGACTCACCCTGATGTTCAGCCAACAGCCCAGATCCACTGAGCTGATCACGTAACACACTGGCTATGAATGGAGCAGGGATATGCAGACCCCTGGGAATGGCACAGTGAATGCTCTCATCCTGGCACTAATGCTGGACACCGCCACACCTATTCCTAGAAAGAACCACTATAGATATAGTCAATGTTCTTTTACCGATATATATATATATATATATATATATATATATATATATATATATATATATATATATATATATATATATATTTGACATATCAGCATATAGACAAGGTCAATTTGGTTCTCGACTGATCTGATGCAGGATCGTTTCTAGCTTTGTGGGGGCCCTATGCAAGATGCTGTTTGGGGGCCCTTATTTTGAAATTCGAAACATCGAAACAGTGTTCAAGCACCCTACAACCCACATTTGGCTCTGGACCCACCACTTGGGAACCTTGGGATCTGGCATAAAGGCAAATCAGTCACTTTATATGTCCATTATTTAAAGTCATATTCCTAAATAGACATAAAAAGCTAAAAAAAAAAAAAAAAGAAAGAAAGAAAAGAAAATAGAAAAACAAAATTTGTGAAATTAATTTGATAGTCGCTGGGAAAGGTCTCAATTTAATGAACATGAGCAATAAAGAAATAATTAGTCTATTATACATGCAGCCTATACTGTAACTACTTTAGGACATCTATATGGAGAGATGCAGAAGAAAGACACATACAAGTACATTAGCTTAGCCATATAAGCCTTGGTGACAGACATATTTAGAGCAAAAGGATCGAAATAATCTGCTGAATACTTTTTTGAGTAACCAGTGCTTAGAGCGAAACGGAGAAGAATGCCCCGCTCCTGACATGCATGCCCCGTGTGTCCAAATAAAAAAGTACAGTAATCCTTTAAGCCAATAAATACGGGACAGAGACAGAGAGGCGAAGGACAGGAGTCAAACACTACTGCTGCATGTGGTCAGGTAAGAAAGGGGCTTGTTGTAAAGCAGTTAGTCAGTAATGGACACTATATTAGACATGCAACTGGTCAATGACATATACAACTTTTTTGAAATGTTCTGCTAACAGAGCAATAAACAAAGCAACACCATTGTAACAGATTTAAATGTCTTTGTAATGCCACCTGATACAACTTCACAATAGGGCTCCTCTCATATAAGATCTAATTAGGTCATTAATAGTTAGCCATTACTGGGTGTTAAACAGTTTCAAAATCATTACTAAGCTCGTGTAAAGGATTAGAGAAAAACTGCAATGTTGCCAACCAGGGTAATACCTTTTCAGTGGTACATCCTGGCACACTGCGAGCTCTGCCAAGCAAGAGGTCACTCTTGTCAAATATATTGTGGATTCAGAGTGTAAATATAATTGATGAAAAGTTTGTATGGCTTAAAATAGCAAAAAACAAATAAACACTTGAAAAGGCCCATGCTTTTTCTCAAGCTTTTTGAAATACATTTGGACATTTCACATTTTATAACCTACAATAATGTACATGTATTGAAAACGTCTTTGATTTTCACTTTGCAGAAAATGCTTGGCTTATGCTCTTTGGAAACACTGTACTTTATATCAGCTCTGCTGCAGTGAAGCACCACAGCGCTGAGGTCTTTCTCTCTCTACAGACACCACTGCCTCTTGATTCTGTTGGGAGAATTTGAGTTCAGACATGAGAGGAGAATCTTCCAAGTGCTTACACTAAAAGGTGGGGGATAGACAGAGCATAATAAAATGGCAAATAGCACAGCTATAAGCAACATCATGCTAACAGATAGATCAATGAGCTGACTGTATTGTAGTGCCCGCAGTTTAAGTGCTGAAATTATTAGAATCCAGAGTCCATTGATGTGTATATGCTTTACAAACATACAGGAGTGCTTCCTGGAGAAGACAGAGTTTCATGTGTTTATAACATGATTCTGGTGATACTGGGGCCCTTTTACATACTCCATGGGGCCCCAATGCACTTGCCACATGGACCTGACATGGGGTAGATATAAATGATATTAGAGTAGTCATCAATCCAGATCGCCAATGGCTATGTAAGCAAATGACTAGGTCCCCTCAGAAAATGTGATTTTATTTATTTTTGCCCGATGCCCATCCTGTCTGTGTGTCTTGCTGTGACACCAGTATGCACTGTGTCAAGTGGGAAACGATCCACCAACCCCTCAAGTCAAAAAGACAATGCTTAACCTCCTGCGCCGCTGAGTTTGCCACTGCCCAAATAGCCAACCTAAAATACTGGCCACATATGGGGGCCCCTTACTTGGGAGCCTAAGTAATTGGTATGTCTATTCAACTGCCACATCCAGGCCCATGTCATCCTTAATCACTGCTTCCTTTAACTGTCACTATTCATTATAAACTACATTTCCAGAAATTGTTTTGTAAGCATAATCTCTTTCTGCACTGACCTTGAGTATAACACTTTGCTTGTGTTAAAAGGGACTTTTGCCACAAGCGATTCATAAAAAGCAACCCAGAGAACCTCTATTAAATCTCCACACCACTTATCTGAAACCCCCCTAAAACAAATCTATCAAAAGAACGTGTTTTTTAACTTCATACATGAAAAAGTACAGTTCATAACATTAAAGGGCCTCTTGTGTAACAAACAAGTAGTATTTCCAGCAGTGAGCTACAAGTACAGAGTGATGTTTGTGTTTCTAAATAATGAATGAGCTCGTGATGAAGACTCTGCAGACACTGTTGGCCCAGAGCTAAAGATGTTGCGAGTGATTCCTGTCATGTGTTCTGCCTGGAAGTCCTCTCAGATGTGGAGCTCTGTCTCTGAGATATATCCTTTTTTGAATAAGTTAACTCCTTGTGTAACACTAGATCACAGACTAGAATGGTCACAGCTGGGTCAAGTGACATGTAAGAGGACACCACCATTTGTAGTTTATAGGTCTAGAGTTTTGTCAGCATTTTGTGCCTGCCTTCATTGTGCTAAGTTGGACTGCTCTATCAAGTGCAGGCCACTAATTCCTGAAGTCAAATCCTCTTAAGATCTGGGATCTATTTCTGTTGGGTCTATAGGGTCTTTTTTTGAAAGCTCCATTAGACCAAGCTCATTGGCTGGAAGAGACACACGCATGACGAGCAGGAGACAGGGGCCAGCCACAGACAGCTGAGCGGAGTGATCGAGAGGGGACCAGGATACGCGCAAGAGCAACTGGTGCTTTGTGAGAGGGGTAAGGCCAATTCAAATCAAGGTGTTTATGTAAAGCTTTGTTTTGCTGGCTATTGCTTTATATGTAGCTGCTTTTTGAGAGTAAACAGACTAAAGTTCATCCAGCCTTCTCTAGTAGTGATATTGGGCTATAAATAAAAATGACTTCATATAACCTTTGTTCTAGGTAGGCAATGTTATAAAGTGACCGCTATATCTGTTCTCAATGCACACAATAGCTTGACAATGTATATACTGTATATATAGCATTTGTTTCTTATATGTTTAAAATCAAATCAAATGCAACTTAAGCCAGGAACAACAGGTTCTTTGACAAGTGGTTTGTCATGGGTCTGTGTCTAAATTACAATATCACATGAGTGGGAGATTTAGAATGGCTGTTTTGTTTATCTTTTCCAGCAGCAACCATATACTTATTGTTTTTAGATCCAGTGTAAGAACATAACATACATTCATTTCCTGGTGGCTTGTGCACAAAGCTGGCCTTGTGAAGGACTATATGCAACATCTTAATACATCAACTGGACCTCATAGCTAATGTCACTCATATTTGGACACATGCATTTTTCTAAACCAGTGGTTCTCAAATTGTGGCATGAGTACCAGTCTTAGTCTTTATTTAGCCCCAGTTTAGTCCTTTTTTAAACCCAGTTGAATCCTGGTATATTCCTTTTACTTACATAAACCTTCTGTCCAAATCTATTGGAAATTAGCAGCTCTGCTAAAACATGGCACAAAACATATTTACTTTTTGAGGTCAATGCATTGTTGTGTCCCTGTCAGATAAATACATTCAAAATTCAAATCCTAAAGTTCTGATTTAGTTCATATTTTTGGCCCAGTTTAGTCCTGATATAGTCCTGATTTAGTACTGGTTTAGTTATGCTCAAGTTTAAATTACTATTTTAAACTGAAGCTGCTAAAAGTGTGTATGTTTCTAATACAAGCCCTCCACATCCAATTCTAACTTACTTAATTCGATCATGCTACAAGAGCTAATCGCGAGAAATCTCCGCTTGTGGATTTAGGGGTTAAAAGGTGAACCCGCAGATCTGCATCAGGACCGTTCACAGGAAGACAACTACAATAATTGAAACACTAAGGACAGGACATTTAATCCAATGAGTCATCAGCTCTGCACACGTCACAGCTGCCATTGCTGACATCATCACACACTTGATTTTGGTAGACTGTAACCAAAGCAGCCAAGGCAATGAATGACATATACTGTAGTTAGATGGCAGTATTGTGAATCTTAATTTATTTCAATGTGGTTGCAGCATTATTTTGGCCGGTTAATTTACTATTGTTGAGTTGTCATTTGTCATTGTTAAAAGGCATCTAAATGCATGCATCAGAGATTTGTTGCCGTGCAGTAATCCTCTTAGGCTCCATTACTTTAATTGAAATTGTCAGACTTACTTTGCATGAAGAAATTTTTTATAGTACACACATTTACTGTTTGCTATATTAGTATTTATTCATAGACTAATATGCATTCACTTTTACAGGGTGATAATATAAGATGATGCAAGATTTATTTAATGGGTGCAATAACTTTATTTGACATATTCTATTAACTTCACATTTTGCATGCTATTGTCCTATGACTAGATGGGGAATTGTCCCACTGCCAGATGTGGAATGGATTGTTTTGATATCTTAAAGAATTATGTTTATTTATTATCAACTATCAGCAATTATTAATTTTCTTTGTTTATTTTTTACAGAAAGCTAAAGCCTGAAAAATGTCTGACCGACTAATTGACCTCGAAGAGTCCGCAACCCAAACAGGTAAGCAAACATACATTTATTATTACATAGAACATTTACTTTGATGACATACAGACAAAGTAAACAGAGTGGAGAGGATAAAAGCCTCATGGTGCATAGACCATGGTTATGGTTATGGTTGCATCTTATAAAACGACTCGATCAAATGGTATAATGTTTCCTGGTTTGTACAGGGCCAAAGGGAGTGATCAATGACTGGAGGAGGTTTAAGTTGGAGAGCATGGACAAAGAAACCCTCCCACCTTCAAAAAGGGAACTGCTGAGACAGATGTCCTCCCCCAGCCGGCCAAAGGACAGTGACACCATAGCAGACCAGAACAGAAAGGTACAAAGACAGACCTCTACAAAATGACCTTTATGTAAATGTTTTAGTATAGTGAATCTAGTGGCAGTGTTAAGGCTCTGTTCTGAGAACCTCCATATAATTATGAAAACCTATGCCAGGGAAATCAGTGACAAGACTCTAAAAGAGAACAGAAAACAGAGCAAAAATGTATCACCAAAATAAGTGTATATAAAAATTGTCAAAAAGTGTTATTCATAAAAAGTGCATCTTCAATACAGTGTTGAGAAGGTTGTTAGCCTAGACTGGTCAGGCAATTATTTATCTGTTTTGTATACAAACCAGTAGTTTGGTCCCTGACAATATGAGTTGTAGTTCCAGGAGTGGAACAATGTAAAACTACCACTTAATGAAATTGGACCTACATAGACAAAATATGTTTGAGTGGAAAAGGTTTTTGCTCTATTACACTTCACAAAAAATGTGTGCATTTGCATGGCGAGGCTGTTATTACCCAATAGGATCTGAACCTTAAAAACGAAGCTGTGAATTAAATTATTTATGTCATCCCTGAGCCTGTCAATACTTGCATTGTGTGTATAGAGAATGCAGATTTATTTCTTGGATATATGTGTCCTTAAAGTATCAGAAGGGCCTCATTGTGCACCACATACAGTCATGTTGGGTCATGCATGTACGTGGAGCTTAAGCATAAGTCAAGTCATCCACATTCTTATAGCCCTGAATATATTCAGTACATTTCAGGTCATGTTCTGTTCACAAACAGAAACCATCTGGATATGGCCTATAAGAACTGGATTTTGTTAACAAAACTGATTCAGGTTACAATGAATACCATCATGAGTTATGAGTCTCATGGCCTAACCCTCCCTATCCCTTTCTCAGATGAGTGTCCAGGAGTACGAGCTGCTGAAGGAGGAGGACGAGGGCTGTCTGAAGAAGTACCGGCGGCGCTGCATGCAGGAAATGCACGAAAAACTCAGCATTGGCCCCAGATTTGAAGGCGTGCACGACCTGGAGAGCGGAGAGGCCTTCCTGCAAGTCATTGAGAAGGAGCACCACAGCACCGTCGTGATCGTGCACATATACAAGGTCGGGGTCAAAGGCTGCGAGGAGCTCAACCACTGCCTGGACTGCCTGGCCACCGAGTTCCCTACAGTTAAGTTCTGCAGGATCGATGCTGTGGCATCCGGAGCAGCAGAGCGCTTCTCAGATGAGGTTTTGCCAACGCTGCTGGTTTACAAAGCCGGTGAACTGATTGGGAACTTCCTGGCTTGTACGCAGCATCTAAATGAGGAGTTTTTTGCCACCGACATCGAAGCCTTCCTCAACAGCTACGGCCTGCTGCCAGAGAAAGAGCTGCCTGCACTGGAGGACGAGGAGGAGAATGAAATCGAGTGAACACTCAGATAGAGGATGACTCTAAGCTTTGAGATAGAGAGATACCAAAGACTGAGTGTGCTACGACAAATAGAAGATTGACCACTAGCCCATTAGCGTTTGTGGAGTGTTATCATCTGTTTGATAAAAAAGCTCAGTGTTTGAAAGGCTGGTTTCACAAAGACTGTTTAGGCTGCTGTAGTTTCACAAGTCAGATATGCTTCTAGTAAATCACAAAGATTTAGAGAGGAAAAAAACAAGGCTGACCAAACATAACCTTGATTACCTCATCGAGAAGTCTACTGGATGAATTGTAACAAGTGGAGTTGGAAAAATACATTAGACCTACAATATATTAGCCTAATTGTTTGTGTCCTTAACATGGGTGTACATGGAATCTAATGGAAAGTTCTGAATATTTATGCTATGATAATATATATATATATATATATATATATATATATATATATATATATATATATATATATATATATATATTTATTTTATTTATTTATTTATTTTTTTTTTTTGGCCCTCTTAGATCATGTCAATGGAAAATATTTTGATAAATCTGATAATGTGAATGTTATGAATTATTGTAGGAACAAAGGATTAGCTCACTGACTCATAATGCATCGTGATATCTTTATACAAAATAGCATATCGCAAAAAATAACTATGGACTAATGTTTTTGGTCATTTGCTGAAAAGTCAAATGATAAATTCAGCCTTAGACCTTTCAATGAATAACAGTTTGGTAAAATTATATTAGCCTGTTGATACATATTGATATTTTTACAGTAACTATTGTATATTAGCAAAGTAGCATATAGCAACAATAGCTAATAGCTATAATGTCTTTGGTGGTTTGGTTAAAAGGTCAAATGATAAATTCAGCCTTAAACCTTTCAGTGAATAACATTTTGGTAAAATTGTATTAGGCCACTGACACATAATTAGCTATAGATTTCATAAGCACAGATTAAAAACACTGCAGCTTTCGCCTATTTTGATGAGGTATTTTTGTCTCACTTTGGCACATTTAAAAAGTAAAAAAAATAAAATAAAATTATGCCTGGTCTTAATCCAAATATGTAATTGAATAAAATGAATATAGACTATAATATGATTTATTGGTAATTCTTTCTTTTTAAACTTTTCCTCTTTGCTTTGTGTACATGACGTACCAGGCTACCTTTGTGAAACCAGCCCTTATGTGGGTCCATGTAAATACGGGGTAGTTTTTAGTACAATGTGAAGATAAGATTGCTCCAAATACTTTCTGTACTGTTTAAGACAGAAGCCAAAATCTTAACTACTGTAATTCACAAGAACTACAATATCAGTAATGTTAGCATACATTACACACTGTATATACATCTATATAAATATTCATTAAAATACTTTTGGTAGCATTTTGGTGAACCATTCATTCATCCATTGTTTGTTGAGGCAATAGTGAGGAGTACTATTAAGTTTTCTGCCAAAAAGTCTACAGCCACTTGCATAATTTTGAGTGAGCACATGGCCCAAATATGAATTCCTGAGATTAGCACCTCTCCTCCCGGTGAACAGAGGGAGCCATGTCTGGAAAAAGCATTTTTAAGAGTCTGGAAGAATGAATTAAACATCGATTTGACGTCATTCAGTAGTAGATAATCTTCTTCTGTTTATCTTGTGTTTTGAAACTCAGAGGAAAACGTGCAACGCCTGAACTGCTGCGTCATATTACTCAGCTTAAGTTTTGACTCAACTCAGTACTTAAGTTTTAAATAGCCACTATTAAGTTTTAAATGACCACTATTTTTAGCAGTGATACATGATAGAGTGGTCTTGTGCAAACCCAGTGCTGCAAAACAAATGATGCTTGTCCATTAACATGTTTTATTACTGATGATAAGTTTTAGCATTTAGCAGCATGATTCAGTCAAAATGTTTATCTGTTCACGTGAAGTCATCGAGACTGCTGGCTTCTTGCATGGATGGACAGGGAAACTTTATATTTATAGTTCATTTTATGCAATGCTAATGCGAACCTAAATGGCCACTACTGATTGAATGTGAGGGAGAATGGTTGTACTGTATGTCTGCCCTGCACCAACTGACCACTGTTCTTAAGGAATGCAATAATAAACCATGGCTTTGTATAAACTGAACTCAACATTATCACCATTCTTACACTATCATTGCTCAACCTTCCAAGGTCTTTCAAGGCTAAAATAAGGTCTATATTGTCAAATTGTCCTATCTTTTGGAGCTGTACTAAGATATGGATTCTACCACTGTCAGCTTAGGAAATGTAAACATCACTGCACTGAGTTTCTTGAAATGTAAGTAAATGAAATAGCACAATGTTTTCCAATTGGGTGGGTGGAATTTTTAAGATTCAATATACACATATATAAATTTGATAACCTCACAACCTCAAAACTGACAAAGTTCTGTGGTCCCCCTGCAATCTCTGAAGCCCCCCTGAGGGAGTCCCGAACCCCAGGTTGAGAACCAATGATATAGGGGATAGAAACATTACTGCATTTGGAAGTCAATGGAAAAAAGTAGGGGATAGGCCAAAAAGGACAAATCTCCAGCAAAATATGTGAAAGAAGGTGGAGTGGGCAGTCACATGTTCCCTGTATTTTTCTGTTAGTTTTGTAACAAATGTGTCTCTCCTATGACCCTCTACTGCCTCGGGCATAGCAAAACCATTATGGATAGCCATAAAAGAAAGGGAATTTAACCTCAAACTCGAACTTAAGTCACTTTGTCTCTTATGACTATCATTCCGAAGCAGATTAACAGATTCATTGAAAAAACATTATTATTTTACCATCCACATTAGATCCTTGCACTGTTGGCTCACTTTATTCTCTGAAACAACCAATGCTGCTTTTGCCACCCCACTGTGTCTTTTGTTGATGTGTAGACCAGAGATCTTAGCTAAGTTAATCAGGAAAATCCTCTTACGGGATTAAAGATGTAGCATTAGAGGCTTGCCATTGACTGTGCCTTTTGCATGCAGCTCCAGACAGGACACAACAAAGTGCAATGATCTAAATTTGGGGTTAAACGGGGAGATAGCATCTTCAGACAAGTTTCTACTTTGGTATATCGTGTAAGCAAAACTCCACTAATACGACGTATCGCCTGCAAAGGGCTTTCCTAATTACTTTGGAGTTTGTGAAGTGTGACACGCTAACACATACCTCTCCCAGGATATACCCGTGTCTCCATCTCGTCTGGCTACGCCTTCATAGCCTCTAGCTTCCCAACATCTCACAATAGCGTGTCTGCAGTAAATCAGAACTCTTTTCACCTCCAAGGAGAGGAGGGCGAGAACGGTTTTCCTGAGATGCCCAAACACGTCCGCCCAGACTGCTCGGTGACCTAGACCATAGCACAATGCACAAGAGTGGCAGCCAAAATGTATACTTTTGACAACATATGCGTGCCACATTTGAAGGTATCAGAATATGCCTCAGAGGTTTAGGAAAGTACAGCAAGTGCAGTAAGAGTTCAGTGGGTTCTGCAGGGGCCAATGTAAATAGACTGAGTCATTGGTGAGCCCACAGCCCAGAATAAACAGTAAACCATTAGTGAGAGGTGCATTTAGCATCAGACATACATAAAGAAAGCCTGTGATCCTGTTTGTGTGGGTAGTGGGAAACAACAAGTTACATATACTCTTTACATTGAGTAACTCTTTGATTACACTGAAACTGTGAATAGTTCTGAAATATTCACCAGTTGGCTGCCTTGGTGGCTCACCTGGTAGTCTGCATAGGCCTATCCACAAACCACAGCAACCTGAATAAAAAGCATAAAAATAGTAATAGGAACATTAATAATTCAACAAAAAGGGGTCACAAGCTAATACAACACTCTTTCAACCAATCTCATGCCCAGATAAATAGATTACCTGAGGAAAGGCACCTAGCGTAAAACCAATGCCAAAGCAAGGCTGATGATTTGGTGTGGTCAATTCTATTTTGCAACAGAACTTTGCTAATTTGAGCAGCACAGTCATCTCTATACTATTAAGTAACATGACACACAGCATCAGGCATAAGGTGGTAATGAGGAGCCCTAGTGCAGATTACAGAATGGCCCCTTAAATTATGAAGCACATTCAGTAAGTTTATACATCCACATATCATATTTTAGGATGTAGTAAGTGCACTTTGGGTAGGTCAGTGCCACAAAAAAAACTGATGTGCATTTTTGTTTATAACTTATTGACTATAATACTATAATTAAGGATTATCAAGCCCCCCCCACCCCCACCCCCACCCATGCCGGATGTTAAGTCCCTGATGACATAGTATAGATAAGCCTAAAACATGAATATTGAATTATTATTTGCCATTCTACCTGTTTAACTTTTTACTGATTTCTTGTAATTGTCCAGAATGTACCCCATCCCATGGCCAATTCTGCTGAATGAGATTCCACCACATATTTCTACCCATCAACTCTTGCCATAAGCACCTTGCAAACTAGTTAAGTCAAGCAAGGATGGGCCATTATTATTTTTTCACATATATGTATTTATACTTTCCTGTCTTTTATGAATTACCTCTATTAATGTAAAAAATGCAAACCAATTTACCTACTGATAATGTACATGACTGTACTCATGAGTCACTTTTATTTTGAACACTTGACCATGCTTCTCCGGTCCTATTCAGTAAAGTTACCATGCACATATCTTGGTAAATCAGCTTATTGTGTGATGCGCTGACTCAACACAGCTTCCTGTCCACTCAAGCTAATGTTTATCTCGGTGTTTACCACTGCCTGGATCACCTGATTCCTCCCACATCTCATGACGCTGTGATTTTGATTCTTGTTTGTACGCCTCTGCTAATGAAAGAACTTTTGTGTAGCTTAGCCCAGCTGCTATGCTCTAGTTCACACACGAAACAAGTTGGGGGTGATGTCATAGAGGGAAAGAAGGGGTCCCGGCTGCCAAATTTGGACCCCCGGATATGGGCTAGATGACATAATAGATCACATAATGGACTGGGGCTGTTATCACATAAAACATGACTTCTGTTTATGGTGCACTTTGTCAAAATGTTAGTTGAAATGAGGAAGATTTTGGAGACGTACCAACATTAGGTAAATGTTACTGGGTGACCCACTTATATAGAGTGTAATGGAATAGATTTTAATGGCAAATACAATAGCAATTACAAAAGCCATTACAACAGCAAGTCTCATAATAATTGGGTGAAAGGTGGAAGAACCTATAGTTTTCATTAATGCCTGTATTTGCATGTGTTTTATTGAGTCACAGGGGTTACAAGGGGGTCAATGGGCCAGTGTACTCTTTGTGCCAGTCCCAAGCCTGGAGAAATGGCTGCGAAGGGCATTTCCATGTAAAAGCTATGCCAAATTAATATGAGAATCACTGCATGCTAGGAGGCAGAGCATTTGCTGTGGAGACCATGGAAAAAACAGCTGAAAGGAAAGAAGAGAGGGTTTATGAAGGTCTGCCAAATGAATAAAGCTATTGAATGCACCATTGGCATCAAAATATAATTTAATGCAAGTCTGTGCACTTAATAAGTTATGTGCATGGAATAAGTAATTACTGCCTTCGCAACCAAAGTAATAGAGCTATACAATGGTTGGTGGAGGCCTCTACATAATTACTGCCTGGGGTCGAACCAGATTCAAGAATAGAATATTTAATAATATATTTCTTTCAAGCTAAACAAATAAAGATGTAAGATAATATAGGAATATAAAGGAATTAGTTAAACTTACCAACACAAAGATATCAGCAAGAGTTATATTTGAAAGGGAGCGAGCTAAGCAGGCAGGGCTGTTTCTTACTATATGCAGACTATGCACTTGCATTGGGCCCTATCTAAGGAGAATTGTTGTGGTGCAGATATCTGCTATGTCATCATCCTGCAGAAGTTGTTTCCCAGATATTAGCTGCTTAAGGTTACTTTATTATTACTTATGACTACTGCTTTAGCTAACATAGTTATTTAAAATATTAGACTTAATGATGACAATTATTATCATTATGGCAGTGCATTTTTGAGTGAATTGTTGTTCTCTTCTTTATTTTGCTTGAGTGGCTCAACTTGATGTTTAATTTTAAAGATAGGTTACCATGGACCATGGCCTATTTGCTCATAAAATGTTATAGATTGTGGCATATTTGTGGGTCATCTAAGGGATTAGGAATATCTCCAAGGCGGTTTTGTATTTGGCAAACTAAGGGCCCCCAAAGAGAATCTTTCTTAGGGCCCCCACAAATCTATAAACGGCCCTGTAAGTAAGGCAAAGTTCATTCATAAAACATGCAAAGGTATTCTGCAGTAAAAGTCCACCACCTACACACCCTAATAAATTAAAAGTATATTTAGGTCTTCATTGTGTTTAACTAATCCCCTAATTAAAGGATTGGGATGTGGATATACAGATTAGTGAAATGAATGTGACCAAATATTACACATCTACATCACCTTTTCACTCGGGTATCTGTGATTTCAAAAGCTAACAGAGGAAATCCCGCTTCCCTGTGAGTCATGGTTCAACAACTTCAAACACTCAGGATGGCTGTTTGTGTCCACACTTGTGGGTTTCTGTGTGGCAAGTGCTGACAGCCCCCAACATGGCTGACTCAGATCACCATCCTCGTTGCTGTAGGTTACTGTACATTTGTATATCTGGGCGTGACAGTAAAGTGTAAGGAAATAGCCCTGCTGCCTGGAGCGCCTTTCTTGTTTATGCCATCAGTCTTTTGTCTCGTAAAAATATCACCTTGGTTAGGCTAATAACCCATAAAACCACTCAAAACTGGTCCAGACAGGGACTAAATACCATTTGAGCATATGTCACCATAGAGGAATGGATGACCGAAAGTAACTGAGAGCAGTTTAATAATAAGTTAAATAATCAAAAAATTGTCAAATGTATGTCAAGCATTTGAACCTATTCAGTTATTATTATTTTATTTTATTTATTTATTGTTTCATTCATTCATTCATTTTATTTTATTTTTTATGTGTGAGCCGTGTATGCCTGTTAACAGCTATCTAATTGGTAAAGTTACTGGTCCCTTAGTAGGTCTGAAAAACCTTTTTAAAACTTTTTTTTTATCAGTATATCTGTGTATAGCCTGTACTCCTTTTCTATCCAATTAAAATATAGGGTGTTAGCGCCATCTACCGTTCTGTGGGGGTCTTGCGTTAACAGTCCGCAAAGCAGGCTACAACAAACTAACATTATAATAGGGTGACCACATTTCTAAACCCAAAAACTGGGATACATAATTTTTAACAAATCACGGTGCGTTTGAGCTCACCAAGTGACAAAAAAGCTTCTGAAATCCATGCGCTTTTCTGTCATGTCATTCAGAGTACATCACGCTAGGATTTAAGTTTTCAATATGATAGACATATATTTATAAAATAATGATATTCTATATAATTTTAGTGACAAAAGTCTTTAGACAAATGTGTGCTTAGTTTCCTATGCGCTTCTATTTAAAATGGGGACAACTGGAACATGATTTGTTGAAAACTGGGACATATGAGTGTTTTTAAAGATATGGCTTGGGACATGGGACAAGGAGCCTAAAGCTGGTACTATTCCGGTTAAATAGGGATATCTGGTCACCCATGTTACAAGCCATAATACATCCATGAGTACACCTTAAATACAAAGGCACATATTCACTGTAATAAACCGCTTATTAATTAATCACATAAAGCTAATTATTGGATGTAAACAGGACCATTTTAAATAAATTGTTTTGTTTTTGAAATGCATTACCCATAATACTCAGCTGGAAATGACAATCTCTCTCTCTCTCTCTCTCTCTCTCTCTCTCTCTGTGTGTGTGTGTGTGTGTGTGTGTGTGTGTGTGTGTGTGTGTGTGTGTGTGTGTGTGTGTGTGTGTGTGTGTGTGTGTGTGTGTGTGTGTTGACGTATATTAATTATTATTACTTTTTTTTTTTTACTTTATTTAGCCTGTAGTGCTCACCCCTAAAGATACACACTCCGGTACAGTAGGTGGCGGTATGTACCTTGAACGCTGGTTGCGACCTTTTTTTTTTTTTTTTTTTTTTTTTTTTATTATTATTATTATTATTAATAATGTACAAACAAGTACAGGCAAATGTACAACTGTGCAAATACATTAAGCTTCCACCTACTAAAACGGTAAGGGTACATTCAATAGTCAGGTAAACATAAACACAAACCAGTAATCACAAGTGAGTATAATATTCATACAAAGTAAAATATAATCGTAATACCAATTTATACAAGGGGGTTACAGTTTTGAAATTAATTTACATTTATGGGGAGTCCAATATGTCATACAGATCTTCACAGATGTTCGTTTTGATACATTTTACAGATTTTAAATACATATTAAATTCAATAAAAAAAAGTCTAAAAATAGGGGGTGTTTTTAGTACTCTTTGTTTGTGTATAAAAAATTTGGCTAAACAGAGAATTATGTTACAACAGAGTTCTTCATTTTTGTTGGGTAAAATAATTCCAGATGTTACCATGTCCCTAGAAATAGAACCTGGATACACAATTTTTTGTTCTGGTTGTGACCTGTCAATAAGAAAAAGAGGAAAAAGAAGAAGAAGAAACGACAACCTCAAATGTTAAACTACGCATGCTCCGCAGTTGTTGTGGGGAAAAATGGCGGCACTGCTCCAGCAGGAGCTGGAGGCGTCTGAAATCGCAAAACTACCAAAAACTATAGTACACAAACTCGAGAAGATTATCTTGGACCAACAGTATGAAATCGACTCTTTAAAGGCACAGCAGGAGCAGTTTAGGGTTGACCATGGTAAGGTTATTCCTGTAAAATTTGGTAGTTAGCCTTGCTAAACTCAGCCACTTGCTCACCATGCACTCATGTTTGAATGTTAACCAAACTACGAAACAATCAATTACTACTAGCTTAACAACATTCTAAACTAATATGAAACGTATGTCAAATCTTTATAAGGGTTACGGTCTGATTTTAAACCCCTACAAGATCTATTCGCAATGCGAAATAAATAAGGCTTGTATGTTAGCTTATCCTTTAATTAGCCCAGGTTTAACAGAGCGCCAGACTGGCCCTATATTCATCAGTATTTTCCTCTCTGCCATTAGAGCAACATTTCTTTGAGAAAGTGCAACAACTTGCCCAGTGTCAGGAAAATTGTTTATCCAAGTCGCAGGAGCAACTGAAGCTCAAGGAAGGAATTCACCAAACTTGGTATGACGGAGTACAGCAATATACAGTATCTGTACACAGTGCATGACCATATCTTTGATTTAATTCACAAATTGGTCACATTTCTGCTTTCAGAGGAGGAACTAAAAGCTGTGCGTGAAAAAAACAGAGAACATGAGACCACACAGGAGAGGTTGTCATCAGACAAGGTAAGGCAGAGGTCCATGTTCAAAGTATAATTAATTTGCACTTGTTCAAGTTGACAAATGAAAATGCTTGTTCTAAGGGGTATTTCACATTTCTCATTGTCCAAATTGGTATAACGAACTTGAAAAAAGAAGACGCCTGACATAAAC
Source organism: Bostrychus sinensis (assembly GCA_020698575.1). Classification (NCBI taxonomy): domain Eukaryota; kingdom Metazoa; phylum Chordata; class Actinopteri; order Gobiiformes; family Eleotridae; genus Bostrychus; species Bostrychus sinensis. Next base: position 9,505,195 of record CM036246.1, on the reverse strand, counting down.
ATAAAAGGGTTGCTTTCAAAATAAAAGTGTGAAGACAAATTATTAGCACCTGTCTGGCTCACATAATTGTGTATATTATTTGATTGTGAAGGCATCATAGTTTTATTTCTAAGCGGCCATGGATTCATAATTTTTTTTTTTTTTTCTCCGGCTATCTCGTTATAACGATTTAATCCTCTCGTTTTCCCAAGATAACAATATAATATTCTTGTTAGATGATTAAATAATACAGGATTACCTGAGCCAGATGGGATGCTAATAGTTTGTCATCAGGCTTTTATTTTGAAGGTAATCCTTCTTTGTTTAGGTCAGGTGCCTTCTTGTTTTACCAGTTTAAGTTGTTTTACCAAGTTGGACAATGAGAAATGCGATATAGCCCCTTACAATAAGCATTTTCATTCATCAACTTGAACAAGTGCAAATTAATTATACTTATACCGGCAGATTTCATAAATAGAATCTTTATGCGAGCTTTGGGATTGTAGTTTTTATGGCAATGATTGTTTTGTTTTATTAGGTGGTTCTGTCAAAAGCCAGAGAAGAGCTGGAAGCTGAAAAGCGAGAGCTTGTGCGGACTCTTGAGAGAAGGTCATTGGAAGTCGAGCATTTAAATGGTATTAAAAGAATTATTTCCAGAAAGTAGTTATCTTCCTCTTAACCTTCCTCATTAACTTTTAACATCTTTTGTGTCATGCAGATGATCTAAGGCAACTTAATGACAAACTGGTTGAAGCTGGAACATCTAAAATAGCTTTGCAGATGAAACTAGATGAGCTTGAAGCAGCAGAGGTCAACATTAAGGTAAGTTCATGTTTGGAATGTTTGTCAAGCCTCATCTTAATAAACCAAATGTCTAAAGAAGTTCTTTTAAATTTCAGTACAAGGAGAAGCGTATGGAACAGGAGAAGGAGCTCCTACAGGGACAAATGTCTTGGCTCAACGAAGAGCTAAAAGCCAAGAGTGAGGAGCTGTTGTCCCTGTCCCGACAGAAGGGTAACGAGATCCTGGAGTTAAAATGCTGCCTGGAGAATAAAGATGATGAGGTATGTTTATTTGGAAGTGGTTGTTGTATTTGGTTTATTTTGAAAACGTGAAGATTTTAATTCACTTCACATCAATTATTTGCAGCTAAACAGGCTCCAGGACCAAGTAACCAGTTTAAAGACTTCAAATGAACATCTCCACAAACAAAATGAGGAAATGGTCTGCAAACTTAAAGAAGTATGTAGTGGGTTTGTGAGGTCTCTCTCGACCTATTGTTACTGCACTATTAAAAGCAATGGATTGTGCTTTACTGTTTATTCATTAAGGATCTAACATACTCTTTTTTTTTTTTTTTTTTATATTAGACCAAGGAGCAACAAGCTGCAATGGAGGAAAGATTCAGAAATGAGCTTAATGCTAACATCAAACTTTCAAATTTGTACAAAGTATGTGTACTTAAAGACACATTAATCTAATTTTGAATACATTTGCTAACGTGAAACCAATGATGTTTTGTTACAGGAAGCAGCAGCAGATGCAGAGGCAAAAAGTGAGGAGTTAAGCCAGGCAGTGGAAGAGTTACATAACTTACTGAAGGATGCTGGGGAAGGTGAGATAACTTTACTTGACAGTTAATATTTTGTATACTGTTTTTCTGTAGTTTTTGTGGTGTCGAAATTCTTATGTGACTCTTGATCATAGCTAACAAAGCACTTGAAGAAAAAGTGCAGGAAATGAATGCTGACACAGATAAGACGTCTGCAGAGTTAAAGGAGAGGATTCAGAGCCTTGAGAAAGAGTTGGACAATGCCAATGAACTTCTGTCTTCTTCTAATCTCCGAGGTCTGTTTGTGTTAATCTGAGCTTGGACTTGTCATTGTGCCTTTTAAAGTCATTCTCTCTCTCTCTCTTTTTTTTTTTTTTAAATGTAATAATCAAACAACAATTCTTATAGGTCCTGCGGGGACATCTAGCTTAACTGAAGAACAACTGACAACTATGTCCCCAACAGCAGCCACTGTCTCAAAGATAAAACCTAAAATGAAGCTGACAGAGGTACTAGCTAACATTGAATCAAATTGTACACTATAGTTTTTTAAAGGTAAATTCTATTCATGGTTCTTATATTACCTGATAATGTTTTTGTAATGTCAGTTATATACAGCATATGTGGAAAGCCAAGAGCAGCTGCAGTTGGAGCGTATGGAGAACAAGCGAGTCAACAAGTATCTGGATGATATAGTGCAGGAGGTGGAAGCCAAGGCTCCAATTCTTAAACGGCAAAGAGATGAACACGAACGCATGCAGAAGTCTGTTGCAAGTCTTTCAGCCAAATTGGAGCAAGCTGTCAAGGTAAATTCTTAGGTGCAAGCTACTGGCACAATGTGTGTTCACTGAGACTGATCACTTCATTCTCATAATGTTCTGTTTAATTCTAATTTTGTGGCAAGTGCTTAAACAAGTGTTGTATTTTTGGATCATTTTGTGTTTAGGAAGTGCATCGTCTGCAAAAAGAGGCAGATGAAGCCAACAAGCGTGCTTCGGTTCTTGAGCGAGAGAGACAGAGATCTGAAATGCAGCTGGCAGATATGGCTCAGCAGGTTAGTTATCTCTCTACCATTAAATAAGCCAATGTAGGGTTTGCAGTTAGCAATATTGACTATCTATAATTCATTTATAATTAAATGTAATTTTTGTGTGAAATACCTTTTTAATAGCATCACTCATCAATTTTCACCTGAAGAATGCTACACCACACTGCTCACTTGAGTGTTGTTGGATTTCTAGCTATATGTTCTTATGTAAAAAATGAATAAAAAGTTGTCTCACTAACACACATCTTTGAAGTTATTTTGGTGCAATGCATTTGAATGCTTTTTGAAGATGTATATATTACTGTAAAATTGTTCACTGTTGCCATGAAATACTATTAATACAACATATAATTCTACACAGGTGCGAGTCCTGCTGATAGAGCTGGAGGAGGCTCGTGGAAACCATGTCCTTCAAGATGAGGACATGAGCTCAGCTGATGTTAGCAGCACATCTGACGTCATCTCTCAACACTTGGTAACCTTCAGGAGTGTCGAAGAGCTACAGGGGCAGAACCAGCGTCTACTGGTGGCTCTCAGGGAGCTTGGTGATGCCCAAGAGAAGGAGGAGTTTGAAGCCACTAGCAATAAGTGTGTAAAACAGCACAAAGATTATGTAACATATAGTTCTTTTGTTGCAATATATTCAAGGATAGTTTTCACTATTGCAGACGAGGCGAACTGGAGCAGAGTTTATCGAAGGCACAGGCCGAGTTGGAGTCTTTAAAAGAGCAGCGCAGTCAACAGATAAAGATGACTGAGTCTATTGTGAGACAAAGGGACATGTACCGTGTGCTGTTGGCTCAGGCCACAGGGGTCAACTTCCCTCAGCAAGGTAACACAGCTCAGCCACACATCATATCCAGCCTACAGTTGAATTATTTTTTCTGTCACTTCTGTTTTTTTTTTTTTTTACCGTTTATATAATGTACAAAGATAAAACTTTCCTGTTTATCTTAAGGTACGCCACCTGAGGACATGACCACTCTGACCTCTACTCCCAGGCGTTCACCTGCGACAACACCTACCACGGGAACGCCCACTGCACTTGTCTCCATGGCAACAGATTCTGCTGAGGCTCTGGAGGCCAAAGCAGCTTTGAAACAAGTAGGTTTTACAGGCAACTGCTTTCCATCTTTGCACTCCAATAGATGGCAGTGTTTGCCTGCATTTCTAGACCCATCTTATTTCAAATCTCTTATTTATGTGCACTGGTCACTGCAAATGGCTATGTAGAAAGTTAACAAGAACAAGCATACACGTTGAGGTTGGACAAAACTTAGTTACTGTGAAGTAAAATGCAAAAATAACGTAATTTAAAAATTAATTAACAATTCTTGTTGAAGTTGCAGGATGTGTTTTGCAATTATAAGAAGGAGCGATTAGAAAGTGACAAAGCAATGACAGGGCAGAACGAGAAACTCCAAGAGCAACTCACCGAACTCCGCTCTGCAAACGCAAAGATTTCCACCCAGCTGGAGTTTGCCTCCAAACGGTATGTGCAGTTATTTTGTATGCTTTTTGTGTATGCCTTTGCTAAAAAACATGAATTATCAATTTTGCTAATATGACAGGTATGAGATGCTGCAGGACAATGTTGAGGGCTATCGTAAAGAGATTGCCTCTCTTAGAGAAAAAGAGCAAAAGATGACCACATCTATTCAGAAGCATGAACAAACTATTCCACACGCTTAAAGAGGATCTGAAAGCTGCTAAAGAAAAACTTGGTCTGGCTGAGGTACGTTTTATTGCAGATCTTATATGGCCCTTAGTATATGGCGTTTGTGGCAATTTTATTGTATTGCAACAGTGATTTATTTATTTAATTTTTGTATGATTTAATTTTGTCACTCCTGTTAATCTCAGGGCCAAGTTGAAAGTCTTCGTAAGGAGAGAGACATGCTGAAGCTGGTGGAGTCCAGACTCAATCAGGAGAAAGAGTCCATCCTGAGTCAACAACAGAGTCAGAATCTTCTTCTTACAAACCTCCAGGCCATACAGGTAAACTCACACTGTTGTATCATAGTACCTAAACTCATAAACCCAGCTTAATGCTGATGCATTTTTTTTCTAGGCTGCTCTTGAGCGTTCAGAGACAGATACTCGCCAGCGCCTCAATTATCAACTGGAGAAGCAGGAGCGTGAGATCACCCAGTTTCAGAAGAGGTTAGAGAATGAGGTGGAACAGCGGCACCTGCTCACAAGAAACCAGGAGGTAAACATTTTAGTTAATGATGGGGCTTTTTGACACAGTTTTGTTACTTTCTTCCAGCCTGTAGTACACTTAGTCTATAGTAACACTTGCAACTGAATGGGGCTCCCTTGATCACAATGTAGGGTCTGAATAAAAAATTTTTCATTGGTACTCCTTACAACTTTATCTTGTCACGCACAGATTCAGTTGATTGAGACCAAGAGGCAGCTGGAGTTACAGGTGGCTTTGCATCAGAAGACCAAGGACCTGCTCAGTGCAGCGGAGATGGAGCTGAGCACCCTTAGGAAGCAGCCAGGTGGTGTAGACGCACGCCGCAGCCTGGCCTCACCTCCTACACCAACTCTCAGAAGTTGGTATATGCTATACATACATAACATGCAAAATTTCACTTTGGGGATGAATGAAGTTGAATGAAATTGTACAAGTTTTGTAAAAAGTGTGTGCTATTATTGCAGCAGTGTTAACCCAGTTTTAAAGTTGACCTACTTTTTATGGTTATCTAGACTTCTTGTTAAAGTTCATTTTTTGGTCCACAAACTGTGCCCATTTAGAACCCTTTTTAAATGTTAGGGTTAGGATTAGAGTTTCTGGAATGTAGCTGTATTTTCCTTCCTGCAAACCAATATCTTTGTGACTGTTCCTGTTTTGTTTTCCCACAATGCCAATCTCTCTGTTTAAAGGCCTACCTGGATCAGACCAGAACCAAGAGGACCTTCAGGGTCGCTTACGCTTAGCTGAAACACGGGCAGATGAGTTGGCTGAGAATCTCAAGACAGTCACCGCCAGCATGGAAATGTACAGGTCTATGGCTCAGAGTCTGGAGGAGTCCATGGATAAAGAGAAACAGGTAGACATAAAATGGTCAAACACACCAAAAACAAAATATAAAATCTAAGCAAACTATAAATTGTAATTGTCATATTTGTGCAATATTACAGGTCACAGAACAAGCCCGATCCTCTATTGAGACTCGTATGAAGCAGGCTCAAGAGCAGCACCACAAACTGGAAGAAAAACTTGCTGAAGCACAGAAAGAAAAACAAAGCCTGGAGGAGCAGAAGAGAGTAGCTCTGACTTCTCTAGAGGAGCAGGTAATTCGAATATTCATAAACCCTTTATAATGTTTTTTTATCAACTAATTGTGAGTGTGAACATGCTTGTCATTGTAGATAAATGGTCTTAAGAGAGATCTAAGCAGTGTACAGGCCGATCACCAGGAGGTGCTACAGAAACTGACCGTAGCTGAAGCCCAGCTCCAGCAGGCTCTACAAGACAGCCGTGAACAGGTAACATGTGGTTTTTTACAGTAAATGACCAGGTAGTTCAAGGCTAATGTTCAAATTTTTTATGTTAACTACTTTTTAAGGCTAAGCTAGCAGCTGAAGCACAGGACAAGTATGAGCGTGAGCTGATGCTCCATGCTGCAGATGTGGAGGGCCTGCAGGCAGCTAAGGCCCATACCCTACAGGCTGTGGAGCTCAAACATCAGCTGGAAGAGAGGGTCCAGAGGGTCAGCGCTGAGCTGCTGGAGGCCAGGGTGTCCTGGGAGGAGCAGGAGAAGATACTCAAGGTTAGTTATATAAATTAGACTCTGCTTAGAAGTTGTTTTGGTAGCTTTGGTTAAAGGTACCATTTATGCAAGACATGTGTCTTATTAAAGATCAATGTATTGGTCAAATACTCTTTTTGTTTTTTGTTTATTGCTTCATTTAACAATAGTCTTGTTTTTTTTATTCCTTTAGACCCTTGCGCATGCAGTGTTGATACAAGATTAATAGCTAATCAGCCCCTCATATTGTCTTCTCTCACAGGAGGAGACGTCCAAAGTGGAGAGCCGTTGTGAGGAGTTACAGAGACAGAACACTCTGCTGCATGAACAGATCCAGACAATGAGCAAAATACCTGAAAATCTACCACAGGCCACCAGTGACAGCGCCATGAATATCTCCTTAACTGAAGAAGGCAAATCTCAAGAGCAAGTCCTTGAGATTCTCAGGTAGACTCTGGCTACCAAAGAGCAGCTGTGATTTTATGCTACCCACCATTGTGCAGTATTTAATTTTTTGTTAATTACAGGTTTGTTCGTCGGGAAAAAGAAATTGCAGAGTCTCGCTTTGAGGTTGCTCAAGGGGAAAGTTTGCGTTACCGCCTGAGAGTAGAACACTTGGAGCGAGAACTAAAGGAGGTGCAAGATAGCTTGAGTGCAACTAGAGAACAGATGCAGGTCTGTGTTTACAACTATAATTATCACTTGGAATGATTTCTAATTACATTAAGTATCAATAAACCATTTGGTTACTGATGTGGTCCAGGTAACAGCAAAGACTCTGGCTCAGCATGATGAACTAATGAAGAAGACAGAGACCATGAGCATTCTGATAGAGACCAATAAGATGCTCAGAGAAGAAAAGGACAAGAAGGAGCAAGAGCTACAGCAAACTCAGGCAAAGGTAGTTGCACTAAAACTTTGCTGGATAAATTTTCTGTTAAGTATGTTACGCAAAATATTTTAACAATACCATCATATAGTGTATAGCATTAGCATTCCCCAATAAAAACAATAGCTAATTCAATTTAACTTGGTTTTTTTTACCTCAACCCACTTTTTCAATCCTCCTGTTTTAGGTTCAAAAGTTGGAGTCCGACATTATGCCCCTGCAGATGGCTAACTCTGAACTAAGTGAGAAAAGTGGGATGCTGCAGACTGAGAAGAAAATACTGGAGGATGAAATCAAACGGTGGAAGGCTCGGACTCAGGTTTGTGAGGCTAAAAGTTATCAGCTTGGTCACCGAGATAGTTTAATTACATAATTTTTATGCTTTCATTATAGCATTTGGTGACCCAGCAGAAGGATTCAGACCCTGAGGAATACAAGCGTTTGAACTCTGAGAAAGAAGCCCACCTCAAACGTATCCAGCAGCTCACAGATGAGGGAAACAGAGTCAAGGCAGAGATGACCAGGTTAGTGTATCGATGCATTTTAACTACGCTGAAGTACATTAGTTTAATATGTAATATTGTTTGCGTGACACTTTGGCCAGGATAACTGACGAGAGAAATCAACTAAAGACAGACCTGGAGGCCAGAAATCTTGACATACAAGAGAAGGTGAGAACTATCAACCAGGTCAAGAGGATTCGGCCGCCGCTACAAGAGTCAGTACGATGAGCTGAAGGTGAAGTATGACCAGGTAAGAGGCTGTTAATCTTGTCTTCTGTGTACTATCTATATGCCAAATAGTCCTTTATAAGCTGTGTTTTGCTGCAGCTTGAAGTGGAGGTTGCAGCAGGGCCGTCCCAAGATGAACAGACACGTCAGGCATCTGCTCAGGAAATGGAGGGCCTCAGGGACTCTCTGAACCAGGCAGAAGCAAAGATCACAGAGCTGGAAGGACAAGTGGAGGAAATCAACAAGGTAAAACCACTAAAAGGATGGAAAATGCAGTCCCATCTTGCTTACTAAAAATTCTAATATTTTTGCTCAGTTTTATATTTTAAGTTTGCCTTTTCATGTTTGTCTCCTAAAGGTGGTTGCCGACCGTGACACCGAGCTGCGTAATGGCCAGGAGCAGACCAATAGGCTTCAGGCAGAGTTGACCAGGCTGAGACAGGACATGCAGATTAAAGTATCACAAGAAGAAACTCAGAGACAACAAACAGCTGACAAAGAAGAGAAGATGAAAAAGGCCTTGTTTTACGCCAAGCAAAAGATCAGCCAGCTCATGGGTAAAATTGTGGCCCTTTATAATTTAGTCAATATAATGCACGAGCCTGCTCAACAATATAGCTGTATTGATTACTGAATAAGCACCTGCAATATCCTTATAACAACTTCTATTATTATCAGTGCAAAATGTATGTGATTGCATATTACATTTTTCCAGTTGTGCAGCTCTGCTACAGACTTGTGCAATAACACTTGTTTTTAATCTTATCCAAATCTAACTTTATCCAGGAGCCAAAGAGCAGATGCAAAAAGAAAATGAGGAGCTTAAGCACCAGCGAGAGGAGCTGGAGGTCAGAGTGAGCGCTCTCAAATCCCAATATGAAGGACGTCTGAGTCGTCAGGAGAGAGAGCTGAGAGACTTGCGTGGACAACAGGAGAGACAGGACCAGAGAGATGAACCAGCTGAGGCCGGGCCCAGCAAGGTCACTGTAGCGACAAACTTTTAAAATTTAAAAAACGTGTTGGAAAAATTCACACAAAAATATCCAATGTGTATAAATAAAATCTTTTTTTAGACGCAGGAGCAGCAGAGGAGCACCGAACAAAGACAGATTAGTCTTAAGACCACTCCAGCTGCAGACAGGGGCAGGTATGATTTACTGTTTAAAGCAGTGCCGCTATTTCACTTGTTTTTTATGGATCATATTAATACAGGGAGACTAACGCCAACCCCCAAACATTATACACTCCTCAAGATTTAATTATAAAATAAAAAGAACTATACTCTGCACATGTGTAAGGTCCTGGCAACATGTATTGTACATTTCTACAATATTTCCATGCGTTCTAGTCTATTTCCAAAAGTTTTTCTGCATGCAAAATCTTTTCTGATCCAAAAAGATGGGACTGATCTATTTGAACATACTTGTTGTATTGTAACAACATAAAGAGCAATTACCACTAAAGTACTTTGTTTATAGCTTAGTAATTTGCTGCCAAATTACCCTTTACATTGCCAAAAAGCAATGGCAGCACTGTCTGTCTGAAGCCCTGCAATCAAATCAACATTGTGCAGCTTAAAGTTATGTTTTGGGTTCTTACCTAATACACTTTTTTGTCAGTGCCAGCACCTCTGAGCCTCCAACTGCAAATATCAAACCAACTCCTGTGGCTACAGCCAGTAAGCAGCCAGTCAACCCTGGAAACAAACCTACACCAAGAGCAAGCATCAGACCCATGATCACCCCAGCCACTGTCCCAACACCTACCCCCACTGCTACGGTCATGCCAACCACACAGGTGGAGACTCAAGAGGGTAAGTTTGCAGGATTTTTATGGCATTATAGTCATTCTGGTTTAAACCTTTTTTAACCATAGTTTAATGCTGGTTTGGCCTTGGCATGCAGCTGCGCTTAGTCCTAGTTTAGATAAGGTTCTTTAATATTGAATTAGCCCATCCATTGACAAATGGAAGTTAGTTCAGACTCAGACGTCCTTCATATTTCTGTATATACTCTAAAATATAAATCTGTTTAGTTGTTAAGTTTTAGGTTGTATTATTAATGCATAATAGAAAAAAATTATTAACTCCTTGGAATACCTCAGTTGGTTGAGTATGCAGAGCATATATCTGTCATATGTTTTTATTTATGCCTCTATTTGTTTTTTATGTTTTCTTTAGCCATGCAGTCTACTGAAGCCCCACCAGTTGAGCATGTGACAGTGTACGGCAGTGCCAGCGGCTCAGTACGCTCTGCCAGCCCAAATGTACAGACCACTTTAGCCAGCCCCATGCTAACAGTGCAGCAGGTCCAGACACAGGCCACTGCGTTTGTCCAACCAACCCAACAACAGAGTGTGACCCACTCAGAGCCAGCCAGTCAGGAACCTCCGCCTCTGGTGATTGAGGCAACTCCCAGCACCCAGGTCGAGTGGCCTTCAACATCCTCTTCCTCATCTGTGTTCGGGACAGGTGAGATAATGGTTGGATGGTGAGAGAGTCTGACTATATAATTACAGGAAGTTATAAGGAGGTGGTGAGATCAGCCACGTTGTATAGATTGGAAATTGTGGCGTTCAGGAGTCAGAGCTGTTGAGGGTCTCTTGGAGTGTTGAGGATGTACAGGATTAAGCAAAATTACACCAAAGAGACTGCTCATGTTAGATGTATTGGAGATAAAATCTGAGAGCCCAGATTCAGATGGCTTTAAAATATAAACAATGTTTCAAGGAAAATTACTCAAACAAATGTTGTCATAAGATCTTACATCATTCTTTCAAATAAGGCAAGGCTATTGATTATTGTGGCAGTTTTGATTATCACTATACCCTGACCCCCCCTGCATATTAGATTACATATAAGAAAGAGGACTTTTTCTACTTGTCTCTGCTACTGAATATGTCTTTTACCTCCTCTTCAAAATCATTAACCATAGCATGCATCTTCCAGTTTCTGCTACTCCAGGAACCTCTGCGATGTCAAAGAGGCCTCGAGAAGAAGAGGAGAGCACTACTGCTGTCACTGAAGCCGAGGTCCCATCTGAGGACACCTCTAGAGTTCCTGTTTCCAAGAAACTGCGCATCATCCAAAGAGTGGGACCAGAGGTGAGAAGATTATATTAAAAGTCACAGACTCCAAAATTAAACAGAATAATACAAATGAAAGGCTTACAGTCTAGCGCAGGTGTTGGTGTTGTTGAGTCCATAAAGGGGGAGTTATATTTGAGGTTTCCGAAAAAATCCACCTTACATTCTTAAATGTTTGGAAAAACCTTTTGGAGCCCTCTTTGAGGTCTTTTTTTTTTTCTTTTAGGAGGAGATGCTCACAGAGGACAGTGCTGAGGCTGAAGGAGTGGTGCCAACAGACAGTCAAGAGGTTACAGAGGCATCCCAGGTCTTTTTAGGTTTTTAGTACTTCTCCTGTTGTAGTGAACAACACTTTAAACAAGTTGCTTTTTTCTGTAGGAAGACTTCCCAGCTCTGGACGAGGAAGAGGAGAGTGCAGTCCCTCAGTCAGTGATGGAGCAGGAGGTGACTCTCACACAAAGTGACAGCACTGAGCTCCAAAAGGAGGTGATTGTGATTTTAACAGACTCTGAGAGTGAGGAGGACCAGGAGGAGGAGGAAGAGGAAGAAGAACAGGTAGGTCTTCATTAAATATAGTTTGGAAGTACTTGTTAATATATATTCCTTAAGTTATAGGTAAGTATTTAGATCTACTGTTCACTAGTAAATTCATGCACCGAAAATGTAAATGTAATGCACAACACAACAGTGAGGCTTTGAAGTATGGTCACTTTATTCAGTTGGTTCTTTCTTAGCAGAAAAAGGTAAAACTTCCTTCAAGCTACAAAAATGTTAACATGAGCTTTTTGCAATGTGCCATTATATCTCCTGTATGCCATCAGTGTTTAAAAAAAAAAATCTTTGCCTTGTTTGTAGGACTACGACGAGGAGGAGGAGGAAGAAGAAGAAGAAGAGGAGGAGGAGGAGGAAGAAGAAGATGATGGGGGGATGGAGGAGGAAGGGGAGGACAGCAACGAGGGCAGTGGAGATGGCAACGAGGCCTATGAGGAAGAGGAGGCAGAGGTTCGACCTGCCTCTCATTTCCAAAACACTACATTAACCTTTGATTCTGATTTGATGTCATTTCCAGTTAAAATCCTACCTTTCCCCTCATAGCTAATTTCTCAGTCACATTTCAGCCCTGTGTCGTAACTCTGTCTTTGCATTAATGTTGATTTTAGTTGTTTGCTTTCCACCCCAGTCTTGGTTGTCCCTGTTACGCAGGATGAGTCAGTGTCTGTAAATGACAGCTAATGCCTTTCACTTTTAATCTAGTGTGAAGGTTTTTGAATTGGGAGATCTGCAAACCACAGAGCAATATTAATATAATAAACATATTAACTCAAAAACACAAGTGGCTAGTTTTCAAGGAATTTGTTCTTTCATTCCAATATAGTGAAGTAGTTTTTCTAATTCACAAACCTATAAAAAAAAAAAAAATTGTTTGACAGGAAAATTGTCAGATTTAAATACAGGCCACCAACCTTCTCTCTGCATGTGTCACGGTAGGTTCTCTGAAGCTTCTTCTCACTATCCATAGGACAAAGTGAATGAATGTGAGAGCGATTGGTTGTCAGCAGGGCTTGACATTCACTTTTTTCCTCACTGGCCATTTTGCCTAGTGTTCCTTAAAGGTTACTAGCCATTTAGGTGTTTTTGCTAGCTATAGTTTAGATACTAAAATGCTGCTTATGTGTAGTCTATAAGAAAATATAATCTGTTATTTTTACAATTCTTTAGAAAATGACCACTGAAAATGTACTTTTTAAACCTGTAAAATATCATCAAATAAGAAATATTTATTTAGACATATATATATATATACATATATACATACATATACACATACACACACACACACACCCTCACTCACACACACCCTAAGAGATAAAAAAAAATTTTCCGCTGATGATTTACTATAGGTTTTAAACTATGGGGATTTATAAGCATAACAGCAGAAAGACATGTCTAAAGTCGTTCAAATAAATGAAATTAATCAAATAAATAAACCAAATGGCTAGTGAGACTGAATATATTATTGGCCAAAATGGAAATCTACCTGCATTTGGCCAGTTAGCTAGTGTTAATGTCAAGCCCTGGTTGTCAGTAAGAGTCTCAAAGTGTCACCCCTGTGATTGTGTAATTGTACCCTGCCACAGGTCCATGGCAGTACTGTCACTCAGTCCAACAATCTTAATTTTCCACTTCTTAATACTATACATTTAATTTGGGGGCAGCAGCTCAGTAGAGCTGGTTGAAGGTTGGCGGCTTGATCATTGGTACCAGCATTGCATACTGCTGTTGTGTATTTAGGCCAGACACTTTACCCACCTTGCCTATATCAATATGTTAGTGCGAGGCCATGGGTGCAGAATGGAAGCCATGTCTCTGTCAGTCTGCCCCAGGGCTGCTGTGGCTACTGAGTGTGACTGAGGAGTGAATGAATAATACACCACACTTGTAAAGTGAGTGAGTGTTTAGAGAAGTGCCATATAAAATCAATGCATTATTATATATATCCATTTTATACCAATATGTCTGCTTATTTCAACCCCATATTCTCTGTATTAAGTCTATTGAAGGACTAACCTTTTCCTACACATTGAAGCAGCATATATGGAACTCTTTGAGTAAATGTTTGGACGCTCTTTAAAGGACATCTTTGTTCCACTTAAATGAGTCCAGATGTGTGCTCTGCCACCATACCCTGACTTCTTAAATGTGTGGGAATATCCCATTACAAATTTCTGCTAATTCCACTCAGGTTTTCTTTCACTTTTTTTTCATCTTAAATGTTACTCATGATAAGTATTTTGAGACAACACTGTATATTTGTGCTATTTTCTCAGGGCGTTGATGTAACCGACCCAGGCACAGAGACAGAGGAGAGTCTGGGGGCGTCCGACTCCACCCAGAGGCCCGCCGATTCCCAGACACCCAGCTGTAAGATCCAGGAAACCCTGTCTAAAGCACTTTCATGCATCCACCTCAAAGTCTCACCATGTGCTCACTCAGTGTCCCGCCACCAATTAGATATCAGACACTTGTCAATGACTGGAGCAGATGTAATGTGTTGATGTCTGTCTGAAAGGAAAAGCTGAGGAAAAAGTAAAGGTCTTGAAGGATTCACAGAAGTTTCTTTATGTAAAAATAAATTTAAGCCAGTTTTCTATACAGATGTCAGAGCTATAAATTCACTTGGTATGTTATGTAAACCTCTACCAAGAAGGTTATGTTTTCATCTGCGTTGGTTTATTGGTTGGTTTGTTAGTAAGATAACTAAAAATTTTATGTACATTTCCAGAAAAGATTTGGAACACTGTCTGAATGCAAGATACGACCAAAGATGCTAACCCCAATTACAAGGGTTCAGTAAAGTTACCAAAAACTATTAGTTTAGGTTAGATAAGGGATTTTTTTTTTTTAACATTGTTTGATTAGTAGGTTCAATGCATCGACAATTTTTCTCTTGAACTAGAATCCCTAATTTTTTTTCATTAGTTTAGTTACATACAGTATATCTTGTTTAGTCCATTTATAAATAATACTGTTTGGATAAGTTAACTACAAAGACGTGTTATTCTGCTAGTAATGCTGATAAAATAATGTTCTCTTATTATATTTTTTTTAGTTGAGGGCAGTTCATCCGAGGCTTTCTCCACCGAACAACCAATCACAAGCTCTGGGACACGTATGCCCCAGTCCCCCAGAAGAACAGTGCACCAACCTCCACGTTTGAACATCCACTCAGAGCTGGCTCCACCCGCTCAAGTTCAGGTGAGAGATGTCGTCTTATCAGGGGCACATTTTAGTACCTGTATGTTCTTTCCCAAAGAATTGGATAAACCCATTAGGTTCTCATTGGAGCTGTGGGCTATACAGTGGATAAAAAAAGTTTCAAACACGTCACTGCTTTTCTCAACAAATATATTTCTAACATGGATATTGGTGTGGAATTATCACAAGATGTCAGTACTAATCAAGTAGAGTTGGGCGATATCCATTTTTTCATACAGTCTTACTGTCCCCAAATTATCCAGGAGTATGAGATATAATCGGCTATCAGCTTAATTAAGGCTAAACTTGCCTTTAAAATTGACTTAAAACTTAGGGACATCTATTGTTTTTGGGGCAAAAGAGGTGCACAAAAAATGTGTTTCTGAAGTGTTCATTTGTAAAAATATGACATATAAGAAGTTATTTTGAAACTGGTCAAAACCCAGCAGCATCAATTTATCCTCCAACACATCCGAGTCTCCTGCGCCCCGGGTTCCAGGTCTTGCAATTTCTTCTCCACTTTATTTAGCCCTTTAAACATCTGGGAGCACATGATGATGTGTTAAAATGTGGTCATACAATGCGCTGGAGGGTTGTGGACGTCATTGTTCAAATAATTGTCTGAGGAAGTTTATTTATTTTCCATTTTGCGGGGTGTGACAGGGCTTCAGCACCGTGCTCTGCTTCTGTGGCCGCACTGACTACAGCAGTGATGCCATAAACCACTGTTTGAGGGCTTACTTAACACACGTAAACACTTGCTAAAATAATCTGTTGCTCCTTAATCAGAATAATGTGGCTTTCCGCTGTTTTCCTTTGCATTTTTTAACTGTAACATAACACTGAGGGAGACCTTCAAACTATTTTGTTTTCTCATAATCCCCACTTATTTGGGCAGTTTATTAATGTTATTCTACTTGGTTCAACCACCTGGATTAGTACTGTTCAGGACGTGCTTCCTCTTGTGCTGCAAAAATTAGCAGAAGTAGGCCTGTGCAGGGGCGAGGTGTGCATCATGGCGCATAGTTGAAGGATCTTTCCACATCCTCAGCGCGTAGCACTTCACGTTAACACACAGAGCTATAATCCTCTTTTCTTGAGGGAGCGCGGCCTTCTTTTTGCTAAAGATATCAGTGTGTGTGTCCCACTTGAATACTTTGACAGATTGCAGAGAGAGAGTGCCATGCAGTAACTGCGCAATGACGCGTTTAGGTGCGCAGCGTAATTGTTTTAATGTGACGGCAAAAGACATTCCTAAGCTTTTATGGCACACTTATTTATTCAGCTTTAAGGTCGATGCTTTAGACAACACAGTAGAGGATCAAAGATCAGAGGATGTGTTTTTTGGGTACAGACTCAGACAGGTTGGCTTCTCTTACAAGGCGCAGCCTGCGCATGGTGCGTCAGGCTGCCATGATGTCGACTGAGAGAGCTTAGTATAATATTATGCTGTTGCTGTTAATTTGAAAATATATGCTTATATTACACATAAAGATTTACACTTATCCCCACTATATTGGCATGAACCTTGGTACACATTTTAGATATTAAAAAAAAAACTATTGTACAGTTCCCCAGGAATTTAAACAACAGTATTGAAAGTGATACTGTCGTGATTTTTACATACCCTGGTATACGGTAATATCGTTATATCGCCCAACTCTATAACCAAGTAATCCATACATACAAAGAAACCACAACAAACAAAGAAATTAGATTAAATAAACTGGAATGACACAGGGAAAAGTACTGAACGCATGAAGAAAGGGAGGTGCAAAAAGACACCATCTGAAATTTATCAGGGATCAGAAAGCAATCCTGCCTCTTGTCTGACCTATGAAAAAGAGTCTCTTTACAAAGGTGATACACAGGAAACATCTCATTATGGGTAAGAGCACAAAAGGCAAAAGAGTTCTCTCAAGCCCTTTACTTTAACCGTGTTGCGGCTGAACCTGCTCATGGCTCTGGTTACAGGGTTTCTGGATTTTTCCTGTTTTTAGTGCCAAAACTGCTTCCAGTATATGTACTTTTTGCATTTTCCAAGAACACTTATTTTTTCCTTATAGTTTAAACTCTTATTCCAAGTCACCTTTTTAACTGTTTTCTATTTTTTTCTTTACAGCGCATTCCCAGTCGTCGTCCACTGGCTCAACTTGCTCATAGTGTTCCGGGCAGTGCTGTAAGTAATATCTGAATGGATGTTCCAAAAATGTTCCAGTATTTAAACAGTTTCCAGTACTATATTGTGTAACCAAAATGTGTTGGAATATCCCAAAACAACTGATCTTCTAATAGAGGATTGCATTTTGTAATTTTGTGACTATCCATGTTGTTCCTCTTCATATGATCAATTTATCTACAGCAGCACTTTGATGACGATGACAGGATGGTACCCAGCACTCCTACTCTAGTGGCACCTCATCGCTCTGATGGTTTTGACCAAGCCATACAGTAAGGCTCACACCAACACAAGATCACATTTTCACTTTATAGGGGATTATTAAGTATATTTTGTGTTTCCCAGATCCCCTCAGGTGGCAGGTGTACCTCGTTCCAGGTTCGGTGCCGCAGAGGAACTGCCACAGGCCAGCACCTCCACTCACTCTGACCTGGGAGAGCTCGCATCACAAGGAGGTACTACATAGCAAAACTGATGTTCTTGGGTTAATAAAAGTAATTTGTAATAGAGTGTTTTTTTATTTGTCTCAACAGGTCTAGGCATGTATGAAAGCCCTCTGTTCCTTGCTGAAGAAGAGTCTGGAGGGCGTAGTGTACCTACCACTCCCCTACAAGTCGCAGCGCCAGGTATTTTACTTTTGAACAAGTACTCAACATTACTTTTTGTTTGTTTTTCATTTAGTGATTCTTGTTTATCTGCCCCTCCCTGTCTTGTTACAGTTTTTTCAGAGATAGCTCCCTCTGACACTACAGAGCATGCGTCCCAGTCTGTTCCCATGGTGACCACGTCCACCCCGGGACTGGTGTCAGGGACATCTGCTGCAGGAGAGGAGAGGGACGACTTCCTGGAGCCAGACAGTGACAGGTGAGCAGCTGTACTGTCTGCGCTACGGACGCCAGTTTAGTTTGTTAGTTCAAGTGTATACCTTTCATCGTCTAAAATGCATTTAATCACATAAAGCCACAAATATAATGCTTTTTAAATCTGACAAAATGAATATATACAAATGTTGTCAATTTGAGTATAGCTGTTATAGTTGTTTCATAGTCCAAATGAACCTCTGTCATGTCTGTTCCAGAGCCAGTGCTGAGGTGTCAGTGGATCCTGTGGTCTCTCAGGCAGAAGCAGAGGAGCCAAGCCAGCCTTCAGCCAGCAGTGCCAGCCTCCCCTCCACAACCCAGGAGCCCTCCTCCAGCTCTGCGGGTACTAACATAGTAACTGTTCTGTTACCTAGCTTTCATAATCCTGTACTTTTATCTCACAAGGACTTCAAGTCTGGGTTTTAATTGCTCTGTTCTGTTTTCCTTCAGATACAAGCAGTGCTCCACCCAGACCGTCTCGACCTGGTCCCAACAGACAGCTGCAGCGCTGGCCTGAAGGCAGAGGTGGACGAATGAATAGAGGTAACGTATCTTTGCATATTAAATCAGGTTGAATAAGCACCAGAACTTTATGTGCTGAGCTTTTATTGTAAAGAGTAAAAACGGAAACTATTATTTTAGGCAAAGCTCTTAACTAATTGTGATAATGTACTGTGGTTACAATAAAAATCTGAATTTTAAGTTTATTTTATTGCACTTCACAAAGCCATTGTAGTTTATAAAACATTTAACATACATATTATATTCCAACAGGTCAGGCATTTTCTGCTCGAGGTCTATACCGAAGATGAGAGACTGGACTGAAACTTTACAATCATTATTTTGACAGAATCAGACATTTTTTCTGCTACAAAGTCCAGCTCCTGTATTTAGTTTTGAATTGTTTAAAACTCTGTTTAAAACTGTGTTTTAGTTTTGTACTTGCCAGTTGTAACCATTGTCCATTCCCAAGCAACGTTTTATGAAGATTGTAATAAACTTAATAAAAACATTTTAAGAAATCATAACAGTCATTGGGATTGAGACACTTTCTTTGGACATTTGAAGACTTCACTGTTCTGAGGTGATGTGTTGGGTTTAGGGGTAGCAACAACAGGTCGCTCACCATCCATCCTTATACGGTAGGATTTCGCTGCAAAGAAGAACAAATCATGTTAAAATAAACAATATTATAATGATGTATGCTAACCCTATAAAAGCTGACAGACTATTAGACAACTGGCTGTATTTTTTTAGAATGCAGTCCCACCCAAAATGGCTTTAACATCTGACCAAACTTACACCCTGACAACCCACCCCACACAAATGTGCACTTTTATTGGGCACTTTACATGAATGAGTTAAAAATGGTAAGTACATTTCCAAATTAGACCATTTTTATGGCCAACCAAAATGTAATTAGATTTTTTGACTTACATCTCGAAAAGACATGGTAGCTGTATCCTTCTGGTTCCCTCTTGTTGGGGATCGACACAGCAGCAGTGATGGTGGTGGGGAAACCTCTCCAGGACGTCCGGATATTGATGGCAGGCTCTAAAAGAGACACTAGAAAAAAGAAATAGACTAATGTGTTTAAACTTTACTTTGCTTTCACCTCAACCTCAACTAGCCTTCACTACTATCTATGACTCATTGTTTCACATTGTAAATCTCTTAAAATGCCCAGGACCACACAGTGTGAATGCAACTTTTACAGATGTTGACTCAACGGTGAAAAATGTACCTTGTGCTTGTACTTGTCGGGCTATCCTATTACCATGTCTGTAAATGGCATAGTGGACTTTCCTGCCACAAGATGGGTTGGTGCCAAACTGGTATGAATATTTCTGAACGGTCCCACCTAGAGGATAACATCAAATTAGTCATCTTAGTGGAAAATACAATATGGACTTTAAAATGATTAACTTCGAGGAATACCTCTCTTAAAGAAATATACTGATTCCTTTCTCCTGTTGTACTGTGGCACAGACAGAGCTGCTGTGATGTGGCCTCTAAGACCGTCAAAACCAGTCTCTATGACTTTGGGGTAGCCAGGGTCCAAAGCATCATTTTCAAATCTCCAGTACTGAGGGCCCTGCAAACAGCACCGATACAATACAGTCATTGCATTAGACAAGAATAGCATGGCAAAAATAGTAACCTGGTAACCTATTTACTTTTTTATTCTGGGACTAGACGAGTAGAGGATACCTTGAAAATGTATGTCTTGCCCTGACAGTTGCAGCGTGTGAATACAGTGTCAATGGGAGAGGGGATGCCCCACACTTGAGTGATCCCACGTGCTGGACCTGGAACTTGGTTTCTGTCCAAAATCCAGAAAAAGTGACCTGGAGAAAATTAACTGTTTAGTTACAAATAACTACTGCAGCATATTCGCTTCTTATCTCGTACCCTAAACATGCTACACTTTAATACCCACCTCTAAAAACCACCACTGTCCCATTACTGAGTGTAGTGACCCCACTGACTGGCCGCCCGCTGCACAGGTCTGTGTCATTACGGTCATCTGTAAAGAAGATTAAAAACATGACTGAGAAAATCATTTGACAGTGTAAAAAAGCTTTCGTGTCAGAGCAGGGCAATCACAGGAGCGTTTATTAGGTGTTACATGTAATTTTGTGTTCCTGGACTCCTACTGGGAGAGACTTTCCATTCGGACTTTTACATTTTATTTTCCTATTTCAAAGGCCTCCTTGGGTTAGTATTGGAAAAACAGCCACCTCTGCCAACTAATGCAGTTGAGTTACACTTTAGATGATGGTGTTTTTAACTTGAAGCACAAATAACCAAATAGCTCATGAAGCAGTCTTGGGTTTCTTTCAGACCCGCAACATCTACTGACTTGCAGCTATTTAATATTTCCAATCAAGCATACAGCCTATGTTTGTTGTTCCTTACCTGCCTGGTACTCTTTTGGATCATCCACATTCAGCCCATTCAGCACAGGTTTATTGTCAGGATCTATCACCGGTTTGAACGGCAGTGGCTTTTCCGGTTTGGGTTTTTCTTCTGGTTTTGATGTCGTTTTAGGAGGACTTGTTGGACTTGATGGACTTTGCGTGATTTCTAGTCCCTGAGCTGTGGTTGTAACATCTTTAGTGTCAAGCTCTGCATTTGTTGTGGCCATTGTGGTCACCTCTGACACTGATTCTACTGGGGCCAATGTAGGAGGATTTGTTGAGTCTGTAGTGGTCATTTCTGGATTTGAAGTGATTTCCCCATTGGTAGTTGGTGGGACAGTGCTAGAAGGCTCGATGTTTTCTGTTGTGAATAATAAATGTGTGGCTGTAGTTGATTCTTCGGCTGTTTCTGATGTAGGTGTAATTTCAGGATTCAATGTTGTGAGCTCGGGCATTTCAGAAGAAGGTACAGTTGGCTCAGTTGTCCCAGTTACAATTTCCTCTGGTTGTGTTGGTTCGGTTTGGACATCTGTAGAGACTGAAGTGGGTTCAGGTGTTGGCTGAGTGGACATAAGGTTGACCGTTGTAGACTCAGGAGGAATGGTTTGATCATCAACATCTAGAGCTGGAGTAACAAAAAAACAAATTGTGGTAAAGGCTATGGATGCGTAGTAAAGGTGAGTAACAAGTGTTTGTTCTATTCAATTCAGCAAAAAGAGAAAAGCAGTCAAATATGAGTCAAAATATCAAATTAGACAGTAATTTGAGTAATTTGAATCTAGTGGATACGTAGGATGACTTCTTATTCTTTTACAAGACCTCAGTAAAGGCAAACTGAGCACTTGTAAGAGAAGCACATTTAGATTTCTTATTGAACAATTGAGCAGTCTTGCACTTAATGATTTTTTTGGGCTCAAAATGTAAAGGTTGTTCTATTCCAATCTAATTACAAATGTCTACTTTAGCCTTAGACTTAGCCAAAAATCTCATCTTGGCAGATTAAGAAGAGCCAAGGACCATAGCAGTATTGGTCAGGGAAGTGCCTTACCAGCAAAAGTTTAAGGTTGATAAAAGCTAAATGAGTTGCCATGCCCTTATTTTAATAGAAGTACAGTATATTAGTAATGCTTTTTAGTCTAGAAGTGGTGTAATAACTGTTGGAGCCTTCAAAACCTCTTGATTGCCACAAGATTTGATAATATGTCTGAGAATGTCTCTGCTATGTTTCTCTTGGAATGAGCTGCAGAACTGCAATCTACAATGTTACCAGCAGATGCCGCCAATTTAGTATTTTTTCACATTTGAAACTATTTAGAATAAAGTTGGGCAGCTATTATAAAATAAATGAAACGGCCATTCAACTGATTAAAACTATCACATACCTGTACTGTCTGTGGTCAGTTCTGCAGTGCTGGGCTCGACAGTGGTAGCGCTTGTGTCAGCTGGTGTCGTTTCATCTTCAGAGGGAGTAGTTTGTGTCTCTGGTTGGACTGTGACTGGCTCTGGAAGTATTTCAAACCCATCGAGATCTGGTAAAGGAGGTCCTGTGGTGAAGTCCTCCAGCAGGTCAGAAGGGGTGGAGCCAAAGCCACTGGTGCTCTCTGGGAGCGGGCTTGGATCAGGACCATCCACCTCACCATTGTGGAAGATCTGTTTGGCAGCTTAGGAGGTATGGCAAGTAGTTAACATCAAGAGTCAGAAAATAGGACAGAAAATAGGACTGTATTGCTCACCACTGTCAGGATCATCTTGTGGATATGACGTGGGGTTGATGATAGGAATGAAACTGTCATCTGTGAAGAAATATTCAGAAAAAAAATGTCCTAAAGGTGCACTGTGTATAATTTGTCACATTAAAACATTGAAAGCTTCATAGCTGATTGAGAAGAAGCCCATTCATTTTTTTGAACACACACTTGGTTTGTTCAAAGAGAAGTGCATGACTCTGCAAAGCTACCATAAATATTTATAAGTTGTAGAAAGGACTGTGATGTGTGGAATTGCAATCTGAATTTTTGCCACTAGATGCCACCAAAAACTTACACTGTCCATCTGAAACAACAAAGTACCCCACTTGTTGTAACTTTGAGAAAGCTTGCATTGACCATAAAAGGTAAATCACAAATATTACCATATACTGTACCATTTTAGCATCAAAACAGCCAATGTTAAAGTTAAAGCAAATATTCAATACATTAGAGGAACATTATGGACACAGCCAGAAACATGACAGGTCTTAATCCAGTCCCATTCGTTTCCTCTAATTTGTTTCCTCTAATGTATTGAGTATTTGCCAGTTGCCTCCTACTCACTGTTTCTGTTGGCTTCTGGGATCTGTCCACTTGGCTCTTTCAGGACAAACTGAGCTGTGTCCCTGTGTGACTGCGGGTATACTTTCTCGGCTCAAATAAATCCCTTAGTAGAGCTTTTAATTATCCGCAAAGAGAAGCTATAAAGTTCATAAATGTTTGTAATAACTTCCACTCACCTGGATCATTGCCTTCACTTATTGGCTGCTCTGTTGCCTCAGTAGTAGTGGGATCTGTAGAAGTAAGAAATGACCTCAGAATGTATATGTGGATTGTGTTAAAGTGAGAATGCTTTGCCATGTTCTATACCTGTGGGCTTATTCTTAACATTATCATCGCATGAATCAGGCTTCGCTGGTGCTGCTACACTCTCCTCTCCATCTACTTCTTCTGTGATGTTTTTAGGACAGATTTAACAAATTTAATTCAATGCATTAATGCAGATTACTGCATGCATTTACGTCTATGGTCTACTTAACGTGCACCACAGGCTGAGATGAGGTTTAATATTGTTAATAAAGGCATCCCTATAGTGTGCTACTGTTTTCCATGCACCATGTCTAGTAATTGTGTAATAAGAGAGCTGTGAGAGGTGAGGCTGATTTTAACATGCAGCCATGCTTTTTTGTTCTGAATGTAAAATAATGTCTCACAATCACAGTTGTCTCTTGGTTAGTATTTATGAATAAATGAATATATGAGCATTGTTAGTCTAAGTGAGATTCAGATTTGCCTGTTCACACATTCTATATCTCTATGTCTATGTCCCCAGACCTAGACTTGAGCCAGGGATACTCTAGTTCAGGAGTAAATGCTCTAGCCTTTGAGCCACAAAGCCCTTTTATCCCACAAATTCCTGGGTCCAGATGGTGTTCCAAATCCATGCCAAAAACAAAGCATTTTTTTCCTTCTCCACTTACTGACTTTTTCTCAAAATCCATACATAACTTTTTGATTACCTTACTAACAGACTGACATCAGAGACAACATGAAGGCAAACATAAGAAGGAGATACAAAGTGGTGTTAATTTACAAAAAATGCCTCTGTCCATTGCAGATCTAGGCCACCAGTGTGAACACAGACTTCCATGTCCTATCCATAATACATTAGCTTGTATCATGGACATAGGGTCACTATGAACATGGACATGCTTGGTATATTAAAACATAACACATGGCATGCTGGCTACTTTAGTCATGTCTTACCATCTTTGTTACAGTGCATCTTGTAATCTGAACAGCACTGGTTGTATTTGACACACTCAGAGTCACAGCTACACAACCGGCCTCTCTTGAAGGTCTCCCCACAACGGCCCTTACACGAGTTCTCTGTAGAACACACATGAAGATACATAAATAAAGAATCCGTTTAAACTTCATATAGAAATTAAACAAAGCAAAATAACACAAATATCTGAATGAAGAGGAAGCACTCACTTAAGGTGCACTGAGATTCATAGTCCTTGCAGCACTCTCCATAGAGCAGGCAGTTGTAGTCGCATTGGCACATGTATCCTCTGTAGTATTCTGAACCACATCTTTCTTTACAACTTGCTGCAATTAAAGCATGCAGACATTTTACAGGGTGAGAATTAAGATATGACTGAGACAGTGTGCATATGTATATAGCTCAGCATGTGCCGCATATTCAACTGGTCTGATTTTAGGATCCAATTTTATGCCTGATCATTTTATTGTGACCCACATTACTTTGACAGAACCAAAGTCAGTCCATTATGCATTCACAGTCTCAGTCTCACTCAGTGCTGGTGAGACACTTGTGTAGCCACAGCTAACCTGGGGCAGACTGACAGAGATGTGGCTGCCATTCTGTGCCTACGGCCTCTCCGACCCCCACTGAACACACAATCACACTAACACTCATACAGTCAAGGTGGATGAAGTGACTTGCCCAAGGACACAACGACAGTATGAACTGGGGAAAACAGGATTTCAACCAAAAACCCTTTTAGGTTTTAGGACTACTGTTCTACCACCTGAGCCACCGTCGCTTTACTACAAGCATTTTCATAACTTTGAAATAGTTAGCCATTTACAAATGTGTCAAAAAGTACTCACTCTGCGCACCACTAAATGTCAGGACACAAGCCAATAATATAGCAGCAACAAATCCATATGAAGACATCCTTCTCATCCTGAAAACAGTATAGAAAAATATAGTTTTAGATCCCATGTTTAACTCCAACATTCACACTGATGAGAGTGTAGGTGTGACTTACCTGCTTCTAGTCTCGTATCTGAATCCTGCTGTGGTGAGCCTCTCCACTGCTTTTAAAAGGCTGAGAGGGAAGGTCCGACTTCCCGTTAATTGTCGGGTCCAGTCGTGTTAAAAAGGCGGTGAGGTCAGAGAGAGAGAAGGGTGGCTCCTCAGACTCAGACGCTGTGATTTCCAACACACAGCTGGAAGTAAGTCAACAGCAGTTTGTGCCAAGCAGACGCTGACATCACTCACTTCAAATGGAAAAAACATTGTGTGATGCCTTCTGTCACAAACCGGACACATCACACTGACAATCAATACACCCACGGGTGAAAGTCTGGTATTCTGTTCTATCAGGCTATTACCAGCTATTATGTAAGAGGCTAGACATTGAAGTGGCTCATTTATTTGTGATTAATACATTTTTATTTTCTTATAGGCAGCTTCTCTTCTCTGGCCAAATATTTAACTGCTTATATTTCATATCTTCTGAAGAAATCTTTAGATTGAGGTATGGGGTGAAGTCAAAAAGCTATACCACAATAACATTTACTACTAACTTGTAAAAAAAAAAAAAAAAAAAAAAAAAAAGCTGTCTGTACATACAGTATGATACTGACCTTTGTACATTTTACACTGTGCTATAATCCTATAGCCTGTGTATGTCGTCATTTAAGTGTAAATCTAATATACTATTCCATATTCCATATACTAACCCACACCACACGGTAGTCAGGGTGGGCAGTGGGGAGGTTTATTTATTTAAAGCCTAAATATTGTTGAAATGGCATAAAATGGTTTAACAGATTTTGATGATATAGTGTGCCATAAAGCCCTTAGTAAAATAGCTAGTACTATAAAAATATGGAATAAAACTGAGTCCCACAATGAGACATTTTAAGAACCACTGACTAAGAATAAACTTTATCACACTACACCATAGCACAAAAGAGATATAACAATTGTGTTCATTTTTAAAATCCATACCAGACGTTTCCTGACGCACATATCTTTTTTACAATAACATTTACTACTAACTTGTAAAAATAGCTGTCTGCACTTAGCCATTACATATGGTAAACTGTGCTATCATAATATTAATTTATGAGACTGACTGGAGACTTACTGTTGACAAAATGACTGTAGTTAGCTCCAAGGTATATTTAAAATGAGTATTGCCGATGTGTTTACAAGTTTAGATATCAAAAGGAAATGAGAAACTATTGAAATTATTATTATTATTATTTGTCAGTATATGTTATTTAGAAATCTCATGAATACAAAACAGCATTTCTGGTAGGAACAGCTTGCTTTCAAATGTATTTTTTATACATTTTTTATCAATCTCATATAAAATTGCATTTTAAACAGTTATATATATATATATATATATATATATATATATATATATATATATATATATATATATATATATATATATATATATAACTAATGACAGTAATTATGTACAGAAAGCTTGAGCATAAATGAAGCACAAAAATTCTTCTTTTTTCAAATCTATACCTAACTACTGCTCTGTTTCCATAAGCTGTGGCCCAGGTGTGGTTGTGTGGTCAGACATGTTGACTAACCATAACATGCTTGTGGTATTTCTCCATCATGTCATGGTCCACTTACAGCAGAAGGGCTCATTAGTGCACTTATGTTAAGGCAGTAATGATAACAGGATCTGGTCTACCAACCAGCAGCGCAAACACAGACACAACTTCCTTTACAGGAGCCGTGTGAAAACCTCTCTATATTTATTATCATACACTCTACAGTCAAAACAGGATCTACCAAGAGCCTGTCACTTTGAGCCCTGGAAACTAAAAATGTCAGCTACGTTTTCAAAGCGGGGTAGGTGCTCCCCCTTGTGGCTACTGCCTAAACTGAATAGATGTTGAGGGACCACTCATGATGTTTTCATATTATTACATATAGCTAATAAACCTGTAAGTGCCTGCAGAGGTCACTTTCAGAGGTCATACCTGTTGTGAAGTATCTCAGACAACATGTCTATCTGGGAGAACACAAACCCAGTCAGTGATCATAACTGTGTCTAGGGTTAGGATGCGTGACAAGTGGGGTACTATACAGGTAACTGCTCACCATGTTTAGACCTAGTTTTATTAACAAACATTAATGTTGTAAAATATATATATATATATATATATATATATATATATATATATATATATATATATATATATATATATATATATATACACACATTATTTTGCACATTTACATTAAAAAATATTTTGAGCTTCAAAATTCCAAATTACAAAACTAGATTTGTTCTTGTTTTTACTTGGATGTATGATAAAATGTTGTTTTTAATCACAACATACAATTTTATTAAAAAATTTAAAATTGATGACTATGTAGCCATACTGTAGTTCATAAAGCATGTTTTAATAGGTCATGTCTTGATATAAAATGGGATTAAATGTATTTCAGCTAACATTGTGCTACATATGTAAACAGGGGCCTGAAGCCTGACTCCCATTCATATTTATAAATATGAGGCATACTCTGTATTATAAAATAGAAAAGAACAAGAGTTATTTCTACCACAGCAGAGAGAATGTCAGGATGGCTTTGGCTGAAAAGGAAAGATCCGTGGGTTGCTGCTAGGGCAGGCAGAAGTTTGATCAGCTTCAGCTGCTTTGAATGGGTGCGGATGTATAACGTGTAAAATACCCCAAATTTTTTGAATTTTGGAACATTACTGTATCCCTTGTTTATTTTTTTATTTAACATTACTGATCATGTTATGTGGTGCAAATAACTCATGGCTATAGTAGTTGCACTGTTACCTTGTTTTTCCCTGTCTTTTAGATAGAGACTGATATGAAGATTCTCTGTGGCAGTCTCCTAAATCACCTCCTCCAGTCTCACTCCAACTGAGCAGCAAACACCTGAAGGACAGCCAAACTCTGAAACATCACAGAGACGAGCCCAATGATGCTCATTTTACCAAAGATGGATGCTGTACATTAGAAAGGAGGAAATGAGCTTGTTTACTGGATCCAAAAGAGTCTGTGTTGTTTGTGAGCAGTTAAGACCTATCATCTTGGCAGCAGTAAACAGGCAGCCTGCTCAAGCTGCAGTTCAGATGGTGCCCCACAATTGGCACAATTATGAAATCAAATGGGACTGGGTTTTATTCAGAATTTATTGTAAGACATTTGGAGAAGACCCCAGGGCCAACAAAGGACACACTGGAGGGACTATGCCTCTCTGCATGGGAACACATACACTCCATGTATATTCTACTTTAGGAGCTAGAGCTATTTTTTATTTTTTTTTACATATACATTCACCACTAATAAAAACTAAAAAATGTTTGGTGTTGATGTGGTATCTGTTTAACCCTTGCACTCTGAATTTAAAAAGAGAGAGAGATGTCATCACATGCACTGGCATATAATGGGTTAAATTTAGGAAATAATTAAATATTTGGTCTTTATGATCAGACTTGTGGAAAAAAGTTGAAAAATGTTAAGATATACTATATGACTTTTTTGTTATAACACTATTGTAACAATGTCACAATTTAGGCTAGAGTGTGTAAAACTAAAGTAATATTTGATTTGTGTTAAGAATATCAAAATTAGTTAAAACATACACACCTGAGCCAAATACCACAGAAAAAATAAAACAAAATAAAACTGTAAAACGACACTTTTGTCCCTATTGAGAGACAGTGGTTAAATGTCCTGTATGGTAACAGCTGTTAATCCCAGACTCTTTTTATACTGTACAAAGTATACATCTTTAATACTGTCAATTGTTCTCAGTCAAATGTATAAAAGCCGTATAATGGTGAACGTTGGCATTGTCAAAAATCACCTATAGGGGGAGACAAACAGCAGGATATGAGACAGAGCCTGAAAGGAACCACTGTCGAGATAAGAATAAGACATCAACAGGTGGCAGCCACTGACGATTACCTTTAACTAAGGGAGCTCGTTTCTCAAATTTTAGTAGATTTAATTGAGAATAAGCTTAAAAGATTATCTTTATTTATTTATTTATTTTATTTTACATTTTTTAACATGGAAGCAGGAAAACCCAGCCAATCAGATGATGTCAAATAATTGTTTGCAATAATGAGGGTGCACTTAGATCATCAGTACTAGTAAGATTGTTTTGTCATGCGCTAAATCCACAAAACACTGAGTGACTTTGTGGTTACATGCTTCTTCCTGTCTGCAGAGTGTAAAGATGTAAGTGCAGTGACAGTAAATATCTCATTTGTAACAAGGAAACGACCTGTGCATTTTGTTTAAATCTGTAGCAACATGTGTCATTTTTATTCTGTCCTTTCAAAGCTTCGATCGAGCGTGAACATCTCCAGTGGACTCCCCCAAGGCCTTTGAAGTCTGCACGAATCTGAAAGGACATGTGAATTTGAACAGTGAGTCATAGCAGCTGTGTGTGGCAGAGGTTTCACTGAACCACACTGGGGAGGCTGCTGGTGCCACTACATCAAACACTTTCATTCAGATTTATGGGTCTAAAATAGCTTTGTGTATTCTCAATAAATGGGCATAGAAAAGAAAGAAATACGACTTACATGCAACACTAATCATCTGTGTAAGTTCTCAGTCATCCTGGGGAATTCAGTAAAATGGATGGCCTTCTTGTTTAATCTTTTTTAATTCAGCTACAATATATTCATATTGTATTTTACAAACAAAGATGATAAATAATTTAAGAGTATTGCCAATGCGCTGCCTGTCACCATATCTGTTTACAGTTAGAGCCATTGTAACCTGAACCATTTCTCAACCTATCACCAGCATGAAAAGTGCTTTTTTTGCCTGAGGATACAAAACATGTTAACTAGGCATGTCTTTTGACCTTTAACTTTGGCTTTGTTTAAAATGATTTGCAGATTGCAGTATTTTGCAGACGTGATTCTCCACTATGTTTTTAAATAAAGGTTAAAGGTCAAAACACTACTGGAGAGGGTGAGATTGACAGGCAGATAGCTCCAAAATCTGCAGTAATGGTGAAGGTTGTAGTGAAGAAGGAGCTGAGCCAAAAGGCAAATCTCTCGATTTAACTGGTCAATCTAGGCTCCTACTCTTACCAGTCTGGAGATCTGGAGCTGTGGGTCATGACCGAAAAGATAAGATCTCAGATCCAAGCGGCCGAAATGAGTTTCTGCCACAGGGTGGCCGGGTGCTCCCTCACAGATAAGGTGAGGAACTTGGACCCCTGAGCTCGGATTAGAGCTGCTGCTCCTCTATATTGAGAATAGCCAGCTGAGATGGCTCAGGCATTTGTTTCAGATGCCTCCCTGAAGAGGTATTCCAGGCATGTCCCAACAGGAGGATACCCCAGGGAAGACCTAGGACACGCTGGAGGAACTATGTCTTTCGGCTGGCCTGGTATGCACCTTCGGAGTTCTACCTGGAAAAGCTGGAGGAAGTGTCTGGGGAGAGGGAAATCTAGGTATCTCTGCCTAGACTACTGTTTCTGTGACCCAGCCCTAGATAAACAATAGAAGATGGATAAATGGATGGGTTCTATTGGATATATGAAAAACCCTGTATAGTTGCTGGTCTGCTCAGCCCCAGTTTGGAGAAGCAGACAGGAGCGGTGTCACAAAGACAAAACCTTGCATTACTGGTTGTGGAGCTAAAGAAAAAAAATATTGAATTTTGATGTCAATGTTTACTTAAATAAAACACCCACAAGGAACATTCCCACTATATTTTGGTTCAAACACTCACATTGAGGTGATTCTACAAAATAATATTAACCTTTGGAGGATGTGCAAATAAGACATAGAATAAAAAGTGATTCTGTACTTTTGAAAGCATATATTGTCCAAAAAAATTGCAGTACAACCCACTGCTGCTCACAAATTCTCACTTTCAGCTTTAGCCTTGCTTGCAGTTGGCTGCTCTCTCCATTAGCTTACTCTCTCCATAGGCCTGCTTTATTAAATACTGGACATTTTTATAATAAATAGGCAACTTAGTGAATCACTAATTATAGTTTAAAGAAATATAATTGCACATTATAACTCCACAATGACTCCCTTGCTATTAGTAACATTACTTTGCAAATTAGAGCAGAGACAGCTAACAGTGTGTTAGCTAAACAATCATTTTAAGAGGTCACTAAAAAATCCATACCACCTGGCTAATTTTGTAATGCACAGCCTACAGCTTGCAAAATGCTACCATAAAATAACAAGCAAGAAAAAAAAGTCTTAAACCTACTTTTTAATCCCGTATTTATTTATTTAGACTAAATACAAAGCCAAAAGCAGGTACAGTATTTCAAAAGCTCAATATCTTCTGGGCGTTTACCTCCGAGCCGTTACCAATGAACGCCTTTTATATTCCTCTAGACCCACCCTTTGACGGTTGCTATGCCTACGACTCGTCTCTCTGTGACTGACAAGTAGATCAGCCAATCAGCGCGCGGCAGGGCGGGGCCACGAGCGCACACTGAAAACTGCCTGCTGGTGAATTTCTACTACTACGACCACACCGCTCAGTGAACACAAGTCTGAAACCATGGCTGTGGAGAGTCTGGAGATGGAAAAAATAATATAAACGACATCAGCGGAGTATGCTAAGGTAATAACTTGTTTATCTTTCGGTCTGCGACAAGATTAATGTTTAAAGTCAGCCTGAACGACTGGGTATGGGGTAGCCTGTTATAATATCGAGTCGGTCTCGTATGGCTGTGACATAGTTGAATTGAAACTGGCGGCAGTAATGTCCGCATGTGACAATATGGACTGACGGGAACGTGTCCAAACTCAACGAAATTGAATACAGCGTTTTGAAGTAATTTAGCAATGACGCTGAACATGCGTAGAGTAGCATCCGCCCAGGTGGGTCAGGACTTGACAGGTGTAGCCTACTTTCAGTTCACTCCTGTTCTTCTGAAGTGATTTCTGCAGCTTTCTTACCTTATGTGTTAATTTGTGTATGCTTCTAATATATATTTTGTTTTAGAAATAATCCACTAATCTATGAAGATACATTTCACTAGGTTACTAACTAGTCAGTATGGTTAGAAACTGAAGAATTGTAGTATTATGAATCTATAAAAATGTATTTCTTTAGTTGTTAGTATCCAACCCAATAACCTGCCTGTACATGTGGAAAATTTTGTTTACATCAAACCATCTGAATGTTGTTAGGAAAGTATGCAACATGATAAGACTATCTTGAATGCTGTTATGATATGACTTGCAATATTTGAATGTCTTTTTTAGCATAGTTAAAGTATAAATTAATTCAAATGAAAAACTTTTACTAGTCACACAGTTCCAGGCTTTTTGTAATCATTTTGGCCACCTTTGCATTAGTATTTCATATCTGATGACTTGGCAAACGTATTCTTTTGGGGGAGCTTTTACTTTCAATTTGCAGAATATGTTTGGATTAGGTGTCTGTCACCCCCTGCTGGCAATAACGGGGAATGGACAGAGCATAAAATGGCTATTAGGCATGGCTGTTAGCCACATGATGCTAACAGATAGATAAATTAATCAACTGCTTTGTAGTGACAACAATTTAACTGCTGAAATTATCAGAACGAGTCCAGTGTTTTTGGGCTGTAGAAATGTGCAGGAATGTCCTGGTTTCATGTGTCTACATAGAGCACTTAGTCTGAGAGTTTTAATTTTGAGAAATGTATGTACTCAGCAAACAGGATTACTCAAAAAAGTGCGAATGAAATAAAATACAACTCCAGGTATGGTTTACATGAGGGAACAACATTATAACATGGTTAAAAGCTCAAAAAAGTCAATTTAGCATAATAGGGGACCTTTAAGTTTCAGTTATTTTGACAAGAATAACATAATTTGAGTACTGAAGCAGTTATTTGGATGTTGTGATTATTAAAACTGCCTCACAGATAATTGAGAAAGTGTAAAGCCTTGTATCAGGCTATTTGGCACAATTCATTTTTACTGTTTACACAAGAGACATACCCCAACACATGACTGATCGGAATCCGTTTGACACCTGTGTTTACTTTTACTTCTGAAATGACAAATATAAAAAAAGATTTGTGTTGGCTTCGTTCATCTTGGTACATTGCCTCTTTCCATTTCTTGCAAGACAGCCTCCTTCAGGTCTCTGCAAAGTAAACCCGGAGGAATTCCCCTTTGAGTTTTGACATTTTATTTTACTTCCAATCTGTCAGTCTATCTTGTGCCTGCTTTTGCTGTATAAGTATATAATTATATATGTAATTATTACCTTAAATGACAGAAAGTAACATTTGCCGTGTCTTTTTATATGCACATAAGCTACACTTTTATCGACCCAGGCAGTCCATTAACTTGAGCTTTTCCCTGCTGAAGGTGAGTCAGGGATGGGGGGAGAGGTTTTCACTTTCATTAGATAAGAAAGAAACTTTCATTTAGGAAGGAGTCACATTTATGCACTGAAAAACACTGTCTTGTTTACTGTGCAAGAGCTCTTTTAATGATAAGTTACACCAGTAATGACTGTGTCGAGTCATTGTGGTTCACTTGTAAACATGTACATCATCCTGTACTTATGTTTAAGCAAGGGTAGTTCAATTTTAGAGGGCAAATTGGTACTTAATGCATATTTTAAATATCTCAAAGGCTTGAAATCATGATAAATATAGTTTTATATTGATATTTGAAATATCTGTGCACCTTGGTAGACTTCACTAAGTAACTTTGAGTGGTGATGAAATCTAGTAACATCTTGTGACAATGTGTATCTTGCTGAAACTCACAACAGTCATTAACATGAAGTTAGAAATATATAAAATATTAAGAGGTAACAGTGTCATTGTGCTGAATTTTTTGCTGGTATTGATTTGTTGGCTTGATAATGGTTGGATATTGATAACATTTTTAAAAGGTAATTAGCCAAGGAACAGATTATTAATTTTTGGTGTGTGTCTGGAAAAACATTCAGAGCCTAGACTTCTTTAAAGGACTCTCTACCATTGCCAGCTAGGGCCAAAGATACTAACTCTAGCCACAAGGGTTCAGAACAAAAAGAACAAATAGCAAAATATTTAATATTGTGAGATATAAGAGTTCTGTGGCTCAATAGATATAACCCTTACTCCAAGAACTATAGGACCCCCAGTTTGAGTCCAGATCTGTTATCTGCATCTTTATCCTTGTGAGATAGGGCTAAAACCCTAGAGGAGGACTGTGCTCTGTGAGTGCTTCATGTTAACTGGAGTGGACTGAAGAAAATTCTAATTGTTGTCAAGCTTTTGAAAAATCTAGTACTGATCCAAAGCCCAATTATAGCTCTAATGGCAATTAGGAGACATTTTAATGACCTGGGCTAAAGCTGTCACTTGTCTCTGAAATATAAACATAATAAGCTTCATCTTGGTCATTTCTACTTCTGCCCAGTACCTAATGTCATCTTTTGTAATTCACTTTTTCTATTTTATAATATCTGTTATTTTGAACATCTTAGTATAGTTTGTTTATTTGCTCAGTAAAAGATGTACTGTCTACATTGTTTCACACAAAACATAGGATTCTGTCCAAGCAGTGTTGATAAGGGCCCTAACCTTCTCATAGTCTTTCCACAGTATCTAATGACATTCAGCTTCTTAGAAAGCCAATGAAACTTGTGTGCCAGTACACGCTGCTGTGCTGAACAAGGGATAAATAGGTGAGGCGGACAGAAGAACACAGGATGATCTGCCTGTTTTGCATTTAGATTTGCTTGCACTCACTTGCCCTGTCGCACTTTTATCTCTCAACAATTATCTGCTGTATAGGCTCTGGACATGCTGGACATTCAAACCGACCACAACATTTATACACATGCCACATGCCAGAGCTAATCACCAAGAATCTCCCCACCTCATCTGACTCCACTTTCCTTAACCAGACAGATCACCTTACTACTCCTAATTGTCACTCTGTATCCGTGCGTCCCGATTGGCTGGTTGTCAACACATTATATGGAGCTGAATATGAATTATACATGTGTAGCCTCTTGTATGTAGGCTAGATCGCTGCAAGGCCTTCCCTGCTGTTGGCCAAGCAGGGCAAAAGCCAGGGGCAGGAAATATGAGGCAGGAAGCAGAACGGCTAACCTGTTACTATAACAAACACAAGTCTAGGTAGCTAATTTTAGGAGCACGTGTGTATTAGGGTAATAGTCTTCCAATATGATGAGTATTTGTAATATAACATTGTGAAATTTGATGTTAAGACAAAATGCAGACTTGAGCTATGACTTTTGCCTGAGGTAGTGAGGCCAGCCAGGTTGTCCAAAACAGATGGGAGTGTCCCGGGGCAGGATACAGATATGAAGCCTGAAGGTTGTATCTGCACAGTCTATTTCTAGTTTACTAGTTCTTCTTTCTTCCATTGCTATCTTTTTTGCAATTAGGCAAAGTGATAAAAGTGTGCGAGAGATGAAGGAAAATTATTGGCTTATTAGCGCCATGGGGTTTCAATTTCAGCAAATTTTCTTTCAAAAGGAATAAGTTGCTCTTTTAATTAATGCTATAGAGAGAATTTATAACTAAATGACAGAAACATCTTAATCACTTTTTTCCTTTCCCAAGGAGATCATTTTTTGCCACTGTTACTTAAAAATACAAAAAAGCTACAATGATCTTGTTGACATTTTCAGAAAAGGTCACCTGCAGATAAATAGCTGTGATAGGTTGGTTCCATAACGAATGATGGAAGAGACTCGCTATGGCAGGGGATTTAAAGGATTCTGTAACCTTGTCAGCTATAAGGATTCGCTAGATAGAGTATTTACCTCTAAACTAGAAGATTAGAGGCAAGATTCAAGAGAAGATTCAAGTTGAAGTCCAGGTTTGATCAGTTTACACCAAAAACTAAATCTACAGGATATGACAAATACTACAGGACGGTGGGTTTGGGAAGCGTACAAGGCTGACAACTCAAATTGCTAAGACATCCGTTTTGGCAACATACTTTTTTCTGTTATTGGAAAAAAAAAAAACTATGTCACTGAGCATGTTCACACCATCACTGCTTTGTCTTCTCAAAATAAACACAACTCCTCATTAGAAACTAGGGTGTGAACTCAACACACTAACTTATTTGAAAAAACTAGTTTGATTTAGCTTCTCAGTAAACCTTGGTGCAGTTAATTTGTGGTCACAGTGTAAAGTCACGATTCAGATCAAAGTGAGTTGAAGTAAAGGGGTCAACCCTCTTGAAATATTAGTGAAACTTGCTGCTCATAGGTTTTTTGGCCTTGATTTTTTTTTTTAACGGTCAAAATGGTCAGATGTTGTTGATGTTGACAAAAATGATGACAAAATATTGAATAAAAACAGCAATAGGACTCTGCTATGGAAGCATATTGTGTAATGCACTTGTGTGTGTGTGTGTTTGTTTTTACTAGAAAAGTTCTGTTTTTTGAGTAAAAACTGTATTAAACTGAGTATTTGGGACATTTGTGCGCTTCTGTTTACAGCAGCACTTCAGTCTGAGACATGACATTTCACCTAGATGAACGTAATATGCTTCTGTACTCAGCAATACAATTCAGACAGACTTCATGACAGAAAATTTAATTGTATTACATGGATATCAAACATTTATACCTTGTATACATTAAGACAAATATGAGAATTTTTGGTGTCTTTTGGCCTTCTGTCTATATGCAACTGATATTTGAACTTGCTCATATAAATGTTTTGCTAGGGGGATTTTTAAAATTTTTTTTCTTATTTTTTAAAGATATTTTTGGCCTTTTAATGCTACACTGATAGAACCATGGAGAAGTGACATAAAATTATGAAGATGTCTTTCCCTGCTCTTGTCGAATTCCAGAGGTGAGCTGTATTTGCTCCACAATATGCTCTACCAACTGAGCTATATAGCAGCACATAAATATGTTTTTGTTTTTTTATTACGTTAAGCCTTATATTGGCCTTGTGTTTACCAGAAGAACTGGCCACAAAGTCAACAACTCTTACACATTTTTCTAAGAGTACATTGAGTTAGATCAACAGTTTCCTGCTTTTCTCTGATTAACCACTGTTTAGCCTTGTCACTGATGCTGTAACGTTGCATTTTCACAGCTGGCCCTGCTGACTGGAGACAGTGATGGCTGCCTGCGTGTTGTTGTCATGCTCAGGGCAGTGGCTGCTCTGACAAAAGCACATTCAGACTTCAGACAATAGGCAGCTGACAGCCTCCAGTGTGTCGATCACGCTCTCCACTTTGGTGCCCTCCTGTTGCTTGTATTGGCTGTGTGTCTCACTACTTTTCACTCAAGTGATTTAGCATCACAGGGTGTAATTTGTCATCAAACTGCCTGGGATGTGATTATTGGTTCCGGCGTGTCATTATTAAAGTCCACGCTGCATTAAGTGTGCTTTTGTTGCCGAATAATAGGTTTTGAATGCTGGACTGAAACGTGGTGGATGCTTAATGTGTTTTTTGGTGGTTGCCTGCACTAATTGGCCACTAAAGAGAAGGTTTTTTCTTGGTTTATGGCAGGGGCGTCAAACTCAAGGCCCGTGGGCTAAATTCGGTCCGCAGGATAATTCCATTTGGCCCAGATAATTTCTAATTTATATTAATAATGGCCTGCCGAAATATTGCAATCAAGCTGAACTACAATTCCCATAATGTTTAGACCAACTTAGCGTGTGTTCAGTTTGGGCATCTTTTTCTGCAGTTCCTAGGAAACAGCCAAAAATGCCTTATCTTATCCTGAAACGCTCAAAACAGCAATACAAAGATTTTGACTTTGCTGCTTTCCACCAGAAAATAACAGTCAACTTAATTTTACAACATTTTAAAAGTAATAAATTTAGTTTAATAAAGTGGCCTGGGGTGTACATGCTATATTCATGTAAGCACAAGTAGCAAGAAAAAATGATTCAAAATGCTATTTAAATGTAAAACTCTATTAGGTGATATATTTGTTTACGTGTATTTTTATTCCTATCGGTCGGGCTCTAGTTTTGATTTAGCAATACAATGCACAGATGTTTTACGTAAAATGGACAACATCCTGAATGTAAGGAAGACTAGCTGATGCACTGCAATGGTCACACAAAATTTGTTCAGAAAATTCATTCACATTGCAATATACTCACCATAAAGGCTTGATGATTGATGTTACATTGATAATTGTGCATTAATGTTTTTGTAATTCACTGAAATGTATTTAAAAATATGACTTTGGTGATAGCGTGTGCCAGGTAGTAGAAGTATTGGGGTCGTCAACATATTCACTGCTGAAAAAGGGAGGGGGAGTGTCTGAGTCTGTGGCCTATGTGTTGTTATTTCTTAAGTTGTAACTAAGTTCCAATTCAAAACAAATACTGTAAGCTACTAAGTCCTGTAAAACCAAATATCTACATTTGTATTTGTGTGGGGAGGTAAAATATATTCTATGTGATATAGCCTAATGTAGCCTTTGCCTCTTCTCCAATTGAGTTTGACACCTCTTTATAGTGTTAAATCTCTTATCCCTGATTATTTTACTGAGACACTTTGAACAGAACAGTTATTTTTCTTAATTATTTTACTATGACATTTATGTCACGTGTAATTTAAAATCTGTTTTGCCAGTTTTATGTGATTAAAACAGCTTATCTTTGAAATTAGAGTAGCTGTAACAGTAGTGCCCAACTGATCATGCACTCACTTCTAATCCTGGACAGTCTGTGTAGAGTTGCATGTTCTTCCTGTGTCTGGGTGTGTTTCAAACTAAAACATGCACAATAGGCTACCCACCTTACCTTACCTTTTGGGTTTTTACCCAACAGTTGGGAATAAAAAGAACAATATAAACTACACAATCCATCTTAGATGGGTACCAAAACCTTTTATTATAACGGCTAGATCCTGGCGGCCCATATGGACCAATAAGCTTCAGCCTTAATGGTGCTCTTATTGGTACTGAGTAGTTGTGGTAAATGCCATGTGGTCAAATGCATGCATGATATTTTTATGCCTCTTAGATTTGTACTGATAATATACAAATATTGCATAGCATATTTTGTCAGTGAAAAATGTCTAGATGTTTCAAAGTAATTCATGTTTTTAATTAGTTTTTTTGCATAAAAAATATTGGTAAGCAGTACCATTAAAATCTTAACAATACCCATCCCTAGTTGGGAATCACTGCTTTAACTGTCACAAAGATATAAGCGCAGTGTGCAATACATTTTCCACCAAAATTCTAGTTAAGTATACCTCCACTGACTACATTTAGGTTAATAGCACATTTAAGCACCAATCATTTGCTCAGTACTTCTGTCTGCTTTATGACTCAAATATAAATTTGTCTCATCTACTTGAAATCTGAACTTGTAATCACTGTTTATTAAAAAATGACTACCAAATAGGCACAACCTGTACGCAGTAAAATGACACTTGTGATTCACTGAGTGATAATTCCAACCCACTCTCATCTAATTGTTCTCTAAACTCTAAATGTATGCCTGAAAGTGTTCTTGTAGAATCCCAGCGAAGACAGTGAGTCATCCCACGCTGGTCGATGGTAGCAGAGGAGCCCAGGAGACCATTGGTGGCAGTGGCAGGGAAATTGGGCTTGACACAAAATGATCTCTCTCCTCCACGCTTCGCCAAATCAACTTTAAAAGTAATAGGGAACGACAGACAATTGGATCTGCAGTGCGGTGGAGTCACCAAGCCCCAGCTGCTCCTCTGCTCGCCCTTGTCCATCTTCATCCATCCTCATACATCACTGTATATCCTTGTGTGCCCCGTGCCTCAGCAGTGCAGTTTAGGTAAAGATTCTGATGATACTCAAGCTATATATAGTGCTGTAAATGGTGCAGCCAGTTGTATTCAAATTGGCAAGCTCTGACAACAACTGATAAAAGACATACTACAGACCATCGCATTAGGCGTACACTTTCTTGTGTAAGCATCTAATGTCACTATCAAGAACCGCAATTACTTATTGGGTGGGGGGGCAAAGTGGTCTGTTGTCTCAGGCCACAGGGTCAGAGGGACCCAGAAATGGTTCCTCTTCATATATTTTCAATTATAATGGGCCCATGTGAAGCCTTCTTGCCCCGGGCCCGAGCAAACCTCTCAACGGGGTTGGGGGTAGTGGTATTCATAGTAATGGTAATAGTGGTAGCAGCAGTAGTGGTAGTCCTAGTGATAGTAGTGGAAGCACTGGTAACAGTAGTAGTAGTATTTTTTACACCCATTTACATACATTTTTATTTTCACAAGTAACAGTATGGTGAATACTCACTAGGGCAACAGTGGCACAGGAGGTTAAGCGAGTTTCCCACAAACCAGAGTGATGATTGTTTTTGTGTCCTTGGGCAAAACATCTTAACCACATTCACTGCTCCTGTTTCCAGCTTATGTAGGTGGTTGCGACAGGAGGGACAGTGTTGTAAAAACTCCTGATTAGCTGTGTAACCCCATAGGGAGCAGCCCAAAGAAGAAATAAAAAACTTAACTTCTAATAACTTGAATAATAATATCTTGAAGTTACAGTTCTTTCACTTGAGTACAAATGTGGAGTACTAAGTTTAGAGAGTAGTTTTTGTTATAAAAATTAGTTGAAAATTGCTTAAAATGACTCATTGCCTTAGAAATTATGCTTATTTAGCTCTTTATGTTTTTGTTTATGTCTGTATACTTTACAAATTCAGTTTGAAACTTTGGCTGTACATAACTGATGCATAATCGCATGTTTCTTTAATGAACATTTGAAGTTTGAGTTTGACTCTGAGGCTGCTGTAGTTTCTGTTGGAGTGGGGTTTAAATTGCCTGTGACTCATTGCAAATTATGGAGCTGTTGTAAATTACACGATAGTTCCTTGAGAGTGGGAGAGCTGCCTGTAGTGTTTTAACTGTAGGCTTTGTATCGTTCACTGCTCTCAGTGTAAACTTAGTCATGGTCCCTGAATGTTAATATTTTTTGGACGATTTCTTGGCTAGAGCCTGCTCCAGTTTAGTATGGTCTTGACTGTCAAATACAAAATCAAGAAATTCATCACATTCCTGCTCCATCACAGTGCCTCTATGACACTCCTCATCTCAGCCTGTTTACTTATCTCTTCAATATGGCTGTGTT
Source organism: Bostrychus sinensis (assembly GCA_020698575.1). Lineage (NCBI taxonomy): Eukaryota > Metazoa > Chordata > Actinopteri > Gobiiformes > Eleotridae > Bostrychus > Bostrychus sinensis. The sequence continues at coordinate 9,463,829 of CM036246.1, read as the reverse complement.
TGTGTTATCATCCTCTCTCATCTCAGTTTTGCCTCAGCTGTTTCTATTGTGTTCCTCACCTCTGTCCTCTTTGCTTCTCCAGCTCCAGTCTTTTGTTCCACTTTCTCTCCCTTTTCTGGGGGCTCTGATTAATGTGACCGGCTGCATCATTACATTTAACCTACTTCTGCACTTGTTTATTCTTTGCAGCCAATAAGACAACTGAACTTTGGTTTTGGATAGAAGGAATTCCCTTAAATATACAATTTAATGAAAAGTGAGAAGATGAGCGAGACTATTACAAACTATTACTTTTTGTGTAGCAAAACAATGCACAACTTATTGGGTTCTGGTGCAGTGGTTAGTCTTTGCGGTTAACATCTCTCTTCCACTTTCTACAGCCTGTAAGCATCTATGGTAGCCCTGCAGGGACAAACAGGTGGAAAAAAAAGTCAGATACTCTTGTTCCTTTAAAGATGCAGATATTTAAAGATATACTACCTCTTTTCTTTTTCTCTTGTTATAAAGTACTTTTGACAGAAGAGGAACTAGAGCAGAGACTACATTTTTCAACCAATCACACACTCAGAACAAAGAGGGGAGAGCCAAAGCTTGTGCGTGTTTTACACTGGAATAATGACGACAGCAGGTCCTGCTGGAAATATACTTATTCCAGCGCTGACTACTACTGCTTGCACCACAAACCAACAGAAAAAAACTGAAGCAAAGTGCAAATCTGACATTAAACTAAAGAAAACACAAATACATAAGAGGAAAGAGGGAACCTATATTTGTTTTGCATTTTCAGAAACTTGGCCAGTAGGTGTTTTATGGGTTTGTACAATATGCAAAAGTAGGGCTCACAAATGTTATGCTTTACTGTGTGGTCAGTATTGCACTTCTCATATTAAAATAAATGTCCAATCAGAGCTTTACATCAATCTGATAAGATTTTATTTAAATTTTGCAATATGCAAAATATGCTTTCACCATCCAGTAGTGGGTGTTCAAATAGAGCAAGTCATAGGACACTATTGCAAGTGTCAACATAAATTTGTAGCGTTTTTTTCCTGAAAATGTCTTGTCCTAGTCATTATTAGTGCATACCCCAAACTTCTAGCACTGAGTTCAGGGTTAGATCATGCTGTTACTCAATCACTGCTGCCTTGTTAAAAGCACATTAACTACCTTTTTTCTGTTTTCTGCAATACTGTGTTGATAAGTGGTATAGAACAACCAATGACAGCTTGATATGAAAGCCTAGATGGAGTATTAAGGTCTCATTTTTACACAGATAATTGTTATCTCAGTGTACTAATAGTTGAGTGAGCTGATTTCCTCAAATAGTGGTAGTTAAATATTTTGAGCAAGTGACCGCATATAGAACCCTTAACCATATAAAAAGTATGGTGATTAAATCCTTTTATTATATACTATTTCAATTTTCGTATCTATTGTAAGGACCTGCAGTTTATGCTCCAGCTCTGATATAGAGTTCTGAAAGTTGATGGGCAGCTGCTGTGGGCACTTTTTGCGACCAACTCATAAAGACATCTGTTTGGGAAAGAATAGCTTTTGTCAAAGAAAAGCAGAGGGGGAATAAAACACCATGCACTATTTATTTTGAGGACTTTTGTCTCCCTCCTTCCCATTTTCTCTTCCAGGTCCCAATATTTCATGTGCACCATCTGTGTGTTGTCAGGCAGAAGAAGAGGGGTACAGAGGTTAGTGAGGCTATTGATAACGCTGGCTGCTCTGTGTGCGACTTCTCAGTGCTCAGTGGCTCACGATATACAATCATCACCTCGAGAATACTGTTTGTTAATGTGTGTTTTATTGTTGCCGTGCTGCTGGTCTCTCGGGTCCATGCTTGTCTCTCTCTCTCGTCTAACTCGTTGTCTCACACATGATCAGACATGATTTATTATAAACAAAGTGGCAGAGCAAGCACGATTACATGGCATGGGTGACAGGCTGCAATATTAGTTTGAAAAACAAGTGCTTGGCTTGTAATGAGATGAAGCTTGCATTTTTCACTCCTTATTCAACTTATATGTTATTATCAGCAATGATTATAGCATTGTTACATGTATGAAGGCTTTCAAACTGCCAGGAATTCACATTAAGGCTTCATAATGCAAGAAAAATGTGACATCTAATACATTGAATATTACAGTAACAATATGACCTTCAAGCTTTGACGACAAAATGTAAAAATTTTATTAAATTCAGGTTTATGAACATATACACAGGTGTTCATTTCTTCCACTTCGGTGATTAAATGCTTTTTTTACCAGCTTTGTTGAACATATAATGTAAAAATAAAATACAGTAAAATATACGTAATTCTCAAGGGTTGTACTGGAGCAAAACAAACAAAAAAGTCCCTGGAGAAACCATTTTTCCTTTATTCATCTGCATCACATGGAAAATTCACATCATACAAGGATTATTTGATGTATATAGAAACATTGCCCAGCCCCATTTTATTTTATTACTTTATAAACCTTATTTTTCCTAATAAAGCTACTGCTAGTATAGTACTAGTCGGTAGTAATGTTTTTGTTTACTCAGGTACATTTACTTTAAACATATTTTTGACTGCATTTCCTAATAAACTGGCAATAGTAAAATACTATGATTTAAATGCATTTTAGAGTTAAGTGGGTTCAAAATATGTCAGCTGGTGCAAGTAGCTAATTGACCCTCAAATGATACTGTTTTAAACAAATAGAAATTCTACTGAAGTACAAATTCTAACTAAACTACTACTTAGGGATTAAAAAAATAAATAACTTCTGTGGGTCACAATAAAATGATAAGAAATAAAAGTGGGTCTTACATTCGGAGCAGTTGAAAACCACTGGTATACTATCTCGTCAGAAAAACACATCTTAAACGGCTGTTTAATAGAGACTAGAGCTGTCTCATAATTAATGAAACACTATAATATCATTTATAGTTCATGTGTGCAGGGACCCCAGTTTGCCGAGCCATTTAAATTTTGAATAACAAGACTCTGGTGCGGTGAAATGAAGGTCAGCCTGTGTCCTGGTTCTTCCCTGGTCTGTGCCTGTGACAGAGCTGAGCGTAGTGTGGAGGCAGATGGAGGATGTCAGCTCCTCCACGTCCTGCTGTGTCTCATCTCCACCAGGGAGCCACCGCATCCCCTCTGCCTTTGTGTGGGAGCTGCTGCTGGGTCAAAACAGAGAGCATGAAAACACAAATGGACTCAGACCCAAAGACTGTTTACAATATGGTTTACCAAATAAAAACACTGGCCTCTCTTATTTTTATCTTGCATTTTTTATTTTTTTTTTTGGCTAAAACATCTGGACGTATGGGGCACTAGTATTAAAATTACCATGCCGTCAATATTGATCATGGCCTTGCTTGAAGTATTAAATCTGAATGACTTTTTTATTAGGAAGAGAAGATAATGTTTCACTGTCCATATATTGTTTAGCACAGACAGACCCAATCACTGTTTTAGAAAAGTGGGTTTGGAACCTCTCCGATTGAAACCATCTTCCACCCAAGGTTGTTTATACCAGTGATGACCATTTATCTAAAATAATGCAGGCTTTATGTAGTGCTTTGTTTCTTAGAATAGTTGTATCTTTTTAATTATATTATGTATGTTGTTGCTGCCCCCAGTTTAATGATAGATCAATATTAATAGGCATCATGTAATTCTTTGTAAAGACCCTCTTCAGGATAAGCTACATATAAAAGAATCTGAAAATGCTCCTGCAAGGTCTTGAAATCTATGTATTGATTGTATGTATTAGGTTCTTGAATCTCGCAAATAATTAGTGTTTAATACAAAGTACTTGTAGTCCTTCTGAAAAAAAAGGACTACAAGTAGCATTTTAAATAGCATTCAAATAGCATTTTAAGCATATTTTTATGTAAACAGTTTTTAGTGTTTTTAGACAACATGGCATGGGGTGGTTCAGTGAGTTAAGCAGACAGACAGATTTTTAATCAAGGAATTACCATTAGCCGCCATATATCGCAAATTATTCACCAAGAAGATGGTTTTGTCAACTGTCAACCAACCAACTACATGAATCTCTTGTCAGAGCTTGGTTAGAAAACATCTAGTAGTCTATCAATATCTAGTTATTTAAATTTAATGAAGCAATTACTACGATTCAAGCTAAAAGCTACATAATGACACAAGTCGTTGCATTCTTTTTTAATCCATCAAACACTGCAAATCCTACTTTAGTAGAAATGAAAATTACACAAATAATTCTACAACAACCATTTGTCATATTAATTACCTTGCTTGTGCACAGCTTCTCTGATCATGCCAATCTCTTATTTGTCAGTTCTTAACATTCATTTTTATTTACAAAATGTTAGGTGACCCATTACATTGACTTCCATTAGTTTTCTGCATTCAAAACAGTACCTCTCAGATCATGTGCTTTCCTCAGTGCCTCCTCGGAGACCTCCCAACTCGGCGGTAAAGGATTTCTGTCACTCTGTGTTGGGGTGTCCCGCAGCTTCCCTCCCACGCTCCACTGCAGAGCTAATTAACAAGCTTTGAGAGGTGTGTGGAGGTGTGCGTGTGTGAAGGTGGTGCCAGATGCCAAGGTTAAGGGAGGTCTGCTCTGGTCCAATACTGCACAGCCTCAAAACAACTGATAGTCTGAGTCTGTGAAAAGGCACCACCTACACTTTACTGACAGGCAGGCGGAAGGGAGTGGTGTCAAGGTCAATTTGCTGGGCCTGGTCCTATGCTCCAACCAAAACATGTTGTTAGCTAGTACAACGGCTAGTCAGTATTGCGTAGTGAACTAAGTATTTGTTTAAAGACTAAAGGCTCTTGGCCCTCATCCACGTTTTAGCTGATATCCACTTTTATTAATTGCTATTACTTGATAGCATTTAACCCCATGGAGCTGTCAGTGAATGAGGCAGCTGTAAAACCCTTTTTGCAAGCATACAGCTCTCTGTCATGGTTTCATGGTTTTAGTTGCTTCCAACCAATAAATGGCAAGCATTCTATCATGTGACCTCCTACTTGTCATAGTTACCTTTGCCTCTATACAATAAGTATCCAATGTTTATCTAATTTGCCACGTAAAAATGTAGCAAAATAGGGGGTGGTGCGGTTGGGATGAGGATTTTTTTTTTTTAAGGTATTTATTTATACGTAATTATGTATTTATGTATATGTAATTGAACATGCTAATATATGTTAATTTAAACCTGCCAAGGAACCATGACAGTGAACTGTATATCCATTCTTGTGGCCCGCCACCTGACTGCAATCAAACTTGTCTACTCCTGCTCTAGAATTTTTACTGGTTATTTGTGGGGCTAATGCAGAGATGAAATTTATTTAGATGTCCTCATACAGATATTGGCTATATGGATCATAGACAAATATACTTATTTTATATATATTTTATATAATATATAATTTTTTGTAAAGGTTATCTGGCAATTATTGTAGCAAAAAGTTGTGCATGTGTAAATAGATTTGTCTGTACTAAACTTGTGTATCAAACTTTGTGCATGTATAATTAGATGTGTGTGTGTAATTAGATTTGCACATGTGTAATTAGATTTGTGAGTGCGTATTATAATTTGTGTGTGCATAATACGATTTGTGTGTGTGTGTAATATGCTTTGTGGTCTGTATTAAGATTTATCTGTGTGTGTACAATGATCTTACGTGTGTAAAATGATCTTGTGTGCACAAAATCTTACAAAGTTCTAATTACAATAATAAAATATTGTAATTCAAGCGCACGCACAAATCGCAATACAGACACACATATTGTATTTATGCACACAAAAATCTTATTACTCACACACAAGTCTTATTATGCACACCAAATATTATTACACACACACACACAAATCTTATTACGCATATACAAATAATTTTATGAACACACAAATCGTAATGCGCACATGCACAAATTGTGATATGCAACATCAAATCTAATTATGCACACATCTTTTTACAGACTAATCTATTTACACACACACAAAGGATAAGCTGGAGGGAAGGAGGGAAAAATATAAAATGCACACAAATGGACAAGTGAGTACTACCCAGTATCCAAATCTCATTTTGGATGACTTATGCATTTCTGGGCAGAGTTTGTGAAGGTCAATCAAGCTAGAGTTGTGCATTACACAGTTTTATTTGCATAATGAAGAAGGAAAGCACATGTCCAATCATGACAGATTACCACAAAAATCTAAGTTGTTATAATTTGCCAGCATTATAAAAAAAGCAGGTTTCCATTGTCCTTAAAATTAATAGCTACAGCTGGTGCAGTTGCCTCAGCAGTTATTCTATTATTTATTATCATTATTTGAAAGTGTGGAAATGTCAATTATGGAGTCAATGTATGGAGAAACTGTTCCGTACTACAGCCAGCAATCTATATCAACTATGTCTTTAGTATTGCAAGATGTGCCAATGCCTTGATGGAGGTTTGTGCTTACCAAGCAGTTCTTTTTTTTTTTTTTTTTTTTTTTACTTATGGACATTGTGGAACCCCAAATTTTATCCAAAGGATGTTGAAAGTCCTTCAAGATTGTCGTACACAAACACTTTGTTGTCTAAAACCAGTGCTTATGTTTTTCAGATTGTCAAAATGTCTGCTTTTCTGTTGGAAATCTCCACACCTGTTAAAAAAACAAGTCCTTTGTGAACAGCAGCACCTGGCTACAAGCTGTGCTTTTAGTGTATTTTTACCATGTTTTTGGTTAAATAAATAATGGCAAAATGAAATGAGTTGTATAGTGGCCTGTTGTTGATGAAGTGGTGAGTTGTGTTGCCTTTCAATGTGGGAGCCCTGAGTTTTATTCCCTGAGGGCCACAACCCCAGCCATAACGTCACCTTTGTGCCAGTCCACAGCCTGGATAAATAGAGGGATGTGTCAGAACAACATTTGTAAAAACCTAGACAGAATTCATATGTAAAAAACTAAATATACTTATTATTTGTTTGCAAAAAGTTTTAATGTGTCTGATTTATATTTGAAATGCTTGCTTATTATTATCATCATGAATGGAGTAAAATGAAGCATGTCCACAGATGTGTGAAGTGGCTCTATGGGACTGGTCCAATCAGAGCTCAAAACTGCTCTGACCTATTTCACAGACTCTGATACTCTCCTCGGGGACTCCCCTTTCTGCTGCATCCTCTGCATTGATTTCGTTCTTTTCACTGTATTCCCTGGCTCTCTTCCTCCACGTCCCCTGTCACTCATCCTCTCTGCCTCCTCATCCCTCCGTCCTCTGAGGAGATCTCCCTGTGGATCAACCCTCCTACAGAAAGGCACTTTCCAGGAGCTTGTCTGTGTACAATTTATTGGAACTAGAGGCTCACAGTTTGAAGTGAGAGGGCAGAGGGAAGGCTGAATGTGTTGAAGGAAAAACACATGGACAGAATTGAGTGTAAAAAGGCTAATGCTGCTGTATTTTTTGCAGGTTGTAGTGAGTCTGAGTGAAGATGGCCGTCTTTCAGAACAACTTCTGGGTAAGTGTTTCTAATCATTTTGGGGCAATTTTAAGAAGTAAAATTTTAATACTGTTAATACTGTTAATGCTGTTAATACGATTTCTTTTTTGTTGTTACCTCTGCCAAGAAACTTGTTTAGCCTATTAGTTGTTTGTCATTTACCATGATAACTCAAACAGAATTGGTTGGATTTTGATGAAATTTGCAAGAAAGGTCAGTAATAGGCCATGATTTTTGTGGCTTTGTGGCTCAATATGTAGCCCATTTACTCTTGAACCCACTAGAACATGTCCAGTTTGAGTCCAAGTCTGGGCACTATATCTTAAGCATTGTGAGATAGTGCAGAGGGCTGCACTATCCAAGTGCTTCTATTTTATCTTTAACCCTAAATTTGACTAAACAATTTTGAAAGCCCTTCTAGCGTGATACAGTGGCAAGCAATAGTATGTACCCCCCTTAGCATTTTTCCTTTATTGTTGCCTTACAACCTGGAAAAACAGAAAACTTGAGTGTGCAAAAGTATTTGCCCCCTTTTTAAAGAGGCCCCTACATGAGACCCAGTGTTACTCACCCTCAGAAGTCACAGAAATAAGTTAGATAAGAATTGGCCTGACTGCAATTCAACTGTCATTATGGTACAAAACACAATTTAATTCATCATTACAATAACATTAAAAGATAAGGAACCACACCAAACCTTCCTAAAGAGGACCATCTAAAACTCACAAACCGAGCAAGGAGTGCATTCATCAGAGAGGCAACAATAAGACCCAAGGTGACCCTGAAAGAGCTGCAGAGCTCCACAGCAGAGACTGTTGTATCTGTCCACAGGACCACTCTGAACCATACACTCCACAGAGCTGGGCTGTGTGGAAGAGTGGCCATTGCTTGAATAAATTAATAAGAAAACATGTTTTGTGTTTGCACGCGGAAGACTCCCCAAACACGAGAAGGTCCTCTGTCCAGATACAATTAAAATGAGCCATCAATGAAAGATGGTATGTGTAGCACAAACCTAGCACCTGACTGTGGCCCCCTCTCTAAAGTGAAGCCTGGTGATGGCAGTGTCCTGCTGTGGGGATCTTTGTCATTGGTAGGGACTGGGAAACTGCTCAGAACTGAAGGAATGAAGGATGGAGCTAAACACAGGACAATTCTTGAAGAAAATGACTCAAACTGTGCTGTACAATGCATCCAATCTGAAGGAGCTTGAGCTGTTTTTAGATGAAGAATGAGCACAAATCCCAGTGATTTTATGAACTTAGCTCATAAACACTTATCCTAAAAAAGAGCTGAAAGTCCTTGAGAAGATGATTTTACAGAGCACTAACTTGAGGGGGTACATACTTTTGCACACTCAAGTTTTCTGTTTTTCTGTCATATTTCTAATTTGCTTCACAATTTATTTTTTTATTATTTTTTTTTTTGCATTTTCATAGGTGTTGTCATGTGATGTAAAGTGACTAACATGAACCTCTCTATGATCCATTTAAATTCCAGGTTGTAAGGCAAAAATAAATGAAAAATGCTAAGGGTGTTACATACTTTTGCTTGCCACTATATAATGTTAGCAACTCTGTGCTAATGTTAAATCAATCTGGATTGTTTCCCATTGAAAACGTTTGTAATAAGGAGGGACTTTTAGTAGAATATTTGTAGGTAATTGGATGAAGAGCCAGCTGCATCTATCTAAACAACCACAAAAAACACTACAATAGTAAAATAACAATAATAGCATTTAAAGATCAATGCTGTTTTTGTAAATCTATCAGAATACGTTAGATTTTTCGGTGTTGCCATGTTCTTAACAAGTATTGCTAAAAGTGCCTGTTGCTGTCAGTAAACATAAAAAGCACTTGTGCCAGTGCTGCCACACCATTGGCCAGTGCAGATCCAAACAAATCATCAGCAGCCTGGCAAAGTGGATTACTGTTAGTTTGTGAAATCACAAGTCTCTCCACAATCCAGCTTGCTGCACAAGGTTACTTCTAGATTGCTGTACCACAGCAGTGACTTTTTTAATGCCATTGCTTATATTTTTTAAAATATCAAAATGTCTGTTTGTTGGAGATCTGTACACCTGTTTATAAACACTTAACAGCACGAGCTTACGATTTGCACTTATTAATACTAAAGGTTGGATTTAGTTTAAAGGGGTGTATTTTTTATCATTCAACAACAGATGCTGCAGCTAACATAGGTTTTAGTTAAGCTGCTAAACAACAACATACTCTTATGCTACTCTCAAATCTATTATAAATATAATAATGTTTGCTTTGCATATGCTATATTCAAATTGTGTTTTTTTTAGCAGTGAATGAGTGAGCTGAGTTAAAGAGGTATTCATTGCCATTTGAGCATGGCGTAACTACTGCCTTTAAAAATGCTATCAGTACATTATCAAATCAAAAACACCATACCTATTAAAAGAAAAGCAGTGTTTTTCTCCTTTTCAAGTTAGCGAGGAAAGCATCAACTCTGTATTGTGGCTATGTAGAGGTTAAAGGTTCCTTAGCTTCAAAGCGAAACACGTCTCTCCTTCCTGTCTTTGTGATCACCTACGCTTTCACAGCGGTTTTAGTTTGGGTCAGACACTTCTGCTCCACTTTGATCAGCATTATGTGCCTGAAGCTGTGATTATTCACCTGTTTCCTCAATAAGAGCAGTGAGTCACACTGCATTTAGTTTTTATTCAAACTCTGGGCAGCTGCTGTGTTCTGAGGCGTGTGTTGGTTTTACAATAAAGTGGTATGCTAGGTTTGACGACTATATAGGGCTCTTTGGATGGCTTTGCAGTTTGCAGTGTGATATTAATGTGGATACTATGAAGTCTGAGTTGAAAGCTTTTAACAGTATCACAGCATATACAGGGGCTTGCTAAAGTATTCATCCCCCTTAGCATTTTTTTTTCACTGTTACCTCAAAACCAGGAGTTTAAACGAATCATTTGGAGGTGATCACGTGCCAACAACTAAAGATGCAAAATATTTTTTATTGTGAAGCAAACAAGAAATATGACAGAAAAACAGAAAACTTGAGTGTGCAAAAGTATTCATCCGCTGAAGTCAGTAGTGTGTAGAGCCACCCTCTGAAGGACTTCCAGCTCCAAGTCTTTTAGGATGAGTTTTTATGAGCTTGGTTCATAAAATCGTTCATGTGCTCATTCTTCATCTAAAAACAGCTCGAGTGCCTTAAGTTGGATGCATTGTGCAGCACAGTTTGAGTCATTTTCTTCAAGAATTTTCCTGTATATAGCTCCATCCTTCATTCCTTCAGTTCTGAGCAGTTTCTCAGTCCCTACCAATGACAAAGATCCCCACAGCAGGACACTGCCATCAAGTATGAATACTTCTGCAAGCCACTGTAATTAAAGCTGCATTACCAGAAAAACATAAACAGTCCTAATCCTCACCATCCTCAAAAAGATAGTGACTGGTCTGCTTTTAATGTCTTAATTGTCCTAATGTCTTGTTATCTTGATTTCAGATGTACATGAGCCACTCAGGTTTCTAATTAAATCAGTAAGCAGAACAGAACTCTATTCAATCTCTGTGCGACCCACTTTTGGGTGCCAACCAACCAGTTGTAAATCAGTGGTGGCTCAACAGCCCATTGAAGCATTTCTTACTGCAGGCATGCAATTGGACAAAACTTCTAGTAATGCAGAACATTCTTATTTATATAAATTAATTAAGGTAACACTTTATACACACAGTGTAACTACAATTTAACACATATTATAATGTATATAATATAACTGTAATAACATGTACACACATTGTACTTGCATAATGGAATTTTATGATAGGTACAGATGTAATAAAAAATACTTGTTGCACTACTCTACCAAAGTGCATATTACCACCAAATAAAGTTGTCATTTTACGTTTTTTGCTGACGCAAAATGCACTTTGCTAGAGTAGTGTAACAAGTATTTTTATTACTTTTGTACCCAGAAAATGTACAGTACACAAAGTCTCCTTATGTAAGTGCAACATAGTTACATGATATTACAGATGGCTACAGCATGTGTTACATAGTAGTTACATTATAGGTACAATGTACCAAGTTCAATAAAAGAATCATTCTTTTATTGGACATTCTTGAATCTTTTCAGTCATGGCTGAAAAACATGTGATAACTAACTTAATGTGTGCTGTAATTACAGGCTTCATTAGAAAATGCTCATGATATTTTGAGAGGGGGACTGAGGGCCCTTGTTCAGCATTTTACTCCCAGAATACTCTGTCATTTCTCCATTGTTGTTTGTCTGCCGTCCTTACTTGGCTTGGCTTTGTCCCAGCTCACCTGCAGCATCTATTTCAGGTGTGCCCTACTTCGTACCTTGCCCCGTACAAACTCACTGACATTTCGTTTTGGACTAAAAATGCTCAGGTAGAAAATATAATCCAGGTCGAATTTGAGAGCCGTGACGTGACTGAAAACAGCATGACGCTACAATAGGCATTTTGGGAAGGGACTAACTTCATATCAGATGGTGCTACATGTATATTTTCTTGATGCACATTTCTCTTTGCATTTAGTCTACTTGTGCACATGCAGACAGTTTTCTGCTCAAAACCGAAAGGAGACTTGGTGCACTATCGATATCTGTATATTGTATTCTTTGGGCAGGCACAGGAGGTAAAGGGAAAAGCTGTAACCTGAGCAAGTTGATTTGGGAAAAAGCCGACACAGACGCAGCCAACAGATGGACACACTCATGAGAACAGCCTGATTAAGCCTTGAGACAGCGTTCTCGACTAAAAGCTTAATTTGTTTGGTAATTTCAGCCATTACTATGTGCTGTGCTGTTTAAGTTTCCACCCAGCCGGTCCGCAGACACACTTCTCTTCGTTATACTAATCAGGCCTTTAGTTAATTAGCCACTGGAGCCACTCTGGAACCAGACACACACACACACAGAGGCTAGTTCTGCTTGTCTCGAGAGCATTTACAAGGCGTTCTCTTAGTGCTCAAGGTGTTCTCGTAGTGCTTTTTCCTGTTCCATTAACCGTGAGAGAGCTGCATTCAGAGCCAACAGGGGCATCCTCAATCAATTATGAAGCTGTAATGTTCTGTATTGTTCTGTCTCTGGGAGCATCAGGCACAAAGCAAGAGAAAGAAATCATACCAAGAGGTGCAGTAATATGAAGGAAATCCTGTAAGGTGTGTGTATATTTTCAGAAATATGTATAGCTGTTTACAGTGTTTATATCAGTCAGCAACATGGTGGAAGTGATAGTATGTAGGTATTATGTTTTTCTAATTGCATTGTTGCAAATTTATTCGCCATATGTTGCTGCACATGGCACTGCCACTATTTTCAGATAAAATGAGTCTATCCATCCTTTGGCATCCTGAGGCCTGAGTTTATTCAGCAGAGGCTTTGAAAACTAAAAGGATGGCTGGACATGACCCAGTTGGGAGAAAAGTTCTTTGACCAATTTACAAATAATTGGATTCAGCCATGTCTATCAACTATAATAAATGTCAAGTGAAATGTTAAGTGACATGGTTTTCCTCAGTCTTCGGTGTAGTGTAAGTGGCATCTGCTTTCAGTGACTGCTGTATGTCACACTTGTTCAGGACTTTAATGTAACATATCTGATATTGAAGAGGGCTTAATACACCTATTTTTAAATCAAATGTACAATATAATTTAGCTCGAGTCTAATTCCAGGCCAGTAAGCTCTCCAAACTATGCAAGTCATTTTATATTACCTCAGATCTTTTTGTATCAATCTATTTAAATTAGTCAATGAGTTTTACACTACTCAATATAAATTATATTGTAAATAATCTGTCCCTTGTGCCTGGTCCACTCTCCTACTCCTTCACCTGAATAACAGGTCTCTAAGTGAGTGTAAACATAAACAGACCTACTCGTTGAGTTTAATGATGCCAGTTTTGCTCCCCTCTCCACTCCTCTGAGTCACACAGTTCTCTCAGAGGCCTCACAGTGCACTTTCTCTTTCGGCTGTTTTCTCCTATTTCAGTTTTACGGGGTTTCTTACCTCTCACTAATCTAATGTTGTTTTCCTAGACAAAACTGTGGAGCTGTGGTCACTACAGCATATCACATGTCTCAATTTAACCCTATCATCTGCATCCTCTTCTCGCACACCAACTGACTTCATGTCCCATTTCACTATATCCATAAATCTCCACTTTGGTCTAGTGAGGAAAAAATGTATTCTGGAAATCTTTGTTGAATATTTTATAACTAACTTTTAATTTTATAACTATTTAAATTTACCTTTAGGATTAGTTAAACTTTTTATCATATTCAAATATACATAGGACTCTATAGACTACTAGACAAACCTCTTTTACTGAACCCATTCACTTTTTGTACAATATGACACTGTTATAAGCCCTTTATTTTATATAAGAATCCTAGGCATTAGCTACCAGTACATTTTTGCAGTTTGCTTACCAGTTATTTGCAAAATGGACATTGGACAGACTGTGGAAAACAGTGGATGGTCACCCTGTGGCAGTAGACAGTGTGTTAAACCTTATAGCTGCCTTGCCAATCTGTTGTTATAATTGGATCGATTTTTATTCAACTATCTACTTTAAATTATACTATGAATTGGCTTTTTAAGCTGCATTCAAATTCTTTCACTTTCAGTTTTCATTTCAGCTTATCAAGTTTTTACATCAATACCTGAGACCTCCTTGATGCATTATATTGCTCTGTACTTTACACACTGTACTTGGAAACAGTCCAGTGCTCCTCCCTGTTACTCCGAGCCTGAGCAGGTGCAGTAATACCTTCTGCCAGGCTGTAGCTAATGCAGCACATTGGCCTGGGCCGTCTGTGATAAGGGCTGTACCTCCTCCTGATATTATTGACACCTCTCTGTGTGCGGGACCCTCTTTGGGTTAGGCCTGCCCCGTCAGCAGATCACAGTCAGGGTGAGTCAGCACTAACACACAGGCTCTGATAGAAGTCTGCGGCGGGACGGTGCACAAATGGGACGGATTTTGGGGTTTAAGGACCGATACAGGGTTGTCATTATGTGGTTAAATATGCAACTGTGTGGCTTGAGGTCATGATATCTACAGAGAACATCAACGTCTTTTTTATACAGAGTTCTCTTTAGAAAATAAGAAACATTTGATGATGAGAGGATAAACTGGCTATTTCACTTCACCCTTTTATGTAATTATAACAATATTTAGGCTTCAAGGTGGAAAAAAAAATGTAAATATTCAACCTTATTATGGTCCAGTTTTGGGTTGCCACCAGTTTGTAATCACTAGTATACTGTATATTATTTGTATTATGTTTGATAAGCACCTACTTTTTCTAGACTTTTAGACACAATGGTTCCATATTATAAGCCTCTTAAATGACTTATTATCATTTATCCATGACATTACACTTTTAATTCGAAATTGATACTTTACGTTTATTAATGATGGCAGTAGCTACAAAACTTGTACATATGGTTATGTCTTTTTGTTTTGTTTTTTTATGTATACTAAAGTATTGGTCCTTTATTTGAATTTGAACCTATGTTTTAGTATTTGAATCGGGCTGTGGGCCTTTTTAATCCAGCCTGTTGAGTGTAATGGCTTGGTTTCGTGTGACTCAGACCAGGAATGTCGCGGGACACAGGATCTTCTGAGAGCCACTGTAACAGCACTTTTCATCCAAAGCCAGAATTAAAGGCACATCACCAGTAATGAGAGAGGCTGAGGGGCAAAAGATAAATATTTAGTTAAATTTAGTTATAGGGAAATACATACAGTGGCAAGAAAAGTATGTACCCCCTTAGCATTTTTCCTTTATTGTTGCCTTACAACCAGGAATTTAAATGGATCATTGAGAGGTTCTTGTCAGTCACTTTACATCACATGACAACAATTATGAAAATGAAAATGAAAAAAAGTATTGTGAAGCAAATTAGAAAAATGAAACAAAAACAGAAAACTTGAGCGTACAAAAGTATGTACCCCCTGAAGTTAGTCCTCTGTAGAACCACCTTCTGAAGGACTTTCAGCTCCAACCTTTCTAGGATAAGTGTTTATGGGCTTAGTTCATAAAATCACTGGGATTTGTGCTCATTCTTCATCTAAAAACAGCTCAGGGTCCTTCAGGTTGGATATATTATACAGCACAGTTTGAGTTGTTTTCTTCAAAATTTGTCTTGTGTTTAGCTCCATCCGTCATTCTTTCAGTTCTGAGCAGTTTCCCAGTCCCTACCAATGACAAAGATCCCCACAGCAGGACACTGCCATCACCATGCTTCACTTTAGAGAGTGGCACCTTTGGTCTAATTTTTGCCTCTCTGATGAATGCACTCCTTGATCGGTTTGTGAGTTTTAGATGGTCCTCTTTAGGCAGGTTTGGTGTGGTTCCTTATCTTTTACATGTTGTAATGATGAATTCAAGTGTTTTTTGTGGCATTATGACAGTTGAATTGCAGTCAGGCTGACTTTATCTAACTATTTCTGTGACTTCTGAGGGTGAGTAACACTGGGTCTCATGTAGGGGCCTCTTTACTCATACTTTTGCACACTCACGTTTTCTGTTTTTCTGTTGTATTTTCATATTCGTTGTCATGTGATGTAAAGTGACTTGCATGAACCTCTCAATGATCCATTTAAACTCCAGGTTGTAAGACAACAATAAAGGAAAAATGCTAAGGGGGTTACATACAATGCTGTGTTGTTTTTGTGCATTATGTTTTGGGCATGCTAAGTCTTTTTTATATTCACTAGTCTTTATGTTTCTAATGAATGTAAATAAATGCACCACTCATGTGAAGCCTGCACAGATCAGGAGCTGATGTACTGTACATTTTGAACACTAAGTGAGGTCACAGACCGCAGAGAGGCGTTTCAGTGGCTCATTAAAAACAACAATATTTTATTAACTGTAGGCTATAAACAGTAAAGGTATAAGAAAATATTGACACATTGTGATATTTGAAAAAATAAAAATTAAATTAAATTGTAAATTAAATTAAATCTATTTCATAATATTTTTGACTGAATTAAGTTTTTCAAAATTCTGTATTACAGTATTGTAATACACAATAATATTGTGATACATTCTATTGTGACATTTGTACAGTGATACATATCGTATCGCCAGATTCGCCAGACTCATATAGCCCTAATAAGCAATATATCAGATGTTGAAATATTTTACATTTTCATTAAAAATAGCTCATTATTCTTACTCTGATGGCAGCAACTCATCAACAAAAACAAACAAAAACATGGAAAAAAAGTTTTAATAGTAAAATATAAGCGCTCTTGAAATCTTGTGTCTATAGAGTACCAAATGCAGTACTACTTAAAATGATTTTGTGTTATTTTAATGCAAGATTGCAAGATACGTTTAATTGTCTAACTTCTTATCATACAGTTGAGGTATTTTTGACATGATTTAATATCTGTAACGCTCTGAAATCAGAGATGAAAAAATAAAAGTTAAATCTCCCCCAAATCTGATATTATAGACTATACTGTACTTTTATTTCACATTTTGGTTGAGAATATTTGTAATTCCACTCCACGTTCACAGTGTCTGAACAGAAATAGCTACAAAGTGAGTTGGCCTTTTCATATGTGGCTTTTCCTGTGTTTGGCTTTGCGAGCCCTGCCCTCCGCATGACAATGCATCAAGGAAGTGCTTTCTAGGGCTTCCACTCAGTTATTGTGGCTTTTCTGTGAGGAAAAATGTCGCTATATTGACTTACACCAATGCAACAAGTATAGAACTTTGTCAGAGTTAGATAGTGGTTAGAGATAGACCGATATGTTTTTTTTTTTTTTTTTTTTTTTTTGTTGTCGTTGTTGTTCTTTTTTTTTTTTCTTTTTTTTTCTTTTTTTTTCAGGGCCGATACCAATACCGATTATTAGTAGTCACAGAGACCAATAACCGATATTTGGACCCGATATTCATTACAGTACAAGGGAGAGTATTGGCGTCAAAATTTTGAATAATACAAACTCCAACACTTAACTTTGTTTAAATGCCTTTAAGCATATGTTTATTAAACAGCTTATCAGATTTGCAACATGTTAATTTGTTAATTTAATTTGTTTGCTTTTTTTTAAATCTTAGACAATAGATAAAATAATAAAATTCTAACAAAAATTGCAGGGAGCACCCAGGCTCAGCAACATGTCTTTTAAAGTTAAATGATGAAAGCTCCCTAAAGTTTTCTACAGTAAATAAAGTTTTCCAATATATATCTGCTTTCCGGACCTTCCCCATTCGGAAAAACTTTTTCTCCTCTCCGCCGTGAGTGTGAGGACTGTGCATGCACAGCTTTCACTGCCGATTGGCTGTTATCCATGCCGTGACTCTGCGTGTAACCAGATGGTGCTGTGGGTGGGACAAGAGTAGTGACAGCAGACAGAGAGGCACGGCTGCATCAGAGCCAAAATAACCCAGTTTTAAATTGATCTCTTATCGGCCTTCAGATTAAAAAAAAAAAGGCCGATGCCGATATGCGTCAAAATGACGAATATCGGTGCCAATAATCGGCCCGGCCGATAATCGGTCTAGCCCTAATAGTAGTATGGCTGTGTAATATTACTGCTTATTAATATGATGCATCGCTCACTTAACGTCTTTGATGCCTGACTGTACTTACACAGTAATGGTAAACAGTAGATTGTTCGACCTGTGTTATGTTGCAGTGAAGTTGTGCCTCTGGAGCAACCCAGGTTTCTTGACTTTTTGTAATTATTTCTACACAAGCCTGAGGGAAGCCTGAGGATGCGGCTAATTGGATTCAAGTGAGAACAGTTAGAACGGGGCAGATTCTGAAGATGAATAAAATTAAGCACAAAGCCTACAGAAAAGATAAAGGTAGGGAAAGGGCAGAGAAGGTTTTTTTAAATAGATTTTTTTTTTCAAAAGTTTTTTTCATTTTTTGAACTGCTTTCCTTGCTTTATGCTTTACCAGCCAAGAGTTTGTAATCAGACCTGTTTGCGGTGATCTCCTATCTAAAATGCATTAGTCCTCTATCGCTATGATTTTTAAAACACATGCTACCACTACTATTACTGCTATACCATAGTATCACACTTTAATCATACGGCACACTGCAATACTTTTAGTTGTAGAGTCAACCAGACAACAAAGATGACAATGTCTCTACAAAATTTACTGTACTCTACAATAAATACCAGTGGTTCTCAAATTGTGGTACAGGTACGCTATGGTACACAGGCTTCTCCAGGTAATACTCTGAAGTCTTTTGCAGTTCAAGTTCTAATTTAGTTGCATTTAGAGACAGTTTTATTCCTGTTTTAGTCTTAGCTGGTGCTCATCCTGGATTAGTCCTAGATCTGTCCTGGTTTAGACCTGGTTTAGTTCAGATTTAGGTGAATTTTCGACCATTAAAGATGGTACTTGGAAAGCTAAATATTTTCTGAGGTGATTCTTGTAGTGAAAAGTTTGAGAAGCACTGCTGTAATCGAATATTTATTTCTAATATGACCTAGCCTTGGGCCCTATAACTTATAGATGGTGTTGCATTTATGGTCAAAATGATATAACATTTCTGCTTCTTCCCATCCCCCTTGACAGATTTGGTCAGCTCTTATTGGCTGTGTCAGTCTGAGAAAGTTATGTCTTGAAGCTCCCTGTACAGCCCCTCCTCACAGCCACATTATTGTCATGTTAATGGGCTCCATCGTGTGTGACCAACACAGTCAGTCTAATTGATGAAGAAGTTCAGAAACGTGAGAGAAGAGGGGGTTTGCATTTATCACAGTGAAGGATTTTCTCTTGGTAAAGGATTAGGGAATATATTTCTGAAAAAGTGTTGTCCTGGAGCGGTCTGCGAGAAATGTCTATAAGAAGCACACTTAAACTTGCAGTGCGTCTGATGGGTGGTGCTGATAATAATAAAGTTTTCACCAGTTAAAAGGGTTATGTCAAATAAAATAATAATTTTATTTTTCTCTTATAAGTGAGCCTTGGTGGCTCACCTGGTAGAGCTTATTCCATATACTTCAGTGACTTAGGTTTAAATGTGCTCAATGTCTCTCTCAGACTCAGTTCCCACTCTCTTCTACTGTAAAAGGTTTAAAGCCCCAAAAATGTACTTTTCATCTTCAAAAAGGCAACTTACTACTTATGGCAGCGTATTGCTGCCAGCTGAGTAAAAGTATTTTTATCCGTATCTCGTTTTAATGAAAAATTATCTTCTTTTTATCATCTTTTTAAAAGATAATATTTTACGTTATCACATGATAGGAACGCATCACATTTTTACATAATGCTGATTTAACACACTCTTTCAATATACTAATGTATCATGTTCTAACATGATAATAAATACTTATCTTGTTTTAACAAGATATTATTAAGTTTTTTACAAGATAAGATAAAGCGTCACAATATAACAAAATATTTTTACTGTTCCAACAAGAAACCTTTATTTTTAAGATATTATCACATTAAAATGTGATACAGATGAAATGTGTTTTTACTCACCTGGCAGTTATACTCTTCGTATACTACCAAGACCAAGGTAAAGTAGCTCTTTTCTCTCTCACATTTTTTCAGTGCTTACATTAAGACAATTCTAAACTAAAACTAAATGCTGTACACTTATCTAGAGCATTGAAGCTGTAGTGCAAATTAGCATGGCAGTTTGTCTGCATGTTACTCTCTTGCAGTGCATGTATATCCATGTCATAGTGTTGCCATGGAAACAAATTAATTTTCTTTGTCCTTTTTGGACATCTATTACTGGGAGGTCATTTTTTGCAGTCATTGATTCCAGTACCAAAAAGCTCTTACAGCATGGTGGAGTAGAAGAGAAATCTGACAAATAGTTGAGTGTTAATTGTAAAGCTGTATTGTACTGCAATAGAAGTAGTCACATCGACTAGGAAATATAAAAAACAACAAATAAATTAGTAATAAGTAAGTGCTTCATATAAATACTGCCCTTAAAGTAATTAGGCCTATAAAAGGTAAGGCACCATTGTTTTGGCTTTCCAAAAATCTCTATTCATATCAAATGTTGGGACCAAGAGATTGTCCAAACTGAAATTGAGGTTAAATGTACAATTGCTTTCTGTTCTTTCCCCAACAACAGGTATCCCTGCTACTACTTTATTATTTTTTCATTTCTTTTTTTAACATGCCTGTGTTGTGTTTTCGTGCATTGACATGTTTCGACTACTTCCTGCAGCCTTCCTCAGCAGTGTCAGGTGATACTGCTGTGTGGGACGTGCCTGGTCAGCTGATATGTTGAAGACCAAATCAACTTTTTTTGGTTATTGGAAGGGGAGTAATTTGCCACCTCAGAATTCTCATATATTACAAAAACATGTTGAGCTGATCTTAAACACTAGTGGAGAGTTTAGCATTAGACAATGCCTTGTTTAACAATAATTAAATGTTCAACAGTGGTGGAGACCAAACGTTTGGGAACCTGATAATAATATGATGTATTATGATCTGTTTTTTCCACAATGCAAAAAAATTGCCTACTTTTATTTTATTCTGTCTAATTACCTGCAAGTAATAGATTAACTACTATATAGTTAATCATTATATTTTGTGGAGTCATAATTTTTGTGTTTTACCGGTTACAGTGTCTTTTGTCCTGTACTTGGACTAAAAAATGTGGTGTAATATAATTCAGGTAAAAGCACTGTTCTCCTTGCTGCTGTATTGAGCAAAGTTGCATCATCTGGAGACAAAAAAGTTGCTGTCACTGCATAAAAAAGTGACTCAAAGCAGCTAAAACAGCAATAGTGTTTTAGGGCTATATAAAAGCTACCCATGTTTTGAACTCATCTCGGCCCAATCCTATTATCTGCCTCTCCATAAAGAGAATGGGGTTTTGTAATATCCCACAATAGTAGAGTGCTAGCCTTTAACAAATGAAGAGGTCGTCTGCAGGTCTGTATTCAAAATTCTGACAAATTACTTTGAGGTTTTGTGTCTCTTTTTTTCCCCTTGTTTGGCAGAAGCCTTTTGTGGAAACGTTAGTTGCGGAGCTGAAAGGTGAGCTGTCAGTCTGAGCACCTGTCCACCACACTCTCCTCGCACTCCTGGCTGTCGGCTGTATGCAAATGTGGTCTGTCAGGAAACCACAAAATATTATACCACTGCTATGTGGTTAGGTCAACAGTAGCTGGTGACATAGTGGTGAGGATATTTGAATATTTAAACAAGAGGATGAACGCATGAGATTGTGGCAAGCAAACAAGGCTTTTACCGTGCATCCATAAAGACCTTTTATTTAAATGAGATATATCATGCTTTTATTCATATTTTTAAACCAATCTTGGTCATCTCTAAAACAGCATTGCATGTTTTACAACTTTTAAAAACATTATCTGGCTAAAAGAAAACATTTTTAATAAGTACTCCACTGTTGCAATAAAGAAACAAGTGAAGAAATCAGCAGAGGGCAGCAAAGGGTGCATAGTCTTTTGAACACAATCAAAGAAAAAGAGCACTTCACCTTTAACTTTTTGTATGATGATGATGCCATTTTACTACAAAGTGCGAAGTAGCTGTGAGGAATAAGTGGAAACAGCTGTACATTGTTTTTTGGATAAGGAAATAAGAGCAGACTGGATGTAGAGGCCTTGTTGATTGGTCATTGCTTCTTGAAGTGGGCGTGGTTTGATCGAGAGGAGGGTGCTCTAAGCATTCTGAGGCCTTAGGACGGTCATGCCAGAGAATACTGAATTACTCAAACATGCGTGAATGAAGCAAAACACAACTTCAGGTATGTTTTTGATGAGGGAACAACATTATAACATGGTAGAAAGCTAAAAACAAAAAGTAAAATTTGCATATAGGCCCTTTAAGTGTTCTGATTAGATTGTTATTAAAATTGTGTAAAATGTTACTCTCCTTATTTGTTGTGTTATGCCACTAAACAACCTAAACTGCATACAATGGCAGTGGAGATACTGTTGGAGCAGGTGTCTGTAGCGCGGGTGAGTGCCAAGCTAACCTGGCTCTTGGACCGGCATTACGGCAGATGTTTTTGCAAACGTGTGCACCTAAGCTTGCGTTTTGTGTTCTATGCATGTTGCAGTATTAGTATCGACCTCATTGTTTGATTAAGTTTATTTTTGTTTCACTGGTAATATGGAGGCTAATGACTTATCGCAAATACAAAGACTTAACCATGTGGTCTTGTGTTTCTGGGTGTAGCTTAGCTTTTAGTGATTCTAGGAATTAGTCAAAATACAGAGCATTTTTTTTTTAACCTATGGCCATATATTTATTAAAACAGAATTTTAGACTTTTGATGCTTTATAATGCTTTATAATTTGTGACCACATAAACTTTTCCTTTCATATAATAATAGCAAAATACATTTAGCCCTATTATTATTAGCCCAATATCTGCTGAAAAATTATATCTCATACCACATTTACAGGAATGATGTTTTACGAACTTTTTAAGTCAATAAATTTGTGAAATTGTGTTCTGAATTCAGGAGGTTATGATAGCTCAGGATTTTAACAGGGTCAAAATTGTTGTGAATCGAAAGAGATACCAGACCCATTTGGCTTGTTTTCTTTGTGAATGGGTCTGTCTTGTCAGGCAGATACGGATCATGTTTTTTCCTTAGAGGCTTTGTTTGAGTGCTTTACTGTGTAATCCAAATGCAATAAACCAGTAATGAACATCTGCCTTTTTATTGGTGATTAAAATACATTTAAAAATAAAACTGTCTGCAGACTGGCTCCTTACAGTTTGATGTGATTCTTCAAGTGCTGTGAAGAAATTTTCCATTCATCAACATGTATTTTTGTTTACTGGGAACAGTTTATGTATTTCTTTAAATTATAATAAGAGTCTTTAATATCAGCCGGTTTGTCACTATATTGTCCCATTTGCAGTGTTGAATCCCTGTCTGTGCTTTTAGGTCATCTTTTTTGGGCATTCCAGCAATTCCCCTTTTACCTGGGAACTGCCGTCTCCTTCTCTGAGGTATTTTTAGGTTGAAGAAGCAGCTGCCCGTCAGCCTCTCCATCTGTCTACTGTCTACGGCTCAGTAGTGACTGTGGAAAAATGTGGCCTGGGCTCTGGAGACACTGCCCTGTACCTGGAAGAACTCTGCCCTTTGTTCAGCAACACTAAATCTAGGCCGGCGTTTGTTGATTTATAGCAGTCACTGTGAAGTGGTGCAAACGCAGACATCTCTGTAAAACTTAAAAAGCTTGAGTTTGTGGTTTTCTTTTGAAGTTTTTGTGCTTATAAAGGGCAGTTGTTAATTCTTTTCAATTGGTGCCAAACAAATTAGGTTTACCCACTTTTCCTTTGAAGTAGTAAAGACAATATGGCATGCTTTTAGATGCTTTTATAATCAAAAGGGTCCCATATAAATCTACCATTCCACTTTAGTTATCCCTGTGGTGGCACTATGTTAACAACTGTAGTCTGTTGATTCAGTGATAGATGGATAGTGCAGACAATCGCCACAGCATTTTCCCTCTCTTGCAGTGATAAAGATTTTCTGCTCAGACCTTTAAATTTTTAGTTCAGGGGTAAATACTCGAGGTGGGTATACTGGAACCAGTCGCACTGTGATTTGGTATGTTTTTATGCCGAATGCCTTTCCTGTCACAACCAGCCAAGTACAGATACTGGAGTAGGCAATGTGGGTAAAGTGTCTTGCCCAGGGGGGCGACTGCTTAATCCATTGTGGTACTATCACCCCTGTAATTTGGGAACAATAAACACAAAAAATGACATCTTTTTTAAATAAAAATTTTTTGGCACAAGTACTACAAATCTTCAAATAATAAAGCTCTTGAAATCAATACAGTAACATATAGATAGTGTAGCCTGGCAAGCCAGCCTCTCCTACTGAAAGCAGGACAGTCTGATTCTTCAGCCACAGCAAATCATGGTCACTTTGGAACTGGCCTATCACAGTCATTTATCTGCAGCGCATCTTACAAATATGAAAGACAATCTCTTATCAGAAATAACCAAGGCATAGCTCTGGCTAATACCAAGCTAATTGAATAACTTCTTTAAACAGTAAATGCTGTTCATTTGCTGTTTTCCTTTGTCACCTGTTGATTCTGATCCTTGTTGTTGTTCAGTCCTCAGTGGGATTTTTTTCTCTGTGTTGTTGCCATTTTAACAACAGTAAGGTCCTGCTGACGTGCAATATAACAACCACATTTAAACAAACCGACTTCCTCCGTAAGTCTTTGTACAACTGCTGCTGTCCTCGTTCAGAAATAAGGACAGAGCTGCTCATCATTTGGTGTATTTTGGTGTTTTATGGCAAAACCCGTGCACTGCTTACGTCCCACCCTTTTTCTTTGATTAGTTACTCTGTGATTGTTCCGCCCATAGAAATGAAATTCAAGTAAAGGGGACTATCTTCTTTATATAGAAAAGGAAAAGAGTTTGTCTGGCCAGCCAGGCTAATAGATGTGGGTAGAATGGCAAAAAATGTACTCAAGTAAGGCTATTGGTACTTCAAAATAATAGAAGTGAAAAGTATGGTGCAATAAAACTACTTTTATTCATAGATTTACTCAAGTAAATGTAACACACCTTTGGTAAATACTCCACTGAGCCACAGAGCTCTTATTTCTCCCAATATTAAATCCACTTAAAAGAATTTTGTTCCTTTACCGACCTTTTGTGGTTGGAGTTAGTATCTTTGGGCCTATGTCTCCATAGTACAGAATTTTTACCACATGATTTCTGGATCCATACAGTGTTTTGTATCCACACTAAGAACTAATAAATTCCTCCTTAACCCAGTACTAACCATTGGTTTCTGAGGTATTTTGCTAACACACCAAATAACCCTCAGTCCTAACAGTTTCAATGAAAACATGACCTCTTTGGCATTATAAAAAGAGCTATGTAAACTTCTAGATCCCATATGCAGTAGTCTACAGCCAATATCTTGGCAACATTCAAGTAGGACCAATCATTTGACTGAAGTTTTTATGTTTTCTGCTGTTTCTCATGTGGTTGCTAATGTTTTTTTTAATATTTTTGTCATGGCAGGGCGAGAAAAATGCTGGCTTCGATGTGCTTTACCACAACATGAAGCATGGCCAGCTGGCAACCAAAGAGCTTGCCGAGTTTGTCCGCGAGAGGTAAGCTTTCAGTGTGTTTGTATAAAAGTGTGTGGGAGGTGGCTCTAGTGATGAGATTTGTACATTCTGAGAGAAGTTCTTGGAAAGAGAGATGAAACACACTGCCAAGGTGGGGTGAAGTGTTCACAGATTATAAATGAACTGTCAGGGGTTTTATCTTGAAACATATTTAAGAGTGGCTCTGTGATTTGTGCTGTTGCAACCTTTGTTTTACGCTGTTATTGCTCTGGCAACAAGAAAACTACATATAAAAAACACAATTATTAGATACTGTCCTGTATACACAACATGTTATATGTAAGAATATGATATTAATCTAATCATGAGCATAGTCCGAATAAGACATCACCGAATTATCTTGGTTAGGGGTCATATTTAGGATAAGCCTTCATTGGAGTAAGACAACTGCTCTATCTTGATTGCACTGTTGCTGCATGTAGCCCCTTAACCGCATTATTGCTTATTCTCACTATTTTACAAAGTTACAGGTGGCTTGGCGACTGTTAAAAACAAAAAAGTTTTATTACTAGCTATACAAAATGGTCTTTTTTGAAAAACAAGCTAGACAAACCTGTGATATCATAAAATGAGTTTAATATAGTAGAGGAGTAGAGCTGAGCCACACAGGGATTTATCTCGTCTTTTTATGAAATATTGGAAATGCATTTGTGCTTTAAAAATCCACTTCAAATACAACTTGTACCCAATATATCGACACAACATTTATTTAAAAATACTGCCTCAATCAGAAAATGCTTTTTTGCTTTGTTTTTGTTTTGTTTTATCTTATTTTTTTGGGAATGCCACAGCAAACCAGTCACATGTGGCACATTTGGCAGGTTTTTACACCAGATGCCCTTCCTCTTGCAACCAGCCACATACATGACTGGATTAGGCAATGTAGGTGAAAAGTCATGCCCAGGGACAACAACAACGACAGCACATGTAAACAAGTATTAGCTCAGTCTGATTATGGACCTTAATCAAAGTATGATGTAAACGCAGCCTATGATATGGCGGGAGGAAGCTGGAGTTTTTTAGAGTAGCATTGTAAGACACAGAGAAGCCAATGAACTTCTTGTTGTGTGAAAGGAGTGCTTACCACTCTGCCACTACACATTTTAAATTAAAATCCATCTGTAAGTATCAGTTTTTACTTTACCAAAGTATTCACTTCACCAATAATAAATCAATAACTGGCAGGTAGGGATGTCACAATGTCCAATTTTTGTGTCACAATTATTGTGAAATGAAATATTGCAATTATACGATTTTCACAATTATTTACACTTTTTTTATTAAATGCTACTAAATCTGTCTGATCCATTCTTTAGATATTTTTATTTCTTTTATTTTATTGATTAGCTACAGGGAGCGAACATGTACCAACTGTGGGCCAGTGTGGCATGCATTTATATGGTCATTACTACAACTAATACTTAGCAGATTATTTTTTCTGATGGTAACTGGCGTAAAACAGCAGAAAAAAGCACATCCATAATTCCATCCACACTATGCACACAGCGTCACCAGGAATCATCAGTTCATCCCCTCCTTTTTATAATAGCGATTTGTTATTACTATAATTGTGCATTGTAGAAAATATATAATCTGCATGGACAGCGCCAATGTGTAGGAGTTTAGAATCATTTTGTAACTGTTAATCCAATTGCATTTTGTCAGAAGGGACCACTGTCAAACCCCCTCAGTAACTTGCAGTAGCTATAGCTCTGTACAGTTGCACAAAAAACATTTAGTCCCAATCAATATGTTGGGTACATTAAATGCACTCTGCTCAAAACAAGGGAAGCTACTAATGCAATATTGGCTGTGGCCCATTAAAATATTGTGTTACTAAATCTGTTTAGCTTTCAGACAGTGTACAGTATGGTATATTTTAGAGTCGTCAGAATGCCAAATTGGATTATAATTTTATCTGTTTCTCAGTTTTGTGAAAGTCAATTCAAAGTGCATTTAAAAGAACTTTAGTTGACCGGAGATGCTGGCCCAACTATACATACAAACACAGCTACTAACAGTATAATGGTATAAAACAATAAAATAGTCTCCCTCAGAACTATAAAATGTAAGCCAGGCAAGTTTCAGCTTCTCCTGACATTGCATCTTTTTTTATCTTGGAAGAAACCCTTGTCCTCTTCACATACCCTAAACACTGGCTGGAGGACTTACTCTCACATCTCAAGTTTGAGCAAATGAGACATACGAATACAAAAAACAAATTCACAGCAATGGCATTTAAAATTTTAATAGTTATACAAGACAACATATAGAGCTTAAAGCAACACTAGGGGCTATGTTTTTGTTTATCTTTTTAAATCAGTCTTAGTCTCCTCTAGAACAGCATTGCACATTTTACAACCTTTAAAAGTAATATCTGACTAAAAGAAAGCATTTGCAATAATTACTTTACTACTGCTGCCATAAAGAAACAGGTGAAGAGACCAGCAGAGGACAGCAGATTTCAGTTCTGTTACTCTCTTTTGAACAGAAACAGAAAAAAAAGCTTCTTACTTCCTTAAACTTTTTGTATGATGCCATTTTACAACAAAATTAAAAATGCCTGTGAGGAATCAGTGGAAACAGAGCTGTACACTGTTTGTTGGATAAATTAATGAGAGCAGACTGGATATAGAGGGCTGACTAATCACGTCAGTGCTTCCTGGAGTGGGCGGGGTTTTTGGAATCAAGCGTTCTGAGGCCTTAAAAAAGGCCAGAGAATACAAGATTACTTAAATAGGTACCAATGAAGCACAGCACAACTCCAGGTACGTTTTTGATGAGGGAACAACATTATAACATAGTTGAAAGCTCAAAAAAGTGAATTTTGCATAATATTTAATATTTATTTGACTGAAAGATTGCAACTGCACTGCTGCAAGCTCTCATGGGACTACACTGATCATGGCCTTAATATGTAACTGCATGGAGGACATCTGTTGTGTTAAAATGGTAATGTGCCCGATTTTAAGAGTGTTTGCAATTTCCTTGCCATTTATCAACCCTGATTATTTCCATCCAATGTGTGACTTCAATGACCCTATTAAAATCATGCTGTTGACTGTGTCGTACTTACACTGGCAAATTGATCATCAACTTTGAATAAAAAAAGATGTAACACAGTCCCCTCATTGTCTTCTCTCACACTTATAAGCCACACACAAGAGCAGTGTCACACAAACAAAGCACGGCTATATTCCTGATTCTGAAAACCACTGCAGATTTGTTGTGGAGGGAAATTGACTTATCTCTCTTTTTGGATGGCAGCAAACAACAATCAGAGAGGAGGAAATGAAACTGCAGAAGCTGCAGGTGATCCTCCGAGACTCAACCAGGCAATCACACTGATAAATGACTTCCATCTTTGTACATCTCCTGCTTCCTGAAAGGTCACTTCCACATGAGAAACAGTGAAACAAATGTCTTGATTATTTTAGGTGATGTGGACAGACCTAAATAACAGTGTCCCAGTGGACAAGGGCCATTTAGGGTCAATGAGGAGTCTGTCGTCTGTCACTCAAAACTTTGAAGCCATCCTAAACCAGTCACACAAATTGAAATTCAAAATGGACACAGCTTTATGCTTTGTTTGTAAGTTTTTCAAGTTTTCCAGAGGCAGTTAATTTTAAAGGTGGTACTGCTTTCTGATTGGTTGAAAGCTCTGCCCAGCTCCACCCCCTGGATAATAAACTTCAATGCGGACCTGATTCTTTATGTAGAATAGAAAAAATTTTAGGGTGACTGGTCCGGCTAGAAAAAACAAACAATCAAACAGCTTATTTGTACAGCTCATGTTGCACGCTGCAGCTAGGTAATACACTCTATATTTTCATGGTAAAAGATGGAGTTGCTTCAAATTCAAGCCCGTTGTATTGGCCCATCATGGGTCAAGTGGCACCTTTGAAGACCAGAGAGGGTTGTATTATGAAGGGCATCTGGCTTGTAGGGTCTCCTAGCAACTGTAGGCCTTAGGCAGGGTGTATCTTGGACAATGCCCAGCTATATGGCCCAGCCCTACTGGCTGGGCCATATAGCTAAAAAATAAAATCTTGATTTTTTTTTTTTTTTTTTTTCCTAATTTAATTTAATTTACAATTTTAACCAAAGTTTTTCTCTTGTCGGACATCAAAAAAACTATTTGAATTTAAGTTTGTCATTTTTTACGTAAATATTGCAGCAGCAGTGTGCATTACTCTCACAGTGACATTAGTAAAGACATTTTTAGTGTTAACTAGCTCTTCTTTTAAGGGCCAGGTCTATAATTATACACCATACAAAGGCTTGTTAAAGCAGCTAAGCTCCAGAGCATATGGCTAATTATCATGCATAAACAAAGTACGCAAGTTAGCTGTCCACCAAACTATCTGTTCACTTTTGCCAAACTGCTGCCACCTGCTAAACAAAGGTATTACAGCGGTAAAACAACTTTCTTTTGATTTTCAATGACTTTCTCTGTGATTATTAGTGTTTTTGGCATCAGCAGAGTCTCCACAGTCAGTAATAAAAACCCCGAGTGCTAGCAGCAGCATTAGCCACAACACAGTGGACAGAGTAGTGCTTAGTTTTAGAAGACACTATTTCCGCTAATTTATATTTTACAATAGGGCTATTTTTGACATAGTCTAATATTAAAACTATAAATAGATATAAAAATAGTGCCTGTTTGTACAATTGCCAAAATAATAACATTATTGTAAAACAAAGTATTGGCGGTTATTATTATATTTATTTATATTTGTTGACACTCACTACACTGTAAAATTGTCATGTCATTCTCACTCTTATTTGCGTTCTTGAGTGAGTTGCATTTTATCACAACACTAAAGATTTATGATGCAAAAGTAACTGACATATTTTATGTGCTGTCAGCTGTATCAAAACATTTTTCTAATCAGAATTGTTTAAACATTTACCAGGTCAACTATCACATAGCATAAATAAGTAATAAAGGCTATCTCAGCCACTGCCCCATTTTAAATTGTAGCATGGTAATAGCTTCATCACGACATCCCTATGCCATTTGTTTGTTTATAAAGTTCCGCTGCTCTGTGTCCTGTTCTGTTCAACCCGAGGATATTTGGATCTTGTGTTCCTGGGACTGTGCAGATGGTTATTAAACTTTTATTGCCGTCTTTCTTTGCAAAATATCTCCATTTATCTTCTAACGAGGCTTATTGCAACATTTACCCTGCTGTACCAATCCAAATGAATCTTTATCATAGAGGCAGCAGTGGACGATTCCCAGTGTTGGAGCCAAAGTAGATTTCACATCCAGAAAATAAAGTATGAGATCATTATCAAAGGCTGTAGTGTAGTGAGGAAGTGTTACATTGTACATTGTAGGGCTATACACAGCATTAATCTTCATGTTGTGCTACTGGGAATTTAGAGGCATCAAATAACCTACTGCTTACATGGATTCAGACTTACTCAAAAGATCCAAGTTTAGATTTATGTATCTTCTCTCTTACCAGTGATTATTTTTTATAATTATTTAAAACATTTTATTTCATTCTTACTGCATCTGACAAACAGATTAATCTTGACCTTTGCACACTATTTCTAATTTAGAATAATTAATAATGGACTTTTTTTTTTTTTATCTGACCGGACACTTTTTCTTGTTAGTGTAAATACAGCCTGAGGATTTTATGTTTGTCTTTTGTTGTTGCAGGGCAGCCATCGAGGAGACCTACTCCAAATCTATGAGCAAACTGGCCAAAATAGCGAGCAATGGCAGTACTCTGGGGTAAGTGGCAGAGAGCAGCCTCACCCCCAGTACATCACAGCTCATTCATATTCAGCCATATGTCCTATAATTACTGCAACACAATTATAGATCATATGGCCATGCATGAGATATGAAAGAGAACCATCTGCAGACACCAAATGTCCATATTTATAATTTACACATGCCCTCACAGTGAGTAGCCTCTATGTGCCTACTCTGTTCAAAATATTGTAAGTATCTATAGATGTACAGAAATGTGTAAATAATAGACAAGCACTTTTCTAACTTGGATATATATATTTGCTTATTTATTTGCTTATATCACATCAAAACTCTCCAGAGACCCCTGTGTGGAATCTCTAGTTGTAGTTCTGTCATTCAGATATTGTGTAATGTCATAGAATTCTAAAGAGCCTATAGTTTAAAACTGAGCTGGAAGGAGGTCAGAATTCTATGGTAGAATCTGCTGCTAACGGTGCGTATGTCTTGGTGTAATTGGCTGTTTTCAGATTCTAGAATGTGATGATGTCACACTCTCAGATGGGGGGCAGGAGCCTGTATTATTATATAAGTTATATGCCATTTTCATATGAAATATCCAGAGAGAAAATTCACAAATTTTGAACCTGATCATTTATATTAGTAGCAAGGTCTATGATCTCATTATATGTATCCTACCACAACAAAAAATTGTCATATTATCCATAGACATTTTGCCTGCACCCCCATCTCAATTAAATACCACAGGCCTGTAGACTGTTGTGATGTCATCTGAACAACAATACAGTATCTTTGCAATTACTGGGCCTATCCACATGAAACAAAAACTGGCATAAATTTAAAGTCTTCTTTGACAAAGTGAAGTTATTTCTTCACCAGAAAGTGGTGATATTATTCAAACACCCAGGTATAATTTCTCTCAGTAGACTCAGCACTAAGCCACAAGATTATTATGGTGAGGTTGTAGACCCAGTTGCTAACAAAAAATGATCAGGTTCAACATTTTGGATTTTCTGTTTGGATATTTCTCTTAAAAATTGTGCCTCACCTGTACATTTATACAGGCCACTGCCCTTCATCTGAGGTTTTGCCATCATCAAATTTCAGAACGTGCACTCTACAGATTTACTTCAGATCATGAGCCAATATCTGTCATGTTTTTTAAGGTTAATGGGAGAAACTGAGTATGCAAAGAAGAAAAAAAAGAACCCCATGACTTTCTGTTTGACAATGGTATTAATCTTTCAGCAACTATACAAGGCTTACATTACCTAACCAGCACTAAACCTGGGCTGAAGATGTCTGTGAAGATTCATTCAGCCTGTTAAATTAAGACAACATGAAAAAAAAGACACCTTGATGTGGTTGTGGTTCAACCCCAGTATAAATCACGTATAAACAACAGAGTAACAGCAGTACTATGAACCAAGTTCTTATCTACCAACAGGTTTAATTTGTGTGTATAAAGGGTTTTCAACAACCTCCAAAGGACCTTCTTAATAAATCTAAAGTTATTTTCCTCCTTGTCACTGGGACAATTTTCTTGTCCAGACTAAATGCTGAGTTGTCATGTTTAAGAGCCAAAGTGCTTCAAAATAGTGATGAGCAGTGTCTTTGGAGCAATTTTCAGCTATTTGAAACCAGTCCAACTTGGGATTTGCACTTGTCAGGCATTTTAGAAATATCCAGTCGAGTATCTAAAGCTGCAGCAGCTGTAATCTTCTTTCCTCACACACACACCTAACCTGCATACTACAATAATATCAAATTTACAGGGTACCTTAAATGTCTTGCGCCGAGTTCATCCTACATGCATCTCCTCTTTGTTAAACATTGCATGAGTGGATTACTAATATTTATGCATGTTTCACTTTGCTTCTCATCTATCTGTCATTCTTCTTTTTTGGATGTTTCTCTGCGTAAGTAGTTGTAGACAGGACTGAAATAGCCACTTTCCATGTTTTATCAGCAGCAAATAATTACCCACAGCAAGGAGGTTGTGTTTTTGCCAGATGTGGTTTGATGGCTGCTTTTTTGTGTATGTCTAAAGATGGTTTGGCACTATTTCTTTTCCATTGCAAGATAGTTCCAATGGCAGGTGGAGATTAAAATAGGTTGAACACTTTCTTCTAAAAATTTACCATCTCAAGGTCATGTTTTTTTCCAGAGATTTCCTTTACATTATGCTTTTACATTACATTATGCTGGGATTTCACTTTTCTCCTAAAATACACAAAAAAATTGCATGTTTTCCAGGACATTTGCTCCAATGTGGGACGTGTTCCGGGTGTCTGCAGACAAACTGGCCCTGTGTCACCTGGAGTTGATGAGGAAGATGAACGACTTGATCCGAGACATCAACAAATATGGAGAGGAGCAGGTCAAAACTCACCGCAAGGTAGGTCTAAATAAAACTGTGACTGACGAGCAGCTAATACTTTCTCATGGTCTGCCCTCTGTCCATCCTGTTGTCAGCCTAAACTAATTTATCTCAGCAAAATCCAATTACTCTTGTCTCTGCTCATGCCATTTACTCCATTTGCCCTTAAAGTACACTGGGGATGAGTAGAGTATTGTATAACATTGTGTGTGTGTGTTACTTTTCATTGTTGATATGTTTCAGACGAAGGAGGAGATGGTGGGGACAGTGGAAGCAGTGCAAGCCCTGCAGGTTCAGAACTGGTCACCTTCAGAAGTCTAAAGAGGGATATCATGCCAAGTGTATGGAGCTGGACCGACTCAAGAAGGAGGGAGCACCGCAGAAGGAAGTGGAGAAGGTGAGACAAAAGTGCTCAAAATTAACATACGCCTTGTATAAAATGAATTTCCCTGGAAAAAAAGAGGAAAATAAGTAAAACTAGTTTGAACTATTCCTCTCACACTGCATAGGCTGCTTTGCTTCCCCATAGTATTAAAATGTTTTGTTTTGTTTTTTCTTACAGCATTGCACAATTAGTATGTGTGTAATACATGAGTTTGTCTTTATCACTCATACTAAGTTTGTGATTTTCAACAAGTGGGTCAGGACTCAAAACTGGATCGGGGGAGGTTGAAAATTTATGAATCTTCTCAAGCTTATGCCCATTGGTCGCGTGTACTGGAGCCTATCCCAGTAACTATGAACATTAGGTGGGGTACTCCCTGGACAGTAGCTGGTTAGCTGCAGGGCTGACACAGAGACATACACAGACAAACAACCATCCACTCTCACATTCATTCACAAGGGGGGTTTTAGAGTCACCAATTCAACTAACACATGCATGTCTTCGCAAAGAGATTGTTTTATAGCCCGAGGATTGATCTCACCACCTTCTTGCTGGGAGAGCACTAACCACTCTGCCATTGTGCCCCTATGTTGAATATAGTTTGCCTTATTTAAAACCTAAATACAAATACAAATATTGAACCTGATCATTTTTTCTTAGCAACTGGGTCCACAACCACACTATTATAATCTTGTGGCTTAATGCTGAGTCTACTGACAATAATGACGCCTGTATGTTTGAATAATATCACAATTTTTTGTGTTATAGTGAAGAAATAACTTCACTTTTAGTATTTTGTACTGACAGATAAGACTTTGAACTTTGTGCCAGTTTTTGTTTCATACCAATAAGCTCAGTAACTGTAGCGATATTAACCATAAACCACACCAAGACATAATTGTATATACTCTGGAACAAAATCGATTTGTCTTGTAGGAAAGCAAACAACTTATCAATAATATGGCCTCTTATTTCACATAAAATGCTCATCTTATTCAATGGAGCATTCCCCCAGAGCTAAAATAAAAGTACTCAAGACAGTAACACCAGATTATACTAGTATGATGTGAGTCCCCCATCTGTCCCAACTTGATAACCACAGGGTAAGTGCGTTTCTTCATTCCCATTAGTTTCAGTTTCAAGAATATTCAGCTCACACAGGTCTCCCCTTTTCCTCACTCCACAAGAGCATGTTATTTCAAACCTGATGCCAGCATTAGGTTAAATGTGTTGTATTTATCCTGGGCTCCAAGTAACATTTTATCATTGCAATCCAGTCTGAATGGAGAGGAGAGTGATTATGGGGCAGAGGTGGTTCCCATTCACCGACTGTATTATTCACTAAACTGAATGAGCGTCTGCCGTACAAACCATTTATTTGTCCTTTTTTTCCTCTCTCTCTCACTAGGCGGAGCTGAAGTCTAAGAAAGCAGCCGAGTCGTTTGCGTTGTGCATCGAGAAGTACAATCGAGTGGGAGGAGAGTTTGAGCAGAAGATGAGCGAGTCTGCACAGGTCAGCCCATAGGCCACTAATGCTCTCATATTAGTCTCTTTTCTCATGTCGTTTCCAATTTATATCTAGTTATCTCTGTGACTCAACCACTTTCCAACCTCTTATAAAGCAGTCTGACTGAATCTTGTAATTTTTCATCACATCCTCCTCAAATGAGACCACACGACAGAGACTCTAGCCACATTTACTGTAGAGTAGGATTAGCTAATGAAATATTTGCAGGCGTACGAAATGAAATTGACATGTATACAACAACAAATACTTTTTTAGTTTATTTCTTATTTCAGCTGCTTGAATCCAAAATCTTGTCTTTTTGGCCATCAACCACTGCTCATAATCCATAGGGGACAGTACACATTTAGCCTGGTCAGCAAATCAAGAGCTTTGCTTTATGTCTGCTATTTATTCATCACAATAGTGCAGTACATCCGCAGCATGAAGATAGATGTGCCCTGATCTATCTGACAATGTCCCATTGCTTTTTTCCCCCAACTTGTGACTGTGTCCCCAAACTACTGGAAGTCCTCCACTCCAACCTTCTTCCTCATACATGGAACTACTGGTTCTCATCTGAACTAATGGCTGCAGTCCATCCCAGTGCGTGTTGAAGGTCCTGGTTTGATGAATCCAATTAACACTGACAAAAATAATGAACCAATTATGTGTGGCTTGTGGTCAAATAAGAAATAAGCTAGAGATAGGCTAGTTGTGATTACATTCATCCCTTGTGTAAGATCACATGACTAATGATGAACTTATTATTATTGAAAAAAAAAACATTGTCTAGCCCAAAATTAAAATGGAGCCCACATTTCTATCTCCAAAACACCCACCTTATTAAAAGTATCACATGGTCTGCGACCTTTTCATTGCTATTAATCACCTCCTTCACCTCCATGGTTCTGCTGCTGTTGCCGTGGAAACCCCGTGGAAACAAACCCCAATAAAAGGATCTGTGTTTTACATCTGAAATGACAGTTGGAATCTGTGTGACTAATTATCTATGGGAGACCTAACGCCTGGTTACAATAATGAGAAGATATTTGTTACTAAATACTTTGTATTTAGAGCCATGTCTTAGTAATCTACATTTGCATTCTGTGCACAACATGCTTTATGTTTATAAGTTACAGATATTCCAGCAGTGTCACAATCATTACAAAGCAGCACCCAACTTGCATTTTAAGTAATATCCGAATGCAGTAAAGTATAACAACCAACAAAAAAGTAATGGACAGAAAAACTGTAAGAATATATGCAAGTATACAGAGGATGAACATCAACTCAGAGAAAATCACTAAATATTTCCTTTAATGGACTATTGTTGACTAAACCCTTGGCTATTCCTGCTTTGTGCATCTAGTGTAACATGCATATCTAATACAGTAATAATTTCCCAAAATGCTGGGCTATCCCATCATCCCCACCGCTCATGCAGACACTGTATCTTTTTGATGTGAAATGTAAAGTAGATATAAAGAAATGAAAATCTCAAAACATAAACAGAGCATTAAAGTGTTGCACTTTTCATTTTGTATCTGAATGCAGAGGCTAGAGTTTACATTAAACTCTTTCTGGCACAAAACATGAAAAGTACTTTGCTTAATGCTGACAACACAATAGGAAGGATGTTTTATGTTTGCCCTCGTTGCCCACATTTCAGCCACTTAATTGAGCAAAATGAACTGGTGAAACTCTCAACACTTTCACTTCTGTAACAAAAGCCAGAGCTCTACATCAAGATGACTGCCCTGAAGCAGACAGCATCAAATGAGTGTGCTGAATGGAGAGCCAGCTCAAACTTAAATACTAAATCCTCTCAAATTATCGCCTGTTTAAAAACCTGGCAATCCCAAATCCTATCCTGGCTCACTGCCCTGGTGCCTCGTGTAGCAGACTCTATCCCTAGTATTCACAAAATGGTTGTGAATATACAAGCATAATTCCAAAACAGTGGGGCACAGTAAAAAAAAAAAAAAAACAGTGCAGTGGTTTGCAAATTTCATAAAACCAATTTTTAATCTTTGTTTCCATCTAATTAGATTAATTGGTGAGTAAGTATAAAAAGTGTCATTATACAGTTAGTGTAAAACAGGCTTACCTTAAGTTATTTAAACAGTTGTACACACAAAATAAAGGACATTGTTGACTCCGTACAAAGATTAAGGGATTTCAAGTCCATCATAACCCTCTGGAAAACTCCACAATAAATTTGTATCTTTGTTGCAGAAATTTCAGGAAATCGAGGAGGCCCACTTGCGGCAGATGAAACAGCTTATTAAAGGGTACTCTCACTCTATAGAGGACACCCATGTTCAGGTGGGACAGGTAAGTTGGCCTTAAAATCCCTCTGTGGTACTCTTCACAGATTAAATCAAAATTATTATCAAATGTATTGCCTCATTGTATGCTTTAGTGAAAAATATATGAATTTGTTCTGAGCTGCAGGTCCACGAGGAATTCAAACAAAATGTGGAAAACATTGGCATCGACAACCTCATCCAGAAGTTCGCAGAGCAGAAGGGGACAGGCAAAGACAGGCCAGGTACTATTGATTTTACTGTGTATTTGTCCATTTCACTAAGTTTTACATTTTAAAAAAGAAATATATCACTGGGAAAACGCTCATAGACAGAAAAACCTGCACATTTATAGAGGCTTCATTTTTCTACATGAATACATTTCCAGGTCTTTTATTGCATGTTTTATTTGTAAACGTACACTTGTGCATGCAGCTCTGGTTGGTTTTGAGGAGTACATGACAGCTATAGTGCCTGAAGGAGGGAAGAAGAGTCGAGGGAAAGCCTTCAGGATTCCAGGCCTTGGCAAGAGAGACAAAGAGCCAGACTCTACGTGAGTGCACAAACATCAGCAGAATATTGATCTCACGTCTTCCTGCTTCAGACTGTGTTCTCTTTGACGCTAAGATACTTCTGTATGTGTATGTTTTATTTTTGTAGGGATTCAGCCATGACAGAGGCACCGGTGAGTACTTGATGCAACTCACACCACAAAATTGGGACTTTCCTGGTTAAATAAAGGATAGGTAAAAGAAAAAAGAAAATTTTGTATGAAGACAGTATACGTATTGTAGGATTTACAATCAGATTATTCTTATAAGGAATTAGAAGTTAATCTGAAAGACTAGAGGTACATTTTCAGTAGAAGTATCAAACCAGTTTTTTTGGTTGTTGGAAAGATAATAAAAAAGGTAGTTACATTTAAAATTTTCAGGAAAGATCAATAAGAAGTCTGTGCTCTCTGAGTGCTTTTAGTTTATAATTCTCTAATTAGTTTTCCAGCTAATATTAGTATCTATCCACCAATTTCTTAACCAGTAGTAAACTACAGAAAATGTGAACTAGAAATGTTTTGGTCGCTTTTGAATTAGAGGTTTTGCTGAAATCATGTACATCAGTGAACAAATGAGTTGTTTTTTAGGGAGCCTTGAATTAAAATCCATGTTCAAGACCATGATGAAGTCTGGGCTGAGGAGCTCTGTCCCAGTGGAAAGGCCTAAGTCTGAGTGTAAAGAGCAACTATAAGTGGGGTATCGTGAGTGTGTGATAGTGACGTGACCCAAGTGTAGGATTTCCCAGGTTTATTCTTGTCCTTCTCAGAAGTGGCGGCTGAGATAATCCTGACATCAGATGTGAAGTGTAGTTGTGTATTGTACCTGTGTGTAGCCCTGGGTTCAGTGTGAAGCTGCCAGAGCCGTCTCACAGCTCAGTGTGGAGAGAGGAGAGTAAACAGACATCAGCACAGAGCGGCTGGTGTTATTTTCAAGAGCTTGGTACTAATGCACTTTAGTGGGATATTAACCTCCCTCAGCAATCACTACCAGTCTAAAAGTAGAAACAAATTTAGCAAGTTTAGCATTAGATTTGTGAGTGAGTAATACCACTAGATCAAATTTCACAGTAGTGGATTGAAAAACAAAAGATCACTATGGAGCAGGCATGTCCAAAATCTGTGCTGAGGACCTATTATGGCACACAGTGAGATTTTATGCCTCCCACATCTACCATAATATTACATATATTGTTTCTAACCTGTCGCAATGTCAAATAGGATAGCATTAGTTTTTTCAGGCTTTGGCATTATAGTAATTCACTATAGCCACCAATGTGTTGTATTACAATAATATTAGCTAGATCCATAAGAGAGATGTAAACCTTTGCATTGCTCAATGAGGAGTTAAGTATCTTGTAATTGATGTTAAAAGACAAAGGAATTGAAAATGTAACCGTGATCTGTGCTTGTGTTAATGCTGGCATCGGGTGTTGAATGTATACTTGCGTCACATCATGGTTCAAACTGTGCCCACAAATCTGACATCTGAGCAAATGAAATTCCATCAACAACAGCTTGTGCTAAAAATAACCTCAAATTTGGTGTAAGGTTAGAGAGTGGGCCCTCCCTTGTGTCCTGCAATAACCATTATACTGATCATATTTCCATGTGAGCACATAAAACGTACATGTGATATTTTGTCACTGAGCATGTGGGCTGGACAGATAATAAAACACTTGGAGCGAGCAGAGTGATGTAGACTACTGATATTCCATGTTGTGAAAGTGACGCCCATGTCTGCAACTAACTGGCCACTGTCAAGGGTCTACCCCACCTTAAGGATAGTAAAATTGCTGGGATAGATTCCAGTCACCCGCAACCCCAAAATGGGTATAAGCGGAAGAAGATGAATGAAAAAATTTACACAACAATACTAGCAGCCTAAGTAATATTTTGAGTTGTGTAGACAAGAATAGCCCTATCCTTGCAATAGTAAAAAATCCAGAGTGATTTGGCTCCTCACTAAAACCAAATGATTTCCTTTACTGACCTTTCCCTAAAATTTCACTAAAAAAAAAAAAAGAATAAAAGCTATAATAAAAAAACTTCTTCAGTTCTAAAGTTTGGCTAAAAATTAGTTGCCAGTAGTTTTAAGTGAGTTGCACAGCATGACAAAGCATTTGCGCAGCACAAATATGTGTCAGATGCCGTGTGTCTCTGCTCTGCTGACCCAGCTGCTGTTTGTCTCTCCTCTGTGGATTTATGCTCACTTTTCACAGAACTCACCGCTGGAAGTGGACGACGAGGGATTTGTAATACGAGCTGACAGCACACAAAATGATATCCTTTTGGGATTTTTGGCCCACTGCACACAGAGGATTCAGACTGAGCAAAGTTGTTTAAAGTAATTGCTCAGTTATGTGTATTAGCAAATGAATATGCATTTCAAACAGCTGTAGCATCATCTGTTACAAACTGAGCAACTGTGAAAACAATTATGGTGTCATAGCATATCACTAAATATGAGAATTCACATGCATTCACACATACTCAGTTTCAGGATTCACACCACTCAAGTAGTGACGTAGTGATGTTTTGGGCTGTACAAGTAATAGTCCATAGCAGAACTGTTATAATTGTTATCTTTGTGCTACAGACAGGCACTCAGCTTTCAGCTTGACTTGACTACACTTACTCTGAAATACACCAGTGGTTCTCTTTTCACATCATGTACCACCACGGAAAATATTGGGCATTCAAAGTGCCATGTTTAACTTAATAAATTGGGCCTAAACCATGCAATAAAACAGGGATTAACACATAAAAATAAATTACTAAGTAAAAACAGAGAGAAATTTAGGTCTAAACAAGGACTAAACTAGGTATAACCCAACACAAATACAGGACTAAACCAGGACTACTCAAGGACTAAACCAGGACCAAGCAGTGGTCTATACCTAAAATATTAGCCTCAACCTAGGCAGGACTAAAGCTGGCTCTAAATCTAACTAATCAGTTACCTGTACCACAGTTTGAGAACCACTGCTCTACACTACACTACTACACTACAGTACACTTTTACAGTATCTTCAAAGAGGGCTCAAAATGTGACAATCAAATGCAAGTATTAGCAAATATAGTCCGTGAGAGGGCTCAAAAATAAATATTCACAGTTTTATGTAACTTTAAAGTTGTGATTTTACAGTATATTGTTATATTATATTTGTACTCCTTAATCTTATTGCCATTAGGGTAGTACTTTGGGTACTAAATAATTTTTAAAGTTTTGTCTAGTGTGAAAAGTTTGAGAACCACTGCCATTACCAAACTAACGCAATCCAAGATGGGCACAGACCATTAACTGAGAATAGACCAGTCAATCTGTTACCATAGCAACCAGACCGAACCATACAAACCATTCATTTTTGATAAAAGCTGTCAAATATCTGAACTCCTTTTCAATTCAGTTTTAGTTCATTGCTGCAAATGTCTCTAGCCTCAGTATAGACAGAGTGAGGGCAGCCTAATCAGAAGGTCAGTGTCTGGGGCCTGGGTTCATCCAATTTATGAGCATGAGTGACTCCATTCATGAACTCATTACCAGCAGAGCAAGACAATTATTTCGATCTATGTCCCATTTATTACTGCAAATGACTAAATGCATCCACCTGGTTAAAGACTAATGAACTGAGAGATGCTACGAGCAAACTGCTTCTCAAATACTATTCCCTTGGCTTTTTATAATAAATGCTATAATCAATGGCAACACTATCCTGGCTTTATGCGCTAGGTCTGGAATTATAACGTCCACTCCCACGCCAAGATTGCTGCCTGTTCCAAATGCAATCTATATAACCACAAAGACACTTCCTAGAGACCTAATACTTTTTTGAGCTGCTTTGATAACTTGTGCCAGCTTGTTTGGTGATTCGTCCCATCATAAGCTTACATTACCTTGACCCATCTCTCTGAACGCTGTGCTGAGGAGAAAGAGCACAACTTTTACTCCAGTGACTCAGACTTCGACGACGAGGAGCCTAAAAAGTTTCACATCCAGATCCGACCTGTCACCAGTGGCACCCGCAGCAGCTCAGCCGCTCAGGACAAGGAGCTGAAGGCCACTGTGGGGGCTCTAACACTGCCCCCGAACAGAGGGGCACGTCAGCAGGTAGGGTTTCTCCATGTGTTATATGCGCTAAATGAAGGGTTTCACTTGTGTTTTACTGTATGTGTTTTACTATTTCTCTATTTAAATTTTCAGCCACCGATCAGAAAACATCTTTCCAGTAAGTTTCCCAATTGTCTTATTTAAAAAATGCTTTTAATTATTGCTTACAATACTGTCACTGTGTACTTTTTATTTTAATATCAAAAATCTTAACAATCCGTAAGTCACTTAAAATCTGTTGTGATTGTATTTCTCAGGAAACTCAAGTACCACAGGAGGACGATCAGAGGACGGTGAGGGTGCATCACACAGGGGTAAGTCCTGCCCAAACTGAGTATGCAAAAAAAATAGTTAAGTTCAGTCATTAAATTAATAAAATAAGATGATAAACCCCAAACTGACCATATATGTGACCACAATAGGCTGTGGTTGTATTTGTTTTTTAAGGCTAGCTTCTAACACCATTCAAGCATGTAAAAGCTCTAGGGGTGTAACGATACATTTTTGCAACAATATGATATGTATCAATTAGAATTGTTTCGATACGATTTAAGAACGGTTTTTGTCTAATTTGGAATAATATGGTTCAATAAAATTCAACACTTTCATATTGATAATCGATACAGCAACTTTTTGCCAAAAAACATAAAAGTTTACTCTCAAATGTAGCATTGCAGCCAGGGTTGATTATGTCCAGTAGACAAAGAGCAAAGAAAAGTTGTATATAACATTTTATTTCATTAAATACACAAAAATTACACTCAAAAAGCTGTATGTGGCTTTATTTTAACATGCAAATTCTGTTTATTCTAATATTTATTAATATTTCCGATATTCCATGTATATTGATACACACTTCCCAGAAAACGATATGATTCGATACAAGGTGATGTGTATCAATATAGATATATCATAGGAAAAAAAATTGATACATCGATATAGTTACTGTATCGTTACACCCCTGAAAATGTCACATTATAAAAAGGGTACAGAATCTGTAACAAAACAAAAAGAGCGTGGCAGCTTTTATAAACCATATTGTTTCAACAGCAGTGGGAGCAGCCTCGCACAATCTTTGCCAAGAAAGAGGAAGATCATATATGTGTAGTATTCAGATGAACACATTAAGTAAACTGATTTCAGTGTAATGAATATTATCTTTTGCTACTGTAGGTGATCACAGGTTGTATAAAGGAGTGCTTAGGGGTTTGGAGTTAATCGCTGAAAGTTTTTTTATCCTCTTTTTTTTTTTGTACATTTTTGTTCATTTTAAACTTTTACAGTTAACTTTATAAAAATACAGGAATAATGCAAAAATCAATAGTAATAAATAAAATAAAACAAAACAAAATTAAATTAACTTTTCAAAATTATTATTTTTCAAAATTAGTCCTAGC
Organism: Bostrychus sinensis; assembly: GCA_020698575.1. Taxonomy (NCBI): domain Eukaryota; kingdom Metazoa; phylum Chordata; class Actinopteri; order Gobiiformes; family Eleotridae; genus Bostrychus; species Bostrychus sinensis. The sequence goes on along the minus strand of CM036246.1, from coordinate 9,419,866 downwards.
TATGAAGAAATAAAACACAATGTTTGTACATCGTGACGCTTCACCCTTACAACCGTATTTCTCTTCTCAGGCTGACCTTGCACACTCTGCTGCCTCCCATTAGTCACACTGCCCTCTGCTCATGCTCCACATAATCCTTTATCACTGCCCAATTTTCTCAGCGAGTAGATTTTTAATGCGGAGTGAGGTGACAGTTCTCCTAAATCTTGAGCCACAGAGCTAACGATGAGTGTTTGTCTGAAGCAATTTGAGCCGTGACAACAGAGGAGGCTGGAGATAGCTGGGTCCAGGCTAATTGCTGGTATTTGTCACAGACACAAAGTACTGTGATGGGTTTCCCCTCTCAGAGTCTTATCTCCTCCAAACCCAGGCCCTCCTCAGCGTTCCTGTGACAAAGGGCTTGGAGCAGCTGATAAGTACTCATTTGGACACTGTATTCAGTCACACTCTCATGTGGTGTGTTTGATTTTTGGTTTTCACAGATGGAGAGCAGGACGGCCTCCGGAGGTCCACGTCCAGCCCTGACCACAGCAGGTAAGAATAGTTTAGAGCTGCTTTTTTATTGTCAAAAATGGGAAACAAAAATTTGTACATAGAAATGGAATCACAACAAAGCTAACTGTTTTGAGTAATACCCCATTTGCTCATTTGCTATTGGCCAAAGACAGTAGACCTCAAATTAAACCACTCCATCTTGGCATATACTCAGCTCACTGTCTAATTTGCTTAAGGACTGACAAAGTCCCGTGGATAAGGCACTTCTTTTACATTCATAAAATGCTATTATTTTTTTATATGACCTGTATAACTGACAGATGACAGATGCGTGTCTGTGCTTTAGGGGTGTATTGATACAGATATTGATGTATCAATATTTTATACTTACGATACAATATTAATATATATCAAGACACATTACCTTGTATCGAATCATATCGTTCTCTAGATAGTGTATATCGATATACATGAAAGAAAAACAATAATATTGTAAATATCGATATTCAAATTTTGCATATTAAAATGTGTTTTTGATGTAATTTTTGAAATAAAAAATTATATTTAGCTTTTCTTCGCTCTCTGTCTGCTGGACATAATCAACCAGTTTTACAGATTTACAGTTTACTTTTATGATTCTTAGCAAAAAGTTGCCGTATCAAATGTATCAATATGTTGTGGTGAATTGTAATGAATCGTATTGTTCAGTCAGCCAATATCGTTCTTGAATCAGATCAAAATAATTCTAATCGATAAGTATCATATCATAGCAAAACCATATTGTTACACCTTTAATATTCTTGCATGTAACTGTACTTAAGGCCTGAGGTCCTTATGCTCCATGTGTTTGTTTGTTGTTGTGTTTTTTACATCCCTTATTTTTTTTCATTGTTATGCAACAGGTTGAGTTCGACAGCATCTGTTTCTGACAGCCTCTTTGGACCCCCACTCGAGACGGCCTTCAAGTCCAAAAGCTTTGATGGGCGGGAACAACTCCGAGACCAGAGTGCCTTTGGTGCATCTGAATGTAAGATTAATATTTTGGGGTTTATGTTGCTTTTCTTGGTCCATATATTTTCATTCTAAAAGAATGACCATAAATCAACCATAGTCTAATTTAGCATTTTAGAAATAATGACTTATTCTCCAGTGAACTAAGGGGCTTTCCTTTAGTGGCAAATCAATGAAGACTGACACTGTTTTCAGCAGAGTAACAAGGATGATTTATAAAACACAGAAAATGATGCATTTATAAACTAATACTGTTTTATTTTGCCTTTCTCAGACGCTGCCTTCTCATCTGATTCCTCTTCTCCTGAAAATGTTGAAGACTCAGGTCTGGACTCACCTTCCCATCAGACCCTGGGCCCCTCCCCTGAACCGGGACAGGGCTGGGCAGCTTGGCCCCCCGTGTCCCAGAGCAAAGACCAAACTCGAGGCAGATCCGCTGACCCTTTCTTCTCTGCGTTTCGGGACCCTTCACCGGGACGCAGCCCTCATTTACAGGATGATAGCACATGGTCAGCACCCTCCTCGCGCCCCACCCGTGTCCCGCCTGAGATCCACCCATCTTCTATGCGTTTCCCCAACCTTCCTACCCCTGAAATGGAGACTTCTGTGTGGAACTGCAAACACATCCCACAGGAGGACCCCTTCCTCGCATTTGAACGAACGGTCAATCAAGAGACATTTTCAGACTCATGGACACGCCCCCCGCCCCGCACCAATCAGGAGATACGGGGCGACCCTTTTTCTGTTATAGACAGTAAAGTGCTTTCCAATAATCCTTCCTCTTCCTCCTCTTCCACAACGTCATCACATCGCAAAAAGCAAGACAGGAAACGGGACCGAAGTTTACCCCCTCCCGTCACTTCAGAAGACCCATTTGCTATCACAATGATTGGCAGCCCAACGCACCAATCAATGGCTGCTGCAGCTGTAATCCCGCCCCATAGTAGCGGAACCACTAACAACAACAGATTAGGAGTGGACACTTGTAACTCTTTACCAACATCACAACCAAAAAAAGAAATGCTTCATTGGAATTCAGTCCATAATCCATTTAGCGATAGTGTCCCAGGATCAGCGGGGCCAATCAGCGCAAAAGTTCATGATAAAACAGGAGCAAGCGGGCATAAAGAGGGTGGAGAGAGGAGGAAACACCGAACGTCAGATAGTGAACCGCGTAGGAATGCCCCTCCTCTCACAAGACACTCCGGACCACAGGAGGACCTCTGCTTTTCCACAGATAAAGATCAGGATTGTCTCGACCTCAACACTCAGCCCTGCAGCCTGGGATCACACAAGGGTAAGGATCTCCACAGCAGCAAAACCTACAGTGTATCCGATCCAATCTTCTTTATTTCTATAGCACATTTTACAAACACGGTTTCCATATTGGTGCACAAGATTATAAAACAATAAATAAATGAATAAATGCTCCATTTAACCTTACTAGCTTCCATTAAAACAATAAAAACTAGTAAAATCAAATAAGAGCACTACACTAAAAAAGCAAATAAGTAAAAACAATAAAATAAATAAAACAAAACAATAAAAGACAAGACCACACAACTCACACCGAGTTAAAAGCAAGAGAATAAAAGTGGGTCTTAAGACGAGACTTAAAACATTTGACTCAGGGGGCCGTTTTATGGTGGGCGGGCAGAGCATTCAACAGTCTGGGGCCAACCAGGCCCAGTCCCCCCCTGGTTTTAAGGAACCACGACCTGGAGCTGGCCCTCGGACCTCAGAGAATGCACTGGTGTTTAACTTTGTATGAGGTCTGTGATCTTCTGTGGGGCCAGTTCATTCAAGTCTTTAAAAACAAACAATAAAATTTTAAAATCAATTCGAACAGGAAGCCAGTGCAGGGTATCCAGGATGAGGGTGATATGTTTGCGCTTTTTGATTCCATGTAATCAAGTATAAGCCACTTTCAGACTCAGCTAATTATTTTCATGTTTTTATGTTGAAGTTGCAAATTTGTAGGACCAAATAGTATCTAAACTATAGCAGACTTCCACCAAGGCATCAAAATCATTTATAAGTAATCTGAACCTACTTCCTGCACAAAGGGTAGATGCTCTAGTGTCTGAATTATTCTGGTCTCTAACATACTGATCTAATGAGTAATGTTGCTAAAGGACAAAATTAGGTCTGTCTCACATTGGTACAGAATGCTTTAAAACAGTGGTTCTCAACCTGTGATATGGGTACCAGTGGTGGGACACAGGCTTCTTTTGGTGGTACTTGGGAGACTTTTGAAGTTTAAGTTGTGATTTAGCCATAGTTGATGCTAGTCCTGATTTAGATCTGGTTTTGCACTGGATTGTCCTGGTTTAGACCCAGTTTAGTCTTAGTTTAATCCTGGATTTGTTGTAGTTTAGTCTTGGGATAGTCCTGGTTTAGTCCTGGTTTAGATATGGTTTTGTTCTGGCTTAGTCCTGGTTTGTCTGTTATCTAGACCTGGTTTAGTCATGTTTATTTTTGGTTTATTTTCAGTTTAGTTCAGTGTTACTCCTGTTTAGCCAACATTAAGCTAATCATTTGTACTTTGGTCCATTACCATTCTTCTACCTATACTTTTTGAGTTATCTTGCAAAACAGGCAAATATACGCCGGTAAAATCAACCTCTTTGGCAGATCAAGCAGAAAGCAGGTTTTAGTAGAGCCTTTCTAAAGGGATGGACGAATATTAGTACGACTGCTTCCAAATCTTCTAACAAAACTTACTTTGTTTTTCTTTTTAAGGCTCAAAGCACAAGTACAGACAGGACACATCTGAGGTGGTCAGTGCTCCTTCGGCCAGAGTGACCCGGGCCAAGAGGACCTCAGGGCGACTCAGCGGCTCAGAAAGAGTGAGTCAGGATTTCCATAAATATGTTGGAATTACATTTTGAAGTATCCTAAAATGGCTATTGCAAGCATTTGAATTAAAAACTCTTTCAGCACAACATTCACTCATTCCACTGTGTTTCTGTTCACTTCAGTCCCGTTCTCTGTGCTCCTCGCCTCTGCCTGAACCCAGCCCCTCCCTCACCTCCTCCTCGTCCTCCAGTCCCAGTGAGTGGGGTCCCCAGCCCAGAGACGGAGAGTGGGGAGGGCCCAACAGAGCCCCCAGTCCGGGCAGACTGGGGCAGGCTTCACCCCTGTCCTACCAACATCAGGACCACTCCCAAAGACCACGTAATAACATGTCTTTTCCTCACATGGGCATTTATTATATTGTTCACACTAAACGTAATGATACAACTGTGTTTCCCATGTGTTTTCTCAGTGCACCTGTCCCGAGGCCCCAGTCCCATCTCACTCAGCACACAGGAGGCCTGGCCTGTAGCAGCAGCCATCACAGAGTATATCAATGCCTACTTCAAAGGAGGACAGAACAATCGGTCAGCATTGGAAAGATTTTAAGATTTTGTTTTGTATTTTATCAGACGAGGTAACTGTAACTGTCTTGTTAGGTTAATGTTAATGTTAATGTTTTGTTTCTGTCTGTTTCTCTCTTCCCCAGTTGCCTTGTGAAGATCACCGGTGACCTGACCATGTCTTTCCCAGCAGGCATCACTCGTATTTTCAATGCCCACCCCAACGTCCCCGTCCTCAGCTTCAGACTCGTCAACATCTCCCGCATTGATCACTTCTTACCCAATCAAAAGCTGCTCTTCAGGTCTGCTGCCACTCTCATATGTATTCAAGTTATATAATAATATGAATACATTTTTTACACTTTTTTATTTGCTGTTTGTATTTCTACAGTGATCCATCTCAAAGTGACCCAGAGACTAGGGACTTCTGGTTTAACATGCAGGCTCTGCAAGTGCACCTTCAGAGGGAGGCTGAACTCAACCCTCAGGCCTCCTACTATAATGTCGCACTCATTAAGTACCAGGTAACACAATTAAATATCCAGAGTTAGTTTTTATGACACTTTATCTTGTCCATTTTAAAAGTATACACATTAAAATAATGGTGCAGCAGCGGCTGAGAAATACGCTGATGGAGAGTTGAAGGTTTGTTCCAGGTAACCCCTATTTAGTAACAAATAAGTTGTGATTAGCACCTCATTAGCCTGCTGCTATGTTCTAAAGACCACCACTGATTTTAAAGCTTATTGTATTTTTGACACTGTAGCCATGATTGATTACAGAAAGAGGATGACAGATAGACAAACACTGGGAAGTGTACCCAGATCACCTTGCACTATGTTGTATGCACTTTACCGAGTGAGTGAGGGGTTTTATTGTACTAAAGACCTGCCTCTGCACTGTAGACCTGTGGCTCTGTTTTCACTAAAGCTTTGTGAGGTTCCATAGCATTTTTACAGCAGCTAACCCTAAAATCTTTGTCCTTTTTCCTATACATGTTAATGGCTTCTGGCATTATAAACTACAGTCTGACTTCTTCAGCCCATTTCAGGTGTAATGAAGGGGCCATGCTGTAGTTATTCGATCCATTAATTCTGTTGTTGTAATATGAATGTCTTGGGAAGGAAATTTGTCCAAACTCTTTTTTTGTTACCAAAGGAGCTTATGTTAAATTTAAAAAAAAGTTTATCACAATGATACTTTAAAGCTATCAAAAATAACTGCTGCAGCTCAAGGGCCTACTGGCCAAAGAGTTGTGGCAGCTCTGGTTCATCATACCACACAGAAAAAAAAAAAAAACAAAAACAAAAAAAAAACACTGCACAGAAACATTGACTAAAGAAGAAACTATTTGTTTTTGTGGATTCTTTACCATATCAAGATAGAGCTAAAGATACTCTAACGCCAGACACTTTTGTGTGATATAGGAATAAAATAGAGTACATAAATACTGTATATATAAATGAATATTTACTCCTGATCTAGAAATTCTCTGAGACCACATCTGGACCAATTTACTAGTGCCCGACCGATATGGATTTTTTGAGGCCGATGCTGATACCAATATTAAGTAACAAAAACTACTGATATCCAATACATCGGCCGATACATTATACATTATGAAAAAGTATTTTAAAGCTATACTAAACTTATTGTTAAAATCTTGTAGAAAGCTGCTTATTGTTGTTTATACTGATTGTTATTTGTTTGCAGTGGGCATTGGTGTGGGGAGTATTATATATTTTATGTATTACATTTATTTTATTTTATTTAGCTTTAATTAAATTTGTATAACTTGAATTTCATTTAAACTTGCCATGCAAGTAGAGCATAGGGAGAACTACATTTTGAAATGGATTTAGAATTTTTGTTCTGTGAGGTTTTATGGCAAAGAAATTAGTAAAATATTTTTATTGCCGTTTTGAGCTTTTCAGGCCATGAGAAGGCGATTTAGGGAGTTTTCTATGAACTGCAGAGTACAAGCCAAACTGCTATGAAACACTGAGTTGGCGCCAGCACCCTCAACTGGACAAATAGCAGGAAGCCATCATTTGCAAGTAAACAGGTCTTATTCCAGCACAGTAAAAATAGTATTCTTTATATCAATGGATATCAGCCAGATTTCGGCCGATAACCAATCATTTTCTAATGGGATATATCGGTCGGGCTCTACAATTTACAGTCTATGGTCTGGACACTATATCTTTACCATTGTGAAATAGTGCCAGTGCCTTGGTGGAAGTCTATGCTAATCATCCATCTGTACTGGTACTGTAACCTAGTGCATGTATTTGTTGTTCAGGTATCCTCCCAGGACCCAGGCCGGGCCCCCCTCCTCCTCTCAGCCGAGTGCCAGCGCAGTGGGACAGTGACCCGAGTGTCCCTGGATTATCACTGTTGTCCCGCCACAGCTCCCTTTACTCACCTCACGGCGGTCCAGGTCCTTCTGCCCTTGGACCACACAGCCACAGACCTCCAGTGTCAGCCCCCCGCATCCTGGTGAGTCACACCTCTAATGGACCGTAATGAGCGGTGTGTGCACTGTTAACAGGCACTTGAGTGTAATCACCTGGTATTTACCTCATATACTGTATGTCATTACTGTTATGGTCATGCACACACATAATTCAACCATGTCATCAAAACAGCCCACTTATGCTTGGAGCTTTTAAAGACTAGATGAATGGCAATTAGTATTATCCATGAATGATGCATTTTCAAACATAAGTTAAAGCTGAGGTAAACATTAAAGGTCAGTAGCCCTTGTGTTTAGCCCTTTTGTGGCATCTGATGGTAAAATTGTGAATTGCATTTACACCCCTCATTTCTATTGGCTGTAAGAGCTACGGTAGCCCTGCGTGAACATTCAGTCAGTCAAAATGATTCAGATCATGATCATTTTCTTTAGCCTTTTAAAAGCAAAATACATTTATTTCATAATTGTTGTATACTTTTAGTATTTAGGCTTTTAATAACGGGGAAGTGTGTAGCCTTTTGGTGACATCTGGTGGCAACATTGTGGTGGCAATTACACACCTCTCCTTTCTACAGCCGGTGAGCAGCAATGTTTACAATGCACAGACATTTTCTGTGTTTGATCATTATATATTTTTTTTAAATAAAAAAATTAAATATGTTTTGTTCATGAGTGTCCTAAGCTTTTGTAATGATGTGCTAAGTAAAAAAAAATTAATCCCCTTCTACTCAGAAGCGCTCAGTTTGTCTGCTGTGGCTTTATACTAATTTACATAATGCGATATATGAAAATTTATTTCTAAATATTTTCTCATTTTATCAGTTTAGCAGTTTTTAGCAATATTCATTTTTATGCTCAATATGCTCAATGCATCAATTATGCTATTTGTGTTATGTGATCCGTCTGTTTTCTCTTGGACATCAGAATTTCAGTAGATGGATAAATAATTCATCTTTCTATTCTAAGCTAATTGAAATCTTGAATTAGACCCGACTTCTCTAATTGCCTGTTTCATTCGAACAGGAACACTGAAGAGAGGCGGCTGCTGTGGAAACTGCCAAACCTGTCTCCTACCAACCACAGCAAAGGTCAGCTCTTTCACTGTCTGTGCCTTCATTCACCACTCCAATCATTAACCCTTAACAACCCACTTGGTAGTGTCAGGTCATACACTCACCTGGACTTTTTACTCATCTTCTGTCGAAATTCAGTCTATTGTGTTATTTTTGGATATTTAAAACTGTTTATCTGACAGAAATATCTTGATTTTTACTTTAAATGGCAAGTTCCATCTATTATAACCTGTTTTTATAAATAACACAAATATCTTAAACAGATGGCTATACTGTATTTACATCATTCCAAAGAAAAATACTGCATTAGAGCTGCACAATATTAGAAAAATAAGTGATATGCGCGATATTCGGATATGCTTTTTGACATAATAAAACTTTGTGTTATATCTCCAAACCAGGTCTAAACAAGGTTCAAACAAGAACTAAACCAGATCTAAACTGCTTGTTAGCTTTCTTAAATACATAACAACTAGGGATGCACCGATACCGATACCAGTATCGGGTATCGGTACCGATACCATGTCCAAGTACTCGTACTCGTATTCATAAAAGTGGCCCGATACCAACAACCGATACCACTGTACAGGGCTGTCACGTGACATTCCTCTCTCAGCTGAGGAGTGAGAAACCTGTGGTTGGATTTCAAAGTGAACTGTACAGAGATAAAAGCAAAGCTGAGTTTACATTCTCCTCAACCAGACTTATCCCAAATCATACGTGAGTTTTAAAACTTAAGCTGTTGTCCTTTTGTTGTCCTAGTTGTCCCGAAAATTATATAAGCACGAAGCAGTTGTTGTCTGATAAAGCGAAAAAAGTACCGTTGCTAATTGTGTTAGCTGCTGTGTTAGCTGCTGTATGTCTTGGCGAATCTCTGCTGGTGATGCGCAGATGCTCAGCCTGTCTTTAAAATCATTTTAGCGACTGAACAGAGGAGAATCTAAGCTTTAAAATGAGGTATAACATGTTCATATTGAGCAAAGTTTAGCCATGATTAGCTGTGTTCAAACCACTCTGTTGTAAAAATAACTTAGCATCGCAGAGCGGGGATAGACGGCCAAAAGACGACACGGTATGGGATGAATGAGATACAGCAGTGTGACTGTATAAACTATAAAGTAACCCCTATATAAGTACTCGTATCGGTACTCGGTATCGGCGAGTACTCAAATGGAAGTACTCATACTCGTATCGGTTTGAAAAAAAGTGGTATCGGTGCCTCCCTCATAACAACATACAGTAGTAACTATAATGCATAGGCTTTTCTTAATAACAAGAAATAGCAAACAAAAGTAAAATATAATTCAAACACATGAATTATGATAAGGAATAAAGAGGATATGCAATATAATAAATATATAATATATATATATTTAAAATATATATAAATATAATAATATAATAAAGGAATATGCAATATGACGCTAAAGTTTTCCAGTTCAAATCTTTACATTGAGCCAAGATTAAATGAGAAAGTGGTAATTAGGACTTGGCTAAGAACATCTACACGAGTGTATTTTTAAGGTATATCATTAACCATATTAATAGCAGCTTTAGAGTTTAAATATGACAGCTGATATGAACTAACTGTAATTGAGACACCTCTGAATATATTACGTGCCGCTACTCCCCCTGATAGGTTGCCCTAGGTGCATTAAAGGGTGGGTCAAATTCAAAAGTCTACCTTACAAACTTGGGGGGAAAAAAAGAAAAAAAAATGAAATTGGGAGTGAAGTCTTTTTCTTATATAAAGTCAAAACTGACAGCTGTAATATTAAGTGATTATTGTTGTGCTAATAATAAACCATTAATGTACCTTGAAGCAGCAATAGAGGAAAGAGAAATACCACTTTTTTCTCTGTCTCTGATGAATGGGATTCTGAAGCTAAAGAAGGTATAAAGCCCTGTGTGGTTTATGAGCCACTGACACAACACTCAAAGGTCGCCATAACTCCTGACTGTCTCTGCTCAAGTACTGTTTTCACACACTGCTTCCTTTTCATCAATGGCTACATTGTACAAATGCTACTGTACATAAATCTTGTGGCAGAGCAGTAATGTATTTTGCTGGGTCTTTTGTAAAGCACACAGTATGACATTACTATAAAATTACTTGACTTTATGCACACTTCATAAACAGTTCTCATTCATGTTTTTCAAGCATCTGGCGATAAAACTGGCCATTGCAATCCTACACATCAGTCTTTCCTTCCTATTATTCCTTATCATAGTCTTACAGGTTATTTATTAACATGCCAAATGGCCAAATTAACTGGTATCCTATTGTCCTATCCTAAATCCTTTCTTAACCTTTATTTAACCAGGAAGTCCCATTGAGATTCAGAATCTCTTTTTCAAGAGAGACCTGGCCAAGGTAGCAGCCAATAAATTAATATATAAATAATAAATAAATTGTACACAACAACGGCTGTCAGCTGTAAGATAATCCACAGGAAAAAATGGCCTAATAGTTTCCTTTAAAAATTGCCTTTTTACATATTTCACACTTACTGGCTTTACTGTTATATGATAATATAGGGTGTGCCTTTTGCTCTTAGGCTCTGGGACGCTCTGTGCGAGTTGGCAGTGCCTGGAGGTGCCCCGCGGGCCCCCTCCCAGCATAGCTGTGCAGTTTGTGGGCTCAGGGGCCTCTCTGTCTGGGATGGATGTGGAGCTGGTGGGCAGCAGATATCGCATGTCTTTGGTCAAGAAGAGATTTGCAACAGGTGACTCACAACTCACAGCACACATTAGTTTTACGGCATTGTGATTCTAAAAAAAATTCATGCAACTGTATGATCCTAAATACACACATACTGTACATGCATGCATACATTCATACATACACATTTATTTACCCATCAAATTGTCCTTGCTCTTATGGTTAAAAACCCTTTCTTGTTCTCACTATTTTCAGGAACACATACATACACACATACATACAAACATGCATACATACACACACATACACACACACATACATGCATGCATACACACACATACATACATACATAGTCAAGTCAAATTTATACACATACATACATGCATGCATACACACACATACATGCTTATACACACACACACACACACACACACACATACTGCTGGTATGACTCTGGGTGGAGGGGCTAATGCATTTATAATAGCACACACTACTCAGCATCAACACCAGGCCATAGACAGCAACTCATCAACTTACACACGAAGAAAATATTTTTTAATGCCAAGTTCTCACACAAACGCTTGCACATAACTTAAAGGTACTACTCAACAATTATAAACCAAATCAGACGATGCATAACAGCACCTTACCCCACTGTTTTGTCCAAATATGTATACTCTAACAACCTGACAAGGGCAAGAGGCGAACAAACAGAAGCAGCAGAAAGCAGTCCCTAAGTTACATGTCATGTTTTGTCAGGGAGGTGGAGAAATGTGTGGGTTGCCTTATTTAAAATGAAGCTCACATCTCTGTTCTCCCTTTCAGCGAGGCAAACGTGTTAATAAAACACGTTAATCACTCTGTCACTGTAGTCCGTGGTTTCAGTACTGTAGTGTACGATTGAAAACAGCCAATGCATTCAGGCGAGTTTGTCCCAAAATCTTTGGAGAAATAATTTAATCCTCTTCAGTGTTCAAAACCACCGCTCTGCTCCGAGTGTAATGGTGATTTAAGTTAATTTCGAGAAAAATCCTCCAAACTCCACGCTGCTGTAGATTAGCATTAATAAATAACTTCGGTCACTATAGCTCGTTATTAGCGCCGCTATCACTCAACGTTAAGACGACTTAAGTCTGCGTGCTCTGTGATTGGGCGAATCCAGATCTTTGGGCTAAAACGTTATAGCCCCTAATGCTGTAGATAGGAGCAGGGGCAGGACTCTCTCCTGTCATCACTGCTCTAATGTACCGTGCGGTTGATGGGCTAATTGAAAATAGCCCCTTTTCCGTTCTTTGCGCCAATATTGGTTTATTTTAAAACAAAAACTATAGCGAGCAGGTAGCCAATACAATACAAGATTAGACTCTTATATAAGACACATATAAGATTATTCATTTACTATAAAACTTAGTACTTTTTGTTTTTGAAAATGACAGAGAGGGCTTAGCCCACCTAGCCCATTGACACCAGCCGTCCCTGCATACATACATACATACATACATACATACATACATACATACATACATACATACATACACTGGTATATACATGCATACACACATACATGCATACATAAATACACACATATATGCATATATACACATACAGTACATACATATTTTTGACTTTAACAAATTTAATTGAGTTTGCCCATCATTTTAAATTCATAGTTACAAGGTCATAATAACCCAAAAGTATGCCAGTGAAATTCCTGCTTGTTTGTCATTACATACAGTAAACAGAATATGGCATGTAGGTAACAGATTTTATTTGTTGGAAAAATAGGATAAAAAGCGGTGCAATTTCAGATCCTCCTTCTAACACTATTCATTCATTTCTCTGCCAGGGAAGTACATGGCTGGATGTTCCCTCTGAACTGTGGAGGGAACAGACTCCTGAATGGACCACGGCTGTGAATTCAGAGCATTGCACTTTTCCTAAATCAGAGAGTGGATAATGGAGGGGAGATGAATTTGTGGTGAGGTGAATCAGTGCTGGACGAACTTTGCATTGAAGCTCAGCCTCGAAGGACATTGTGCACTACCTACTGAGAACCACCTGCTGAGACCAAGCCTTTCCTCGTCTAATACTACTCTAATTTAAGTTTTGTGTTGTACATTCGAGTCCTTCTGCCTTTCCTGGAGGCTATTTCATAAAATTCATATATATAAGCTTATACCGTTTTCTATTGAATCTGTACTTTGTGCCTTTGTATCATGGCTAGGTCCACACCAATGCATTTTCATTATAACACCTAAACTTTGCTGCATTTTTAGTTTGGGACTAGAGCTGTTGCATGGCAATTTTTGGTATGATTCAAAAACTCAAATGAACCAGTTTATAGGACAATAAGGAAAATAGATTCATTAAAATGTACTTAAAAACTCAATATGGTTAGTAACGAGTTGTTGCCCTACTGCTACCACCAAGTTTAACAAAAAGTCTTTGCTAAATTACTGGTCAATACAATTACTTGACTTATTGTAGTCTCATTGTCCAAAATTGTTCAAAATACAACACAAAATGCTGTTTTGACATGAAAGCGCATAAGTGTGGACTTAGCTGAAGAAACTAGGGTCAGTATGTTTTAATCACTTACACTGGATAAATTAATCCTGTCTAAAAATAAGTCGCCATTGTAACTAGTATTTTTAAATTATGTAAATATAATATTGAAACAATAACGTGTGAGTAGATTTGAAGCATTTGTAAATCTGTTTGTGATGTTCATGTTTGATAAAAAATAAACACGCTCACACTTTTGGTTTTACACCGGTTTATTACACATCGTGACCAAGTACAAAATACAGCTGAACTATGCATTTATTACATACATATCATCCGTTCTTTAGTCTAGTTAAAGTGTAGTTCAAAATGCACAAAAATAAGTATACTTGTAAGAAGAACCAAATCTAGTTCAATAAAAAATAATCATTCACCCCCCCAAAAAAATCTAGACAGCTTTACAAAACAAAGTACACATAGAAATGACTGTATCCAAAGCACTTGAAGGCATATTACTGTGACAGGCACGAGTTACAAGATAAATAACTCAAAAGATATTTCAAAGCTACAGCAAAAGTGGGATCAAACAGAAATTAGTCAAACCAATTTTAAACATTTTAAGTAGTTCATATAAATAGAAATTCTCAGTTTTTAATCAGGAATAGTCTCTTACATCAAACAGTTGAATTAAATCAGTCTAATTCATTACAATTCATCTCAAAGCACTTCTGTCGATACCATATGACAGTGTGAGAAGAAAAATCAGGCCACATACACTTTCTACATATAGAGATAGATAATAATATATATTTATTATTATGGACAGCTATAAAATACATCTACTGTTTTAGGAGATGTATAGATTGTGGACAAGTTTATCAAGTGACGCACATACTTTGCCATCTAACCTAAACATAAGACTTGAAGTTACCAGCCAGATCCTAAGAGTTTTTGGTTGTTACCGATCAAAAGCTCTCAATGCAATAGAAATGTATGACCATTAAAAAAAAGAGGCTCTCTGGGGTAAACCTGATTCCAGTGTGGAGATGTCCTACCTCTTTTAATAAAAGAATTGTGGCTTAATACATTGCTACAGTTCTGCATGTAATGTATATCATTTGACTTTATAGTGTTCACTGAATGGACCACCATTTTAAAGGGCCTATGAGAACTATTTACACGAAAACAAAAAGTAGGAGTGGAGATATAAACCGCATCAATGGCTACATTTTCAATATCTGCCTCATGTCATTTGAGTTAAACGGAGTACAGCATAAAAATCTATATTGAGGTATATGCACCGACGTCTAACACGGCCTAAGTACTCGGCTGAATCCCTGCCTTTGAGACTACTGTGAAGGATTCATCTACTGCCAGAAAGAGCCAGAGCTAAAGACAGGTTTCCACTTGAGCGGTCAGGTATGGGTCAGGTCAGTCAGTACAGCAGGCTTTTAAAGGGATTTCTATTGTCAAAAGGGGTACAAACATTCCCAAAGTAGTCCGCTGTATCATTTTGGTCACTAATAGGCTGTGGTCCAAGAATGGTACACTTGAATGCTTACTCAGATGAAAACACAAAATGGACATGTCTTCTCAAATCAGGATTTTTCTTGTGATATTTCAAAAAGAGGTGCTAGGGATGTACTTGTACCAAACTGCTCCGTACCATACCGCTCAATGGAAACATGGCCTAAAACTAAGTTGCTGGGAACAAGAGCGACAGGTCCTTTGGGTAAGTAGGTTGCATGGTTCTGGTTGTTTTTAGCTGCAACAGTATGTCCACAGCCACCTAACCCATATTAAAGGTGCTTGTTTTTTAACATCTGAGGTTTGGATCTGATACATTCATTCTGCGGTTGAGGCACTGCTGAGGGGTCATAGACATCTGTAGTGGTGGTTAGCGATCTAAGGCACTCCAATGACACTATGGCACGGCTAGTTCAAATACAAAATAAGATCCACGTGAACAGCACACACTCAAAAGTTACATTTCCATTAAAAAGTACTGCACAAAAAGTCATTCACAGTTGCAACAAAAACAGAAAAAAAAATCCCTCTGTGAGTAAAAAAAAAAAAAAAAAAAAAACTTCCAACCAAATGGGAGTTTTGTAGGAGAGGTCTCCATCACTACTCTCCTGACTATGTACATTGCGCACACAGAAGGACATGCTGCGTCCCCAAAGAGGCCCCAAATTTGCTGGAGGGTCTTTGGGGCAAAGGCTGGTCCAGATGGCCTGGTTCAGACTCACATCTCCTGCATGGGGTGGGTCATTTCGATCCTCTCCCGCTTCACGGCCGGTTCAGTGGGTCCTCGAGAAGCATCAGCGTCACTGCCCATGTCACTCATCTCATCAGAGAAGGACGTGTCTAATGAGGAGAAAGAGAGTGAAAATGGAATTAGGGCAAAGGCAAAATGACTTCTATGATCTTGGCCATGGATTATGAGATTTTTCTTGACATTTTAGGACAACATTTTCTATATATAATTTACAACAAATCTAATTCTTCAATTTTATTACATAAAGGTCATGTGTAGACTTCATGCTACCTCATGCAACCTCACAGGGTCAAAACTCAAACTGCAGCAGCCACAGAGGGTCAGATCTCAAAGATTTGTTTACTGTACAAATGGCTTAAATACACGTTTGTTTTTCTAGGACAATGTTTAAAAGACATTTGTACATTTAAAATTACATTCACCACAAAATTAGAAATTTGTTGTAGAAAGTACCACAATAAACCTATACTATTTTGCAGTACTAGTCTAGTACATATCTCGCAATGGTAACTACACTGTGCCAGGATTTGAACTGGCGATCTCCTAGTTCAGGGATATATGCTCTATCCATTCAGGCACATAGTAACTTACATATCACAGTGGTAAAAAGATCTATTAAACTAAATCAACTGTTCATTTAGTGACCCCCTAAAGCTGGAGTTTCTTGGAATATCTGTGGCCTCATCTTGCAATGGTACCTTCTTTAAAAAATAGTCCTTTCAGATTTTACAAGCAGCAGCAAGTGCCAAAAAGATGTGGTAACACTATAGAATAACTCAACATTTAAGCAGTAATAGCGCATTAATACAAATGTAATTAATAAATATTTACTAAATGAACAGTTTAAAAGATCCTGAATTACTGAATTAATTTATTGAATTGTTTAGAATTTTTCACTGAATTTAATGACCTTATTAATAAAGAATGAAACATTAATAACAATGTTTATAATTCAATAGTGTTTGTAAATGTTGAAGTAATGCTTTGTAAATAATCAGTTAAGTGGTTCCTTAACTAACACTTAATGTTTATTAGTGGGAATTATTCTGAAGTGTTACCAAAAACAGTAACAAAATACTGTATATTTTACAAAAACATTGGTCATTGCATGTACTTAATATCTTATGTATTTGAGCTGTATACAAATAATAAAGCTGAATTTGTTGTTGGACTACATTCAGCAGCGTCTCGCACAGTGTGGCGGTGCGTTTGATGGCAGCGAGACAAAGTATGTGGGATGAACTCAAAATAAGCTTGTACTTTATGATAATTAATGGCTGTGTCACTCAGCACCAGTGCAGCTCATTGAAGTGTTTTTGAATAACAAAGGCCCACCATAAATCAAAAGAATATGTTAGTAAAAGCTATTGATGCCCCAGGACACTGCAGGGCAATTAGTAACCAATATTAATGGGATTTTCTGAATGTCCCCAGACCTGTGTTCAGAGAATAGCTCAGGTCTAATTAAGTTCATATTATTGGCAGATATAGTGAGTATAACCTTACCTTTTTCCAATAGAGAAGGCATCATAGAGCTTAGGTCACTGAACTGGAAATTGAGAGAAGATAAAAACAGATTTAATATAATAACCACCTTGTGTTTGATCTATTCTGGTCCTGTCCCTTGTTTTCTGATTGATCTTAAATTCCAACCTGATTTGGCAGAGACCAGAATAATTGTTTGTATAAAAATAAAAAAAATATATAATGTCTGACCAGGCTAGTACACCGACACAGTACATTATCATACCCTAAGCTTTTTACCTGTCTACATAAAGTTTATCAAGAAAAAACGTAGTCTCTTGTTGCATTCAAGTATAAAATGCATAAAACTTGTCGAAAAGGCTAGTTGGAGCAACGATAAAGCCTAGACTGAGAGTTCTTACCTCTCCCATAACAGCTATAGGTGTCTCTCCAGTCGCCTGGGCCACACGATGCTCCACTAGGTAAAACATGTACTCATCATAAAGAAGGCGAATGAGGTGAAAGGAGCCAAAGCTGGCTGCACTGCGGAGGGTCAGGTCTCTAATCACCATGGAGCTGCAGGGGGTGAGGTAGACAGACAGAGGATGAATATGTTATAATAAGTTATGCAACAGTTCGCAGTGTACCTGTAAAAAGACCACTTGAGCAGGAACTGACGCGCTGCTTTGGGGAAGCTGGGGCTGCCCTGGTGTGGCTTCAACACCTGAGTCACCACGTTGTCCAGCCACGTGGCCCACTGGTCCAGAGAGCTCTGCTGCTGGAGGGTTACTTTAAAGTCCTGCTCCAGACGCTGCACCACACTCTCGTCACACTGACACACCCAGGACGCCTGCTCCTGTGACACAAAAACAAACCAGCCAATCAGAGCCTGACGTCCATGATCCTACCAAACTTGGAAAGAGATAGATTAGTTTACCTGGACATTAGCAAAGTCCACTCTGTTGAGGTCCGAGAGCATCTGGTTGATCTGGGAGGTGTTTTGGAGGACGGCGCGTGCGGCCTGGGCCAAGTGGTTTAGACTGGTGTAACGCCTCAGAGTCTGGGCAAATGCACTCACCACAGCCACCTAAACAACAAACAAAAAATATACGCACCTTTTATCAATGACATGTATTGGTTCCATTAATCAATTTTTAGGAGAGAGTTTAATAAAGTCAGTATTTAAAACTCCTCAAACCTTGGTGCGGATGATTTCATGAGGGAAGCTGGTCATGGCGTTAGTAAGCCAACCTTCAAGACTTTTGGCAAAGTTACGGATGGCCTGAGTGAGAGTGCCTAAAAAGAATATGTATTAATCATGAGGATATACAGTATGTAAAAAAAAAAAATTCAAGTTGTGTTGGCCTTTTTACATGACTGTTTTTACTTGTTATTGCACTAAACCAAATCTGACTTTAATGTGTGCTTGTTCCAGCTTGTCCCTTTATATAATGACATAACTGAATTGAAAAAATAAAGAGTAATTCCAGAGTAATACTGACTGGGCACAGGGCGCAGCACATCTGGAATGAGGATCTCCACTAAAGCCTGGTACAGGATGTGGTCACAGCTCCTCATCCAAAGTCGCACTGGTTCAAATTTACATAGAGACACCAGCTTGTCTCTGGGGATCACACTAGGGTCATCCTCACTGGACAGAAACGAGAGAAAAGTTAAAAGTAGAGTCCAGGCTGTACATTAACAATGCATTATTAGTATATTTAGGCATTTCAAACATAAGGGCTCTCATTTAATAAAAGATTTCCAATAAAGCAGTAATATTATTCATGCACATAAATCCTAATAAAAATGCAACAACCTTGATGCTTGATGAGATGATTAAGGGAGACCTGGCCAAGACTTAAAAACTTTGAAAAATCATAGTCTATGTTCGTAAAACAAAAAACAAACAAACAAACAAAAAAAAACTACTTATCCAGATTACACCTTGATCAAACCTTTAGGAACCCATTGTAAACAAAAAATATGCATTTTTAAATTCGATGACTTTTCAAGGTTTTTGTTACCTGAGTTAAATTGGAAATACAAAAAAAAAAAAAATGAATATATGCCTAATTTATTTTAATATATGTATATGCATCAGTATAAATAAAGTGTGCTCTTACCTGTTGGAAATGGTGGTGTTCCCGTCACTAGATGGCGTCGTTGCATACCAAAATGTCTGCCAGAGTTTCTCAATGTAGTGGAACTGGAGGTTCATCACCACATCCAGAGTGGCCTACAGCAGAGCAGAGCAGGGGAAGGGGGAGGGTGAGGGGAGGGGAGCAGGGAGGCGGAGGAAGGGGACAAAATATACAGAGCTGAGCCATGGCAACCAGACACACAACAAAGTTTCTCCTCCAGCAGGCAGCCCTCCTCACTGTGGGCCCTGGGGTGAGACAATGAGCCAGCTTAAACACTGCTCCAAACATTAATCTTCACAGATCCTAAAGGCAATGTTCAAGCTTTAGCTGGAGTTTCACTTAAACCCTCATTTCACTCTGTTTTGATCTCTTATTTGTCTTTAGAAGCTATCCATGCAATTGTTTTGTACTTCAATTTCTCGGGCACCACCCCACAATGCAGTCTACTTTTAGAAATAGTAGTATAGGGGGGGGGGGCTACTTTAAACCAGTTTTAAATCAATATGCTTTTGTAACATGGGCAATAATGGCCCACTGCTTGCCAAATAGTGAGCCGATATTAACCAGTGCTTGTAGGGCTTTCTTATATTATATTTGTCCAGAAGCTCATAATTTAGCAAGCAGATTATACGTTTTGTATCTTATGCTTTTAACTGCATATTTAAAAACACAAGTGTAGTTTACAACAAATTAATAGAAAAATTATGGATACTAAATTATCATTGTCATATCACTAATCTTTTACTGTATGGTTATTGTAAAGTGTTGATTTAGTGCATAACCAAAGCATTGACCTGAATCAACCCTGTAACTTCCTCTTTCCTGTTTAAGCCAATGAGATGTATGTAGACATGTGGTATAGAGCCACAGCACAGAGCACAAAGGAGGCAGTGTCAACCTATTTGTCAAAGGCAATCCAAATAGTTTTGAGACAGCCTAAGCTAACAACAAAGCTACAGCCAGGCTTTAAAATGTCCACTGCCCCACACACTCAGTACTTTAAAATGGTACTAAGGACAGGAAAAAAAAACGTTTCAAGTCTGTACAAAGCAGTAGTCTAAACCCTTTGATTTTGGTGTTAAAACAGTAAAACTTCTCTTCAATCCAGCATCTATCATTAACACCATGCCCACAGATTCTCTTGTGTCTCTATCTGGCAGGACATGCACTTGCCGCTGGATCTAGTTACACAGCAGCGGAGGCTTTAATCACATGATATGTTTTTGCTTCCTCTTCAGCCGTCGCCATGGCAACCTTGTTTATGGTTGCCCCCAGCAACAGGTCAAACACAGAACTCCAAAACAAAAAGGAGAATTCCCCATTCCCTCCGAACAAGAGCGTTTTGCCGCCACAGTATTTGCTGCACAGGAAAAACAACATGCCTCTTAAAAAGAAGAGAAAAGGGGAACAGCCGGACGAGCGGCAGTAAAAGATTAACCCTTGATTATGCGCAAAATCATCGCGCCCAATCAAATAGTCATTTGGGGTTTTGTTTTATGAGGCATCTAAAAATAACATTTAATTAATAGCACAGATGGCCTCTGGATAATTAGGTATTATGATTAAAGGTGGCAATATAGTGAAGATGAAATTTGGCAAATAGCTACTAATTGACATGTGTGGGCTGTTAGTGAGCGGGTAGAGAACATTAGCAACTCCTTTTTGTCTGCGCACTCAATTTATCTGAGCAGTATATTAACAGTTATGGATTGCAAACAACTAATCACACAATGTTTATAGAGTAAAGTGACCTTGCGCTGCAAGCTGAATTATTGTGAGATTTGTGTCTACACCGCTGCCAGGACAGGCCAATGGTGTGGCAGTATTTCCGCGAGTTTAGGTTTGCTGACAGCAATAAGCATTTTTGGTGATACTTGTTAACAACATGGCGATGCCCAAAAACGTAACATATGTAGCTATACATACAAAACAGCAAAAGTGATATTGTTATAAATATTATATTGTTATATTATTGTAGTGGTTTGTTGTTTAGCTGCATGACATGAGTCGTTGCTATGATTAGGTAAAACAAATCAGGCTTGATGTAAATACACTACTGACTTTTTTAAATATAAAATAGTATTGCAGCTGAGTATGCTGTTAATGACTGGGTGGAGAACATTAGCAACTTACAATACAGCAGCACAAGCTAAATGTCAATGGATTTTTTAAAGTAAAAAATCTATGGTGTACTAAAACAGCTAAAATCACAATACAAAACATACTGTTGTTTCAAAATGCTTTAAAAATAAAAATGTTCATAAAAAAAAAAAAAAAAACTATAGTCAATGCCAGTTTTTAATTATGCTGTAACCTGTGGTGTTGATAAAGCCCTGACTAATGTGTTAATGTGTCAGTATTGGCTCATAAAAAGAGGGGGGTAAAAAAAAAAAAAAAAAAAAGTAAACTGCATAAACCTTAAACACACTGAGGCGATGAGGGCTTGTGAGAGTGACAGAAATGCGGTGGCGGACAAAGCCAGGAGCCCGTGTGCCTGTCCGCAGACAAGGCAGCACAAAGGCTCAAGAGGAGGCCACCACAAAGACACCAAGACGTCCACCCAGCGCGCTGAAAGGTTAATTGGCATGTCTTGAAAGCTGCGCCGAGATGAAAAGGCGGCTGGAACAAAGGAAGCGTGGTGAGGCTGGACAAGGCAGGGCAAGGATAATATGATAAAGCCAGGGTTGTGCCGCTTTAATCACGGCCACTCTCCTGCCTCAAAAGCCCCAAATTTTAATGTTCAATATTATTCCTCTTTCTCTCGGTAAAATGCATTCACCCTCGGGGGTCTTTCTTCTGCCCACTCACATTCATAGCCCTGCCCAGGGGCGTCCATTCATGTTACGCAACACATCAAAATGTCATTATGTAATACATGTTGAAGTCGTTTCCTCCCTACATTTACCTAATATAACATTATTACTTAAATGATTTAGATTTATCCATGTATGCAGAAGTGCTCATCCACCTGATGATTACCATGTTATACCACTGCTGCTAGGCTATAGATCCTATTAATACTTGTAAACATGAGCTGTAAATGGCATTCGACAGGAGATTTGCACAACATTTTCAACAGATAAAAGAACCTGACCCCCACCCCCCTCCAAAAAAAAAAAAAAAGCTTAAATATGATGATTTTAGAAAACGACTGGATACATGTGTGCTGTTACTGAGTGGGAGTTGAACATTAATTACCCAAAATTCAGATGCAATAGAGCATTTAGGAGACTTTTGCTACCAGGTATAAGTAACTGAATAAACTTAAATAAAACTTAAATGCAGAAAGCTAGTTTCAACAACTTTCACCCTTTTTCTATGACCCTTAAGACACCTGACTTGACAGGTCACCAGTGGGACACTTGTTCTATGTTGTAGAATGTTTTGACTGCCAGAAATTTTAGTCTCTGTAAGCATAAACAACAGGATTAGGATTTACAAAACACTGGTGTGGCAAACTAAGACTATGACTTCTGGATGAGATGAATTGAGCAACCACTGCATCAATGTATTAGAAAGATCAGAACAAAAAAATTTGGCAGTTCCTGTGCATTACTGTGGGCATGTCAGTAACACGTTTACTATAGTTTTATATCAAGAGAAATTCAACTGGTCTTACTTACCTCGCAGTGCTCTCTGTAGAGCTTCTGCAGTTTCTTGATATCATTCATGTTGATGCGCTCAGGCAGAGACTGGGAGCCCAGGTCAGGTGAAGGGAACGGAGGCAAGGTGTGAGATGTGTCTGCAAAAACAGCAAAGAGATGACAGCTGTCAGTCACAGCACTATACTGACTACAAACACACAAATATAGTACATTGGACCTGTGGACTGACCATCTAGGTTCTATATAATAGGAACAAATGCTTAAATGTTTATTGCTAGGTTTTACAAGGACTTATCTTATTATGTAAAGCCTATGTTAAGTTGAATGCTAATTTATTGTGAGTCTATGAGAGTTTTGTATAATATCCCTTATAATAATATCTCTCCATTAAAATGTATACAGCATTTTAATATGCAGTAACACTAATATGGTTTAGTGTGGTCTATTTTATTGCTTTTAAGTCATGTGTGTATATTTACACAGTGATAGTGTTTGGGGCACTGTATGAGGATGGATGTTTAGATCAGCTGATCCCAAAGAGTGGGTTGAGTGGGTTGAGTGGGTCAAGGGTAATATAGTTTTAGTGTTCAGCTTATTTAAGCCTAAATGTTGTTTTATTTGCATGAATTGGTGAAGCACATTTAAAATGTGTTTGCCATAAAGTAAAATAATTATGTTCTGTGGTTCTGAGTGTCACGAAAACATTATCAGGAACAAGATTTGGTCCCACAATCAGATCAGGTGAGAACCACTGGTTTATAATTTATCTATTTTATATAATGTAAGAAAGGCTGCTGTGCAAAATAAATATTGCCAATATTTTCTGCAGTACTTGGAGTGAAAAAGTCTGAGAACCTAAATTTTCACCGCTATGGTTGATTAAGATCTCGACAGTTGCAGTAGCCAGACATGCTGGGTCCTTACCAATGTACTGCTGGTGATGTTGACTCTGAGCAGCCACTGACTGCTCTGGCGTGCTGTTACAGTGCTGAGAGCTCCCACACAGGCTGTCAGACATACCGTCCACCTTCTGCAGAGGCTTGAATCTAACACATACAACAAGGAGCCAAGATAACTATGTTAGCTTGGGAGGCACATGCAATAACAAAAAGCAGAGATTGGCCACAGTAGTTCATTAAAATAATGGCCTATTTCAATCACAAAATGACAAATATTTCAAAATGCAGCTACTAGCTATGAGGGACAGGGACAACTTGTCTCATCCCAGAATCTGTCATAACAGCACAAAAGGTATATCTCAACTTAACTATGTACGACATTTATTTAGAGCGAAGTCTCATGAGACCTATAAGTTTCAAGGTTAAATTTGTCTCTTTTAGTTCCATTTTAGATGTATTGGTGACACAAGTCAGTGTACTTTTTGTGCCAGTGCCAAGCCCGGATAAATGTAGAGGGTTGCATAACGAAGTGTATCCAGCGTAAAACCTATGCCAAATTGATATGCAAATCA
The DNA here is from genome assembly GCA_020698575.1 of Bostrychus sinensis. Lineage (NCBI taxonomy): Eukaryota > Metazoa > Chordata > Actinopteri > Gobiiformes > Eleotridae > Bostrychus > Bostrychus sinensis. The sequence goes on along the minus strand of CM036246.1, from coordinate 9,395,323 downwards.
CATAAAAGGTTAGAAGAAGTTGTGCTTTAGATGCAGTATATATACTTTAAAAATATAAAACCTGCAGTGTCATGCATAATGCATAGTATCATTTATGTTGTCGAGTAAAACAATCATGCTAAGATACAAACAAAAATAGAAAATAAGAGCCAAATGTTAGGATTGTAAAAAAAAAAGAGTCCCAAATCCTGACCTCTGTTTCTGGTGGACAGGCTGCTGTCTCATGGCCATGTACTGGGTGTCTTCCTGCAGACGGTTGAGTGGTGAGTCTGGCTTCACCCGGATGCCATAGTAGTGATACTTGGAGTTGCCTCTGGTAGATTCAGGGGAGAAAAGCCAGTGAGGAGGAGAAGTCTTGCCTTGAGTATAATCACTATCATTACTCCCTTCCATCAACAGCAATGCCATGCTTACAAGCTTCATCATACTCATCGCATCTATAATGGCTGCATGATTACTGTTATCACATCTTTGGCACATATATGCACCTACCTGGTGCCCAGTCGGCGGGTTCGAAGGCCCATGAAGACAGAGCGGATCAGTTTGCCAAATGAGGCTGCGTTGACCGGGTCCAGTTTCTGTTCCTGACAGTGTCGCAAGTAATGGTTGTAGAGGGAGCAGCGGGGCAGGCTCACGCCCTCCGCCGTCTCGTAGTTGTCCAGCAGCCACTGCAGCTACAAGTACAGAAATACACACTCACTGAGCACATAAAGAACAACTGATATTGCTATTACCACATCAATTAAGGTAGATAAGCATTGAATACAGTAAATCCCAATTTTAAACATTGCCAATAAAGTATTTGTATTCTATTTTATGTAAGTATGTAAGTATTTGACATAGGCAAGAATCCATATATTTTGATATTACACATTCAAATTACTGCTACAGGTAAGAGTAGAACTGCAGAATATTTAGGGGAAAAAACATAATGCAAGTGTCAGATCAGCATTAAAGGTGCATACATTAAAATGTTGTGGTATATTATAGTGGAGATATTTCCACTTTTGCTTGATCAATCAACTGCATGTCCCTGACAGGCTGCCATAACAGATCTGATATGCGCTTTACAATTCCACCACAGCAATACAGCAAAAAACTACACATTACACCTTTAAAATGTGATAAAGTACTGCATGTACTAGGCATTCATACTGTCAGATGTATTTGACAACCTTATAGAGGGAACCTGTAGAGGACACTCAATTTACCATATTTGTATATAGATTGCAATATTCAACCTTAAAACTCCCCATGTGATGTTTAGCCATTATTAAAAAGTCAATATAAAGATATAATTAAGGATTGGACACACAGACAGGAAAAATCTTGAAAATCAATTGCAATTTAAGCCAGTTCCATGCATTAAAAGTAATTAAAAGTAAACAAATATTTAAGCAAAAAGTTCACTGCCAAAAAGGAACATCTACATAAGTTAAACTGAGTTGAAATTAGAATGTTAAACTTGATACATCAGTTTTGGGATTTACTTACATATTTTTTCTCATTTCAAGCAAACATATCTGCCAGAGGAGAATGAAAATGCAGGAGAAACGCCATTTTTTTTTGCTACTTTGGCAGATAATTTTGCGTGAAATAAGAAAAAATATCTTCAAGTCAAATGATCTAGCCTAAAAATCCCAAAACACGTAATCCAAGTAACTTTTAACTAATGTAGATATTCATTTTTTGCAGTGCAATAGCAAATGCAAGTCCTGTCTGATTTGGGGTAAGGAAAGCCAGCACGAGGTAGTGTGTTTTTACTTAACAACACACTGCCTAAAGGACCAGCCATACAGTGTAGAGAAAGTTACTGGGTAACTTACATGGCTGTTGAGCAGGCTGCTTTTGTGACTTGCAATTCCTTCAGACTTTTGGAGGTTTTCAATCGCCATTTCAAGCTAAAGAAAGGATGATCATGCAAAAAGAGTGGACAGAGGAGAGGGAGGGCAAAACAGAGAGACAGGAGTAAGCAAAAGGGTATATGACAGAAATCAAACACAAAAAGATACAGGAAATAGGACTGTTAGCGAGCAGCCAGATTTCTGCATTTCCATTAACATCAGTCAGTGTTGTAGCCAAATCCATTATTGGCGAACAAAAGCATGCAAATCAAGGGATTCATAGGGTTAAGCTTCTCAGTGAAGGCTTGTGGTCAGACACCCTAATGTATGCAAATAGGAACCACAAACAGGGGCATGGGTCACGTCAAGCTGGGGGCAACAGGTCAACAATGTCTAGGCTAGTAATTAAAAAACAACATACTGATTCAATGAAACATAAGTGGATTTGCAGAATATTCAAACTTGGAATAAGGAAAAATAATCTACTGACAATGATAAAACCAGGAACTTTCTAGTGCACTACAAAATAAGGAAGTCAAAAATTGAAGCCAAACTGGAGACATAGAAGAAAAGGGGAAAGAAACAGGCAGCGCTCCAAGCCTTAAGAAGGCTCCTGAGGCTCTTGGCCAAATGGTAATGAGCCCCAGGGGTTTCTTTGTTTCGCAGGGCGCTCAAGTGCCTGTGAAAACCTCCCAAACAAGGCAGGCCTGAATTATTTAAGCCCCTGTCCTGCTTCGACAGTCTCTCTAACCTTACTGGAAGCCTCAAATTGGTTTAGATAGGATTTAGTCATGTGATCATACCTGGTTTATGAGGTTTAATGTGGTATAGACTTAGATTTAGTCCTGGCTTAGTTCTTGGTATACTTCTGAATTGTGGCTTTGGTTGGTTTTGAAAAGATTTTGTTTAAAATTAGGTTTTAGACTGAAAAAGCTGTAATGGTTGAACAGTTGAAATGGGTTGAATTTGAATGGACACATTTTAACTAATTTTAATTAGATATTTTTGTTGTTGGCGCTGAACATGTTTCATTTAGAATTTTTAAATTAACCGAACTGTATATTGATTTGAACTGAATTTGATGGGGTTATGAACAACCTTTACTTGGATTTCAATCGATCCTGGCTGGATTTGAAGACGTTTTAGTTGGATTTCAAGTCAGATTACTTCAAAATCTCATGTTTTGATATTACTAATGACCAACAGCACTTAGCAGCATGTGGCAATGTTTACAAAATGAGCCATATGTAAGGAGGTTTAGCAATGTAGAAATGAGACTAGAATTTTCACCTTTTGGTTTACACTAAAAACTATTAGGAAGCAATTTAAATAGTTAGATACCTTATGTTAACTGCTAAACTAACTGACAAAGTCCTTACCATGGCTGAAGAGGAGCGAGATGAGTGTGAAATATGGTTGCGGCTTCCCTCCATGTTCCCACCGTGGATCAGGTAGGTGCTGCCGCTGGAGATGATGTGGCTGCTGCCCACGTCCATGGCGATGCCCACCATGCCGTGTGAGGGCACGCCGCCCCCGCTCGAGGAGGACACCACCGTGGTCACATGGGCTCCGCCGGCCTGGGAGTCGAAGTATGGCCCTCCGCTGCTCTGGCCGTACAGCTGAGCATCAGGGTTGTAGGAGTAGGCTGTACGGCTGAACATAGGTAAATATGGAAATATCAGTATGGGACAAAGTAAAAAGTGTATACATATAAGCAGTTCGGTTAGGTTGGGTTTAATTTGGATGCAGGCAGGGTCACTATGTTATTTTGGAAGGAGGTTAAGGTTAAGTACAAAAACATTACAAAATAAAAAACATGGCTTACATAGTTCCATTGGTGTAAACAGGGTCTCCGCCTTCTCCAACATACTGGACCTGGGATGGGTAGACGTGCTGTACCTGCTGCACCTGTAGAGAGACCACAGACAAAACATGAGGGCAAGGAAAAGGAAATTAATGCTTCTGCTTTTTGTTACCATAGTAGTATATTGTAAAACTGACTGACATGCAGTGAAAGTGTCTGCCCTAACTAAGGCAGCAATAGATTTATAAAAGTTATAATAGTATCAAGCACAAGACGTTTTTCAAAAGTGTGTATATATATATATATATATATATATATATATATATATATATATATATATATATATATATTTCATTAATGCAAAATAATAGAAAACATAATTCTTAACTATGCTTTTTGTTTTATTGTTTTAACTTTAATTTAATAGAACATCATAAAGTACATTAAGTTTTAACCTAAATGTTCAGGACAAAAATACAATAAAAATTAACTGCTTTAAGCCTGTTGAACTGACAATAAAAAGAATGAGAAAATACTGGTATAATGGCAGATTCAGTATTGACCAGCACAATTTAGACATATAGATATAGTGGGACTTGGTTCAAGCTTCTAGGTCTGTAAAATAACTTAAATGAGTCGGAAGTAGGTGAACAGATGGAGGTAGATGACAATCAAAGAAACAAGAAATAGTATTGTAAAAAGCATTAAGAAGTGCATGAAATTATCATGCCCTGTTGTTGATGTGTGGAGGCAGCAGGCCAGGCTCAGCCAGAGAAAGAACTTCTCAAACAGTCACAGAGGGAGGCAGCAGAAATATATCTTATTGGATAGGAGATTGTGTTTAAATAAACGCCATGCAGTAATGCTTAGCTCATAGTGTTCATTACTTTGATTTGACCTGTCTCAGTGAAATTAAGTACATAGAGCAGCTTCAAATATTTGAATATTGAATATTCTTATAATCTTATTGGGATGCACAAGTCTTTGACAGCACTGTCGGCATGTACAGCACTGTACCTGCTGTGGGACCTGTTGAACTCTGGGAACAGAGTGCTGCTGTCCTCCCTTCTGAGCTGAGCCTGTGGCTTGAACCAGCACCCTCTGTTTGGATATAAGACATAACTCAATTACATAGGTATGCACATACATTCACGCACATCATGGTAAACATTGTGTCAACACAACTCAGACATCTGCATACGCCCTTTTCAACTCCCGTCTGAGCAAGTGCTGATGGATTTACCTCGCCTGGACACAAATAAACCAAACTAGCCTCTACTCTTGAATCACATGCGCTTTTGTACTTATTTCATTTTATTAATCAAGTCAAAGTCCAAAGGATCAAGACGGCGTGCTTTTCAAAGTCTTTTGCTAGAGTTAGGGTGGAACAACCTCACTAGACATTACATATTATCCCCATTTGTCTACTGATGCTGGCTCTTCAGAGTTCCTACCTGCTGGGAGGCTGGGACAGGTTGTACCACAGGGGCTTGGGCTGATGATGACGTCCGCAGGGGGGCCACGCTGGTCGCGGAGTCTGACCCGCCTTCAGAGCTCTGCATGCTGCATTGGAGAGGAATAGAGGGAGAGAGAGAGAGAGATGGAGATAAGATAAAATGTGTCAATGTAGGCACATAGTGTATGAATGAGAGCATTTAAAGTCTATGCACATGGTTAGTCACAGTAAACGTAGAGTTTTCACCCTACACTCATGTATTATTATAAGTCAATGGGGTACTTTTTATTAATTACATTACATTTTATTAATATTATTATTATTTATTAGGGGCATTTGTTAAAGGTCCATCAACCCCATGAACATCCTAACTTTGACCTAAAAGGGGCAGTTCAGTATTTTGCAAATCTATTAAATTCTAAATTCTACAGAAATAGGGACTGACTACAATAGCCATTTTGGAGAAACAATCAGGAATAATGAAAATGGCTTTTTAGGTGCAAATTGGGCCAGTAAAAACAATGGGATTTCAAATACAGTGCACATTAGAGGTCATTTCAGGCCAATGTTTGCATTTTTTTAGACAATTGGCCATCTGTTCTCACTGTCCAATTCAAACACATTTGTTTCTATTTTAATTAGCATTTCTAAAACAAAGGGCTATTTTAAAATCTTTCATAAAATTAAGAAAATCAGCCCTACATATCAGTCAGCAAAATCAACTGTGTTTATTGGCCATTGGCTGGTCTGAAATTTTAAAATTGTCTCTGCATCAGTCAAAGAAAAACCCATATCAGTCGACCTCTGGTGCGCGTGTGTTACGTGGAAGGTTTTTGTGCATTCATTTTCTTAAATGATTACTATTGCTCAATGCTCAGATTATTCATTTGTATGAGCATCTCAGTGGCTTTCATGGCAAATCAGCAAAATATGAGCTGCTTTTAAGGAAGATTTATTGTAAAAATATCCACACAGATTTAAGTAGACAGTGGAAAAGTTCAGTATTTTTTAGTGAGCACATTTACAGCCATCCTTATCTCTCTGTGGCATTGCTCCCACCTGCTTTTCTAAACTGGGAGAGAGGGGAGTAAGTTACCATCATTTAGCCCCCAATATTTATCCTATCATATCATGTTAAAAAAAAACAAAAAAACATCAAACTAAGAATACTGACCCAAGTGGAAAAGTTACAGTTCGGGACTAAGCTGAGTTACCGAGAGAACTGCTGTAGACCAAGCCCTCTTTGCTCTCCACTGGGTGACAATGTGCACAGCATAGCAAAGGGGAGCTAAAAATGGAGTGGCACAAAGGCTCTCTTTTGAAAAGCATGGAGCAAGGGAGGGAAGCCAAAAGAATAGATCTGTAAGGGGGAGTACGGATATATAAAATACAACTTTCTGAAAAAAAAAAAAAAAAATCAGAAAGAGGATAAACGTCAGCGGGGCTCCAGCTCTGATCATATACAGGGTTTGTTTCGGACCAGAACCGTCCTCTGGGGGCTCCAATAATCCAGCTGATATGAGGAAATTCCTTAATGCTTTGTAAACGTTTGTTGGTTGCCATGGCAAGGGGCTCCATAGCGACCACCCCCCAACTCTCCCTCTCTCTCCACCTCCTTCCTCCTTCCCCTCCCTGTTCACTCTATTCTACCCCGTTTATAAAGCTCTTGCAGGAACTTTCGAGTTGCAAAGAGGTGGATTAGAATAGGACACGGGGTAAGATGTGGCACCGCTGGGGGGTTGGGGGGTTCTTGATTCAAGGGACATCTTTGGTTCCAAGGCAAAAATCCCACACAAGTCAGTAGAGAGAAATTATACATAATTTGACCTGCTGTAGACAGACAGCCCCAAGCCTTAAACAAGCAATACTGTCTCCAGTCATTTCCATTACTGACTGATGAACACCACTTAGTTATTCAATTTGAGCAACAGGTGCAGAAAGGCTACATATAACACACACTAAAAGAGCCGAGACATACTTTTATTTCAAGCCTTTTATTACACGATAACTTGGATTCCCACAAATTGCTGCAAATCTTCTCAGGAAAAACATTGCAACAAACAAGTGAGTCAGTCCGTTAAAGACAAAGACAAAGAAATACATCTGACCAACAAAGGGATCTCAACCCAAAACAAGGATTACATTTTGTTTTTGTGGAAAGTTTCAGAGTAAAATGACTAACACTGCTTCTTTACACAACCTTAGGAAATCTTACCACAGCCTCGATTTGCAAACCACTCTTTATCCACAGTCAAAGGAAGACTGAATTAAATGGTTTCCCTGCTAATTCAAGAGTTCAATACCAAACTAAGGAAATCTGAAGGTTGAAGCTACTTCTGCAGGACTAACAAGACAGTTAGCAGCTCTTTATTGTTGGTGGCAAGAACCTTAGGGGTGTGACACAGGGGATATAGGGATCGTTGTCATTTAAGTTTCCTCAGCCAAATGGACTTGTATTCATTGACAAGTTATGTAGAGAAACCAGCCAATGGGAGTGCACGTTGTTTTAAGGGCCTATATTATGCTTTTCTTTTTCTTTTTAAAGCACTTGTGGTCACCAGAACAGCACTAAATGTTTTACAAACTTTAAAAAGATTATGTTAAAGAAAGTGTTTCCAATATTTACTTTACTGCTGCCATAAAGAAACAGGTGAAGAAACAGGTGCAGCTCTGTTATGCTCTTTTGAACAGAAACTTTTTATGTGATGCTATTACTACAAAATAAAAAAATAGCTGTGAGGAATCAGTGGAAACCAAGCAATACATAGTTTTTTAAATAAATGAATGAGGGCAGTCTGGATGTAAAGGGCTTGTTGATGGTCAGTGCTTCCTGGAGTGGGCAGGGACTCATGGAACCAAGGATGGAAACTACAGGATTACTCAAACAGGCAGGATTGAAACAAAAAAACAAAAGCCAATTTTGCATAATATAGCCCCATTAAATGAGAAGCAGACCCCCTCGACCCCCTCATAAGCAAGCACCAAAATCCATAAAAAAAACATTAAAATCCTTAACAATAAAAAATGTTTTACATCTTAACATGCCATTTGTCTATTATGACATAATAAATCAGCGTTTTCTAACGGATCTGATTGTGGGATCCAGTTTATCCCACCAGAATAAACAATTTTACTCTAAGTTTTATGATACATGTATTTTACAACCTATTTCATCTTCACGTGCACTTAAATTTTGAGGCTTCAAACAAGTTGAACATTTAAACCAGCGGGCCAGTGGACACTATAGAGCAGTGTTTCCCAAGGGTATGGGAAGTACACAGGCACTTTGCAGGGTGTTCTTTCTTTTATACATTATTTTCGAGATGCTTTGAAATTTTTTGCAATCTTTTCATACTAAACTACCAAAACTGATAAAATACAAACAATTATTATTTATATTATAAATTATTTTATGTTCAACAGTTTGTTTCAAAGTGGAGTTATTCAAAGTTTTTTTTTTTTTGTTTGTTTTGTTCTGTTTTTTTGTAACATTTAATTTGATTTTTTTTTTAAAGGCAGGCAGAATATTATTGATCTGTTTTTTATCTTGGGTTTGAAATTTATTATAAATTTATTTCAGTTTAAAAGAAGAACTGTCGGATCAATAAAATTTACAAGATGTTTTTATGACCACTTTTTGAAGAATCATTAACATGTATAAGTAAGGGTGTACTTATGGTATGACAAAAAGCCCAGGGGGTGCACAAGACAAAAACCATTGCTTTAGAAAACCAAACCAAATGCTGGGTGGAGATTCTGTTGACATTTTGAAATATGTTACGAGCAATGAATTAAACAATAAAACATAAAGTATGATACAATTGGCGCTGCCTCAGTCAGGGTTTGGACACTGGGAGCTATATTTAGATGGGAAAGGGTACCAAAGTCAGAAAAACAACAGGTTAGGGTGTGCCACCGCTGACGCTTTCCGTGTGTGCAGCTTTGCGCCCAAGGCAGTGTCTACATGAGTAACAGACTGAGTGGAGGAGGCCTGTGTTCAAATTACAGATGTGTCAATCTTAGAAACACATACAATCGTGTGCTTTCGTCCACTTTCTAGGCTCGATAGAAGTACACAGCCCAATTATCACTTTAGTGTAATTTTATTTTTCACTTTGTTCATGTTCGTCACTCCGGCTCCAAAAGGCCATTATCAGAAAGATGCTAGCAAGAAGTGAACATCTTAAAAGCTGCTGCGACGCTCCATGTCTTTCTCAAGAAAAGAATGTATCTCTGAAGTGTGAAGTGAGTTAAAAATAAACGTGCAACAATCCGATCATTCAACTTCAGACTTGTCATTTTCAGCGGAGGAAGTAGTGGTAGCCCGAGGGTTTCTTATGTCATTACAGAAAGAGGTTAATTAAGGTAAGATGGTGTTTTGACTATTAAAATACAATTCATACTGGCTTTAGGGTCACAGAATTTTGGTCTGAAGTGGGGCGAGACGGACAAGTCTTTTGGTAAAGGTAAAAAAGCCACACTAAATTCCGGCTTGCGACTCCAGAAGACACAAAGGTTTGACACAGCAGGAATCACTGCAAAGAAGTGAAGCTGTTCTGCCATCAACTTCTTAAATACTTTTCAGTTTTTTTTTGTCATATCTCAGAGCCTGTTTCCAGTCAGCGAAGTCCCAGTTCAAACAACTGCTCTTCGAAAAAGACTTATCTGGGTTTATAGGCAAAATAAGAAAAGGACATTTTTAAAAGGGAAGAGATTATGCTTTTTTCAAGCTTTGTGAGATAAATTTTGACATATTTGCATCAACATTTCATGTTTTATAACTCAAACTACTACTATAACTACTTTAACTTTGCAGAAAACGTTTGGATTAGGTGCTTTACCTGGAGAAGGAGGGGTTTCATGTGTCTACGTAGACCCGCAAAGCCAAGCATTTTCATCTCTTCAGAAGGGCAGCGCCTCAACATACAGAATTACTTTCAAACATGCATATATGAAACAAAATGCTTTGAGGTAGAAAAAACATGGGGCAGTGGTTAGCATTCTTGCCTCTCAGCAAGAAGGTCCTGGGTTCCATTCCCAGACCGGACAGGGGCCTTTGTGTGTGGAGGTTGGATGTTCTCCCTGTTCTCTCCTGTAGGTTTCGTCTGGGTGCTCCAGTTTCCCCTACCACCAAAAACATGCGGGTCTAGTTGACCCATAGTGGCAGTGCACAGTGGCAGCGGCTCAGGACCAACCTGCTGTCTGATTTACACAATTTTGTTGTGCACCTTGTATGTATAAGAAGTACAATTCAAAAAGTGCACAAATCTGCAAATAGACAGGTTTCATGCTATGCATGGCAATTGTGGCCACTGGAAACAGACTCATAACAACTAATAGGGCTTCACAAACAACTTTTACTTATGTTATAATAGTACTGCTATTTACTCTGTTCCTCATTTATACAGTACAACCCTAAACCATTCTAGCCATTGTTCACTACTTAGCTAAATATATTGTAGAATTAGTTCAATGTTTTAAAAGTTAAATACTGAATTTGCATTGGTCACTTTGTAGTAACACCCATGTCTCCCTGGGGTTTCTCCTGTCTGCTTCTCCAAACTGTGACAGAATGAAACTTAAAACTCTGAAAGTGCTTGATAAAGTATGTGACTTGAAGAGCACAGATAGATTTACACATCTGTCAGCGACACGTCGAACTTACACCGCGCTCAATCACAGAAAAACACATACAGATGTTCAATTAAAGCAGGAGCCACAGTCTTGGCTCATGTTTGCACTGGCCCACATTGTTTGCAGAGCAACAACGGTTGCTAGTGGCAACACCGTCCACTCCCGTTTCCAGGAGCCTGTTGCTAGGCGACCAACAGAATACTTCCCAAACCAAACAATGCCATCCCCCCACCTGATCCCTGGTATCTCACGCTAGGCACAAACTTACAACAAGTACCGTGTTAGCTATTAATTTCAGACACCGGGGGACATGTGGCGGAGGAGAGGAGAGAAATTTACAGACTTGACTTCAGAGTTGATTACAGCTGACAGGATAAAGTGCTGTTTTTCGAACTACTTCAATGAAAAGAGGAATGTTTAAGTCATCAAGTCTTTTCTTTTCTACTTTTTTTACTTCATACCATTGCCACTGAAAAATAAAGCACCCAAAAACCAGTCTGGAGTGTTTCCAAACTTCTCGGGGTAGAGTTAGTTACTAGTATACAAGCCCAAATGGGCAATATTCTTCATTCACAACAAAGCCAGGGCTGCCACTTGTTGCTTTCACAGAGACATCTTTGTTCTGTGTTCTTTTAAGACTTTGCCTTCTTAGATCAAACTGAAGTAACAGGTCTCCCTCACAGTTTTATCTAGTGACTTCATATCTGTCTATTTTTGCATATCAAATAAACATTCATACTCGCTTCTCGTTTGTTAACTTGTAAAGGAAACCAGTGGGATCACACAGCCGCGCGTGCTGCTCCTGCCACAAAGCACAAATTAAGATATGATAAGAGATTTCCACCACAGAGGCTGTTCTTCAGGCCTGTCTCATTAATTCATGGCTAATCCAATCAAAGCGGCTCTCGGCGTCCGCAGATGGCAGAGTTGGAGGGGAGAGAGAGAGAGAGAGTGAGCCCACCTCTGGCCATCAAGCGCAACCTGTCCACTCTGTCACCCTGAGCACTGCGGGCCTGACAGACACACACACAGAAAAAGATCAAACTGTTGCCATGGTGATCGTGTGTTTAGCCCATGCACCACACTAGCAACTTCCTCCCCCAACGCCCAAGCTCTTCTAACCCTTTCCAGATTTCCACCGCACCACCCCCCCATCCATCCTCCAGCCCATGTCCATTTAATGTCAAGAGATGAAAAGTAGCATTCACGAGTGCGGGTTCTGACCACAAGTTGAACCACACGGAAATGACAGCAGGGAAGCTATACTGAAGTGTGAGGGGAAAAATGGTCAGTACACTAGATCATGCCATGATGATGCTATGTACATTTATTAGCCACTTTACTGATGTTAAACAGGGATTCTTTTTATCGAAGAACCACTCTGTGCATTTCAATAAAAAGCCTTATGACAGAATTCTAAACAGACATGACGTTGTTACTCAAAACTCACTCACAGTATATCATTGGCAACAATTTCCTTGAGCGTTAATAAGGTTTTTTAAAATCAAGATAATGATGGTACTTATGGTTGTCATCTGATTGGCCAAATTTTCTTCCTTTATTTGCCCCCTCCGCTGGATTTTTTTAGGGGTTTTTCCTAACTCAGAAGGATGGTCTGAGGACAGGAGATGCCCATGGTCTGTTTAGTTTAGTGTGCATATTGTTTATGTTTGATGGTGTGACTAATTGTTTGTAAAGCCCTTTGAGGCGACTGCTGTTGTGATATTGGACCACATAAAAAACTGTACTGAATTAGGGGTGTAAGAAAGTGTCAAAATATCATTATATTGCAATATTGTATTTAGTGATCCTGTATCAGTATAAAAATTTTGTGTTGACAATATTTTTTCAAATTTTATTAAAAATAAATTATATCAGCACACTTTTTTTTACCCCTCGCTCCCCTTTACTTTTGTTTTCTCCTGTGTATTTCCATACATATGTATCCTCTGTATATGTAGGTTTAATACATGTTTTGCATATAGCGGTGTACAGGTATACAGGTGAGGTTTTCCAAAGTCATACAGTTTTCACAGTATATCACTTTTGTTACAGTTCCGCTATATATTGCTCTTAATGTGGTGCTTATATCGTGATACGTATTGTATTGACCGGATTCTTACAAAACACAGTCCTATGCTCCAATCTTTATTTCTGAAGATCTGCGAGTAACATGAGTAACATTTATGCTGCTGCCTATTGCCAACAACTAAAATATTATGCGGTGGTAAAGAATCTTCCAATCCCAGATGTAGCCAGTCATGCAGACATCGACCAAATCCTTACTATTTCCTCCATGGCCCATTACTGACCTTTCCTGGAAACTTCATTATCAAAATCTGACTATAACCTTTTGCGTTATGATGCTCACAGGCAAATAAACCAACCACCATCTTTTTTTCTGCTGAATACTTTATTGTTGTCCAAATATGTTACTTTGACTGAACTTGAACACTTGATGCTGCCTAAGCCTGGCTGGCTCAACAGTTGCTGTACACACTACTGCTACTGGCTGCTCCTTAAAATCTTAATTCAACAAAGGCATTTCTTTCTGAAATGATACAACGCCAGCCATAATTTCTTTTAAATAACATATTACCAATTTAGTGTCTGAGTGGCGATATGAATTTGAATAGAGTGGTTCTTTTATGACAACATTTTGATACCAAACTAGCCTCTATTTGTAAATTGTCATTCACCGCAAGCTGTATGGAAATAACCAAATACAATACTACTTTGAAACACTTGCTGCCATGACACTTACAATGGGAATAAGCAAAAGGTCATTTAACTTGTGACAATTGCCCTATATCCCTTTGTTTCCTACTAAATCCATTTGAAAGAGGACCACCTAAAATGTTGCTCCGACTTTATTAATTGGAATTAATCTCTAGTATACTTTCTTGTTTCTTACTTTCTGTAAGTTTACACTGAAATTCTGTCCTTCTTTTTAAGCGAATAAACAGCTCTTAACAAATTCAGAAGTAAAAACTCAAAAGAGAGGAAAAGAGTGGAGAGGTTGGGGGGCTGCTGCTAACCCTGTCTGAGTGGAGTGGAGGGGGGGGTACAGTCATTGTAATGCAAATGTCACTGCCTTGTCTGCTGTTTGTGGCAGGAAATTTAATTAGCAGCAGTTGTGTAGCCCCGATACGAACAGGTGGAATGTAAAGAATGCTGCGGATGACACACACACAGACAGAGCGAAAAAACATTTCATTTCACAACCAGTTTCAACTTGTTGCCGCCACACAGGAGCCAATCAGGGACACTTTTTTATCTGCTGTAAGACAAGATTTGTTTCTTCGTATCCTAGCAGCATAAGCCGACAATGATTTCCAAAGTGTTTGTGGGGAGAAGAGTCAGGCAGGAACTCAAATTGTAATCACAAGGACATAAAACATTCTACTTTGAATACATTAGTAGGAAGGAAGTTCTTTCAGAAGAAGTAAATGGCCTCAAGATTTTACAGTGTCAGTAACATGGTAGTGTTACTGCTTTGCAACAAACAATAGAATTTCTAGTATCCCATGCCTATTTGCACAATCAGTTAAAATTAGCAACCACTTGGAGACCCACAAATTTGGTGGCACTGGTGATCCTTAATAAAATCATTTGAATACATTTTTGAAGTAAAAATGCAGGAAATGTCTGAAACTAGATTATGGTGGGCCACCCTTCTCAATTAATGGAAAAGATTGCAAAAGCTATTCCAGAATAGTAAAAAAAATATAGTGCCCAGAGCTGGACTCAAACTGTGGATATTGTAGTTCTTGTTTTCACATTCTAGAATATGATGATGTCACACCCTCAGATGGGGGGCAGAAGCCAGTATTCCTATATAAGTTATAAGACTATTTTCATAAGAAATATTCAAAAAGAAAATGCGTAAATGTTGAAACTGATCATTTATATCAGTGACAAGGTCAATGATCTCACAGCATCCTTCCACACCAAAATATCTGCACATTAATTATAGACATTTTGCCTGCCCCCCCATCTCATTGAAATACTAAACACGCCTATAGAATGTTGTCATGTCATCTGAAACCCAGCAATGGTAGTAAAAAAATCCACTAAAACTAACAGGTAGTCCCTTTAACAGCCTCTGAGCTGGAGTTTGTATATTTGTTTCTATCTCACAAGGGTACAGAAATAAAAAATTATCCTGGACCCAAATCGCAGATTCTACATTCGCACCAAACTGTTCCTGAAAATTGTATGATTTTTTTTTTTTTTAAATCAATTATTCATCTTGGTGTTATCTTGCTAACAGACTAACAAACCAACTAATATACAACAACAAAAACATAACCACCTTGGCTAAGTTAATAAGAAAACCATATTTGGGTGTTGATACATTTTCTGATATCCTATTCCTATTTATCCAACCAGGATAATGTTACATGCAAAAAAATAGCAAGCACTTGGAGAGCACAAATCTATGGCAAGACATGTACGTTATTCTGGAATTGTAAAAAAAATGTAGCGGCCAAACCTGGACTCAAACCCTGGATGTGCTAGTTCAGCGGTAAATGCTCTGCCCACTGAGTCACAACACCCTTTTACCTTACAATGGTAAGCAATCCACTAAAACTAACAGGCTATTCCTTTAACAACCTCTTAGCGTGAGTAAGCAGATTCTCAACTAAAATTGAAGATTACGTCCTTGGCCCATCAGTGACCTTTCCTGATCATGTAATAAAATTCAACCATTGCTTTCAGAGTTATCTTGTTAACAGACTAACAAACCAACCACCAGCATTAACTAATGCCAACAATAAACAATCTCTGAGGTTGAGGTTATTTTGATACATTTACATCAACTTTTGACGTTTTGGAGGGAGTGGAAAACTTGTACCTGCAACAAGTGGCTACTACATTGGCCGACAAATGCACTACTGACAGAAAGTTAACCATAATAACTCACTTACTTCTACTTTAAGGTCAAAGTAGCCGTGAACAAAAGCATCTATTTATAGAAATTACAAAACTGTAACACTTGTCTCTACAAATGACACCATTAGTTTCCACTTAACAAGCCCCACAAGGCATCCTCTCTCTCCGGTTCTCTGCTCTGTGATTTCCTGATGTGCCTTTGACTAGCTGGAGTTATTGGGATAAGCCATTTAAAGTGTGTTAGCATCAGACAATAAAGCACACAAAAGCCAGGCGGTTCCGCTATACCAACAGGAGGTAAATGTGAGGTGACGTGAATGCGATCAGCCAGTGCAAGTGATGACCGTCAGTGTCTATATCTGTAGCTGGCTATTGAACGAGAACTTCTCCCCGGGGCAACAGAGGGCCTCATCAAGATAGAGGCTAAATACAGCATTAGCAAACACACACAATAGTACATCCACACAACAGAGCTACACACAGGACATGTGACCAAAAGTTGTGTCGGGTCACCCGCTGCCCAAGAGACCCATGTCCTATTGATAGCTGTACAAGTGCATTAAAACACCACACATAGACTAGGCATAGTAGTAAACACTGCCGCAAAAAGTATGATTCATGGCTGTTACTGCTGACCATTGCATTAAGTGTTAATTTTAAGACTTAATACAATCTCTTACTTTCAAGATGTGCAAAATCGTCCTTCTGAGAAACTTCACTTCCTGACCAGCTCCTACAAGCCGGCACTCCTAAAAAGAGAGAGAAAAAAATTATAAAATAATGTGATTATGAGCACTCACATTTTAAAAGAATAATATTTCGCCCCCTGGCCTGCTCCATCCCACTCCTTTTCCATGACTTGGGTGTATTTGTATATCAAGTTGCCATGTAAACATAACAGTGTCACGCTCGGATTGGGGGGCTGGGGAGGTGGAGGTTGCATATGGGAGTTTCAGCGCAGTTGTTACTCTTTGGAGAAGCAGTACGGACAGATCAAAGTGGAATTTTCTAATTGCAATTTTTTTCCCCATCTACAGAAGCCACTCAGAAAATGAGTTGGCTGTGGCAGAGTTGCATAATGCATTAAATCTTGCCTTACGGGTAAAAACCTGATTGATAATAAAACTTGCTTAGAGAGGCCATATGTGGATAATAAATTTTCAGTCCTCTGGCTTTCCAGTTAAACACTTCATGAATATACATGTTTAAATATTTCAAAGTCTAGATCATTAGCAAAGAGTGGTATTTTAATAGGGATGTTTTTGTGGTGCCAAAAAAGAGCTGCTTCACCAACAAATGTTACAAATGACACCTGACAGCTGCCTCTGACAAGATCTCAATAGAAAGACTAAAAAGGGAAAATCGTAATTCAGTTTTCTAAGTACAAGAGACCATCTTTAAGCAAACAAAGTTGGAGCATTTCCTTCATTACATTACTTTCCATGACAGACTTGAATGCATTATATCAGACTGCATTATAAGCTCTTCATAAAGTCAACTAGCAATCCAATTAAAGCAGTCACGGCCCTGCACAAAGTCCAGCATGTAACCAAGAGTTGAGTTCAGGCAAAGCTCATCATGACCTTACTTTATACTGGGCAATTTAAAGTATTTTACTAATAGCTTACATTTAATTTCATATTACTAAGAAACAATGAGAACCCTCATAGCACCACCTAGCTGCATGGCATTAAATCAACTATTAAAAAAGTTAAATTAAGTTAAGACCCCCTGTTAAAACATCTTAATTACATTAGGAATATCTCCTTTCACATTTCAAGCCACCAGATATAAAAACCACAAATTAGTCCTATGTCCCGAGAACAATTCATTTTACGATGCAAACGTTAGTGAAAGGAGCAGCTGACAAAGTGCACGCTGCAAGGAAAGTTGTTCGCAGGGACATGAAGCTCGATTACAGTCGGCTCCAGGCTGATTTCTACAGAGTAACAAGGCTAAAGCTAGTTAGCCGAGACTCTACTTCCACCTTACACTGCAAACGTTATTTCGGAGTAAGACGCACTTAACGGTAACTGAAGAACGCTGAACGCGCTGTTACGAGACCAAACTTTGAGAATAAAATGATTTTCACGGATTGACTTGCAGCAGCAGAACTTGCAACCACTCACTGGTTCTTAGCACTGTAAAAGGCATTAGCATTGGCGCTAGTTGTAGCTTTATTGATAGCATCCTACAGAAAGCGCGTTCACACCTCGCCTCTAGAAAGCAACAAGTGTAATAATGAGAAGGTGAGTTAACGTTAACGCAACTGAGTTCAATTAAGTTACAGCGAATAGCGTCAAGCAAACATTAAAACAACACATACGTAAAACTATTCATTGTAAAGCTGTTTTAGATGGAAATTCCACTTGGTACATTTATTTGAAAACCGTTCTCTCCTTGAGGCGGTTGTCATGTAGGATGGAAAGTTATAAAAGCCAGAAAGCAAAGCACTGGTTTTCTAACGATATATATTTTTTTTTTCTGTTTTTTTTTTCAAAATTTTCCTGATTCTTGTGTTTTGAGTTGATAAAGAAATATTCACCTTTGTGTTGAGAAAAGTTGTGCCCTGGCTCTGCTCTTATTTCCCACTCTCCACTCGCTCGGTGACTTCCAGATGCTGCTGCTGCTGTTGCTGAGTGTTGCGCCGTTGGTAAGTAACTGTCTCCACGGCTACAGTCACTATGGCGCGGTGGGGTCTCGAGGCAACTGTTGCTACCCTAGAACGGCTACGTCACGTCCTTGACTTATTAAAGGGCGGGGCTAAAATCGATCGCAGCCCCGCCCAGAAATGTCAAAGTGTACATTTTTAGGTTGTGCCACTAGGAGGCGGTGTAACCTCATAAAATATTGCATCTTTTTTATCAACACTGATCAGAAAATTACAGTAAGTTATTTGTATGTTTTAATAATACATGTTTTATTAAATATAATGAAACAAGTATATATCACTAGTCTCGATCTGTATTAATTTCTTATTAAATAGACAAATTGATTATTCATTCATTATAAATATAAAGTAAAATAAAAATAATGTAAATAATATTTATTTTATTTATTCTGTATTACTATTTATTTTTTACAATATCAATTTACAAACTGAATGGGAGACAATCATGTATCCATTGTGCAATAACAACATCAAACCGATAAACAAAATTTCAAGGCCTGTCTTTTGACAGTTGAAAATATCTTCAACCAGCAGCTTCCTGTCAATACATAAGATATTTGCAAACAAATAATACAGTCATTATTGGTTCTCTCTATTCAGACACAAAAAATAAGATGTTAGCTTATTACCTTTATAATACCTTTTAAATAATAATCTATAAGAAGACATAATGTACGGAAGCGCATAGTAGTACCAAAAAAAAAAAAAAAAACTATCTCGTAATTACGAGATAGTTTCCCGCATGCTAAGTGGATAGTGGATGATAAGTGGATAGCCATTTAATGTCCAAGCTTCAAGCTTGTTATAAAGCCCAAATAAAAAAATATCAAAATAATTGATTAATTGACAGGAATAATTAACAAAACTCTCTGGCAACTTAAGCTGTGATGACTTACTTACTTAGGTTACTTAGGTGCTTTCTGGTCGCATGCCCTGTGGCCTCTATGACCAGATCTTGAGCTGAACTTCATACTTCATAATGTTTGTGATTTGCGACATACTGGGTTCGGGGTAACTAAAGGAGTTATCTTCCCAGTTAAAGTAGCATGGGTGGTGTTTCCAGAGTTGATCAAGTCGTGATTTGAAGCTGTTCAGACTTAGAGCAGTTACAACAGAGGCTGGCAGGGCATTCCATGTATTTACTGTTCTATTGCTAAAAAACCTTTGTCTCATACTGGTTACTGTGACGGGCGCCATTCAATGTCCTAAAGGGTACGTTGATTTTTATCTCGTAATTACGAGAAAAACTATCTCGTATCTCGTAATTACGAGATAGTTTTTTTTTTTTTTTTTTTTTTTTTTGACTACTATGCGCTTCCGTAATAATGACTTCTGGAAAGCTAAATAATACAAGCTACATATTCTTCAAAACAACAGATACTTGTGCATTATCTTCACAATGGAGTTTCAAAATAATATTTTTTTATAATGTAAAACAACTGCTTTGAGTCTGTTGTATTTCCATTTTTTTATCACAAGATGGCAGTAGATATCAATATTTTGAAACGGCTAGAGAATACTGCAGGGTTAAGGTACAGTTTACTAGTGTTTAGTTAATATTAGTTTATTTTTATTATATTCATTAATTCGTTAAATTTCCCTGCACCCATTTCACTTTTATATACATATGATCTAGGTTCACAAAAGTCGACAAGGTTTACAATTACATTTACCTTATAAAGAGTGCAAAAAAATGTATTTCCATATTGGCAGTACGGAATTACATACGAAAAAAATCCCGCAGTGTTAAGATGGGCCTATAGATAATGTAGGCTTCTATTTAGCTGGCAATAATGCAGTTTGTACACTTCATTATAATTCAATATTTTACATAAGAGCAAAAATATTACTAATGGTCGTACTGGTTTAAAACATTAAAAAAACTTATTTAAGCCAGTTTCTTTACTGAAATGGTAAAACAAATAAACTGATCTTTAATTAATACGCATTGCTATTATCAAGTTACTATAATATCATATCATATCACGACATAACGTAGCCTACGTTCTCGGACTAAACCACGTGCTTTTTCATTCGTTGTGTTACTACCACTGAGAGTTGGTCTGACAAGTGGCACTGTGCAGTCCCGCCGGCTCTGTGCTCTCTCTCTGCCTGCCTCTGCCTCAGATTGACAAACTTCCTCTCATTCATCCACGGTGAGTACTTTTCTATTTGTAATGACCGTACATAAGTCTGATTCCAGTTTAGACTATATTTTTTTTAGGCTTGTTTAGTTTGGCCAGTTAAGATAATAACTTATTGTAAATATAAGTAGCCTATACATACAGCTAAAGTTAAAGCTCCATTTTTCTGAGTATAAACAGTGGACCACACATATACACACAGTTGTTTTTAGCAGGTGCCGAGGGAAACGCAGCGGTGTGTGTATAGTTACATTTAAACTGGGAAGTACAAAGTAGGTCTAATTATTTCATCATCGTTTGCTTAAAAATCTCTAAAACTCCGACGTCAGTTCTAAAACAGGACAAACGTGTGGCACGAGCTGTGAAATCGCTGGGTGGTTACCATGGAAACAACGTACCCAGCAAGTTTTACGCATTTAGTTTTAAGTTATTTCTTGCAGTCATGGTTAGCATATAGCTATAGAGTTACTTTTAGTGTGGATTTAACTTGAGTTTGTATATAGTTTGTATATGTATAGCTCTCCAACCTGACAACGCCAGACCAGGTCATTGTGGCCTGACTTGTTCTACCGCCTGTGAAAGGTTCATGACACAGACTCAAAGGTCTAGTATCCTAATTACCTAATCTGTTAATGCTTATTTATATTTGTGTGTCCGCAAACTGGAAGCTAGCTGCTAACCTTTGTGGGTTTGGCATATCCTGTAGCCATTATTATGGTGACTTTTTAAGTTATTTTAAAACCTATGCAGTCCATTTGTAGACCAGACACTGCTTATTATAATAATATGTGTATGTTTTGTTTTGTTTTTCGGCCATGTTTAACCTGATGTAAAATGTGCAGTGGTTAGCAAATAGGTAAATAGAAAACTAAATTTGCAATGGCTTGGTGCAATTAAAAGCAAAACAGAGCATTTATCCAGCCACGTCCAACAGTGTTCTCGGAGCAAGGCGCATCATCATCATCATCATCATCACTTCTCCTGCCCAATAGAGATATATAAGAAACAGGTCCTGTCTATGTCTGTGTCAGGGTTGGCGCATACGCACGATCATGTGATTCTGTGGCGTGGTGGTGGGTCTGGGTTGTCGTCTCTCGTAGCAATTGGCTGAGACTGATCTTGCTATACAACAACAGCGATAGCAAGCATTTTAAGTGTAGTCATGCGAGCCATCCTCTCACGTGAGAGGAAGATAGGGACCATAGTTTCAAGCAGGACAGCAAGTATATTGTGCGGCTGCTTTGGAAATATACACAGTGTGTGTAACTAAATGAGTGGAATATGTCTCAAGACCTAAAACTGTACACCTTTAAATCTGACTTAGGTCAATGTAAACAGGCCAAACCACAAAATCTGATCCAGGCTACCTCTTCCATCAGTGTCAAGTGAACATTGTACACTGGAACACTGGTTATTTGATTTTGTGAATTGACATTCTATATGAAGACCGTCTATTCAACTACTGAAGGTTAAAGGGTAAATGCAGTGTGAAAGTTTTATATATTTCATTTTTATTAATTAGGAAATCTGTAATTTATCAGAAGTTAAATGAGTTTTGTACTCTGTGTGTCACCCCCCTCCCTCTGCTACTTAATGTCTGCACACTTCCTTTTTCATAGAGCTGACCTAGTGACTGGGCGAGTGGGTGGGTGTTGAGGGGAAATGTTGTAGAGGAAGTCCCGTGCTTTTATGCTGCTGTGTTGCAAATGTTTGGACTTTTTAATGGCAAAATTCACATTTGTTCAAGACATGGCAAACAGAACTGTAATTAATGAAAACCTCTAAATAAATAAAAAATGTATTAATATGATAGTTTATTCTAATGATGCATGTGTGCAATGGTGCTTGTGTGCATCTCCTATAGAAAACTATACTTCACAGAAGTGAATGAGTCATAAATGTGCTGTGTTTGACAAAAGCAAATCCTGACTATGGTCTCTTCATTGATGTCATTGTGTGTTCTTGCAGGCTGTCTTGGAGTAGAGTTCATGTCTTTTGTCTGGTGACCTGTACATACACCATACTCATCAGGAACTTGAAGGACAGGACCGACTTGTCAAGCTGTGTAATTAGGCTGGCAGCATTGTGAGAAAAAGGTATTATTGTAACTTTTAATAGTTAAGGACTGACTCAGACATTGGAATAAGAGAAGTTCAGCCATTTTGTTTAATTTGATATTATTTATTCATTGCTAGTTCTAATATATTTTAATTGAAGCAACTATAGTGTCATACTGCTGATTAAGATAGATTGTAAATTCTGATTACTAATTTAGTTAGTTTTAGTTTTAGTTTTTGCACATTAAAATATTTGTTCTGTTATAAGTATCAAACTATGTCTTAAAAATCAATTGCAGTGCATTTCAAAATAAAAGCAATAGCGCATTGAATGAAAAGTACAGTATAAATATCCTCAAGTTTTAAACTACAAGTGTGATGCCTACATCCAGACTAATTCATTTTTACACCTAAATAAACACTAATTGCTGAATAGATATAAGGGGGCTATATTATGCAAAACTGGCATTATATGTTTGATGTTCACTCATCAAAAACCTTCCTGAAGTTGTACTTGTTTCATTCACGCCTCTTTGGGTAATCATGTAGTCTCTGGGGCTGAGTTTCTGAGCCCTCAGAATGCTCGGTTCCACAAACCTCCGCTTCTCCTACGAACCCCTGCCCACTCCATGAAGCATTGAGCAATCAACAGACCCTCTGTATTCAGTCTTCTTTCATCCATTTATCCAAAAAATGGTGCACAGCTCTGTTTGTACTGATGCCTCACAACTATTTGAAATTTTGTAGTAAAGTGGCATTATACAAAATGATTGAGGACGTAAAAAATATTTTTTAGTTTTTGTTCAAAAGAATGCAACAGAGCTGCACTCTGCTGCCTCTGCTGGTCTCGTCACCTGTTTTTATAGCACTAGTAAAGTAACAATTGGAAATGCTTTCTTTTAGTCAGATGTTTTTAAAGAATGTAAAATGTGCAATGCTGTTCTAGAGGTGACCAAGATTGGTTTAAAAAGATAAAGTGTAGTATATCCTAGAATAACATTAAACATATTTGGGCACTAGACCTTTGCATGCAACAAATAACAGTTTTATTTGAAGAATATGTAGTTTCAAATTTATTAATAGTTCTGCAATATTTGCTTAGTTTTAATAAAATTGAAATTAAAATAAACTATGCAAGTGCATCCAAAATCATGTGGTGCTAGTTAAATGACTGATGGATTTGTGATAGGCAGGAAAATTGAAGGAAGAAAAGAGGCAAAAAGGCCATATCTGGTATAATATTTATAGAAAATATAGGTCACCAGGATGTGGGTGAACTTGCAGTGTAAGGGTTATAGTCAATGTGGAAAGTCATAAACAGAGCCAGTCCAGCTGTTGTGTGTGATGCCTCAGAAATCTCCTCATTCTTGTCCGACAGTAACCTCCCTGCAACGTGTGTCAGTGCTGGGAGAGAGTATCTGTGTGTGGGGGATGGGAGCAGCATCATCCTCCAAGAGTGAGAGATGTGTGTTTATACTATGCAGAGAAGCCCTCCCCCTCTCCCCTCATCTTATTCATTTGGCTTGCGTGGCCTTTTATGGAAAATGGGCCTTGTGGTGTGAGCTGTTTCAACCAATCAGATGAGAAAAGGGAGGTACGTGTCTAGAGGAAGCTGGCTGCGTTCTCTGGGTGGGGTTTTTTGCAGAGGGAGGGACCAAGCTAGCCGGCTTCTGGTGTTTGAAAATGAATGATATTCCTGCTTGAGTTGTAGGCACATTGGGTGGCTAGCATTTTTGTGTTGAAAGACAGCACTGAGACCGCAACACAATTAGTGAGGGACAGAAAGTGGACACGTTTGACTAAGTCAACCCAAAGGATAGATTTTGTTTACAGCAATGCAATGTAAGTATTAACACAGCTCTTTTTGGACATTTTCATTCATCGTTCATGCGTATTGCTTAACACCAGGGTGTGTGATAGCCAGACAGAGCATTTGATTTCATGATTTGAATTCATTAATTTGATTTTATAATGTTTAGTACCTTATCTTTTGTCAAATAATTAGGAATTCAGGTCAGTAAACTTAATGGACCTAAGTTCCATTTGAGATATCTTGGTCTATGTCATCTCATGAGCCTGTCCTAGTAATACTTCAAAGTCTTAATTATACCAAGCCTATTTTCAGTTTGACATTAGCGCTTTGATTTGCTGCTCCAAAAATGTGAATTGTTCATTGTAGCAGTTAGGTATAACATTTTTTTACTTCTTGAACTAGTTGCTTGATGAAGGGTGGATCCCAGTCCTCAGATGTGTTAATTTGCCACTAATTCTAGATATTGAACCATGTATCTAAAAATTGAAAGTGTATCTAAAACGTTTTGAAAGGGGTTTACAGCAGATTTGGAAGCAAAAATGTTCAGCATGTTTTAAGCATGGGATGGGGTGTTGTGAGGATGCTGCAGATTTACGCCCAGCCATAAAAATGCATTGCTGCTTAGGGTTGATCAGATGAGGGTAGCAGCCAGATTATGACATTCACAACGCAGAGGATGATCAAAAACCATTTTCATTTTAGTTCATTTGGACATGAACTGAAATCCAAAGCGAAGAGCACATGCAGTAGAGAAGAGCAGATGTGATAGGACGGGCGCGGTTTGTCATCTGTTGTTTGAATAGGGATTAGCATATCTGAACTTTGCATGGTGCTATTTTGGTGGCAGCAGTCCACTGTTTTAATTTAAATGTAAACAATTTGAGTTGACAGGCTGTTGTTTGAGATTATAATTGGTTGAGAAATGCAACAAAATGCAAGTCAGTACTTGGTCTTGCATGATTGGTCGTCCCCAGTATGAAAGACATCAGACTAGATATGTTTCTTCCTGTACTAGTTGTGGTGACAGTTGGCCAGGGTGCATTTAAGGATATAAAAAGCATGCAAATTGAATTCTGGGTAAATCCAACAGTGGTGAAACCAAAAGACAATACAAATTTGGGGGAAGTCCTCAATGAAACTTTAATGTGTACACCCATAGCATGGTGAATAATTGAGTGATCTGAAAGCTGCCATATACTAAAGCCAGCAGGTGGAATTTTTAGGTAGTTTGAAGATAATAATAAATAAGTCAGGAGCTACAGATGACTCACGACTCATGCTATGAGCTGCTAGTCACTGCCTGACACTATGTCGGAGGTTGAGGCACCATCGATCAGGCACAGAGATTTTTCTAGGCTTTTTTGTGATGAGGAGGTGGTCCACTCTGAGACTGTAACAGGAGTTTAAAATTATTGCAATATCTACAAAAAAAACAAAGATCACTTGAATTAATAGTGTTTTTTGTGCCTAGGATGTTCCTAGTTCCTTCTTACAACCCTCATGTGATTGCCTTATCAACATGGCATTGTTTTTGAAAGACAACATGTGAAAAGTGAAAGCAGGGGGGGAGAGGCCTGAAGACATTGCTCAGACCAAAACCATCTCATGTGACCAACTTACGAATGGATCTTTTACCCCAGGGTGTCTATCCCAGCCCATAAGCCCTCACGCTTGAAGGATATAACAATAATGCAAACTATAGAAAAGTGTGGGGGAATAGTTAATGTGAGTTTCCATTGTAGCCTGTTTTTCACAAATGTTCCTCCATCCACCTACACTATAGTATTCGCTCACATGAATTTGTAGGTTTGTTGTTGAGGAAAATTACTGCTAAAAGTAAAAATTGTTTATATTTTACTTTGAAAGTTATGTGACAGCTTCCCTTATTTTTCATCTTTGCTTCCTGAGCTACATTGCTTGTTATGTGACAGATGCTATGATTTATTAGGAAGTGTTTGGGTCCTAAACAATGGTATTTGTAAAATGATATGAATTGACTGATTGATTGAAAATGGCTCCTAAATGGCTTTAAAAAGAACTTAAATTTGATTGACAGAGCCTGCAGCAGCCTTGTGTAAGGTCACTGTGACACCCATTATTGTTGGGTGAGAAAGCATCAGTGTTGTGTAAAGCAATAATGAGCACCTCTGGGTCAAGTTGTTGCACTTAGTTCATGACATTTTTGCCCTGACAAATGCTTGTGTTGCTAAGTATTTTCCATTAGTGCAACATTTAAGGAATGGCATTTTTGCACAATATATAGCATACAATATATAGGGATCAGCAAAGAACAGAGAGGATTGGCATTCTGTGGTCACTTCCGTCATTGGATATGGCACTTAGAGAAATATTGCATTCACATATTAATTATACAGCATCACTGATCACAGTAAATGCAAAAAAAAATAAATAATAAAAATAAAAATTCTCCCACATTGCCTATTCACAGTATTTGGCTTTTTGCATCAGGAAGGGCATCCAGCATAAAAACCTACCAAATGACCATGATACCAGTTTGATGTGACACCCCTAACGTGAAGCAGCCGAAAGAGAAAAACAAATGTTCATCTATGTGGCAAACATTTACTCTATGCCGTTCAAAATGATTTAGACCCATTTAGTGCTGGTTTAGTCTTTGTTTAGCTGTGGTCATAAATGTTTTCTTAGTTTATTATTAGAAGTGGTAGTAGTAGTAATACTGGTAGAGGAAGGACACTAAATGACTTAAAACTTTAAAGCTGATTTTAATACCAAAAGAGTTATTGCACATTCCCTAATACTGTGCAGCCCTATGTTTTCCCTCCTTTTGCGTTATGATTTGATATGTGTGGAAGAAAAATATTTGTCGCCCTTTTAACAGTAATGAAAAATATTTTTTCTGCCGCTCTCAGACCTCTCTGACGCCCCTTTTCTTTCCACTCACCCGCTCCCCAATGTGACAAAGGGCAGATGAGGCTGCTGGTATGTGTTTTGAGCCCCCTAAGATAAACAGGTCAGAACCAAACACTGTCCGGACAATAATAATACAGGCTTTAGCTGTGGGACTGCGTCATGGAGCTGCTGGTCACAGGCTAGCCCTTATTGTTATGGGGGCTTTGTTGTGCTTCCTGTGATGAGGTCATGGTCCCAAATGCTTGAAGTTGAGCGATGATTTTATGAGTTGTCTTCTTGCCCCTGAAGCACACTGTACAACATCTGTGTAACTTTAGAAGGTTATTCCCTAATCAAAACTTTCCAAACTTTGCCATTATTCCTGTTCCTATGTGGCTATTCCAGTGGCCTAACCTAAATAGCGTGAAGAGCTGAAGTCATGTTGAAAATAGAGAGTCCAACATTCTCAGAAGAAAGTGGTATGATTTGTTTTTTAATGACAACAAAGCTTTATATCTTTTCACACCAAGTACCACCTCAAAAATATTTGGCTGTCCAGGTACAATCTTAATGAACTATGAAAATATGCCAGGACTAAACTGGGACACAGTCAGGTCTAAAGCAGGATTAATAGGAATAATCTAGGACTAAACCAAGTCTAAAGCAGGATTAAACCTGGTCTAAACTAGGACAAAACAAGGACTAAACTTGGTCTAAACCTGGTCTAAACCATGTCCAAACCAGGACTAAACCATGACTAATCTAGGACAAAACCAAATCTTAATCAAGACAAAATTAAATCTAAACAAGATCAATACCAATCAACCAGAGCAGGACTAAAGCAGGAATACAATTAAAATAAATCCAAACTGCAAAAGACTACTCTGAGTGCCACCTGAAAAAGCCTGAGTACCACCAGTGGTACCCTTACTACAGTTTAAGAACGAGTGACCAGCAACCAACAACAGCGCAAAAGCTTTAGTAGACAGCAATACATTTTCAGTAGACAAATTAGCATTAGACCCCAAATTAAATTATGACTCAACAAGATGTTTTTAACGACTAGCAACTAATCCACTACATGAGTGTAATGGATAGAGAACATTAGCAATTGTATTATTATTTAGCTGTTTTAATTAGTGGTAACTCTATGCTAAACACTACATACTGAAAGTCTCTTTTTGTATGTTAGGATAAGAATCTATATTGGCCAAGAGGTTAAACATAGGATGTGCAAATACAGCAAAATTGTACAAGCAAGAAACCTGCTGGGGCTTAACAACAGCAACAGGTTGGTGCGAGTCTTGTGAGTGCTTTGAGCTGAAGTTAGTCACACTCTGGAGTTAACCATTCTGCAACAATTAGAGAAGAGCTGCAATGCTGTTTAGACTGCACTGCTATGACCAAAGTGTCTCTACACAAGGTCGACACAAGTTGGAACACAAAGAATACCAGTTTGTGTAGATGTGGCTCAAAAATGTCCTAAGGAGAGGAAACTGTAACTTAACCTGCAGACATTGCTATGACGCGAGAAACTATTGTGAGAACATCATGTTTAAGAATGTTACACCTTGTCCATGTTTTCATTCTTTGGTTTTGGCTGCTGGTTTAACAAAACAAAACAGTCACAGATTACTTGAGTGTTGACAGTCTTTACTAAATCATAATGGGTTGTTAATATTGTTGTCAAGCAAGCAAGGTCAGATAAACATCCATGACTACTACTTGCTCTCTGAAAATAATTAACTGATACACAAATGGTGAGATATCTGCTACTATTACTTGTCTGTCCATAGCCAAAATATTTATCAAGTAAGGTCTGTGAACATCCATGACAGTTGCAGTAATTTTAAGTTTAGCTGAAATTTTACACTGATAAGGCATGCCGATGTGCTGTTAATGACCAAAATATTTGTCAGATAGCTCAAAATATGTTTATTTTGTGCCCTTCCAGTAATCGCGTGTGAGCCCACCACCATGTCCGAGGCTGTGGTGATGGAGCCTCCCAGAGACGCAGCCTTCGTAGAGTCATCGTGTGGTCGAACTGACAGCGCTGCAGAGCTGGATGACTGCACTGCTGACACGGCCAAGTATGTGTACACTCAACACACCCTGGTGCACCCAAGTACCACCATCAGAGATTATACAAGATTATCTGTCAACAGAAAGTAGCCAGTGACAAAGAGGTTTATTGAGATGCTATTACCCCAATGACATGTAAATTGTCTTCACACAAAAGTGAAATTTTTAATACTAAAGGAGGATTAATGTTTGCTGTTTAATGTTTGTTTTTGTTTTTTTTGTTCTATTGTACTGCAGTACTGCCCTTTTCCAAGACAAAGTTCACCTAGTTCTGGTTTAGTCTTTAGGTTTTGACCAGTAAATGTTAAGATTGCAGGTCATGTCATATTAGTTCAATATTTAAAGTAGTTATTGCTGGTGTTCAAGTTTAGTAAGACTCCAACTTTGTCAACAAGTTTGTTGTTGGTGAAATCAGGACAAACATAAACATAATATATATTAATTGTAAGTGTTGCAAGTCATTATCAATATTTACTGTGATATTGCATAGCCCTTGAGTCAATTAAAATACTGATAACTAGTAGTTTGTGGTGTTTAGTCACAGTAGTAAGATAAGAGCCTGCAGCCACTAATCTTACGGTTTATATATTGTATTGTGTGGTCTCCTCCAGTATCTTTAATTATAGTTTTTATCTCTTTTAATTTACTACTGCTGCATTCTATCTATAATTAAATGGAAAAGTATATAAACAGCTGCAAAACCTTTATTTTAAATGCTTATTCATATGCTTTGTAATGAAAATGTGCCATCAGTATAATTTTGAGCTTCCACTATGACTCATCTTTCTACTGGGTTTCCCCCGGGATGTGATCTTCTGTAATCAGCTCTGGGACTTACTCACCTATTTGTTTTTCCCTTTCCTGTTCCTTAGTGAGTCATCAGAGGAAGAGTCCACAGGGGAAAGGGAAGAGGAGACTGCTGCTAATGATGAGGTCACTGCTCGCCCGACACAAACAGGTGAGGTTCAGAAGAGTACAAGGGCTAAGCTAACTGTATGATAATAACAGGCACATTTATATGTCAAAAGCTGCATTTCACACTAATTTGTCTATAGGAATAATGGTGACACCTTGTTAGGGTTACTACACATAATTTACAGCAAAAGCCTAACTTCAATTTACCATTTATTGTTTTGTCAGGTGTGATGTGTGATAAAAGAGTATTTGCAAGATGGAAAGTAATTGTGTATAAGGCGGTGTTAAGACAAATAATGGTTTAGAGACAGTGGCACTAAGAAGAAAGACAGGCAGAGCAGAAGGTTATCTTTAAGAGTGACAAAGATGGATAGGTTTAGGAATGACTACATCAGAGTGACAACTCGTGTTAGATGTTTTTGAGAGAAAGTAAGAGGTCAGATTGAGGGCTGACCTCTTACTTTGGAATCCTGCTTGGCAGCTCTGAAGCCTAGAGGAAGACCAATGAGGAGATTTATAGATATGGTGAAAAAGCACATGAAGTTAGTGCGAGAGAAGAGGATGCAAGAGATGGGGTTAGGAAGCTGACGATCCTATTTGAGGAGCCCCTTAAGGGGACAGCAAAAAGAAGAAAATGTTTTAATGAAAATCAGAAATTGTAAATGTTCATTAGAGTATTTTCTGATTATTTGTAAGAAAATTAGAATACAGTGGTTTGCCAGAGCCTTGTTAATTAGTGGAAAAAAACAGCAAATGGCTGCTTGACAACAACTCAATAGTTGTTTATGCCAGTTCATGTTAATATATTTGGCCAATCAAGTCAACCATTTTTATTTTTATTTAAACAAATGGAACAACAGTGTTGCTTGTCTTCCTAATATTGTTTAACATATACGCTGGCTAACATTTAACAATTTAAACAGGAAGACCTGCAGTCCAGGCAGTGTTTACAGTCTTTGTCCCTCCTCAAACTAACATTTGTTCTGGTGTAGCAGATGATAAGAAAGCCGTGATAAGTGAAAGTCAGGCACTGAAACCTGTAACATTTATACAGCAGTTCCTGTCCCAGCAGTAGCCGTCAGAACCAGGCAACATGGTTTATCTCTTTTCCCAGGAAGTGCTCAGACAGAGAGCCGAGAACACTGCATTCTTTGGCAGGAAAACTCGTCTTCCTCTTTCCTGTAATTAAATTTCCATTTTCAAGTTCCTGGATATTTTGTCAAAGGAAAAAAATGTGCATCAAGGTTTCTACATAAAAAAAGTTAATATTATAAGTACATATTTGGACTGATCTAGATATAAGGTTCACACACTGTGGGAAAACCCAAAACACAGAGTACAAAATATTACAGTATTAATTGCAGCCTCAAAATGGGTCACAAGCATGTTCTTAGTGGGCCATAAAGGTTGTGTGTGGTTAAAAAGATCTTGTGGCGTATAGTTTAAATCAGAGGTTCTCAACTGGTCTGGCTTCAGGACCCACCATTGTCCTAAAAAGACAAGCCGCAACCCAAATAAAAGAGATGTACTATTCCTCCTACCTTTTCAGAGGTAAATACTGAAAGACATTGTGCTTTGATTAAGCAGTGCTCACTTCAACCTTAGGTGTAACATGAGCATAACTTTTTTTTACCCACAGCCCACTGAAAATGGTTCTGCGACTTACCTTTGGGTCCTAACCCACCAATTGAGAAACACTGATTTAAATGATATGCTATGAGACAAATTTAAGTTATCATGGATTTAATTATAAAGGGAATAGGTTTCAAAGTATTTTTGAGAAAAACATGAAGATGTTTAGTCTTGTGTAGAAGTGTGTAGTTAAATATTGAATATGAATATGAATATTGTTTTGACAAATTAAGTTCAACTGAATTAAAGCTGTAATAAAAATCTCAGTATTTCGGTCAAAATCAAAATTTAAACCAGGACAAAAACAAGGCTATAACCAGGGCTAAATAAACAAGAACAAATCCAGAGTTGTTAATGCAGTTTCATTAAAGGCTTTGATAGGACCGTCATTCTGAGTGTAATTTTTTGTATGATGGAGGACCATAGCATTTTTGCAACAAATTTAGTTTCTTGCAATAAGGGTATTGCGTTTACTTCTATTGCGATAAGAATACATTTGCTTTCATTTGATTTGTGTTCAATATGTATTTAAGTACAGAACAACAAACTGGTCTGGCTCATTATGGTTTGTATGCGTGACATCAGTTAAATCTGTAAAAGTCAACTTAAAGGTATAGATGTACATTTCACATCATTGTCTAAACCTTGCCCTTTTTTGGTCTTGTTCAGTGAGTGCTAAGCGTCCAGACTCTCTGTCAGTGCCAGTGGCCTCAGAGCCAGGCCTGTGGACGTCCCAGAGTGATGCAGAGGTCAAACTCAGGATGGAAGAGTCGGGAATCGCCGCTGAACCTGCACTGACTGTCAACCAGATGTTTACTTCCGCTGTGGAACGGTTTGGGGAGTACACCGCTCTGGGCTGGAAGGAGGGCGAGCAGCAGAAGACTATGACCTACAAACAGTATTATCAGGCCTGTCGCACTGCAGCCAAGAGCTTCCTCAAGGTAACAAGCAGAGAGATACTCATTTAAAAGGTCATGTAAAAATGAGCTGTTCTTTAAGTGTGTATGACAGTTTAGTGTTGACCATGACAGTCACTGGGTATCTGATTCAAACTTGCTTTTGGAACAGGTTAAAATGACCTGTACTAATGAAACAACATGCAAACAGCAGAAAATACTTAAAGGTACTATAAGCAGCATGTGCTTGTACTGGTTTGGTCTGAGGGGTGCGAGTCTTTCTGCTTTTCTGATTGGATGAAAGGCAATGCAAGGTTTAGAACCAAAACAAAAAATGGAAACAAAAACAACTTGGCCATATGTAAAACATATTTTTAATTGTTAATAAGTCAACTGAAGCATTATCAGTAAAACTAATATTAAACATGTTTACTTCATATCTTATGTGGGTAATTTTGTTAAATACAAAAATATATATACTGCTCATAGCACCTTTAAAGTGACCAAGGAGCATAGCTGTAGTAAAACATAATAGAAGCTAGCTAGAAATCATAAAATCTTTGCTGCAGAATAGTGGGGTTTGATAATATTTAACACTAGACCATATTTTACAAGTAAGTTCTACAAGTAACCATTATTAATATAGTCATAATGCTATATTATATATAAAACTATCTGTAGTATCTGTATCTGAAAAAGGCTGAGGAGGCCTGCAACCATCATTATGTCATCTTCTACACTGCCCAAGTACATAACATGGCTTTAAACAGGTTGTGACCTTTTATTGTTGAGGTCACAGATGCCTACATTTTAAAGTCAGCAGAAACTAGGCTCCTAACCGTATTCTGAGAGCAAGACTTTTTTTTGACTATTCAGTTGAATGTCAAACATAAAGATGGCATTTTGTAGTAACCCACTTTTACAGAAAGTAATTTGTTATTTTTCAAAATATTTTTATAGCACATGTCTTCTACTTGAAAATCTATGTTAGTATTTGTATGCAATGAGAGCAGTCTTTATGTTTCAAATAAGCTACCTAACATGAAAATATACTGAACTTCCAAGTGATTCACTTTCTGTCATGTGAACTACTGATAGAAATAGACATGGAAAACCACAAAATTGACAATCTTTTAAATATTCCAGCCAGTTGTGTATTTATTACGGGTTATAGAATATTTTAAAGATATGATTTTGTGAGTTGTCATTAAATATACCTGTCATTGTGCAGCTGGGTTTGGAACGTTACCATGGCGTTGGCATCCTGGGCTTCAACTCTGTGGAGTGGTTCATCTCTGACATCGGTGCCATTTTAGCAGGGTGAGTGTACCGCACTGGCACTGACCTAAATGTTTCCTCTGTGTACTTACCTGTTTATGAGCCTAATTCCAGACTACATAGTGTACATATGTCCTTGAGCACATCTCCAGCATTACCTCCAGTTCAGCACGTAGTCTCTCTTTGCTTTGCCTTGTGATTGCTAGACAACATGTGTAGTGCATGTCTCTCTTCATTCCTTATAACTATCGCAAGTATTTGCTGTGAATCACGTCAGTCCAATTCGAACATTCATTTGCTGACGTCGTTTCATTTGAGATCATAATCACTGTGTGCTAGAAATCAACTGGTCTTTGCCTGGCTGCTTTTGTTACATCACTAAACATCTGTTACACCACAGCAGATTTTGTGTCTGTCCAATCTGAGATTACCGCAATGTAAGCACTGGCTTTCTCAGAAACCTTTCTCACAAAACTTCATAAGAGATTTCTGGGAGAAGTATTTGGATGTTTCTATATTGTATAAAAATCTCTTTAGGACATTTTGAACAATATTTATGCATATAACAATATTGCTAGCTTCACAGTTGGAATATTTTGCATAGAAAAGGTTTTGGGACTAATGAGTGTATTGCAAAATTACCATTATCACACATCAGTACCAGCGTAATCCATATTGTAAACAATAAGACCTAGGAACACACTAGACTATTTTATTTTTGGGGGTCATTAATTTTATTGATATTATTGTATACTGTATGTTTCACATCATAACTCATAGTCTTTCCTTTTACTTTCAAATTGAAATATTCAACATGAGTAACATTACATTTACAGGAGGTTATCAGTCTTGATTCAGACTATTTTTCCAACAAAGCCTCAGTCCTCAGATTGTTGCTGCAATCCTTTTAGATGATACTAGTCTGCACCTGTCACCTGCAGTGACACTACTCTCTGCTAAGCCTCTATGTATGACATTAGGAAACCTGTGAAACCAGTCCCGCGAAAGCAAATCGGCTTTACTAACACTCACACCATTCAATTGTACATTTACATTTGAAGAATTTGTTTTACTTTCCATTGGGACTAATGGCTATTTTTGTAAAGACTAGTATGTCTACCCTATACAATATATGTTTTTTACTTATAGAAATGTGGCTACAGTGTAATCAATGACTGTAAAAATTAATGAAGCCAAAATCAATGAAATAGTATGGTAAATAGTATGGGTACTAGACTTAGATTAAATGCTTGTCAATATTTCAGTTTCACTTTACCATATTGTACTTTAGCTGAGCCCCAGTAAAAATCATTAATAGAAGCCAATAGTAAATGCCTCTAATTACTAAGAGTGGATTGAATAGATGTCTCTAGATATCTCATACATTACACCTAATCAAATATAAATTGCTTTGTCTTCATTGTAGAATATAACTTGACTCTCCTTTTGGTTGCAGTGGATTTGCTGTGGGCATCTACACAACCAACTCCCCAGATGCATGCCAGTATGTAGCAGACAACTGCAAGGCCAACATCATTGTAGTCGAGAACCACAAACAGCTGCAGAAGATTTTACAGGTAAATCTTTGCACTTATTTGTTACCATAGTTACATGCAATTGCAGTTTTAAATGGAAATTCTGTTTTTGAATTAGACATTGGCATATACAAAAAACTAATTCTTATATCCAGACAGTCACTAAAAACAGACTATGTTCTTTGAGTCATTTGCCTGAAAATTCATCATGCAGTTGGTAGAGCTGTGGAGCATAGAGCATACATGGCAATTACAACCTCCCTCTGTGTTGTGGGTTTGAGTCCGGACTCTGACATTTCCAGGGTGTCTCTCCCTGCTTTCTCTTCCATGATTTCCTGTTGCTACTTTATCAATAAAGCCTAAAAATGTCCCAAAAATATTTTTTATAGAAAGAAATATAACCATAACTTTTTCAGTCATGTTGCTAAGACAAAGAAACTAGTGCAGCAAAAACAACCCTTTCTCTCTCTAATGGAGGTAATAAATATAATCTGCATGGATGAGACACATTTTAAGGAGAATATCTGTAAACAAATCTGGCTCTGTCTCCTCTGTGTGTAATGGGATTTTTACATTATATTGTTGGATATTTTATGGTAATTTCAACAATTTATCTTTGTTTGCAGGTCGAAGACAAGCTGCCGCATTTGAAGGCCATCATCCAGTACAAAGACACACTCAAAGAGAAGAGGCCAAACTTATATTCAGTAAGAACCTACTATGATTTTTGAGGGAAAAAACATCTCCCTTTTTATATTAAAAAGAATCTTAACATTACACTGTTCTCCTTGTTTATTGTAGTGGGCGGAGTTTATGGAGCTGGGACGGGATGAGCCCGATGCGCCCCTGGATGCCATTATCTCCAGCCAAAAGCCCAACCAGTGCTGCACTCTCATCTACACCTCAGGGACCACGGGCCAGCCCAAAGGAGTTATGCTCAGCCACGACAACGTAGGTTTCCATAGGACAACACTCCAGCTTACGCGTTTATGATGGCAATTAGGATACAAGGCAGAAAAGAAAACAACTGCCTCTACGTAGGGTTTAAACCAAATCAAAAACTTGAGTACATTTTGTTTTTTGTGCCTATACCTAAATATTAAATATGTATGTAAAGCTGTGCATGTTCGTGTCACTGTTACAAATCCCAGCATATATAACAGCTTGCCTTAAAATGATTGTCCTCTCTCCCCCTTTAGCTCACATGGACAGCGATGTCCACCTGCCGACACGTCAGTCTGACTGAAGCCAAACAGTCCCAGGAGGCAGTGGTGAGCTACCTGCCTCTGAGCCACATTGCTGCTCAGATGGTGGACATCTGGGTCACCATGAAGGTCGGAGCAGTCACACATTTCGCCCAGCCCGACGCCCTTAAGGTGAGACATGTGACATTAGTGTTAGTATGCAACCTTTTGTATAGTAGACATCTTTTTATAGGCCCTCAGCTGACAAAAGATGACATTTTGACACCATTTGAGACAGTTGAGCTCATTTTACAATAGCAGTGGAATTGGCAAGCAGTTACAGTGGGTGCAAGGAGGGAACAGCATAAAAAAAGGTATTGGCCATATAAAAAGAACGATTTAAGTAAACACATAGGGCCAATAAAAATAAATTGAGCGGGAAAAGCAGTATTTTCCTTTGGCACATGTATTATGTAATAGAATGTCCCACTGTTGGGTGCCACGCATCAGTTGAAAATTCCTGCCCGAATAGATGAAGTGAATGCTTATGATTCTGGCATAAAGACCTGCCACAGTAAACTTTCAACACTGAAAGGGTAATTTTCTTAATTTTTTTTTTTTTTTTTTTTTTTTTTTTTTTTTTTAGCAATGGGATGTGCAAATGTTTACCAACTAGTTTGAATGTCAAATTTTGAAAGCTACAAATGTTGAGGCAGATAGACGGTACAAGAATACACAGAGCTACTAACACTTGAAGGCATTCTATACTGACACTGGCATAAATCTCTGGAGATAACCACAGTACTACTTCAGGTTTTTTCTTATATAAAAACTTAATTTATCTTTCTTAGAAAACAGTTGATTGTTGTATTACTTTACAGTAAATTATACTAAAGGTCAAATTGGCCAGTAATCAAAAATATAATCTACAGTATATTGTGTATTTTTTTACCAGTCAGGTGCAATCACTTGAAGAAATCTCTAATTGCCACGCTCTTTATCTTTAATATGTCTGGAATGGCGCTGTAGTGATGTGAAGATATACAAAAAAAGCTTGCTTCTTTGTATATAGTGCATTTCCAACTGACTTCCACCTTATTCAGCTTACTTACTGTGTGTGATATTGTCCTTTAAATTATCATCAGTGTTAACAGTCCTTTTTTGTCTCCATCAGGGTTCTCTGGTCAATACTATGAAGGAAGTGCGTCCCACAGCCTTCATGGGTGTCCCACGAGTCTGGGAGAAGATGCAGGAGAAAATGAAATCTATCGGAGCAAAGTCTTCAACCGTTCGCAGGAAAGTGGCAGCTTGGGCCAAAGACGTGGGACTGCAGACCAATCTCAGCAAAATGAACCAGTATGTCAATTATTTAGATATTTTTATTCTTTGTTTATCTAGTGACAGTCATGTTTAATATTGTACAAAATACTGTAAAATGACACTTGATAATAATCTGTACAGAAATGGCGCCACCCCACACACCCCCTTCAGCTACCATATCGCCAAGAAGCTTGTGTTCAAAAAGGTGCGCAAGGCTTTGGGGCTGGACCGCTGCAGCAAGTGCTTCACAGGCGCCGCCCCCATCACCAAAGACACACTAGAGTTCTTCCTCAGCCTCAACATCCCTCTGTATGAGCTGTTCGGGATGAGTGAAAGCTCTGGACCACACACCATCTCTGTACCAGAAGCATTCAGGCTCACCAGGTATGTTTTTATTGCTAGATATTCATGTAGTTTGGAGTAGAACTGATAAGAAACACAAATTACTGAGCCAAGAAGCATCCAAATTTAGATTTTGATTTTTCCCTCCAGTGTTGGTAAGGAGATCCCAGGCTGCAAGACAAAACTGCAAAACCCAGACGAGGAGGGAAACGGTGAGATTTGTTTATGGGGGCGTCACGTTTTCATGGGATACCTCAACATGCCCGACAAGACGGAGGAGGCCCTGGATGCCGAGGGCTGGCTCCGCTCGGGCGACTTGGGCAAACATGACAAATATGGCTTCCTTTTCATCACTGGAAGAATTAAAGGTATGAAAGACATTACATTACATTTCCTCATGGAATATTGTTTGAATGCATTGCTAAAATTGACTTTCTATATTTTCTTCAACTCTTAATTCTGTCTAGACGAGAGGCCAATGGGAGCATCCCTTTTTCTCTAATATCAGCATGTGATTGGCTAGAAATAGATCCCCAAATATAAAAGGAATTGTTATTGTTGTAGCTTTTCCTAACCTTGATATATTTTTGCCTGAATTCAGAGCTGATCATCACAGCAGGAGGAGAAAACGTCCCTCCAGTTCCCATCGAGGAGGCGGTCAAGGAACACGTCCCACTCATTAGCAACGCCATGCTCATCGGAGACAAGAAGAAGTTTTTGTCAATGCTGCTCACCATTAAGGTAATACTGTGTTACTTTGTAGTCAACTTAAATGTGAAATTGCTTCTACACAAGGATTTTAACAGGAATGAGAGATTTTGCAAATGATTGATAAAACTTGCTTGTTTCTTATTGAATCGAGAAAATCGATTTTTAACTTATAAAAGATAATGCTGACCATCATCTTGGATAATGCGTCAATATTTTAGATCCACATATGTTTCCAAATATTGCCATCTAGTGGTCACTAAGAAAACATATCCGACCATTCTTGCTGCAGAGAACTTGGAGACGCAATCAGCAAATCATTTGGGAACCACTGGACTACATTATAATAGTGAATCCTAGTGCTTTGTAAAAATGGTTAAAAATACATAAAGATTTTTTTTTTAAATAGCACACAAGAATTACATACATTTTTGTCTTTCTTTTGTGTGCTGTTCCATCCAGTGCCAGGTAAACGCTGAGACCGGAGCCCCCGAGGACGAGCTCACTCCAGAGGTCATAGAGCTGTGCCGGAAACTGGGCAGCAATGCCACCCGTGTGTCCGAGATCACAGGAGGGAAGGACCGGGCCGTCCACGCTGCCATTCAAGAGGGCATCAACAGAGTCAACGAGAAGGCCACGTCCAACGCTCAGCGTATCCAGAAGTGGGTTATATTGGACAAGGACTTTTCCATCATGGGAGGAGAGCTGGGTGAGTAAAATTACTGTATATACTTGGTTCTACACAGTTAGGTTGAATAGGACCAGGGGTGTCCAAGCTACCATTTTTTTGTTGGGCCCCAGGCTTCATTCTCCATAGGCCCAAATTGCAACAGGTAGTACTTCTTATCCCAAGAATAAAAGCTTTATATTTGTGTAAGGGGGACCTGGCATAAAGGTAGAAAAAATTAAAATCTGTGGTTGAGGCACTGAAAAAATATCTTCCATACTATGTTTCGGTTCCAAGCCACGAGTTGATGTCAGGAGATCCCTGAAGCTAAAAGAGCACCACCACCTAACGCATTTATACAGGCAATGTGGGTGAAGGGTCTTGGCCAAGGGCACAGGGACAGTATAAACTGGGGAGAGAGGGATTTGAACCGCAAACCCTCCAGCAAAACACAATACAGATATGCAATAACTGCACTGAATATTGCAATAATAATCTCTGCTTTATTTGAATATGCTTTAGCAGGGTAAAAGTTAAAATGAGTTATCCATCCAACCTTGATTTACATAAATGCCTATTTTACAAATTTATATCTAATAACAATAAACGTTGTGGAGAGGAATAATCCTGTTACAATTCTACGGGATATTGAATCCCAAATCAAATCGATCTGTATATATTATGTGTGCGAAAGCTGTTACTCTTCAAGCCATAAACCATCATATTTAAAATTTTTCTGGTTTTCTCTCCAGGCCCAACCATGAAGCTGAAACGCCCCGTTGTATCAAAGATGTACAAGGAGCAGATCGAGAATTTTTATAAGGAAGTACCGACGCCAACGACGCCAGACAACCCTCTGCCTCCAAAATAAAAGCCTGTGCCCTCTGCCTCTCCCAATGTGTGACAATGTTTTTGCCTTAAGCTTTGGCCATCATCTGTGTTTATATTTTATTGGTATACTGTAAAAAAGAAGGCTCTGTAAAAAAAAAAAAAAGTCAAAGCTTTATTTGTTATGTATAAGCGGATTATTTATTGGTATTGTTGACGGTAATACCTGAACCAATGAAGTCGAAGCAGCTGTATGTAAGCGATGTGAATTGTACTGTATTACTTGACGAAAGCAAGTTTTTAGGAGTCATTTCTTTGGGCTGAACGTTATTTATTACCAATTTGCCAAAGTTGTAAGTCAAAAAGGGGAGATTAGACCATCCTACCACTTTTTACTTGTATTTTGTCAGTGTTCTAACGTTACCCACCAGTCACATTGATGTTTGCAAAGCCTCTTAACGTCACAGCATTGTTGTAAAATGTAATCATCAAAGCCATATCTTGCTTTTTGTGTATGTGACGTGCACCTACCTACTTATAGGCTTTGTTTAAAATGGGTTTCTCTGCATAAACTTGACAGTTCTCCTGATATTGTACATATGTTTTCTTCTGTTTTCATCTTCTCTCTCTGTAATTTATTTTTTGTCAATATGGCAGACATTTATCAATCAGCGCTGACTTTTGATGCATAATATTTGCACTGATCATCAAATGTGCATCTGATATATCAATATGAGGTTATTATTATCATCCAAAGAGCTGATCCTGTAAATGAAGTAATTGTACAGAAACATATCCAAGTGAATGGCAGCCTCTGAATTAAACATGGATATGAAGGTGATTGGTGTTTTCTCTGGGTGATTGGGATCAACTATAGAGTTGTGGATTTTGTAGCTGCTTAAAAGGAGCTGGGTTAAATGTTGGGATCACATAAGCCCCAGACGAACTCTTGGATCGACCTGACCCATGAGCTACTGTGATATCAGAGTGTCTGTAAATTTGAAAGCAATGTTTGTGCTTGACGGTCATGAAATAAAAGGTTACTGATGTAGAAAAAATATTGTTGATTCACTTTCATACACACTGCAGAGAAATTGTCTTTTAAGTTTGTGAATTAGGGCTTCACAACATCAGTGTTTCTCATTAATTCAGAAGACTAATAACTGAACTTAATCCTATTAATTGTTTTATTTACTATAAATGCAAAATCTCTCTCTTTTTGATAGTATGACAGATGCACGCAACTCACAAGACACTCTTTCCACTCATTTTTGAATACTAGATATACTTGCTGAGGCTGTGGCTTTAACTTAATTTTTTTTTTTTTTTTTTTTTTTACATAATTTTAAGAACACACTGTTTAAGAATACTGGTAAAATTGCCTTACATTTTCTAAATATTTGTAAATTTGAAAAAAAATATATACCCAAATCATAAAGTAAAGGTACTGTAAGCAGCATGCGCTCCTACTGGTTTGAAAACCGTACTGCAGTCTAAATCACAACAATTTCTGATTGGACGATTTTTTGTTTTAGAACCAAAACAAAAAAATTTAAACAAAACAACTTGAGCATTATGTAAAATATATTTTAAAGTAATTTAATAAATCAACTGTGCCATTGTTATCAGCAAAACTTATATTTGATTTAAAAATGTTGACCTCATATCTTGGGGCACATTTGGGTAATTTTTGTGAAATATAAAAAATATATAGTGTGCTCAATGCGCCTTTAAAAATACCAAATTGGTGAGAAACCTATCAAACTAACATATCACACTGAACAAAAACTGCTTTTATATTCTGTACATATAGCAAAAAAGAAAAATGCTTAGTATTGCAATAACAGACTTGTATTTCTTTATCTAATCCACTTTTACTGAAGGAAAAAAATAAATATTGATTATTATTACAGCAAAGGGCTACTCTGCAGAAAGCACCTCATTAGTCAATATGACTTTTATGGAGTAAGTAATGAACAATATCAAGCTGCAGTACGCTACAATTCTCCTATAACTGTAAGTTTCTGTAGGTCATTGCTGACACCTAGTGGACATGTCAGGAAGCTATGAAAAGAACGTTATAAAGTGCGTTTCTATGAAAGATGACCTGAGACCGAGGGTTGTAGTCACGTGGTTACAGGTTGAAACGAAGTACAAAGTTATTTTCAGGAAAGCTAGATATCACATGACCAAACAATTTCCTGACTCAATGTTTTGCTATAGTTTCGCATAATGTTGCTGCTTTTTCTGTCTCTATTTAATTCCACTTTTAGTAATATTCTCGTCAAATGTAACATTTTTTTAGCCAGAATTTTTTATTTTTATTATATTATTACTTTAAGACAAACACATCATTAGGCCATCCATTACTGAATTAGAATTAGTAAGATATTTTTGAATGTTTTGTTAAAAAGAAAAAGTGCATACATTAGTGGTTCAAGGCTTCAAGGTAATGAGTTGTTTTTAGACAATACTGCATTAAAGTCAGTGGTCAGAGAGATAACAGAGGAAGGGCGTGAGACAGAAGACATTAGAGTCTAAAACAGAGCTTATGGATGCTCATAATGTTTTTATGTTTTGTTTTCAGCATTGAACTGAGTCACAGTCTGCTATTTATTGATCAGCCTTTATCAATAGGCTTCCCTCCTAGTACTGACACACACTCGATAGATGGTCAATGTATCATGAGGTTATTGCTGAGGCTGATGTGTGTCCTTTTAACCTCAGTCTGCATTGACTTGAACTCACCATGAACCGCTCTGCTGAGGTCAAACTGAGGGCAGTGATCAGACACACATAAACAGTACTTATGACTTTATTAATAATATGTTTTCAAAATAAAAATTAACATTAAAATAACGTGTTTTGTCCTTGTTA
This sequence comes from Bostrychus sinensis, assembly GCA_020698575.1. Lineage (NCBI taxonomy): Eukaryota > Metazoa > Chordata > Actinopteri > Gobiiformes > Eleotridae > Bostrychus > Bostrychus sinensis. Next base: position 9,351,869 of record CM036246.1, on the reverse strand, counting down.
ACAACTTGCATCATATGGCCACATGGTGGCATTGCAATGCCAAGTTTTTTAAGAATACCAAATTGTTCTCCTGTCTCCAGTTCATTTGTTCTGCCTGCTGTAGCACTGACTACAAACACGGATGCTCCCTCCCCCCCTTTAAACAGAACCAAACCTTTATAAATACAGGCAACCCTGTCCCCTGTCACAGACACAAGCACTGACACAGGTAACCCCTCGGACATGCCCCACCCTCCCCCCACCACAAAGTCGTCCTAAAGATCCACACAGTAGATATCCTACCTTCTGTATTATACATGTGGTATATGAATACAGTCTGAGCTCCACTCCCACAGCCCTGTTCCTTTCCTATGACATCTTTTTGAAGGGTTCCTCTAGCCTGACCAGCCATCCATTCTTTTTCAGATCTAAACAAAAAATATGTCTGTTTTAGTCAGTCTGAGTAGGATTTTAAGGAAATTGAACAGATGCACATTATGCTACTTCTGATTGCAATTACACAGATAAAGCCAATCAGGTAACAGAGTGCCATACCACCATAGGCACAATAATCTGGCTCTATACGACACCATTTAAAAGACATAAAACCAATAGGACGAAAAATTATACATAAAGCCTGAGCAATTTTAGATGAGCAGTAAGAGAGATTTAGTCTTTTAGAAAAAATAAGCGATGTAGAAGACCCACTCTGCTAAGAAGTCAATGTGTCTGGTTGGCCAGGCTAGAGCTAACCCTCTTGCATCTAAAAACTTCAATGAAGACAACTATTTGGGCTCAATAGAGTAGACATGTGTGGACAAAGAAACATTTAAATGATGGACAAAACAAAGATATGAAAACATTAGCTCAATTTTTCTGACTGGAAGCAGAGGGAGAGTGAGTTTAGCTCATCCAGCAAACATCCAACAGCTGCTTCTTGGTGTTCAGCTGTCATTGAATTCATCATACAAAAACATACAGGGAATGTCCCCATAACCACATTTTTTCCTAAAATAGATTCAACAAGCATGTTTGTGTGTGAATAATAGTGACAACACATGCCAACATAATGACAATTAAATAAGGAAAAAAAACTTGGCAAAGAAAAAACTCAAATAGTATTGCATGTAAATATTGTATAAAATCCTTAAAAATAGTCTAGGTAAACTACATAAGTACTGAAGTCGTCACAGCCAAAAGTGCAGAGGTCCATAAATAAAACGTTGACTGTGGGCAGACAGTGGTGGGATGTCCCGTGAACCCACTCGACCAAAATACAAGGGACTGAATGAGGCCTGGCCATAGGTCGGAGTTCATGAACTAGGACTTAGAAGTTCCTACATGGAGGAGAGGACAGGAAGGTTGTTTTAATCCGCTGACATACACACTCACGCACACACACAGTTTAGTCTCAGTTTTGACGGCCTGAAGTTAACGGAGGCACAGCAAAGTCCAGTTTCCACCAAGAGGTACAGTATGGGTCAGTTTTAGGCATCAATGTTCATAAATGTTCATAAATACTTGTGGAGCTAGTAAGTAAGAGAAAGGATACTTCCATTTTTTAACCCATGCGATACCAAGTAAATGACGGGGCCAGTTTTGTGACGCCAATACTTTGCACATATACAGTTGCAATCAGAAATATTCAACTCTCCTTTACCTCAACAGGTATTATAATGTTGTGAATTAAAGACAAGAATATGACAAAAAACACCAAACAAAAGCCATTTATAGCTACACATCTGTGTTATTTTGACAACAAAAGTCGACCCAATCATAAAATTAAAATGAAAAATGCAACTTCTGTAAAACCTGTCCATGCATGGGCAGTATTCACTCCTCATTTTCAGCACTCTGTGGAGCGTCCTTTAACTTCTAACAACTTACAAGATTCCCACACCAGTCTCCAGCTCAGTGATGTTCAAAGGCCTCAGGGCTGCTACCAACCCCCTAAAATTTCACCCAAAACTCTTCATCAGATGTAAATCTGGTGACTGAGAAGACCACTCCAGGATGTCCAACTCCAGGATGACCTGGATTTGTGCTTGGGATAACAGGGGGGGCTGAATATTGCTGAGTGCAACCGTTCAAGCAGAGTATGTGCTTTCATGTAAGGACTAGTAGTATTTGCTAAATACATTTTCTGACTGCTAAATAACTTTGTTCCTCTTAAGTGCATGTTAAAACCCAGATAGGATTATAAGCTAAGTTAGGCAAAAAAAAAAAAGTATTTTATTAGCATAAACTGTGCACAAAAGAAAAAAATGTATTCTTCCTTTACAGTTAAGGGAGCAAAGCAACAGAATCAACCTCTCTAGTATCAATCCGATACCAATACTAATGTTGGTATCAATACTATTGATATTTGGAATGATCCACCCACCCCTAGATAAAAGAAGCGCACTGGAAAAATAGACAAAGACTAAACCCCTATGCTGCAGGTAATAGGGACAGGAACAGACTAATTTGACACTGAAAAACTTCAATATCCCCATTGAGGACTACAGGGGTCTACTGAAGGTCTTTCTGCTTCTGTGTGCTGAGAGTTACCTACTGTGGGAAATATATAACCTTCAGACATCTCAGATCTTAGGCATCAATGGCCCAAAATGTACCAAATTGGCTCACACCGCACCCTTTGGTGGAAAAAGCACTTGAGAAAATTAAAGAAAGGATAGGTTAAAGAAATAGGGCTTATTTGTAGGGCACATAAGGCGACGAAGAACCAAGTGTCACTTCGGAAACACGTTTTTTGTTTTTTTGTTTTAAAAGTAGAACAGCGTTTTTACAACAAGATCAGAGGGAGTGCAGTTTGTCACAAGCGCCGAGAATAGGCAACAAAACAGTTATATTATTAAAGCTATTGAAGTCAAGTGGATAAAAAACACTGTCGGCAGGAAGAAAAGCAGAGGCTAAGGTCTTTTACACAGTGAGTTTGTGTGTGTGTTAATGTGAAGCGTGGAGGGGCCACAGGAACTAACACCACAGGAGTCAAAAAAAAGGGGAAGAAATGTCCAAGAATCCGGTCTCACAAAGCTGGTACTGGCAGGATAGAAATAACAAAGACTATTGAATAAATGGCAGTTAAAATGTTGGAGATGTGTTTTTTGCTGCATATTTAGAAATATATAAATCAGCATATACAGTGGAGAGAAAGGCACTAAAATGTTGAAATAATGCCACAATATATTGGTAAAGTATAACTAGCTTTTTTACAGTACAACCGTCAACATCAGCTTATTTTAAACTATAGCTAAATACAGTCCTTAATATGCCCTTGGAATTAGTGATCTAGGTGGAAGTTTGTGCTTTGTAACAATAGTTTTCAGCAAAAAGTGGCACGGTTATTGCCTGATATGAAGGATTCAAATAAATAGCTTTACAGATATCTTCATTCTACAGTGAAATCATCAGTAATAATCAGTGCGTGGTAATTAAAACAGTATGGAAGCTGACTATAACACAGTGGTGAATTAAAAAAGGTCTCTACAAAGATAATCAAAAACTCCCCGTGAGATACTGGGAGTAATAAAATAAAAACAGGCACATCATCCATCTAATTAAAAGCATTATGTCTCCGCTGAGTCAAACACAAAATGGAGTCAACTGAATTAAGGTTCTTAGTGAAGCTACAAAACACTGAATTAGTCAGTTGATAAAAATGTATCGGCAACAGCTTAATTCAATTAGAGACTTTTTTTTTAAGCAATAAATTCTAGTTGATTCAATTAGTGTCAAGTCCTGCTAAAAACCTGAGCGTACAGTACTTTTGGTAATGTTAGTGTGATAGCCATAGAGTAAACATGTATGGGTGAAAAGAGATTCTTCATTACAAGGAGATTCCAAACTCTTAGGAGAAATGTTAATGCTCGAGAAGTAAAATGGGTTTAAATGAGAGGCTATAACTATGCCTGCAGAACATACCATAAACATCTAATGGACATTATTTTACAGTACATGCTTCGGAGTAGGCATGGGACAGCAACTGGTGTTAGTGTATACCACAGCTTTAAAATGTCACCATAACTACAATTTTATATTCACTAATGCATGACAAGCTCATCTTTCAATACGATTAGATACCATTTACAAACCAGTATCTCTCTTGACTGGTGTTTGGACAGTTACCATAATAATTCATATTCCATATTGAGTATTGCAATGACTACTCACAAAGAAAGGTTCAATAACAAGTGATGTTTTACTGCAGAACTGAAGTCTCTCAGTCCAAGTCCTTTCTCTCATATCTTAGGCCAGTAGCACTAACGCAACCAGTGGAAAAAAATCCTGCCTCTATGGACTGCATTCACTATATAGCACTTTTTTTTTTTTTTACTATATTTGAATATAAAATTCTGTGATGCAAAACCATGATATTTGTTCTCATGGTTATTATATGTTCAGAATTTCAAACTGTCCCATGTCAAACAGTGAGTGGTGTTAAATATCGCACTTTATGGGTATAATGTGACATCATGCTTTAGCCCTTATGAAGTTCTCTATGGGAGAACTGAGGTCTGTAATCTCCCTCTACTGAACAATCTCTAAACAATGTGTTTTGTGTTTCTTATTGTTAACTGAACAATACTAGAAGAGATCCTTCTCTGTAGCGATTAGCTTTTCGGTTTAGAAAAATGACTTAATTATATCAGACCAGCTTTGTGAGACAGGATAATCTGCGTGGAGCCTAATATTAGGTGTCTTTTCCCCAGAAAACCTTTCATGATACAAGCCAGAGCATTCTAAGATACCGAGAGCTTGTTGCTAAGCTGCTTTTTCAGCATACATCTCCATAACTGATGCTTTTGAAGAGCTTGGAAATGCTCCACTATTAATTCAAATACTTGAAAACCACTTGAAGAGCGAGCCTGGAGCCTATTCAAAGACAACTGAGAGTGGCGTCTCTCAAAAGCACAACACAGCAGTAAAACTAGAGCTAATGAATGTGAGTAAATACCAGAGCTTCACCTGATGCTCCCTCTTCAACACTGAGTCTACGATCGCTAAGATAAAAACATGACCACCAAGAAAAAATCTACAGTTTATAAAGGGCCATACAGATAAAAGGACAACAGCCTGTGAAGACAGTGGACAAAGAGAAGCAGAGATGTGAGCCATTAAGACAATACTGGATATTCAGGCATCCCAATTAACACTTGTGTCCCCGAGGGGAGTAATGGGGGGACTGACCATGGCTAACCCCCCTCACGCTGCAAGTCGAAGAAAGGCACTAGAGCGGGGCTGTGGCTAGCCGTAGAAAAGTAAAAGCGATATACATTCATAGCTCGCGATCTGGGAATAAATACACACAATGCACTTGTAGAAAAATAAAAACTTTAAAAAGCGTGGCCCCTATTTGTTTCGCTTAGTTTTTTTTTTGTTTTGTTTTTTTTTTGGATTCTGGGAGACGACTATGGCTACTTTTCACGGCTTATTATTAAACCTCCCCCCCTTAACCCTACCCACACCGGTGCTAGAAGGCAATGCAGGCCGCGAGCAGTCGAGCCCTTTCATGCACGCCCAATATGAGAGGAGCTGGGGGGTGGGAGTCTGGAGGAGACACAGGAGGGAAGGGGGGGGGGCTGTAAGACGGAGGTCAAGGCTCAACTTTCAGTGCGAGGAAATCTAAACATATGTTCAGAAATTCAGACAACGGAGGAATTTCAGTCGCACAACCAGCTCAGTATGTTTATATGCACTGCTGAGGTGAGTCACTTGGCTTGAATAAGTTTCTTGAGCATCACCGATTTAAAATAAGCAAACAACAGGTTGTAACTTGTGGCTAATCTTTTTCATGTTCATTTACTCCTCTGTTATATTAAAACGCATATGTAGGAAGATATGGAGCATTCACTGAACATTAGTTCCAATCTTTCTTCATGTCCCAATACACCAAAAATAACCAATAAACAATTAAGCTAGTGGCTAATTAGCATTTGTTTGCCATTGAGAGCAAATGTGCATAGGTCAGTATGAATTGCAGCCACGTTTTCTAGATGTGTTAGTTCAAATTTTGAACAATTTTAGACAGACTCAGGTGTTTAAAAGTCCAGATCAAACCAATAACTCCCTATCCTCTGGTGCCATGTAAACATACAGAGTCTATAGTGTCTAAGGATCTCAGAGACAAACATGGCGCATGGATTATTCCATTATTTGTGTAGAATGTGTTCGTAAGCACTCAAGGAGAGACACCAGCTGTTGTTTGTGCTTGAACAAAGCCAACCACAAAGGCAACATCTTCTTCACTTAAGCCTCATCCTCTCTCTCAAACACACACGCACACATACGGCTTTAAGGATATGCCGGCAGAGAAATGAGCTCCAGCTGACAGCAGGGGGAAGGGGCCGGAGCGCTTTCGCCGAGTAAGGAGAAGTGTGAAGAGGGAAAAACGAGAGAAGAAGAACAAGGCCAAGACAAGACAGGGGTGTGGGGTAGGGCTGCACAATATGTCTCAAATTGTTATTGCAAAAAACGACTTATCGCAATTATGTTTGTCGTTTTATGGGAAACAAAACTGTCCAATCAGAGCCTTAAAATGGGAAGCCACCAAATAAAGTTTTTAAGTTTAGCCATAGTTTAGTCCTTGGTTTAGTCTAGATTAATCCGAACATGCTGTTACAGTTGAGATTTGAAGTCCCCAGTTAGTCCTTGTATCTCTACCAGCTGAGTCTGATTTTAATTAAACGTCTCTATACCAAGGGGGCAGACTGTTAAAACACTATCTCAATAATTAAAACCAATATTGCATGTTTTTCTAATATTGTGCAGCCCTGGTGTGAATCCCTTAGCTCTGCAGACACTCAATAAAATAAAAGCAAGAATCAGTATAAAAAAAATCCTAGTTTGTCCTCCTCCTCTTATTTCTTCACTTTGTTCCTGCGGTCCCCAAACGCAGCATGAAGGTGTCTCCATGTGTGCTTGTTCGTGTAGTTTGTTTGTGGATGTTTTGGTAGTCTTGGTTTGGGGCTCGTGGAGCAGCTCTGGCGTGGCTTCCGCATCCGCTTCAAGCCTGCCTCCGCCTACACCAAAGCCACAGCCACAGCCGCCCACTGGCCCGTTTCGGCTTCCTGTCACGTGGCCGTCGCCTCCAGGTAGCTCTGTAGTTTGCGGACAGTGGATTCATCCAGTGAAAAGAGGTCAAAGTCAAAGGTGGTGTTGGTCACGTTGAAGTGTCCCGTCTCTTCGATTAAGTTTACAATCTGACAATGGTAAAAAAAAGATGTCATATTAATTTAAAAGGCAATAATAAGAGGTTATGTAAAACAGGAAAGGACTAAAGCACAAACCTGTTGTAGAACATTGCGCTCCCTTAAAGCCATGAGTCTGCGATGAAGGTCTACTAACTCTTCGGTATAGGCCTGGACACACAAATTGGTCAACTTTTTTACTTGACAATGTAGAACATTTTTTAAATACTAATTAAAAAAATACAGCAGACAGATTTTCTTTCCTAATTATCTTGTAACCACAATTACAAGCTTCTTCTGGACTGGAATCTTTGCAAATTCTTCACCTGCAAAAGTCTTTAGCTCAGTGATGTTTGATGGCCTCTCTGCTGCCAACTGCCTTCTCTAAATCCCTCCAAAGATTTATAATGGGATTTAAATCTGGTGACTGAGAAGGCCATTTATCTTTAATTGATAAATTGTTAAAATCTTTAGGGGGTTGAAAAATTCTGATTGCAACTGTAGGTGCGTTGGCTCAACGTTGAATTCAGCACTGTTCCTGTGTGGCATCCTCTGCATTTGGTCTCAAATATAGAAGATAATGGCAATGCTGCCCCTGGAGCTACATCTTTATTTATTTACTAACAACTGCAGACTAAGTAAGCTACACTCCACAAACTATAGTAGCCTCAAAAGGTCAAAACTCAAAGATACTTTTCAATGGGTCTACACAAGAGCATGTATTATGTTGCAATGTTTATCTGAAGTCATTTTAGTTTCCTACTAAATGTAACTCAAAGGTAACTTTAAAACCTGCATTTTAGAGCCCTGCATTTTTCAACAATCTAGCAATTCTTATTAGACTTCTAGACATTTTCAAGTTTTCCCAGCATGCAACGAATCCCTACACCACCCAAGTTCAATGTACTACTTTTGGGCATTGTACTGGTCTTTGAGTGAAAAGTTTATTTATTAAAGTCTTTTTTCGTTTCTGGATAATTATGTAACTTTTCATGGTGTAGTCCCAACAAAGGAGACAAATAATTATCTACACAGACATAACCCCCCACAGTGTTGGCAGATGGACCATGTCATAACTCATCAGTAACACTGACACAAAGCTCTACCTTGGGATTTGATTTCAAAACTTAATCCTTTTTTATTGCTGTTGGTCTTGACTCTTTATCTATTGGTTTAAATATAATCCATTACAATGATACTGAGCAGATGTTTTAAAGTGTAAAAGTAATACAATATCAGTGTAATATCACTTTCTCTGGAACAATACCTGAATCATGTAGTTAGGGAAAGCAAAAGTAGAGGTTTTTGCTGTATAACAAAGTTCACAGGCCAGACTTTCACATGTGGATCGACTCATTGCCCGCTGCTACATCTTGAATTCATTCACGGCTTGTTGCACATTGACAAAAATGATGTGTGTATGAAAGTTTGGGAATAAAAAAAGTTTGATTTACCCTTCCTACCTTGTCGTATCCCTTCTTCAACACCTTCTCCGAGCGAAAGGTGGAGTCTGGACTCTTTCTGCCAGACACCTGCAAACACCACATCAAAGAAGATCAACACGAGACATAGGAAATGGAAATATAACCCAAAAGAGGATAAAGCCTCAGCCTCCAGCCTTGTTGTGAGATACAAGTAACTGGTTTGGCGTTCAACTTTTCTCCCTTTAAACAAGTATAGAAGTTTTTTCACATTATAATAAGGAAAAAAATGAATGTAAAAACCATCTGACAAAAAAATCTGTGAAAAAATATAATGTTAAGAGGTAATCTAGGCTTCATCATCAGTGATTTTAGTAGATGAGAATGTTCAGCCTGTCACACGAGCCTTGGCCAATCAGATGGTGGTCTCAAGTGAGGGACACTGCTATTGGCTGCTGGTCTACACGGCTTGTTAACACTGAATCAATGGTAATGGAAAATCATACTGGAAAAGCAGCTAGCTCAGCATTATTTTTCTGCTCACTTAGTGCAACAGTGCAAAAAAATACTTCCAAGGTCATCACAAGATAAGAGATGAAGTCGATATAACTGCAAGATTGCATCAGTCATGTTGAACTCAGAGCTGGGTCTGCTAAAAACCTCTTGATGTGTTTATTTGAATTAATGTATTGTATTGTATGTATTAGTATTTCACATCTAGCTGCCTACAGCAGTGATTCTCAAACTTTTCACACCAAGTACCACCTCCAAAAACAGTTGGATTTCCAAGTACCATCTTTAATGGGCTAAAATGAGCATAAACCAGAAGTAAACAAGGTCAGGAGGGATGAAATAGAACAGGATAAAATCAGGACTAAACCATGTCTAATCCAGGACTAAACCAGGTCTAAACCAGCACTAGCCCCAACTAATGTCTAAAGGCTAAAACAGGAATATGGCTCTATATAAAGACTTGAAATGCAAAAGACTCCTCGGTACCACCAGAAGAAGCCTGTGTACCACAGTTTGAAAACCACTGGCCTATATTATTAGTAAAAGAAAAAAACTTTTTATAAAGAGCATTTGTGAGAAAACGTCCCAAATAAGTTGATAAGAGACCTTCTTGCTTAATGCAAATTAGACATGGATTCACGTAGAGCTTCCTGGTGTTTTTGTCACCAGTCCTCTTGTGTGGCATTCATATTACACACCATAGTACAATTTGTCTTTTTTTAACCAAATGCCGGTATATTCTATGAAATCCCTTTTGAAATGAAACACTGGCTGACTAAGATGGGATACTGGTGGAACAAATTACAGCAAATAACACGGAACAGAAATTTAAATGGGCTTAGGATGTGGTGTCTCACTGTGGACTCTCTTGAGGTACCGATAAAAGTTAATAAAAACAGCTGAAATTCAATATGAGTCGTATGCATTCCTCAAACAGTGCGGTTTTACTAAATAGCTTGAGGTTATAATGTAATTGTCAGAACCAATATGTGTTTTTAATATTGTTTTGACAGTATAACTCCTATATGGGTGTGTTACAGTCCAGAAAACATATTCTTTTAGTTAGAAAAAGACACAAACTCACAATGAATGAAAAAAACATGTTTGAGGAAACTGCAGCCAGAGATTATTGTGACAGCTTGACACAGGAAGAAAGTCATTTAAAAGGAAAATGGTGTCACTGTCATTATGTGCCATTGTAAAGAAAAGCAGACAATGAGGCTGTGAGATAAAATGAGAGGTTTGTGTGACTCACTTTGTTATTGGAGGAGCTGTGTTTCTGAGGAGGCGGGGCGGGGTCCCGGCTGGGGCGGTGGGACCCATCACTGCTGTCACTCTCACTGTCCATGCTCAGTCTGGGATGGGACAGGGGCACAGGTCAGACACACAGAGTGACAGGGAGCCAACACATACCTCTCAAACTAATGCAAAATACCAATGGATTTTCATCGTTTCCTGTTCTTGATAGAATTAGATATTGGGGATTTATTTATTTGGCCTTAACCTTAAACCTTACCTAAACTTAGACTTCCTACAATACTGCTTTAAAAATAACAAAAGAACATATTAGCATACATTGCATTTTTCCGATTAAACAGAGTTTAATTGGAACTATGCACTATGTGCTTGTTTTGTATTTTACGGTATTAAATATTAGACAACCGATGTACTTTGATCTATGATGACATGCTAATTTGTCTTCCTCAATTTTACCTCAGTTTCCTCTTAACTTTTATGCTTATTGTGGACATCATAGTGTGATTTGTCATGAGTTATATGTCCTTAAATTATCAGGATTTCCACTCATAACAAATCACTTTCAAGGGAATTTCCAGTACAATTGAGGACAGCATTTTTATTGCCAGACAAAAAAATTCTAGATGACCCAGTTTGATTTTTCTATTTAGTAACAAAGTAGATTGGCCATACAGTGATTTTACACATATTTTCTCACCACTTACCAGCTACTTTATTGAAACTACCAAAGCCTCAGAGCACAAAAATCAAATGTTGAACAACTTTTTAAATATACATTATTTCTTCTGCTGAACTGAAAACTACTCTCATTTATTCTGCTAAAAATATAGCTAGCTTACACATAAATAAATTACTCCTTGATGCTGTGCTACTTAAAGCTAAATGCTATGTTAAACAGCATATCATTAAACAGGTTAAAGGTCTTGGAATGACTTTAAGACAGACCGCGAGTTAGCTGGGTTGGTTTTGATGGGGGTTTCCTCCTCTGAGCTGCTGTCATCATCATCTGACTCCTCCGACTGGATCTCCTCCACCATCGATCGCAATGGGCCTGAAGCACAGCCCAGGCAGAGTCGGTAAACAAAGTTCTCAGGTTCAATAGCCTGACAATACTCTGTATGGAGTTCAGTGTATAATGTGAGCAGAAGGGGCTTTACCTTGTCCTGGTTTCTGACCAGGTTCAAAGTCGGAGTCTGAACTTGAGTCTGAGCTCGAGCTGGAGTTGGAGGGACTTGAAGGAGCCGACTGCTGTAAGGGAAGAGAAAGATGACAACATATAATTTAGATAAAGGAAATTAGGCTGTTTATATGTGCTCTGTATCTGCAAATCTCAACTTGTAGGTCACAGGGAGGCTGAATACAGTTTCCTGTAAATATTGTTCTACTCACATGGAGTAGAAAAACAGATTTTAAAATTCATTGTTCATAAATGTCACAGTAAATTAGTTTAGAAAAATAACTTTATAAATAAATAACTGTTCCAGAAGGCAGTCACAATGAAAGATATAAACAAACCTCAGACTTTGAAGACGCCTCATCTTCTGAATTGGACTCCTCTGACTCCTGCAGTTTCTTGGCCTCTTTTATTTCCTGTGCATCATTTTTGCCTTTGACCCAGCGCCCCTTGTCTTTCGGGGGTTTCTTTTCTGCGTATGGCTGTCCCGCCGCAGACGATGAGGACACTCGTGGAGATGACCCGGTGAACCCCCCTCCAGCCCCAGCCCCCTTCGGACCCTCTGAGCTGCCCTTCTTCTGCTTCTTGTTGCTGGGCTTCGGGGACTCCACTGTTGAGGGTCGTTTCCCCGGAGCTTTGGCCTCTCCGGACCCTCCCCCTCCTCCCCCGCCGCCTGCCCCAGGACCCCCGCCTTTTGGGGACATGCCCTCCATTTTCGACTCCTTCAGGGTGAGTTTAGGCTCTTTGAAGGCTGCTTTAGGTAGGACCTTGACCTCATCTTTGACTTTGATCTCTGAAGGCTTTTTTGACGAGGAAGAAGAGGATGAAGAGGGGTCCCGGCCGCTCTTGCTGCTCCCGTCCCGGTCGTTGTCCCCTTTCGACGTGGCTTTGCTCTCAGAGTCTTTTCGGGGACGTTCACGGTGTTCCTTGGTGAGTTTGTGTGGTTTTGGCCCTTTGCTGCTGCCGCCACTTCCTTCTTTACTGGGTTCCTAATACAAAAGACAAAAGACATACAATTTTAATCAAAAACTGCATGATGGTACTGATCCCTGATTTTTGTTTGGTTCAAAGCAAAAAAAAAAAAAAAAAGTCATCTACATCCATTTGTTTTTACTTTGCCTCTTAAAAATTCAACTTTACTTGACAGGGACCACCCCAAGTCTTTAAAACAAAAGTAGAACAAGTAATTCAATAAGCTGCCACAAAGGTCATCCGTGTTTAAATTATTATTAACACTATTACAGACTGTACCTACTGCTGGCCGCCAACCGAGCCTGACAGAGAACAAGGAGAACTTGACACTCTAACTAGTTTGCAAGTGGTGTTGTAGAAAGTGTTCTTTGCTCTGGAGTGTAGCAATTATTCAAACAAAGCTACAAGTTTGAAATGTAGACAAAATGTCCCACGTACTCTTAGTAATGCACTAGAGGAAGGCTTTGTATTTTAAAAGGGATGGGTTTCCTGTTTCCGTCCAATAAGTGCCCTTTTGTGACCAGAGACAGCAAGCCAACTCATAATAAATACAATCTTGCCAATATAAACACAACAAGTTAAATAGTTACAGCCTACTTTACTTTTTGGTCAATTTCAGATTTTCTAATCTTGAATAGGAAGCCCACCTTGGACACATGTGAGGTCTTTGTTTTCTTGGGGTCTGAGAAGGCAGAGAGGGGGATTGTGGGTAACATGGGATAATCTGGACTGGGTCTCGACACAGCTTCTGCTCCCTCCGGCACCACCAAGACCTGCAATGAAGAAGCATACAAATACAGTCAATATGGCTGCACTTTATAGTGCAATATCAACAAATGCAGAATCTATATTAGAACTGCTTGTATCACAATAATGGCCTCACTTTCATCTGACACTTACATAGTGCTTGAGTTCAAATTGTTGTCTAACCCTCTCTTAAACTAAACCCAAACAAAAAACAAATTGTGCACAGATGAAAAAAAATAAAGTTTAGTGGTTAGTCCTTGGTAAGACCTGGTTTAGTCCTAATTCACTTTTAGGATTTAGATTTAGTCCTCATTTATTCTTTGTTTATTAAATTTTAATTCTTTCAATTGTTAATTTTTTTCATTTACTGACATCATAATATCCAAATAATGCAGGTCATACTTTTAATGCAATATTCAAAATAGTTATCACATATAAAATGGTTTCCTATCACTGTGCAACCATAACTGTATATAACGCAACTGTGTATAAAAAGGAAGGATAATAGTTTTGTACACTGTTGGCCATAAAGTTAGAATGGTTTTGTTTTCAGACACATTCCTCTTTATATTTCTATTTATACACATCAGTGACCAGGTGCAATGGTTACATATGCCTGGTATAAGTCCTAGTTACGCAGGTGAAACCAATTCATGCTTTACAATTAATTGGCATTTCATGAGAAAATGTAAAAAAAAAAAATCCAACTTTATTGACAACAGCGTATATTATGATCTGTTAAATCAATAAATATGTATATTATATTATACATAGTGTTATAAATCTCACCCCTCCAGCTTTGATGAGCTTCCTCCTAAACTCTTTGGTGGGGTTGTTGAAGGTCAGTTTCTCACAGCGCAGGTGGTTCACTGGGGGGTTGCCCTCCAAATTGAGGAACAGGTCGTAGTTGAAACACACCCTTTTTGGTTCCTCCTACATAAAGACACCATAGACACTATTTAATAACATACTGAATCACTTCACACGCTAAACTGGTCTAGATAATATACAGTTTTAAATATTTATAGATAAAAGCTTAATGCAAATATGAATTAAGACGTTGCTGAAGCCTACACTTTCATGAAAGATGAAACTGAGTGAAATATGGCAAGAAAATATTAATCAAGACCAGAGCTAACATACAAAATGACGTACCTAAACAACTAGCATTAGCCAATGAGCAAATGTGGCTAACCTACAATACGCTATAATATGATGCTAATGTCTGAACTGCTAGAATCTAACAAGTTGAACTGTATATCATTATTGTAGCAGACGTTACTAGACAATAAAGTAATAAAGGACAAAATGCGTCTTAAAAAATAGTGTATGGTTTTGTGAACATGCCCAATGCAGTCTTACTATTTCACAGAAGCTATAGCAAAGCAATTAGGAAAAGCATTCGAAGAAATTATTACCTGACCTTTACCGTTTGGTACAGTATTGTGACATTTACTTAAGTGATCTAATTATGGTAGTAATAAAGTCTTTAAGTCATCGTGTCAAAAGAGGCAATGTCTTTTGGTATTTAGATTTATGCCTGAAGTATAGCAGAAACCTAGATTTACTTGTGTGTGGGCATTTCAATGGACTACAAAGTGTATACAGCGAACTGCATTTATTGAGCTTTTATCCAGAGAGCTTTGCCATTTCCCTTTGATTAGCCCATTTAGAACGTACACTGACAGCACAGAGCTTTCATTTAAATGTGGGTTTTATCAGCAAAATTAAAGTAGCAGGGATTAAAGTTTGTAGCATATATTTTGTGCTTTAGCTAGGTTTGCCTGGTTTATTTTCACCCACTGTTTGATTCACTGAGATACATTTAAATAATTCAAGGGAGCATTTATGTAAAACTGTGCTTCCAACAGAAAACATGCGCTTCACCTTCAGCAGTGCTTAGTTTGTCCGCTGTGAGCAGCTGAATGAAATAAAAGAGATAACCAATTGTGCTCTATTGACCTTTTTTCCACTAAAGACATGCAGTGATCAGGTTTTCATGAAATTTTCAAGATTACCAGAAGAAAAAAGAATAGGTTTTGGCCATCCCCTGAAGTATTCTGTACTTCTCATTGTGATATAGGACCAGAGATAGATGATAGGATACTAACTCGAGTCATGAGGGTTAGTGAAGGAATAAATGATTACTTTAATACATAAGGGCCTTGAGGTGCAATGGACACAGTATGTACCCCTTCAACTTCCCAGATTCTAGTCCAGGTCTGGGCACTATACCTTTATAGCAAGATGGGGTTATGCCTTAGTGGAGGTCTGTACTCTCTTGCGTGACTTTGCAAGCAGTCTTTGTCTTTCTTACCTTGTTCTTAAAGTAGACCTCAATCGGCATGAGAAAGCCTGCATATCCCGACTCCTCCACTTTATAGGGCGGCTCCTTGCATACTGCACCAACAATAAAGCTTATATTAGACCCACAAAACAAAACAAGTTATTGGAGAGTAACAATCTATTGCTTTAACATCATAAATAACATTAATAATAGATTGTCTCATGGTTTCCTGTCTTTAACATGGATATTACAGGAGCACAAACTAAAGAATGAAGGTGTTCAGCCATTTAAAAGACAAATGCTGCCTTTTATATAACAGCCTGGAAAGTAAAGAGAAAAACGATTTATGGATTACTCCCAGTGGCAATTTCATCCGCACGCGCTTTAGCTTTGAAGAAAATCTCTGCAATGATTAGCCTCAGGTTGACCCAGGAAATTACCCAAGTCACTGACAAGCCTTGAACGCCTCATGTGAGCTGCCCTTCTCAAATAAAGGTACAGTATTCATGCAAATGTCTTTGAAGCAAATTGCTCTGTGTAAAGATATAATTTCCTCATACTGACAAAATGTTTAACCTTATCTCATTATATTTACATGCAGTACAACTGGTCGGACAATGCTCGTAGATTGAGTAAGACATCTCTCTGTAGTGTTAGAAGTTCGAATGACGGCCAGCCCAATTGCAGTCAGACATTTACACACAATTTAAACCTCCAATTAAAACTGAACGGAATGAAAGAAATTTCTCGACTTGCATACGCAGCTCTGACAGTCTTACCTCTCTTGGGTTTGGGGAAGCTCTCGTGCAAGCGGAAGACGACCTTTTCCACAAAGTGCTGGATGTCTCCAGTCTCCGGGCCCCGCACAAACACCATCCAGTCGTGAGTAAAGCCCTCGGACGTTATCTTCTTGCGGAGCTGGGCTCTGTGGCCCAACTCCAGCTTCACCTGCACCGTGCACTGGAAAACAAACACGTTATTACTACAGAGGTTATGTTTTATGCCATAATCAGATGTTGTTAAAGGCGTCATATTATGATCTTTTTGTAGGCTTTTTGAAATTTTGGACCCCCTTGAATTAGTATTAGTATTTGAGACAGAGTGTTTTCAGCTCTTGAGAAGCCTCAGCATACAGGATTACTCAAACATGCATGAATGAAATGAACTACTACTCCAGGTATGTTCATGAGGATGAAAGAACATCATAACATGGTTAAAAGCTAAGAAAAAAAAAAGTCAATTTCACATAATGGGGACCTTTAATGAAAAAAATCAACAAACAGGGACTAAAATTTAAACTGAAGACACTTGCAATATAAACAGTGCTACTTTCAATTTTGTATCTGTAATAAAAAAACACCAATTGCCTTATTTTTCAGATAATGTATTGTGTTTGTCAAAAGAAGCAACAATCCACTTAGTTAATCTGGCTTGGTCCTTTATTTTCTACATTAAAAACTGCTAACAAACAGCTTCACTTTTAATATCATGTTGTCACTTTTGAAGACTTTAAATTAGGTTCCCAAGTATGTCTGGATGGTCTAGATAAGAGGCTGAGTCAGTTATAATTCAAATATTTCTTTTGAACTAAACATAGGCAGTCAGATTATGTTGAGTGGCTATTGTCTGCTGATGTCCACTTTTAAAAACCACTGGATTTTTGTTTTGAGAGTGTGGATTTTACTTTAAAGAGTATAAACCCAACACTAAGCTGGTTTTGGGAAGTTCTTATTGAACCAGTAGTGATTAGCTGCTGAGCCGACACATCTTTAAAAGGTCTGTCCTGAAGAGGCAGGACCACGTTCTCGGGCAACTCTTTGGGCCAAGAACAATAACAGCAACGGGACAAGCTAATGACAATGCAATGGTGTGACTGTGGTGATTGGCGTCCTGAGTGAAGAGGCTATGGGGAGGGAGAGAAGGGGGCAGGAGGAAGAGAGAAAGCCACTTTATATGTCTATGGGACGAGTGAAGAATGTGGGGATTTGGCCCAGAGCTGAGCGGGCCGTGAGTAGGGAGAGAGTGGAGGGATTAGACGGGACAGGATTGAGATGAGCCTCTCACTTTCACACACACACAGACAGACTCTCACAGCCCCTGGCACTCGGCCCGGGACGCTCTCTCTGGCAGCCATGGCCTTAAACTACAGACCCCAACATCACACCCAGAGAGGGCAATGTGGAGCCTCTCCAATCAGCAACAACACCTCTACAAAACACTGAGAAATTAGAGATCTGAAGAAAAGATAAAAAAATAATATTAGCAGCAATTTTCGAAAATCAGAATTGTGAATTAATGTCAATCTTAGTAACTGCTTTATGTTGCATTATTGAGCATGATGTGAATCTAATACTTTTTTGTAATGCTTTTTCTTTAAGTTTGTATTACAAGATGAGCAACATATACATGCGGCTTAATATCCACTTCATTTTGCTGTGCTATACTGTTCTTTCTCCAGCAGCCATCATTGTTGACAGCCAATGCATGCATCCACTGTTGGAGAGTGCCAGCATATTAAAATGCTTAATACTAAAGCCTACATGGCATTTTAAGGAAAAAATTTCTGCAAAGATGAATAGCTGATTAGTCTTTCCTCAAATGCAGGAAGAAGTTAGAGGGGATAGATTATGATTTTGTTTATCTTTTTAAACCAAATAATGCGTTTCCAATAATGACTTTATTGCCATAAAGAAACAGGTGATGAGACCAGCATTTCCTTTAATTTCGTATGATGCCATTTTACAACATAATGAAAAATGTCTCTGAGGAATCAGTGAAAACAGAGCTATACACAGTTTTTTGCATATATCAATGAGAGCAGACTGAATGCAGAAAGCTTGTTGATTGGTCAGCGCTTCCTATAGCGGGTGGGGGTTTTTGGGAAAGGTGGAAGGTCCACACACAGTGAGTTGACCTGACAGCCTTGGGTCAACCGGACAAATGCTAATTGCAAAGCTATTTCAAAGCTAGACTCTCCCAGACAAACAACATTTACATCAGAATAAGTTATTAACATGTTGAGTGTACACAAACTGTCCAACGTGTATCAACCCAAATAAGCATCACATAGGGGAAGTTTATCCACTTAGCTTTTCATCTTCTTTATATGTAAGTGCAAGGGAGAAGTAAAATCTGACAGTACAAAGCTTTGATACACTGACAGAGCAATTGTGTAGCCTCCAACTCTCTCATACAGTGCTCCAATTGAGGGGAAATACAAATTTTGGCAGACAAACCGGCTCCCATGGACACAATGCACTGCTCCCAGCTGCCATGCTCATGACCGTGTTAATCTCTTCCAGCTAATATCCCTTCATGATTACAATCAAAGTCAAAGTTTTCTAGGAGGAGGACAATTAGTCATGAATACTGTGGTTTGTAGCTAAATTGGGCTCAAACCATGACATGACAACAACTACTTGTATTGGAAAAAGGTTGATCCCAGGAGCCATGGGGGGAGGCATAACTAGCTGATGTGCAGCTCCAAAGGGAAAAGGGTGAGTATTGGAAATAGGGTGTGTGCTGGGATTATGAAGAGCTGCATAGAGCGCTCGTCCCACTGCGCCGCTAACACATGCCATGAGGAGCACAGCAAAAGAGCTCTGTTACACACCATGTTGCTTCACTGTCCGAGTAGGAAGCCACTCAACCAGTCAGGCTGTATACAAAGGAAATAGATCATCAATCAGAATATCGATACTTTTTTAACTGCAATAAGACAGTGTTCAAAATAAGCTAAAGTAATTGTCAAGCTTGTCTTACATTACACAGGTCAGTCAAAATGTAAAGGCTGGTGGCACCAAGCTGCACCAATAGAAGCTTGCATTTCATTATACATTATATTCTTATTTATGTGCCAAAAAGAGGGACTGAAATATTACAAGTCTTTCTCCCATTGCAAGATTCAACATCTTGCTATAGCACATGTACATGTCTTGCAGCCCAGCTAAAAACTTGTATATCTTATTATCTTCAATCCAAGCACTTATAAATAGAGATAGACAACCGACATATCGGACCAATTTCTGCACACACAGCCATCAGCAGACGCTTGAGCTTTAATGTTGATATACTGTTTTTCTGTAGAGATGCATTTGTGTTATTTATTTGAAGGCTTTTTGACACTGGAATACCAAGTTTCACGTGGAGTGGACAAGTCTTAGTTGTGTGTTAAAAGGCATTAGAAAAGACTACATGCACCTACTTCTTATTATAATATTAACCATATGTCTGTTGTAGCCAATTAGCCACCACTTATTAAGATAATTACTTACCACTTTACACAACCTATAATAAAAATCATAATATAAATGGTCCATGAATAGGCAATGCAAAACAGCTCACCAATTTGACCTTGATCCAGCAAACCTACATGAGAGTGATATGATAAGACCAGAATTCCAAATCTAACAATTTTAACACAACATTTAAGTGCTTCTACCAAGAACAGATAGAGAACAGTTACCCAAAGTCACTACTATGGGTCGATGAAATACTTTTATCTAGGCCTTGTACAAACTGAGTGTATATTATGTCCTGTACTGGCTGAAGATATAAAACATGACTGTCCTGCCTGGGCGCCAAGAAAACCAATCCACCGAAGCAGACCTTTCCACCTTGTACACTGTAGCAGAGGGCTTTCCCTGATGCACATGGTCTGCTCTAGTTAAAACTTCAAAGAGGCCAACTGTGAATGGGGACTGCTTCCAAGAAGTAGCGGAGCCACTCTCCACGGTGTGTGGCCTAACCATCTGAAATTTACTCCTGAATCACCCCAGGCATTTAGACTAACCAAGCTGTAGAAATGTCTCCCTTCTAGGCCATGGTAGCAGACCTATAATTATGATGTTTAACCTTAACTGTGAGCAATCTACACGTGAATAAAAGAGAGAAATAGCATGCCATTACCAGGTTGATATCACGTTTTTAGGTTTGGCATACCAAGAGTGCTCCAAAGGCTTTCACGCCCTGTGCTTTTTGCCTTATAATGATCAGCCTATAAAAGGGAGGTCACCATTACTGATTCAAGTTCAACGTTGTCCAGTGCCACACACTGATTTACCCATTCTTAAATAATAATACATGCTTACGTGCACAAATGCATACTGGTCAGACATTATTGTTCTGCAGTACTAAGAGTGTATCTTTGTGGTTTTATTAGCGGTGTGAGTGGGGTTTCAGGCCGCTGGCAAAGAAGGCACCACCCCGCCTCTCTGCTCCAACCTGGAGAGGACAAATCTTTTCCCCGGCGCCTTGTAGCTGCTCCTTAGCCTTTAGCCATCGGCCCAATTACACACACTGGCCTAGCTTAGCCCCTGTAAACCTTGTCCAAATGAGTCTGTGTTGTATTTTTAAACATACAAATCAATATTAAAGACAGCAAAGAAGGATAAACCTTGCGTGGCTGTGTCTTTGTGTGCACAGTTGTGGCTAAAGCTATGCAGCGGTGTAGAATTGCTGTGATAGACTGGAGCTAGCGGTAAATACCGATGTATGAGTGGCCAGCCAGCTAGCATAGCTCCAGAGCCAAACAACTACGAGTTCATTAGCAGCAGGAGCGTTTTTTTTTTTGTGGCTAGTAGTGGAGCGCAGCCTTCACGCCTACTTTACGCACAGCCCTTCGCTTTTACGCATTAAAAAGTTGCGATGCCAGATGAGGACACGAGCGCGATTGTACCTGATTCTCCATGTTTCTCTGGCCTCTGTGATTGTTGTAGTTATCTACAGCGGCGTCCTGCTCCTCATTGTGTGCCAATCTCCAGCCCCAGAAGCGGAAGGCAGACGGCTCCCCTCCCCTTCCAGACGTGACCAAAACAGAAAGCTCTCTCGGCCAATTACAGAGCACAAAATTTAACCGGTGTTAGAACTGGCCAATCAGCGAGGAGGAGAGGCGGGGCAGACTTCTCGCTGCAAATACAATTAAAGCATTTTCTGGTGGTTTTCTCGAGTGACAGCGAGCTCGTCCCAATGGGTACGGCTCTGTTTCAATTGTAAAATGCACATGACACTAATTGAATAAAAGTGACAACATTATAGATGTGTTGTGGTATTTGTATGTCAGACATTCTTAATCACTTTCACAACTGATAGTAAGTACTTAAAGTGAACATTTTAGTATTATTGTATGTCTAGTTAACTGTATTTGGCAAGATCTGGATAAATTACTGTGAACTAAAAATACATTACTTTAATGTTTGCCAACAATGTTACAGCACTCATATTTATTAACTACAGCTCTAACAAAATATAATGGGATGTACTCAGTCAATGTTATGCTATGAAGTACAGTGTTTCTTCTTCAAAATATTAATAATTTTCAAACTTAGAATATGAAAATCCTGCTTTTTTGTAAATTAAATAAAATCAGCTAATTGAATATATTGTATAAATGATATATGATAAAACATGACATTGAGACGTCATTTAGGTTTTATTAGCAAGATTTTTAAGTCACATATGCTTTTTGAAATAGTTTTGGACATCTTTGCATTAATTTTATAACTTAAAATAATGTATATGTGTGAAAATCATCTTTTGGGGCCCTGATACTTTAACTTTGCAGAGAACGCTCAGATTAGGTGCCTGTCGCCTCCTGCTGGCAATCATGGGAAATGGACAGAGCATAAAATGGCTAATTTTCACGACAATTAACAACTTGCCACTAACAAATAAATGAGGTCACTGCTTTTTACATTCAGTGCAAACTGGCAAAAGGGAAAGAAGTACTCTAAATCTCAAGTAAAATACTGTTACTTCAAAATAACTCAAGTAGAAGTAAAAGTACTCAACAAAATTAGTACTTGGAGTATTTAGTGCAAAGTTTTCTATTAGTATTACTCATACTGTGCTGCTGCCTCTGTTATTATTCTTGTTCAACTACAAGGCTACTACTAATACCATTGCTACTATAATACAGCCATTGAGAGATTGCACTGAACTCAGAGCTATAACTTTAAGCTCTAAGATGTTTTAATGCAATTTATTAATGAGAATTGTTTCAGTTTTTACTAATTATAATAAAATAAAAATCATGTTTACTATGTTGCTATTAGGCAGCTGAGTTTTGAAATAATGATGGATATGGAATGACTACATTGATTTCCATTACTGAGCAGATCTAAATAGCTTTGCCCCCACACACAATTTTTCATGTGATTTTGTATATGTGTCAGATTAGAACATTTTAGTGAGCGCCTGTTGCAGAGCTGGGACTTTGATGTGAGATTATTGGGCCTGAGCTGAAGGTCAGGCCTCTCTCACTGCGCCTCAGAGCTTCAGTATAAAACAGGCCGTAAGGGAAGTGTCAGTGAACTCCCACCTCACTGTCAGACACGAACTGCAGCTTTTATGGAGACGTCAACCTTTAAATCCTGCTTTTCAACATGTAGAGCGAGGGGGAAACTCTAAATGAAATGTTGGATTGTGTTTGTTTGACAATATGCAGGGAATCCCAAGTTTGACTTTGTCAAAACCAAGGACATTTACATTTCTTAAGTAGCTTTTTGAATATGTGAAAAACAGTCCATTTACTAAAACTCCTATTTTGGAGTGCATTTTAAAGTTTGTACTGGGAATTGTATCTATCTTCAGTAGGCTATTTCGCTTTGAATACAACTTATTTACTCGTACATAAGAGTTTAATCACTATACTAATTTCTGCTCTGGACAAAGAAAATACTTAAAAAGAGAGCTGTGACACAAAGCAACCTTTTAAAACATATTTATTACTTTACATTTGTCTAGACACAGAAGTGAAAAAAAGGTTAACTTAAAAATATCCCATCAATACACATGGGGGCGCTGTTGTCCAGATAATGGCCATGCATTTCTTTGTATAAAATCTATTGTACTATCTATTGTGTCCTTCAGGAAAGATCAGGTGAATGGAGACAAAATGTACGTGAATTTTCACAAAGCATCACAAAATCAAGACCTTTTTGAACCAAAGGGCTTTCACTAAATCAGTCAAAAACAGCAATAGAAAAAAGACAAACATACAAAAGAGCATTTAGATATGCAGTCATACAGAATAAAGTATGCATTTGGATATGTAAATAAATAGCAATCTCTAAAAACACAAATACATAATGAAGAAAGTATCTCTGTAACAACATGCGTCTCATTCAGAGCAATGACAGTGACTACTTTACAGTGTCTCAACTGTGTTATCAGTAAGTGTAAGTGTCAACAGTCATCAATGTAAACACATTCGAAACATACAGTCTATTGCTACCAGACCTTTCTATTAATGTCTGCTTTATCAATTCATCCATTCATTGTATTACTTGGTTTTAAGGGCTGAGAGACAAAATACACAGTTTGTTGACAGTGTTAAGTACATGTCGCTCCAATTTGGTTCCCACCTCTTAAAACTCAAATGACTGTTGTATTTTTGTCTTTTGATCAGATTTTTTTTCTTATCCTAGAAGACATATCTAGTCTAAATTCATTATAATTGTGCTCTGTCAGTTATGGGCTAGAGTTAATGTGGCCCAGTTGTAACTTTTTTTGCTGTAGCTTTAAAGGTACTTTAACATCATACTGTAAATGCCAATTGACTAGTATGCTAAACAATAATAAAACAATTATGCATTTTACCTCACCTCATAACTGCAAATTTATCAATAAGTTAGTTACTGCTATAATAAAAAATAATAAATAATTGAATGTTGTTTAGTCAATTTTAACATGTCAGCAAGCCAATGCATCTGAGTAGGAGAAAGATCATCACACATTCAAACTCTTTGGAACAAGATGTAAAAAATACTGATGTTTCTGGACTTTCTGCAGTACCAAAGTTCATTAGAGAAATGTCTTAAATCTTATTTATGACTTAATTAACATCGTTTTTGTGTCTTAGTTGTGCCTTTGAGAACAATGTGAGGGAGTCCTACAGGCCACTTATCACAGGGCCAGTACTGCAGTCCAGGCAGAGAATAGGGGATCTCATTGTTAGCGTCCAGGTATGCAATCAGAGTGCTGCCATAGGCCACAGCTATCACAATGAGAATGTGCCTGAAAAATAAAGTGATAACACATTATAATCATACACGCATATTAATAAACATCTATCTACATCTAAAAAAACTCCATAAAGGAAAATGAGGATCATATTACATGCGCATCTGTATTGAACAGCTATAAAGGCAGTAAAATAAAAAAAGGAGGACTTACCAGAAACTGTGCAGGTAGCAGAAGTTCAGCTTTTGCCAAAAACTGCAGCCAAATCTGTCACTGACCCAGCAGGAAATGGCCAGCACCCACAGACCAACTGAGAGCTTGGCCAGACGCAGAGCCCTTTGATCTGTGCAACTGTGAAAATAAAAACCCTGGTTAAATAAAAACATCAAAACTGCATCCAGTATGAATACAAAAGTAAGACTTTTTTACCATTTCATCTCGACGGCCAGAGTGTAGAGTAGATGGAGGCCAAAGCAGTTTAAGACATAGGCATTAGCAATAGGTTTGACAAATGAGATTAGAGATGAGACGAAAGTGATGATCAGCACCAGTTTAGAGAAGGTCGACCTGATGAGGAAAAGTCACAAAGAAATGTAATCATTAACCGTTTTACTGTATTACAGTTTAGAAGTCATGTCTAATTATTTCCATATAATAATAAAAAATAATAAGAATAATAGGATTAATAATGCATCACTTTTTAAACAGCATTTTTTAAATTAGTCATTTACTCCATAGTCACCCTGTGGTGTTGAGATACTTCTGTAGTCACAGCTGCCCTGCGGCAGGCTGATGGCAATGGGTTAAAACATTCATACAGGCATGGTGGGTGAAGTGTCTCGCCCACAACAGTAATATACAGTGCTGATAGCAGGGATTAATCCGCCAACCTTCCAATGGGCGACGGCTCTACCTACTGAGCTATTGCCGCCTCACTGACATACAGTGGGAAAAAAAGTATTTAGTCAGCCACTAATTGTGCAAGTTCTCCCACTTAAAAAGATGAGGCCTGTAATTTTCATCATAGGTATACCTCAACAATGAAAGACAAAATGAGAAGAAAAAAAAATCCAGAAAATCACACTGACTGATTTTTAAAGAATTTATTTGCAAATTATGGTGGAAAATAAGTATTTGCTCAATAACAAAAGTTCATCTCAATACTTTGTTATATACCCTTTGAGGGCAATGACAGAGGTCAAACATTTTCTGTAAGTCTTCACAAGGTTTTCACAAACTGTTGCTGGTATTTTGGCCCATTCCTCCATGCAGATCTCCTCTAGAGCAGTGATGTTTTGGGGCTGTCGCTGGGCAACACGCACTTTCAACTCCCTCCAAAGATTTTCTATGGGGTTGAGATCTGGAGACTGGCTAGGCCACTCCAGGACCTTGAAATGCTTCTTACAAAGCCACTCCTTCGTTACCTGGGCAGTGTGTTTGGGATCATTGTCATGCTGAAAGACCCAGCCACGTTTCATCTTCAATGCCCTTGCTGATGGAAGGAGGTTTTCACTCAAAATCTGACTAAATCAGGTTTACTGTCCACCAACATGTTATGACTTTCTGTGAAAGACAAGCCATATCGCCAAGAACTCAGAAGGACATTGTGAAATATATTGTGATTGGCCAGCAAGAACAACTCTAGTTGTCAGCTGCTAGCAACTGTTAACAACTGGTAACTAGTGCTGAAAACAGCTGAAGCCTCTTTTCATGAGAGTTTTTGACAAAGAGAGGGGTACTAAGCACTTCATTAACATAATGCTAAACTAACTAATGCTAAAAGTACATTAAAAACATTCTTTTTACTAACATACTACACATATGAAAGATAAGGAATATTTTATATGAATATTAACAACTTACAGTAAATGTAAGTGCCATTAGTTTATACAAAGTATTATAGATGTCCATATTAGCTAAACCTACAAAAAAACAAACAATATATCCATACCATTACTGTTAAACTACTAACACAGACAACTTGCACAAGATCTAAAGACTGTGTTGTCAACTGTGTAAACTGCCGTGACAGTGAGTACCTGTCACCTTGTTGGGGTCTAGTGGTCTTCCAGTGTAAAATTACCACTATGTTGTAAAGTCTACAGACACTCATCAAACTTTCATCCATCTTTTGCCCTCCTCGATTTAAATATTTATACACAGCTGGGTGGGGTTCTATTATTTGTCCTGAGCAGAGCCCCTGCGCGACACGCTAAGGTGACAAGGACCGCACCACATTGAGTCTTTAGGACAATGACTCCAGCTGAAGCTGTTAGACTGGCTCCAGAGCAGGCTGAGGTTAGGTTACACTGTTGTGACTTAGAAATGGGCTTTTTGCTTATTAAGGCCAATTGTCTCATGTCTACACTAACCCTTTTCTGAACAGATAAATCATTGTCAGTCATTAGGCTGACAGCAGAGAGGTTACCTTACCTGTCCTTTATGAAGGATGGAAAGAGCTTACGAGGAAACCAGAGGGAATATCCCACAGCCAACACCCACAGGATGGACAACTCATCCAGCATTTGACCCACAAAACTCAGGGTCATGTGGAAATACGCAGAGAAGAGTCCTGTAGGAAGAACAGGCATTCAGATTACAAATATATAAAACAACTGGATTAAGGAGATGTTGGTTGTCTATGGTCGATGTCAAAATAGGTCATTTGGTCAAACTAAATTGCCCATAGTGAATGAATGTGAGAGTGACTGGTTGTCTGTCAGTTTGAGTCAGCCCTGTGATTAACTAGCCATTATCTAGGGCCCAAAGCAGCTGGGATAAACTCAGTCACCTGTGACCCCTAATGAGTATGAGCAGTAGAAAGTTAATCAATGAATATAATTATATTTATTAGAAAATGTTGAGCAACATCTGGTGATAAGTGTTGTGATTCCACATACAATATAAGAGCCATCAGCAATTAAGAAACCACAGGACCATTTTACATGATGCACATACGTAAAATATAATTCAAAACACTTTATAACACCTGTTGTATCTAAATTAGTCTCTACTGTAAAAACTAGACTTTTAATATAGGAAATTTGGTAAACTTAAAAGTCTGCTTTCTTTTGATTTCACTGATTATCTAAACAATTATTCTGTGATCCTCCCAGAAGAAAGAGATATATAGTGAAAGCCAACCATAGACAAACAATATTTTTCATTTATTCATTCATATTCTTTCACCTATTCCTGTTAGGGGTTGCAGGTGTCTGGGGCCTATCCCAGTTACTTTGGGCCTTAGGCGGGGTACACCCTGGACAGGGGCCAGCTTGTTGCAGGGCTAACACAGAGACATACACAGACAGACAATTATTCACATTCACAAGGGAAATTTAGTCACCAATTCACCTAATACATGCATGTGTTTGGACAGTGGGAGGAAGCCGGAGTACCCGGAGAGAACCCACGGTAACACGGGGAGGACATGCAGACTCCACCCAGAGAGACGTGCGTTTGGGAGGATTGAACCCACGATCTCCCTGATGGGAGGCGCATTATTTATTTTACCTTTATTTAACCAGGAAAGTCACACTGAGATTCAGAATCTCCTTTACAGCAGAGTCCTGGCCCCATGGGGAACCTATTGTACATGTTTTTTGGTGGTAGGGAAAACCAGAGGACCCAGAGGAAACCGGAGCAGACGTGGGGAGAACATGCAAACTCCACACAAAAAGGCCCATCACGGTCCAGGAATCAAACCCAGGACCTTGTTGCTATGAGGCAGGAGTGCTAACCACGATGCCACCGTGCCCCCAACAATAGTTTTATTTTGCATTACCTAAACTTTTGATTGCCCTATTAGCGTAAGATATTGCTGCAGTGATTTATTACTTTGTGGGAAATGTGTTGACTATTGGTGGGTTTTTAATCAAAGTACACTTAGCTGCACTGATTTTATACAAATCTGTTAGGGCAGAAGTCAGTCTTAGAGCAAAAAAGTACACTTTTGAAAACCTGATAAAGATTGGCCGAATAGTGATTTGTGCAGGCATGAGCTTTTCCATGAGACTTTCTTTATGGGAGTTAATGCAGTTTCTCAACCATTATTTGCTTTTTGAAAGACACAAAGTTTGTAAGAGAGGATTGTCAAAGACAGTCCAAGTCTCTCTCATGACAATGTTAAACATTCAGTAAACAAAGCAGTAAATCTAGCTGAGATAGCTGCTACTTTTCAACTTTTAATACAATTGTTGAAAATGTAGTTAAGGAGAACAGATGTTTGAGGAAGTGTTCTGCAGTGAAGTGTGATCTCCTGTGTGGCTCCTATAAAATACTAAAATACTCCCTTTGTCTTTTCAGGAAACAGTTTTCTAGTTTATGCAAATGATACAAGAGTATCTAATTATCTTAGCTCTAGTAACTCTATCCATGTACATTTAGCTGCATGTGACAATGTTCTCGAATGAATGAATGCACCCTGAAATTATTTGTTTCATGTAGAGTATACAAGAAAGGCATGACTGAAACTACTTGTTAGGTGAATGGGAAATAGGAGGTTTTGAACTTAACTGTCACAAGAAAACAACAGAATACCAATTACTTTGGTTCTGTAAAAAAATTGGGTCCCACAGTCAAACTAGTTCAGAACCACAAAAAGGTTTACATTAGATTTTTTTTTTAAATGTGATTATAAAGAGGTGATGTGCCTTTAAAATTACTCACCTACAAAAATCATCATGATCCAGACCATATGAATGGCCAGGTTCCTCTCTTTGGCGTATGGATGCAGCAGGTAGAGCATGATGGGAGAGACTATGAAGAAGAAGAAGCTGCTCATCTGTAATAACAAACACTTTATATAAACATGACTTGTAAAATAATAATAATGATAATAATGATAATAATAAAAATAATAAATACTGTAAACATGCTATTGCTAATATTGTATTATATAAACTGGCAATTGGCCTAGAATGAAGAGCTGTTGGATAGGACTGCCATTATCAGGAATATATCATTTTAAACCGCTCCTGTGCTGAGTGATGATCATGTGACTTGCAATATTTGCATTTAGTTCTGAGACCTAACCAAACAATAGTTATTCTGTCAGCCAGAGAAAAATACACCTACTTTGACAGATCTTTTCACTTTATACATAGCCATGACTCTGATAAATCCATTTTATACTAGAGCACCAGAGTGTCAAAACTCAAACTTCAAATTTGCATTAAGTTTACAGATGTTTGGCACACCTGATGTTGTATTGTGTGGCTACACATCACATAAATTTAAATCAATTTCCAGAGAACACTACTCTTTGTTTTTGGTCTTTTGGGATGCAAGCGTTTACCGTATTGAAAAACTCAGCAACATTTTCAGAATGCTTGTAGTTGTCTTCGCACCAGTCAATGTCTGAGCTCCCGTAAGAAAACACTCCTGCCATCTTTTCACTTGAGTACACACCTGAGAAACAAAGAGAGGTTGAGCAAAGACCACTGACGTCTCATCAGTCAATGTTAAAACAGATACTCTATATAAACATTTTTTGTCACCACCTTGTACAGAAGACACAGGAAAGCCATTACTGTGTGGATGGATTATGGAAATCAGTATCCACTCCCATTGGGACGTTAACATGTGTGGGTAAAGTGTATTCAAATGGGCCTTATCTTCCTAATGCATCTGCAGCTTCTGTGAGAGCCATTTCACTCACAGATCTGTGGTTTAACAGCCTGCAAATGACTACAGTAGACTTTACATACATCACAGGTAGAGTACAGTGTTGTTAAGTGTTGCTAATGTATTCAATATTAGGTTAATATAGGCATGTTTAAGTAATCCTGTAGCTTCTGGTGCTGAGTTTCAGAAGCCTAAGGACACTTGGTTGCAAGAACTCCTCCCATGAACCTCTGCCCAAGCCAGGAAGCACTAACAATCAATCTTCATCCAGTCTGCTCTTAAAAAAAAGGTGTACAGCTCTGTTTCCACTGGTTCCTCACAGCTATTTTTCATTTTGTAGTAAAACGGCATCATACAAAAGCTTAAGGAAGTAAAAAGCTCTTTTGCACTGTAACGTAATTATTGAAAACGCTTTCTTTTAGTCACATAATATTTTAAAGATAGTAAAACATGCCATGCTGTTCAAGAAGTGACAAAGATTTGTTTAAAAAGATAAAGATAAGATAAATAAAAGCATAATACAGGCCTTTTAAGCTACAAGTCAGTTGACAAGAAAAGTAATCATTATCACCAGATGCTCCCAAATTCATTATGGGCAATTTCAACCTCTGTTCAGTTGACCAAGCTCTTAAAGAATTCCATCAATATGTCAACTGTTCCACCGGGTTTGGGAAGACACTGGACAAATGCTATGGTTCAGTCCCAGATGTGTACAAAGCTGTCTCCCTCCCACCTCTGGGCTCAGCTGATCACAATATCATGCTCCTGGCTCCTGCCTATTTACCAGTGATAAGAAGGGCAGCAAGAACCAGTAAAAACATCAAGCAGTGGACCGTATTGATGAGCTTCAAGGGTGCTTTGAGACAACAGATTGGAACTGCCTTTTGCACTCATCCAGTAACATCAACAAGCAAGTGAAGACAATCACTACCTACATATCCTTCTGTATGAACAACATAATCCCTGTAAAAAGGGAAAAAAGGTCACAACCTTCCCCAATAATAAACCTTGGGTGACAAAACAACTGAAGGAGGTATTAAATAAGAAAAAATGCTCTTTTTCACTGGGTCAGAGGCAGAAAAAAAAGAGGTGAATCGAGAGGTGAAGCGTGCCATAAAACTTGCCAAGCAGCGATATAAGAACAAAGTATGGACGCTATTAACTTTGTGTTGACCAGCTGTAAACTCATCTAGGTCACTGGCTGCAGTATCATGTCACTCCCCAATGACTTCAACTTTTTTTTACTTGATTTGAGAAGGACACCATTGAACATATAGAGGCAGTTTTTTCTACACTCAAAACTGGCACCTGTTCAGTTACACAGAAGAGCTGGTGAGAGCACTTCATAGGACTAAAGTAAACACAGAACCCGGACCAGACAACATTTGTGGGCACTGGGCAGACTTTAAGACACTGTGCTGAGCAGCTGGGCAGTGTATTTCTGCACTTGTTCCAGTGCTCTCTGAACAGCAGCACAGTCCCCCAGATGTAGAAACACGCCACAGTGATCCCTATTTCTAAGAAAGGGATCACCAAAGTCCTAAATGAGCCTCTCACGTCTCTAATTATGAAAGCTATGGAGAGGGTGGTGAAAGGTCACATTTCAAAGCTAACTGACCCATTTATGGACCCATTACAATTTACATATCAGGCTGGCAGAGGACTTGAAGATACTAAGATATTTATTCTAGACACCATTCACAAGCAACTTGAAGCCCCAAACTCTACAGCTAGAGTCCTCCTTGCAGATTTATCTTCGGCATTCAACAGTATGCAGCTGCCCATTCTGGCTGAGAGACTCACACTGTAGATAATTGACTTCATCACACAATGGTCACAGAGAGTTTTGGTTAATAACATCTTCTCTAACACCATAACTAGATCCACAGGGTATCCACAAGGCTGTGTGCGCTCTTTTTTATTCATTCTGACGATTGCAGGTCTTCACAGCCAAACTGCCACCTAGTAAAATTTGCAGATGACACTGTGCTCTTGTCTTTGCTTTCAGGCTCCATACAGCACCATGGACCAGCCTTGCAAGAATATGTGGGCTGGTGCAAAAGCTCCTGCCTTGAACTAAATGTCAGTAAAACTAAAGACATGATTGTAACCTTCTCTGATAAGCAGAGAATATTGGCTGAGTCTGTGAACACCATAATCCAGGGGCAGCCAGTGGAGGTAGTGAATGAATACAAATATTTTGGAACTATTTTGGACAGCTCCCTAAAACTCTTTTCTAACATAAATGAAATTGTCAAAAAGTGCCACCAGAGACAATATATACTGAGGAAGCTGAAGACATTTGGTGTTTGCACTAACATCTTGAAAACGTTTTATTACTCTTTTATAGAGAGTATGTTTACATTATCCTTTACTTGCTGGTTTTACTCCATCAACATGCAGGACCGCAACCTTCTGATGAATATCACTAAGGTTTGCTCCAAAATCATTGGTAGTCCTGTTAGAGCTCTACCCACTCTGTACAATGAACAAACTGCTCATAGGGTACTCAAGAACAGCTCCCATGCACTTTTCCCAACCTTTGAGTGGCTTCCTTCTGGATGCAGACTCAGCTGTGTCCCTGTTTCCCTGACCAAAACCAGGAAGTATGACCATATTAGTCCTGTCCTCAGGTCTCTGCATTGGCTTCCTGTTGCTCAGAGAATAGACTTTAAAACATCTCTGCTTGTGTACAAGTCTCTCCATGGCTTAGCACCAAAGTACATCTCTGACCTGTTGGTCCCATATGAACCATCTCGGACTCTGAGAACCTCAGGGACAGGTCTCCTGCTGGTGCCCAGAGTCAGGACTAAACTCGGTGAAGCAGCGTTTCAGTTTTATGCAGCTAAACTCTGGAACAGTCTTCCTGACGATGTTAGACAGGCCTCTACTCTGACAATGTTCAAGTCCAGATTTAAAACTGTTCTTTTTAACTGTGCATATGCCAACTGAAAGTGTTTTATCTGCACTCTTCTCTTTTAATTTAATTTTAAATTCTTAATTATACTCTTTAAATTTGATTTTAATGTTTTAATTGTGTTTTGTACTTTTAAATTTGCCTTTTCTTTTTTTCTGTGAAGCACTTTGAATTGCTCTGTGTATGGATTGTGCTATACAAATAAACTTGCCTTGCCTTGCCTTTCTGGTGAATGAACTCATTTGGGCCGCGACTCGAGAGAGGTGCGCGGCCGTGAGCAGCAGAGGACAGGACAGAGCAGACATCCTTCTCTACTTCTTGTGTTTGTCATGTTTGTTCATTTTAGGAAGAAACGAGCTAAACAAACCTAATAGCGCAGTCACAACGTTTATTGTTCGCTTCCGTTCGTTTTCGCCTAATTAGTTATGCAAATTAACCGCGTGCATATTTAATGAGGCGTTAAGTTTTATGCGCAGGTATGCAAGTGACACTTGGATTGTTTTTGGACAGAAGTTTCAAATCCCTACTAAAGTAAGCTTTACATCAAATAGCTTCGTGATTCTACTCACGTGAGTTTGCAGCAACATGTGTCACCTTTTATAGTTGATTACCTTAGAAATACTGAAAAGTTGAACAGTTTTTCAAAAATTATACTCAGCAATGCCCCAGAATGCAGGAAATGTGGTCTGCTGCATCCAAGGAGATCCCAGTTTTTTTTTTTGTTTTTTTTTTTGACAAATCGCACCCTGCATTTAAGTAGTGTATGTTCTAAAGTTGGCTCTAGTCTATAGAAGTTAAAAGAAGCATTATAATGGGAAAATGAACATGACATTAGCTCTATATTCAATATGTTGTAACATTGCAGGCTTCAGTAGCCTACAGCCTGGATGGCAGTCCTGTGTGTAATTAATATAGCATTAATGTCGAAGCTTATTATATCTTAAATGCTAATTTCATATTTTTTCTTGTTTTTAATACTTAAAATGGTTATAGGCCCCACAGAGAAGATGCTAAATTTATACTAGCATGCTAACTTAGAATCAAAGCTAAACACCAATAGATTAATAGTAGCTTATCGCTTTCTTTACATCTTTAGCCTACATTTATTAAGACAGTACGGTTTTGTTATTTGTTTTTTTTATACCAAACAAGTATTCAAAGCATAGGTATGTGTGTAATATTGTGCCATAAAACTAAAATAAATAATAAAACAATAAAAAAACTGATTGCACATTGTGTCAATAATGACCCTGTCCTTACCTCCCATGGCTCGGTCCTCCGCCTGTGCCGCTCCTCTCGGCTCTGATACAGGTGCCGCACAACAGGTGCAGTTCATTTAAAGGGGGGCGGGGCTTCAGCGCGCTGTGGCACGAGGCCGCTGTGTCACTCACAACAACAGGAGCAGCAGCTCCAGCCACGTTTTTGGGAGTAGGCGTCATCAATGGTACTTGTTCTGGCTGTATCTGGTACTAGTCACTGATTTGTTTGAGACTATGTTGCTCTTTTTTCAAAGAAGAACAGGCTTTGAAGGTATTTGGAATAGTAGCCTTTTGTTTTTTCCTTTTCTTTTTTTTAACTAAACTTACGAAAATTGTAACATTTGAGGAAGTGTCATGACCCATAATGACATAAGAGCATGGATTTCAGTGAATGTTCTTCAGCTTAATCAGGAAAAAAATAGAGGTTTATGGACCTAGTGGTTGATTTTAAAATTATTTTCTTTTCTTTTAAGTGTCTAAATGGTCTTGCTCCTTCTTATCTCTCTGACCTGATCCACCTTTATCCCCCCTCACATGCTCTCAGGTTAGCAGATCAGCTGCAACTTGTTTTCCCCAAAACCAAATGTAAACTCTAGGGGGACTGTGCTTTTTCTGTAGCTGCCCCCTAAACTGTGGAACCAGCTGCCATCAGAGAGTGTCTGCCTGTTTTTTAATCACTTCTAAAAACACATCTCTTTTCACTGGCTTTTAACACTCTGTGAGATGGTTTTATTTTCTTGTTCCTTTTACCCACATTTTATTTTATTTTTTAACTTGAGAATTATTTTATTGTTTCCTATTTATATTTTATGTTGTATAATGATTTGTCTTTGTCCCTTGGGTTGTTATTGTTTATTTATTTTATGACTTGTGTACGACACTTTGGCCGACTATACAGTTTTTAAATTGCTTTATAAATAAAGTTGATGTGTATGGTATTTGGTCTAAGTGTCCACTCCCTACTTTCAGAGTCTTAATCCCAACTGAATCACACCCTGATCTTTTTGACACCTGACTTGAGAAGATTTGCCCTTTGACATAGATTCCCACCATTTTTCATAGTATTGTAAAAACAACTTTTACACCTGTTTCTTTTTTCCCCCTTTATTCCCCGCTACATTTATCATTTGGTGACAAGTACCGTACACAAATACAATAATATTGTAAATCATAATCTGTAAGCCAAAATCAAGAGACACCACACATTGCTTACATATGTGAACAATTTCTTTTTGTTGTTAATGTGTCCATATGTGAACATGGGGCTAACAAGTGTACGTGCTATAGACAGTTTGACAGGGCTTATTTACAATAAAGATTGCAAACCATAAAGACAAAGAAATTGCATTCTGCCCTGCAAGGGTTGCTGGAATGAGCTACAACCACCCATGAACCCTTACAGGGAATAAGTGGAAGAAGATGAGTGAATTATAAGGGGATATTATATTCATCAGAAAACACATTTCACATGTGACTTATGTATGTATGTATGTAAATAGACATCATTAATAATTAAGAGACCACTCAAACCTTCACAATATCTAAAATGACAATGCAACTTCTAGCTATTTTTATACTTGATTTTTGTTTTATATGCTTTTGAGAACTATTTTAGGCTTAGTTTAAATGTCTATATAAGTTGTTTTTTACTGTTTAAGTTTATGCTTGATCATTTTATTGCAACCCACCCACAAAAATAAAACTCCTCATGACCCACATTTGGGTCCTGACCCGCTGTTTGTAAAATCTACTAGGTCCAAAAATGTGATGAAATAGAACCTTCAACCATTTATTCGTCAAAATGCTTGGATCTTCTTAACTTTACACTAAGGGGTGTTAAAAGACTACAGCGATTATTGACATACATTGTGCTGAAGGTGATTGCCTTGTGTATAATAATCTCACCTGTTTGAGGAGGCCCAACCGGTCCATCTGCTCTGAGCTCCAAGCAAAACCAAAGTGTTTCAACATAAAAGCTGTCTAACAATAAAAGACAATGGTCCATAGAAAAAACATAAAAATCAACTGTTACAAGTATTTATTAGTTTCAAATCCATTTACAAAACCAATAAAAGGTGAGGAAATCACATTATCTACAAAATCGACCACAAAATAAGACTATATTCACTAACTATTGCTTTTCTCATAACTGTTGTATTAGGTAAACGTGCACTAGGTAAAATCACAAATTGTAACAAGTCATAAAATATGCCAATAGAGTGCAATAAAGTGGCGTGAAATATGTTGCTTCTCTGGACAGTTTTGATACTTTGGAGTTTGTTGCAAATATAGGAGTCACTTCTAGACATATTGCATTATGTTGTTACCTTACAAAACTAATTGTTTCCTTGGAGATATGTAATATGTAAACACACAAAACAAGGCCACATTTCAGTGTCGCTATTCTCTCTTTTCAAGCTGTAACCTAATCTTTGGGCCACACAGACAGCCTCAAAAAGGTGTTGTGGTAGTCAAAGATCTGGTTGCTGGGTCATTTCTTAAATAGGCTTTTGTAGGAAGACAACAACAGATGAAACCTGAGTGGTGTCTCATTATGACCATAACTGTCAAACAACTTACTGTATATGTGGCTCAAATGTTAGCAGGGCCCAGTCTGTTTTGGTTACAGGAAAACAGTTATCCGGAGGCCATGAAAATGTACTGCTGCTTTTACAATTAATTCACAAAAAAAGCCAGGAAGCTCCACAAGACATGTATGGCCTTGATCAAATCTTTTCCACGTAATTTCCAGGGAATAGGCCTTCTCTTCCTCGTATGCGTCCAGTCCACCAGCCCGATGGGTCTACAAGGAATTGGAGGGGAAAAAATGTTATCAAAAGGTTTTGAACATTTAGGGTACATTCGGCTTACACAAAAAAACTGTTATGCAAATACATGCATGTAAAATTAAAGTGGTGACTGTAAATTGCATTCAGTATAGTGAAGGAATGTGAATGCTTGTCTAAATGTTACCCTTAACTGGTTATGCATTTTTTCTCTTTATGACCAAAGTAGCTCTTCATTTTGGCCGTTCTTCCAGTATTAGAAATTATGTAGTTATAGTATATAAATGAGCTTGACCACTTTGGGCTTGAGGTGGGGTACAACCTGGACAATAGCCAGATAGGGTTAACAGGCAGTGACTGACAACTAGTCACTTCCACTCGCCATGGGCATATATATATATTATTTTCCACCTCTGCTTTGGATGGAATATGTAAGCATAAAAAAACAGTATAGTATAGCTTTTTACTATCATTTTTATTAGCGTACCTTCTTTAACAAGTTCAAAGATATCGTTGACCTCAAAGCTGATCTCGTCTGTGTCTTGACCGTTATACTGATAAAGGGCTCGACAGCGGGGTCCCACGGGAGGAGGCTGAGCTTTAGGCGCTGGAGGAGGACGCCTGCTGATGCTCTTCTTCCTTTGCTGCCTACAAACAAAGACACACAAATTTAAGCATATAGCTGGAAGAACAAAATTCTGCATATCTTGTTACTGTAGGTTTCCGTCCCACTGTACAAAAGCATGTATGTACTTTATGGGTGAATTTGTGACTGTTAATTACCCATAATGAATGAATGTGACAGTTAATGGTTGCTTGTTTTTATATGTCTACAATTGTCCAGACCCATGGTCAATTACAGTTCAGGTGCTAGGAGATGAATGACATGATAATAGTATGAGCAGCCTTGACCATTATATTAAAACATGTGCTTTATTCAACTTTTTCCATTTTATTCCAATTAGTAGTTGGGAATGGCCACTTAGTCACAGGGGTGAAACATAGATAGAACATACATAGAAGGACATTCACTCTCACATTCGTTCACTATAGAGCAGATTCACCAGATTCTCTGATTGCTAATATTTTGCTACTTAGATGTTCAGTTTTGTAATTTAAAAAATGTAATACTGGTTCCATTGCCACTGCCACTACAATAAACAGTTTAATCTGTTCTGTGCATTACGCCTCACCTCAACATGTCCTGACACTTCCCTGGGCTTATTTTAGATATACTGGTTTTGTGACTAATCCATTCCACACCCCACATCTTCCCTATGGTTTCTACGATACACTACTAAAATCTGACTCACCCTGACATGCCCTGGTCCGGGACGTTAAGGAAGTCCAAGTTGCCCTGGTGGTGCTGGTTCTGAGGCGGGGCTCTGTGGGTCCTCTGAGAGCTAAGTTTGGGGAGAGCTGCGCTGGGCGGCCGAACCTGTTTGTGTGGGGATGAATATGTGATGCTTTCTGATTGTTGAGTTTGAGGTGTTCGGGAAAACTTAGCAGCTCCATTCTGGTAACCTAAAAAGAGACAAACAAAAATATTAAACAAAGAATAATATGCAGGTATGATTTAGAAAAAAGCTGGTCTTACCTCTGTTTGTCATCTGATTTCTTCCTCCTCCATGAGTCTGTTGGGCGCTCTTTCTTGTTGGCTCTGATGAAAAATATTTATACTATTACTCTGACAGTCCCTTGCTTTTAAAATACAAATGTTTGTCTTCATATTACTCACTGGAAGATTTGGGCAGGCCATCCCCTATGGTGATCACAAGTTGCTTTCCTCCAGGTTTGAGTTGGGCCATGTCCCCGGACCCTCTCTGAAACATCAGGATACGGGTGCCTCCTCCGCCCCATCCCTCCTTCTTCAACCTGAACTCCAGTCTGTAAGTAAGGACCACAGATATTAAGACTTGTAGTTTATAAGAGCAGGACAGCACAAGGAGGTTTTATCAATGTCAAGACCAAAATACATGATTCATAAGTAAAAGAACCCTTTACTGTATGGTTTGTCCGTTTTTATTTCTTTTAATATTTTAAAAAGCTCGGCATTGTGGGATTTATAGTAAGGCTAAACATATCTAGAGTTGACCTGACATTCCTAAATTTAATTAATGAATAAAAGATAGACTTTAGTCACTGAGAAACTACATTATGTAAGTTGAGGTAAGCAAACCAAAGATACATCTAATTAATACAAAATTCTTCTTCTTATTTTCATGTTCATGTTCAATTGCAACTTTATAAATCACCTTCAGCAAATAATGGATATCACATAACACGGTATCTAATGTTGCAAGCAAAGATCTCCAGGAAAGTTGAGCAATGTTGCTGATTGACCTCAAGTGCTACCACAAGAGCAGCTTCTTGTTTGTCAAGTGTGTGTCTCAAATACAAAGCACGCAGTAGTCTAACCAGGCTGAGAGGTGACACGGAAAATGCAGGCTTTAGACTTGACAGAGTGAGCTTAAAACATAACATCTCACCCCTCATGTCATCTGCTTGTGTGCAAACTGACACTGTACCTGTCAGCGAAGGAGATGGTCAGTTTCCTGTTGGTCACCTCCTCATATCGTTTGGACAAAAGACTGAGAAACTCCGTCTTGAAGTTGGATTCGAGCAGGCTGTCGTACTGGGCCTCGTGTAAAATGAAGAGGTCATCCTGCCGCGTGCTAAAGACACAAACAGTAAACGTCATTAAGAGCACATTAAACTTAAGAAAGTAGTTAGTGCAGCAGTGGAAGGATGCTGAGATCATTATCATACCATGTTATATCAGATAAAGTATCAACAAATTCAAATGACACAATCAAAATCAGCTTTTCTTTCGGCTTTTCCCTTTCAGCTTGTCTTGTGGCTTTATTAAACATCTAATAACACATAATTTGGCATATAATACTCAATAAAGAATTTGTCTAGAATATAGTTTAAAATTAGTTCCTTAACTTTTAAAACATTTTGATTTCATTTTCATTTTCAGTATAGTTTTACTCAATCACTAAAATCCTTTTTGACAGTAAACTCGAAACCAAAATGTGGTTCTTCAAACAAACAAACAAAAAAAAATTTGCCATTAAAATTCACAAACTATTGAATGAATTAATTTTCACGTTTGTTATTTCACACTCCCAGTAAAAAAAAAATACCCATTAAAAAGAACTACTCTCAATTTAGTGCAGTTGGCATCATGTTCATTCTTTACACAAAATAACAGAAAGACACTGAATAGTTCAATAGTTCACTGCAAGTTACTAGCGCCTCACCATTTACCCATAGCCACACTCATCTTTGAACTATTTACAACCGCATGAAATCTAAATAAAAGGCTGTTAGTAAAATAAGTCAGCTGAAAGGAAATAACTGTTTATTTTAGCATGGTGAGAAAAATTCATGCTGAATGTAGGCAGATCTTGAATGTGTATACAAGTGGCTAGTAAGAGTGAATAGGTTATTTAAAGCTCTGTTTCCTGTCATGACAAAACATTAACAAGTTTTATTTTTTACTTTATTCAAACATTTATGTAATAATTGATAATTTCCCTTTTATTAGTTGAACCTATTTAAAATTATTGTTCAGCTACAAGGCAAACATCCTACAAGGTGAATAAAAAGTTGTGCAAAGGTACTTGTAATGACACAGTTCCTCTCTAGTGTAATGTGTCAGTGTAGGGTATATTTGTTTGAATGCTCAGCTGATCGAGAAATCAGCTGCTATGCCTAATTACTGCGCTTTTTTAGACTCGCTCCTGTACTGTTAGCAGCCACAACACAGTAGACTCAAGAGTAGCATACAGCCTGTGATCTGTATAAACAAAGTCTAGACTAGGCAGTGAGGTTTCAGAAATCATGTTTTTCCTTTTGTTTTCGCTTCTTTTTAGTGAGAACTAAATGCAGCGTGCAGTCTTCTCTGCGTAGTGACGCTTCATGGCTCCAGACTCTCATCCTGTCACACTCAGCGCGTTAGCTCTAGCTTACATATGCATTTGAGTAAAAGAACAGCCCATAATTCCAAAGTTATTGAAGATCCAATTTATAAATAATCATAAAAATAGCAATAAAATGTAGAAATGTAAAAGTATAGTGTAGGTTCACCATGTCATAATTGATAAATGGTGTGAGTTTGGTGTCATTACAGCCCATAATGCCAAAGATATTGAAGATTAATATTCATAAATAATCATAAAAATAGTAAAAGAGTACCATATGAAAAAAAAAATAAAGGTTGTAGCACGTTCACTGTGTTGTAGTCGAAGTGTTATATGAGTTTTCTTGCTGTGCGGTGAATGACATTCAGTTCATTGAGTTTTTTCATCCATGGTATTGTCATTTGTTGACGATCCCTAAGCGCTCGTCCCAGTGCCCATTGCGTATTTGGAGCAATGATTTGTGTAGCGCCAAAAATACGCTTCTTATTCATAAAAGTACGGTTGTAGTCATTTGTCTACGTAACGGTGAGTGAGGTGACATGCGTTTTATATTTCAATGACGCTGCGTTTGTGATCTATTGACCCCGGAACTTTTACTCGACTCAGTGAGTCTGGTGTTTAACTGGCTCTGGGGTCTCACCCGGAGTCTTGACCCACGATCAGCGCATTTGCGTTAAAGACAAACTGATCTGGCTCTGCCATGTTCCGTGCGCTCTGGTGTGGGGGAATAACGCTGCACACCCAGAATGCTTCGCGTAGGTCCCCTCCGTGTAACAAAAGTCCGGACAAACCTCAACAGTTTTACCGGCTCCTAGCTTTAGGCAAACACATCACAGAGCAGCAGTCAGCTGTAGCTCCACTCGTGTTTTCAAATACACCTAGCCTACTATGGCTCTGTGCAGCTCTGTGCACTCTAGGGATGCAGCAGAGATTCAGCAAGGTCGGGGTACATCCCAAGGTACGCACAGTGCGTACTGCCATACACCTGCAGGCACCAGTGGCTTCAATAACTATTACGGATTTAGTCGTTCTATTTTTCTTATATTTTAGTGTTTATTTTGATTGATTGCCCATGAGTTTAGAGGGTAAAGAGCTTATATTGTGAAGGGTTCAAGCTGAACTGAAGCTCTGAACTTAGAGTTTCAGAGATGTAAGTAATGCATCTTGTATATAAAAAAATATGATTTTTTGGTTTAGGAGCTCAAAAGAATCAAATATAGTCAACTATTGTACTGAGTCATGCCCAAGTTACTGGATCCAAGCCAACAGTTACCAGATCACACACACAAGAGAGGTTCAGGATCTTGTTCTGGCAGAATCTGGCTCAAATTAAGCCCTGCTTGTGCTTGTTTGATATTTGGGGCTATG
Organism: Bostrychus sinensis; assembly: GCA_020698575.1. NCBI lineage: Eukaryota > Metazoa > Chordata > Actinopteri > Gobiiformes > Eleotridae > Bostrychus > Bostrychus sinensis. The sequence goes on along the minus strand of CM036246.1, from coordinate 9,309,484 downwards.
TACCTTTAAACTTAATTCTCATATTTCTAAATGTATTTTCTTTACCTGAGAGAGACGCCACTGATGCTCCCAAACTCCAACTTTCTCTTCAGCACTTCCTTTATTTGTCCTTTCTCTGGTCCCTTCTTCACCTTCTCTCGTCCAATCAAATAGATGCCTTTAGGGGTCAAGATCAAATCTCTCTTGATCGACTGAGGAACAAGAAAAAGGAAATGAAAATATATGCAAACCCAGACAGGATGTGAGGCTGATTTTAAGGAAGTGATGCTCTATGAACCTTCCATGAAATGTTAAATTGTTTGTTAATGTTTTAAATAAGCTTCACCTTAAATCTTCGGTCGAACTTGGTGACAGAATCAGCAAAGTCCACCCGCTCCCTTTTGGACAAAAACTGCCTCAGTTCAGGCCTTTGCTCCAAACCGAGGTAGTCCCCAACAAAGTTTCTATTAATGCTGTTCCTCCTCCGCTCCTTGGAGTTGTACAGGATGTCCGAGGCTGGGTATGGCAAGCATAAAGGGACATTTGTAAGAAGAATGAATTGTTGTAAATAAACTTAAATTTCTTTGTTGGAAACTTACCCTCTTCTCTCATCTGCTCATACTTCTTCCTGGCAATGAATCGTCTCCAAGCCTTTTGAATGATCCGGGCAAAAGTGTCAAACTTCCTTTCTCTCATTTCTTCAAGAAGGAAAAGCTACAAGCAAAATTTGATTCCATTAGTATTAGTGCATATGTATAGTATTTACATAAAATGAAATACATGGGATCAGAATTCTTTATTTCAGACACATGGCTTTGGTCTGAAAAAGTTTTGGATTAATCTTAGATATATAAATAAAAGCTGTCAATCGGCTCTTTATACTGACACAACGATAATAAAACGAAATAAAAATAAAGTGCTAAAAGGATGTAAGTACATATTATTGCTATATTGTTTTATTAAGAATATTCAGTTATGATTCAGCAACATTACATTATTTAATTCAATTCAATTCAATTCAGGTTTATTTGTATAGCCCAATATCACAACAAAAGTCGCCTCAAAGGGCTTCACAAACAGTTGATCAAACATAAACACACAATCAGACTTAACACCCAATCAGCTCAAACAATAACTACACTAAACTAAACAGACCCAGGACACTCCTGTCCTTAGACCCTCCTTCTCGGTAAGGAAAAACTCCCAAAAAAACCCAGCTACGGGAAAAAAGAAGAAACCTTATGAAGCCCATATTGAAGGAGAGATCCTCTCCCAGGACGGACAGGCAATGCATCTAGGACTTTTAGTCCCTTAGTTCATCTATAAGATCATAGATCAGCTCTGTAAGGATTCATCCAGACGAGAGTGGGTGAGATAGGTTGAGGAAGTCCATAGGATGCAGCAGGTGGCCTCATCCAGACAGCTGAGTGGAGCAAGATAGGTCCGGGAAATCCAGGATGCAGCAGGTGGGCCTCATCCAGACAGGATTAACATTATTTGCAACAAATAATACATTTGTAATATTCTACAATGTGTTTAACCATTCACTCTTACATTCATTCACAGGGACAATTTAGAGTCACCAATTCACTCAACACATGCATATCTTTGGTGGGAGGCGGCTACATGGAGAGAACCCACAGTAACACAGCAGATATATGAAAGCTAATAGAAGACAAAATATATTTGAAAGTAGCTATGTAGTACAAGGATCCACATAGGCTACAGTAAGTTTTGTGTTGCACTTGCTTGAGGTAAAGATGATACTAGAGTCCATTAGTCCTCTGGTAAAGTGACTTACTTCTATATAGAGGCTACAATAAAGACCAAAATGACACATACAGTACATGAAAATCTTTACCGATTCTGGGTTCTTAACGAAAACCTTGGTGCGTCCCATCTGGTACTGGTCCGTGTCCATGTTGACCGAGCGGAGGAGGTGTAGGACCCCCTGCTGCTCGGGACCCCTCCAGCATGGCCACGTCTCTGCTGTCAGGATGGCATATCTGAGAAAATGGCAACAAGAAAAAAACTGTGTTCAAAAGGTCTTTAGGTCAGACAAATGTTTTTATATCTTGAATATATTAAATGAACGAGCTCTTTGGAATCGTATAACTTGGCAATGTGCTACCATTATGTTTTGGACAAATATAATGTAAGGCTGTAGACAATCATCATTGTCCAGTTATCTTGAGAGTGAGTGGTATACTCATGTTTTTTCTGTGTTGTCTATGAGCTTAATGACACTTTATTGTGAATATATTGCTAATCAAGGAAACGTCTGCAGATTTAAGATTATGTATTGTGTGTGTTGGTCTTCTGCAGATCATGATAACAACAAGTGGTTACTTGAGTTACTGTGGCTTATCATGTTAAACCAGTCTGGCTATTCTCCTCTGACCTCTGGCATCAACAATGCATTTCTCTAAACAAATCAGGTTGATCAGGATGTAATTTCTCTTTTTCTGAACTATGGTTCACAGAGAATGGCATTGTTCAGAAAAAAAGATTATAATCCTAGTAGATCAGCCATTTCTAAAACACTTTGCCTATCTAGCAGTAACAACAATGCCATGTTTAAAATCACTTAAATGGCTTTCCTTGTCCATTCTCATGTTTGATTTGAACTACAGAAGGTTTGCCTGAAAGCACTGTGACAGACTGATTAGCTATTTCCATTAACAAGCAGTCAACAAGTGTACCTAATAAATTGGCCAGTGAGTGCATACATTTGTAGATGTCTCATAAATATGGTCAATGAAGGAAAATCTGATAGAGTACTGCTAAAAGGCATCTGGACAAACAAACTGACCTCATTAGAAACTTATTGAACACTCGTCGATATGCAAACCCAGCTCTCCGGACTCGAATGTTCTCTCTTAGTCCCAGGTATTCCACTTGGTGCTTCACTCTGAAAACAGTGAATGTTCTGTGTCAAAGACTCTGAATAAACATAAATTAAAAAAAAAAACTATGGCGGCAGTAGTATGAACAGCTACGGTAGTGTTGCTAACCTGCTCTCCTCCCAGTCTTTAGGCCTCTTTGTCTCATTGGGTTTAATGCAGCGGATGTAGTGAGGCGTGCACTTCATCAGCGTGTTCACCAGGTCATTCGCTTGTTTCTTTGGGAAAAATATAATTAATACAAGTACAAAAGGGCTACATGTCTGGTAAAGCAGCTTGTACTGTTGCTTTAAGTTTTACCTTGATCTTGGAGCTAGCTGTAGTGGGCCTGCCCTTCTTATCAGTGTTGAGATTCTCAGGGAATAAACTACGTATAAAGTCACTGTGGAAAGATTCAAATTATTTGTTTTTATCCCTTCTCAATACAAGTTACATTACTCAAAAGCTTGTTTTTGTACATCCCCTACCATTGGCCAAGTTGTGCCAGTATGGACTAAACATTTATCTATTAAAATCCTTAATATTAAAGCACTGATGGCCTCTCAGTTCTTGCTTTTTACCTATTACAAAATGCAACTAAAATGATTACAAACATTTTTTTCATAAAAAGGGTAGTGTCCTGTTAAATTAATTATAATGGCCTTTTAACTGTGCCCGAGATACTCACTATTCGCTGCTTTGCATAAGCTCAATGAGGTCAGGAAACAGCACATCACGGTTTCTTTCACAGAAGCCTATTATATCATACGACACCTGTGACAAGACAATAATAGGTACATTATAAACTGCTGAAATCAGTGCACTGTCACAAGCCTGGCGTTATTGGCTCTAACCTTCCCAGCGTAATGGTGGATGACAAAACCAGAGTTCCAGCTGTTAAAATGCTCATGAGTTCCCACAGCAGCCTGGAGCTTCTGCAGCAGAGTGCCATCTGCTCCCTCTCCTTTGGCGTGCATTGTGGCACATACATCATCCAGCACTGACATGATACCAGGAGGGTTCTGCATGAAGACAGTGATGAAGAGTTAAAAGTATAGCAAATACTTTTTTTTTCAGTAGGACTGCACACTATGTCACAAATGTATTGTAATGTAACAATAATATCAAAAACTGCAAAATACTGTGGGCTTTCCATGAGTCAGTCAACACTTTGTATGGGGAACACTTCATCAGTCAGCTTTACATCACAATGTGGCATCAAATAATTTGTAAACACTGACTAAAGTTCTCAGAAAGTTTTAGTAATGGCCCAAGAAAGAAAATAATTATTTTTGTGTGAATAACAAACATGTCTGGATCCAGTTTTTTATTTTATTTTGTTCCTATGCAAAACAGGGTCAAACATACTCGCACCAGCCACAAGGGGTGATTAAAGGAATAAATTAATAAAGCTGAATGAGTAAATTAAATCAGGAAGACTGTGTTCCTGCACCTTATCACCTGCCTGCCACTGTCAGCCAGTCACAGCCTGTCACCTTTGCCTCTCAACCAATCACCTCTCAAGCCATTTATATCAAAACGCTCTCTCTCCTCCGTCATCCTGCTGTTTCAGCTACATGCCATAACCCTCCTCCTCTGTCCCCATCTCTGCCACAGCAGCAGAACCATCAGCTGCCTCAACCTTTTTGTCTTCTCCTCTTCACCACCACTAGTGTCTGGGCCCCAAGGGAAATTTTGAACATCATTCTCTCCCTTCTTCAAAGTCTCTACCTGTCGTGGTCTAAGCTCCAAATCTTTTTCTTTCAATAAATTATTTGTTGCACTTGACTCATTAGTCTGTGTGTGTTTAAGTCTCTTCCGGCTTAATTAGCTATAAAGAATTATTTACCACCGTGAGATATACAGGCTTTGTGGGTTAAATGGGCAGATTGTCTCATCACTATACTGTATCTTTAACATTGCAAGATAGGGGAAATGCCAGTTAAGCATATTTATTTACTTCTTCATTTTAACTTTGACTGCTACTAGCTCCTATAATCATGGTCTTTAATATATACATTTTCAGTCAGTGTTAATGTTTCATTGTACTTGGCTTTAGAAAATCGCCCCCTTTATTTAAACACCTCAGGGGTATGGAGAAATACTTTAAAGAGATAAGCTATATTGTTTCCACTGTAAGGCTCTGAAATGTATCACAAAATCAACATTGCAGCTAGACTTTTTGACCCTTTAAGAAGCACTACCTAAGACCAACTACAACTTACCAGTTTATTTTCAATCAAGTCGCACACTATTTTGTTGTTGAAATACTCAATGGGAGTCCACTTGATTCCTTCCTGGACATACTCTTCCTGGGAAAACACATCAGATGATAGAGAAAAATCCATTATCATATTTGCGTAATTCAATCAAAACTTTTATTTAGACAAGAATGTACAAGTGACTATGAAGCATGGTATCTACCTGCTCAGCCTTCAGAGTCAGTTCAATGAAGATTTGTTGCAGTTTCTCATTGACAAAGTTGATACAGAACTGCTCAAAGCCATTTTTCTTTTGGGGGGAGAAGAAATATTGTCAGCAACAACAAAACAACTTATAAAAACAACTTAATGCCTCTGAGCATATTTGATATTTTATTGGCGGCCTATAAATACTGCACATGTTATAAGAAGACTGACCTGGAAAATCTCAAAACCATAAATGTCTAGTACTCCGATACTGAGTTCTTCATGTGGTTTCTGGATGGCTCTATTGATAGACTTCAAAAAGACACAAAAACAAAATAATCAAAGTAATACACACAAAATAAAGTCACACAATCTAATTAAATTTTATATGTTTACTTCCGACTGCATAATTAAGTGTCTATACCATACCTCGACCAGGTAATCAAAAAGTCTGGCATACAGGGCTTTGGCCAGGGCGTCCCGAGTGTAAGTGGCCTGCTCCTGGTTTAGGGTCACATTTATGGACTCGGACTTGCCTCCCCATTTGGAGTCCATCTTTCGACTGGTCAGCTTGTCCTGGAGACGGCTGGGGTCGATGCCGAGGAGATACGCCGGAAAGGCCAGTACTGCAACAGAGAAACACCGCTATGTCAAACTGATGAAGCATTTGAATCAGGACTGCCAAATACATTTTATAGATTTTAAAGTGGCCTAGTGAATTTATTGTTTAGCTGTATATGGAAATTACAAGGCATGTTTATAAGCTGTTTACAAGGGTGTGTGTATAAAAGAATTTACAAGGGGTAAATTAATGGGAACATGGGGAAAAAGAGGTGCACAAATTCACAAAATTTAAGAGCAAAATTAAGTGTTTTGTAGTTAATTATAATCAAGCTTTCCTTTCTACCATCCTGCCTTAAAATGAGGACAATTTTGGCCTCCAGCTATTGTACTTAGGCTTTGCTACATACAACATGTTAATTCCATTTTGGCTGCTTTCTTTCTTTCAGGGCTTTGACACATGATGGGGGATATTTAGAACACTTTTTCTTTTAATTTTGCACTACCTTTCACTCACATTCATACTGCTGCAGTTCTCTCCATGTTCCAACACTGTAGACAATTTAAATACAAATAAAAAATCTGTTTTCTTACTGTTTTCTTACTTACAAACAGTAAAGAAAATATAGTATAAGGTGGGACACTACAGGTGAATAGAATAACATTTTTAACTAACAGAGATTGTAGTGAAACTTCTCCAGTAGATCACTGGCCCAACATGGGAAAAAATGTATTGCAACTTTTGTTTAATTCAGTGTTTTAATATGCAAATTAAACATTGTCTTCTTGAAAATTTGAACATTTGCATACATTTGGATAGAGCCAGAAAAAAATAAATGTTGATAACCAAACCATGAGACTTGTCTCTGGTCACCTTTATTTTTCATTTTATTCACATACTATCTATACTGATGGTAGTGGATCACAAAAACAGTATAAATGCCATTCAGACTGTACCTTATCTTCACAATGTAAATCTCAGCGAATCTTTTCCATAAACACCAGTGAATTGTTCAAATAGCCCCCCGGAAGGTAAACACCAATTATCTACAGCAGCCACAGTGAATCACTAAGCAACCAACAAAGGACTAGACAAACAACATGTTATCAATTAGCACCCAGTCTCTCAGGGGAGCTGAACTTCACACAGCATTAATTTACTCAAGTCCCTGAGAGAGACACAGCCAATTTACTTCAGCAGGTGGAAAAATGTATAACATGAGAAAAATCATTTTAATTGCTAGCTTTCCCATCAGTTTCAATGTATACCTGTGTAACTGAGGAACATTACATTGCAGCAATATTCCTTTATACTGATAGTGTACAGGTGAGGCATAGGCACAAACTGAACCAAAAGTGATACTCTGAATAAAATACTTAGCTTGGGACTATGCATTGACCTATATCTCATTCAGCCTTTTATGATTAATGGACATTCATTTTTAAAACTCTTAATACCACAGAGTTTATTTGCACTTGTACTTTGCGCATACTCAGTTGGACTTCAGAGGTTCCCAAACAAAGCACTCGGGTCACTACAAATTTGTACCTCTGTAATTTCAAAAATCTATAAAATAATTGTGATTGCGATTGATATTCAAAAGTTAGCCTACTACCCTAGATACAGTAGATTAAAGTTTCCCAACTGGTGAGTCAGAACAAAAAGTGGGTTGCGGGGAAGCAACATATAATTTCAGTGTTCAGTTAGAATGAAATCTAAATATACTTTTACTAACATAAAATTGTGAAATATATTTTCAAACACATTTTCCCCAAAGAACAAAAACCTGTATATGGTTTGGTTATATAGTTTGATGATTTAATGGTTTAATTTTTTTAAGAATCGCAAGCTGTACATGTATGCAAATTAGTTTGTATCAAGTTTGTCTAGATCTAGGCCACATTTTTGACTGTGTCTGCTGTGCAAAAGCAAATATTGACTGACTGATACAGATAAGTATTTGATGTATGCCTGTGTAAATGGATGTTGGGTGTGTGGTTGCTCACAGTCGGTGCTCTCCACTTGGCCGTAGTTTCCCGCCTCAATAAAGCTGACATTTCCCAAATGGAGGATACCAGCCACGATCTGCAGCACCTGAGCCTGGATGTGCCCTGGGATCCCGATCACCTGCATGGCCTCCTAAATGTCCAAGTACAGAAGGAAAGAGTCTGAAATCTGCTAGATTTTTATGTGAATGTTTGTAAAATCCTTGTCTTCTCTTCTATAGCATATACAGACTGAAGATCAATTAGATCAAATTATTTTTCATAAAAATCTGGAATATTGTAGTTGTTTATAAGGCATATTGGTATAGCCCAAAGTGTACCAAGACTGTACCAAGATTATGTGGTGTCATCTAGTGAATAACACACCACACACAGGGCATGGTCCTTTGTGATTAATTTAACATTCTTAAATGGATATAAATTATATATTTTTTCATCTAGTTGTAATAATATTGTGGACAAATACAAAGTACATCACTTGCATTCTTGACTGACTGTGACAGGTTTTTATTTAAGTCCAAGAAAAGAATGAGTAAGACTTTGTGTTTGTAAGACTTTCTATTAAAAAGTGGTCCTAATGACACCATATGCAGGATCTTAACTGAAATTAACTACTCCTCAAACAATGAGAGAGTCAATGTATCTCTAAACCACCTTTTGGCCTTATCTTCATTTACATGAGAAGGGTGTTTTCATTGAAGAAAAAAACACTGCAGTACTACAACATGATGGATTAAACCAGAGATGTGTACACTCAAAGAGAGAAGAGGCCACAGGGCCAGGTTTGTTTACAGGTATTTATCTAGAAACAGGCTTTCAGAAATCTTTTACAGTCACTAATACTTAACAAAGGTGAAGAAGGTAAGTAGGATTGTTTCCTGCAGAGGTGAAAGAACTCAATCTCTCAACTCAAGTAAAAGTACTTTAAAATAATATTATTCAAGTGGAAGTAAAAAAAATCAACAAAATTGTTATTTGAATAAATGTAAAATGTATTAAATATAAAGTGGTACAGGGCAGGCAGGTCTGTTGTACTACTTTTACTGCTATGACTACATGTACTTTTGTCACTACTGCAACTAATACCACTAGTTCTACTGCTGTAACTACTGCAACTACTAAGACTACCACTTATAACTATTACTCTGAAGCCTAGGAGTAAACCGGATAACGTCTAGTTTCCAGAGCAAATGTGCACCTTGTCACTGAGGTCAAAACAAGATTTTACTTGAGTAAAAGTAACATTTTTGAAAGAAGTATTAAACTATGAAAAAAATGTACTTGGGTAAATGACTGAGCAAAAGTATCTAGTTCATGTGTACCATAGTTTCCTGGAACTCTTTGCTGTCATTGGTCCCGTCCACTTTATATGTCCCAGACTGGTTGAGGTAGTAGTAATAGTCTGGAGTCATGATGCCCAGACCTTCCTTCTGCTGTGCATTGGCGCCCTCTATCAACTGCAAGACAACAGTGCAGGAGTTGATAAGAATCCATTTAACATTATTTTCTTTGGTAATGGTGATAGAACCATGTTGACATTATGCTCTAACCTGATAATAGATGTGGAAGTTTCTCTCATTCTCATTTTGGCTCACCACCCTGGACTTTTCCAGCAAGAAGTTTGAAATTTTGCCACCGTCAGGTTCTCCTCCTCTGCTGAACTGAATCTCAAAGTATTTTCCCTAAAAAAATATGAATACAAAGTCATTATTTAAGTTATTGTAATGTGATTAACAGTTTGTCACCTCTTGCTTATTGATATGATGTTTATTCACAGGTACACTTCTAGCAATGGAAGGAAAAGTGTTTAGGCTGTAACATTGGTGATTTTTACTACATGTATTTAATGGAAATAGTATACAATGGTCATAAATAGCAATGTTTTACAGGAAGAACATTTTTGCTTTAACAAATGCATGTGGTTTCTAGGTGTAAAGCAAGAAGCAGATTGTATGAACTCTTACTGAGTTGTGTGCACCATGCACAACTGCAATGATGCAATTGGTGCATTACAAGTCTTTTTTTTAATCAAATATAAAAATTTTACTCAAAAAGTGCTGTCCCAGATGTCAAGTTATAACACTTTGTACATGTAGAGAAGAGTAGAGAGCTGTCTAGTCTCACAGTAATTGGTTTGAAAAGCATATATTTTTTATTTTTAACCAGTGATTGTAATGTTGCAATTGTAATTCAGAGATCCGGCTACCTGGGTTTATGCTTGTGTATATGCATTCACACACAACATGGACATCTAGTTTCACATTTACTTATCTACTGCAACAACTGTGATCTAAATTTTGGAGTGCTGCTCTACTAACATCACATTCCACACATTTGTTTTATTTCCCCTTTTATTTAGCCTAGCCAGCCATTGTGATTATTTTTCTATTCTATACAAAGAATTTGTCAGTTTCTTGTTAATTTAAGATTCATTTCCAGGAGACAGGACAAAATAATTTAGATTAATTTAAATTAAATAGATATTAACTAATCAGGAGGCGGTATATCGGTACTCTACATAACATGAGTAAACTATGGGCCAATTTAGAAGAAATTGCACTTCTTATTTTGCACAGCTACAGCTACACTAATAAACTATAAAGTAAATCTTGGTATATAATAAGAAACTGAAAAGTAGCATAATGGTAAAATGGTACAATATAATAGTATAATTGTAGTAGCAGTAGCAACCGCAGCATTAGTAGGAACAGTAGTGAGAAAGTCAAACAAAGTGCAGATGTGACTCACAAATCGACTGGAGTTGTTGTTGCGAACCGTCTTGGCATTACCAAAAGCTTCCAGCAGAGGATTGGACTGGAGGATTATATCTTTTACATGCTGTGGAACACATAATACACACAATGTAAAAGATACCAATCCAAAATATATGAATTTCTGATCACTTTAGGCTTACCTGAACTTTAGCTCCACCCCCTGATACTTTGGAAATGTATCCCATGATGTATTTGGCAGCTACAGTCTTCCCAGCACCACTTTCACCACTAACAACAAGTAACAAGTAAGTAACTTGAGATGTACCAAAATACAAAAGGCCATTGATGTATAACTCAATAAACTAATGCTGACCTAATGATAACACATTGGTTCTCTGCATCGATCATCATGTTTCTGTACATATTATCAGTCAGTGCGTAGATGTGAGGAGGGTTTTCATACTGAGCCTACGAGAGAGACAGTTTTAACAGTTCAGGTAAATAAAAAGAGGTTATTACAATGTTCAGCAGCAGAGATGGTGTACTCACAGCTCCCTGGTATAGTTCAATCTCTTTGTCCGTGAAGTAGGGCATCTGTTTGAATGGGTTGACTGAGATCAGCACAGGGCCAATGTAGGTCTGAACAGTTAGATTAAGGAAGCACCCAGGGGCAGTAGCTAATACAATAATACACAAAACATCTCATCCTGGTATGGCTAGGCTTCTATAACATGTAATCACATACAGCACCCCTGCAGGAACCTGCTGTGATCTATGAACAATGGAAAAAGTCAGATTATATATTATATGTTAAATATTTGGTATTATAACTTTCAATACAGCCACAGAGAGTCACAAGCCAGTATTTTTGTTCTGTACCCAAGCCTGAATAAATGTTGGGGGTTGTGTCAGGAACAGCATGCAAAATGAATATTTAAATCATTCAAGAGAAAAGGCAAAAGGTAAGTTAAGTTATTCTTAAGATTAATTCATACATTTAGTTAGAAATGCTCTAAACCTTGTTGCAAGCATGTGTTTAAAAATTAAAAAAGAATGTGCTTCTCTCAAACCAGTGCTCAGTTTGTCCACTTTTGTCACGTCTAGAATTTGTGTTTTCTTCGGGCACAACTCCCTGGTTGTTTCAACATCTGAACTTCATATTTGTGTACATAAGCATTTATTAATCAGAGAAAAATAATGTAACTACATCAAATTAGAAGCACTTGGAGAGCATAGACTTCTACCAAAGCAACCAGGTCTATATTCTAAAACTAAGCTAATTTCTTGACATTTTGATTCCCTCTTATACCCCCTTACGTTTTTATTCAGCACCATTTGCGAAAAGTGTGCCGTTATTAAAGATAATAAAAGTAAAGCATACTGCAAATGTTTCTCAAAGCCAGTATCACAAAAAGTGGTGGCTTCAAAACAAGTCACTGATAAAACATCTGAACAGCTGGTAGTAGGAACATTCCAATTTTTCATTCAAACCATGCATATGTTGTTCACTGACCAACAACATATTTATGCCAGTGTTATAGCCAGTTTCATTTTTTTGGTCATATGCTGCCTGGGAATCATACTAATTACATTGAAACACAGGAAGTGGTCTTGAATGAGTCATCCCTCAAGACATTTAATACTACGAATAATGTGGGTAGTGTGGGTTAATGCACCATGATGTCAGTGGTGATTGCTTAGCCAGAACATTTTGTTGTTTCTCTAAATTTGGGCTTGTGTAGATCAGAGGTGGTATAAAAGGGAGGAAGTGAGTTGTTGTGACACATACAATGCGGAAGGGGAAGAGGAGGATTTTATAAAAGGAGATTTGTCTATTTAGGCAAATGTGAATATCTATCACTCAGGAAAGATGAGGTTTGCAATATTTAAAATCAATTTTGAATAGCAGATGTCTAAATGAAGATAGCACTCTGAAATAGCAGTACATAGGATACAAAGATGTAGTCGTCCATGTATCTCTTCTTGAGGTTTTCCACAATGGCATCCTCTGTGATCTTGGACAGAAGCACCATGTCGTCCACTCCGCTCTGCTTGACATTTTGACTCTGCCAGTGGTACTTGGCCTTGAAAGCAGATGATGACATTATGATAATGGATGTAAGCACGTATGAGAATAGCCCAGTGTGGTTGTCATTACAGGAAGTGGAGGCTAGTTACCAAGTAACAGGTCTGAGCTGACGTGTGGTCATGTTTAAAATAGGAAACTGCAGAACTTTTTAGGTCAGTTGTTCTCAAACTTTTATACAGCAAGTGCCATCTCTTGAGAAATGTTTGGCTTTCCAAGTACACCATCTTTAACTAAATGAGCCTAAAGACTAACCGAGGCCTAAACCAAGTGATAAAACTGAAAAATGAATTACAAAACAGGGGTAAGATCGATCTAATCCAGGACTAAACAAGGACAAATCAAGGACTTAACTGTGCCTAAACTAGGACTAAGCAGTGGTCCAAGCTTCAAATTTACTACTCAAAGGAGGAGAACAACAACAAAATTAATAAAACTAGCACTTTGCCACCACCAGGGATACGCACGCCACAGTTTGATAACCACTGTTTTAGACAGTTAACCCAGATAACCTTACAGCTGCCTAAACAAACAATTGTGCTGCTTCTTCACAACAGGGCTAATCAACAGTAAATGCTGATACATGAAGTTGCTATTAGCAGGTGTTATCCGTTGAGTCATGCTAACTCATGGGAGCTAAGTTTTTTGAAAAGTGAAAGACACTTTACATTACATTACATTTGACTACACTGCATTACCTGCTTTTATTTTTACCTACCTATTGCTGTTTACCTCCTGGCTGTTTCATGCTACTAGAAACAGTCTAGTTGAGGCTATGGAGTCTCTGCATTAGCTTTGGTTTTACTAAAATGTTAAAGCAATTGTTGTTTGGAATGTATATTTGGAATATGATTGTCATTTATTGAATAAAATAAATACATAATTAAAATAGTTGAAACTCTAAATACATTTTGTGCCAAAAGTCTTTAGACTTGGTTAAAATGGGGACAACTAGGACATAGTTGAAAAATGGGACACAAAGGCATTGCTAGACCATTTTTAGGGGAGCTATAGCACCCCTAAGTAAAGTTGTTGCACCCCTAAATGGGACCCAGTGGCTATGTGATTTCCCAGTATATCATACATTATTCCCATATTGGATGCATATGGTTTAATAAACTTTGCCATAACGTTATGTGATTAGGAGCCAGAAACACAGCACTCACTAATAATTCAGTTTGCACTATATTCTGTGTAAAATGCTTGTTTTGGTGACTTTTTGATATCATGAAAAACAGAGACGCAGGAAACACTGAGGCCATAGTGTGATTGTGGTCAGTAAGTTATTGGAAAAAACATAGCAGACAGAGACGAGAGATCTGAACATCACAACCTCTCACCTCACACTCAGTGCCTACAGGCTGACTGAAAGCCCACCCCCCAAACAACAAATCTCACAACTGTAAATAATGCCTTCATCCAAACAAGTCTCTGAAAAATCAACATCTGAAGCATCTAAACATTAACCATACACAATAGTACTCAGATAGGTACCCTTCAAGAAGTACTCAAATCCCAAACTCTCTTGAAAAAGGCCCTACTGGGTAGGGCTATGCAATTAATCGATTTTCAATTACAATTTCAGTTATTACACCCTACGATTACGAAAATTATGTAATCGAGGAAAAACGATTAATAATACTAACTCTTAAGTGTGATTTGAATGCGCACGCTCCATCCGCCCCTCTCCTCTCAAAGGTTGCGCTCTGATAGCTACAAGCTAGGCTACATGAGGAAAGTTGTTAGCAGAAACATGACATAAAGAAAAGAGAAGAACCGCTTAGTTAGCAGAGAAGACAAGGCAGATTCTGTTGTTTGTGAGCACTCTGGATTTGAAGAGGAAGGCACCGAGCCAAGACACACTGTGTGCAAGGTGTGGAAACTATTTCTATCCCCTACTGGACAGGAGAGGATGGTTGTCTAATAACACGGTGAGTGCTGTGGTTTTATGTTTACTTAGTGTTTTGGCTCTGGTTGTACGTGCACAAGTTGTACATGTACAGTTTAGCCCGAGGCGCTTGACTTTATCAGCTGCCAATGCGCACCTGAGCGCTGTGGGTGCGTCTAATTTTCCAGTTCATGGCTAAACCATGCCCCGTATCTGTTTAGAGTTGGCTTTTCCTGTTATGGCGTAGGGCTGGTGTGGCCGCGGAGGACAGCCAGTGGTCAACAGGCAGAGAAATAAAACGGGATTGCGCTGGTCTCCGCCAAGGTGCACTGGTGTCCGCCTCCGTCAATCCGTTCAATGCGCCCCGGTGCCGCGGGCTTAAACGCACATTGTAACAGTTAAAAGCAGTTGAAAACCGTGTTAAGGCTGATTTATACTTTTGCGTCAAATCGACGGCGAAGCTCCGCGGACTCCTTTGCGGTGCAGCGAACCCTACGCCGTAGCCGTAACGTCAGGGCGACGACGTAGGTTTTGAGAGGGTTCGCGGCACCGCAAAGAGCTTCGCCGTCGATATGACGCAGAAGTATAAATCAGCCTTTAAACTGAACAGATCGATGGGGCGTGTGCGCGTCTGTGTACCGATGGTCCTAGCGGTGTCTCAGCGGCAAGTCTGCCCAGCCTCAGAGTACTTAAGTCGGGCTTGGACACAGAGAAAGGGCTGATAACAGCGTGTATGTGTTGATAACTGTGTGTATGTGCGTGCATGCTTGCAGTTAAAGAAGGTAACGCATGCTTCAAATGCAGTTACGAACCGCGTTCAGGACATTAAAGAGGCGAACTAACTGTTCGCGGTCATCACTCAAGCCATATCATGTTAACAGGCTGGTGTTCCTGGCAAAAAACCTTTAAAGCATTAGTCTAGTTATGTTCAGCTGCCCTAAACCTAATGTTTTCATGCTATGAAGATGGACCAGCAACCCTTTCCAACTTTTCATTCAACGTGCAATATTATGACGTTTTCTTTCACTTGTCTGTTTACTACCTGAGTACTACTTCTACTACTCTGCCCCCTCAGTGCTCAGTCACACATCTGAGGTATAAACTACATCCCGTATATCGGCTTTTCTTACAACAAGCTGATGTCTTTGATGTGTGGAGCCTGAGGGTTTCTCCTGGCATTTGAGGTCAGTCTGTGGTCGGGGCCTGACCTATTTTCACACATGACTCTATGTTTGGAAATGGTTTTCATATTGAACTAACTCAATTTTAGAAAGCCCCAACAAATATATCTACTGTATTTGACAAACCATCGTCATTAGTTGAATTAGGGATAATAATAATAATAATAATTCATCGAATTTATATAGCGCTTTTTTGGACACTCAAAGACGCTTTACAATTGATCAATTATTCATTCACTCCTCAGTCACACTCGGTGGTGGTGAGCTACTTCTGTAGCCACAGCTGCCCTGGGGCAGACTGACGGAAGCGTGGCTGCCAATCTGCGCCAACGGCCCCTCCGACCACCACCAAACACAGCCACACTAACACATTCACACAGGCAAGGTGGGTGAAGTGTCTTGCCCAGGGACACAACGACAGTATGCACTTCAGATGGGATTCGAACCGGCTACCCTCCGATTTCTGGGCGAAATCCGATTTCTGGGGATATCTGTTGCATAAACTGAAATAGAAATCCATTGTATAAAGATGTGCACGACCTTGGACTCAACCAATGAAAGTGTTCCTGAGCTGAATGGGACCACCTACTCACATAAGTACCCTAAAAACATTCTGTTCTTAGAGTGTGATTGGTCGAAAAAGTCAGTCCTGGCTCTAGTTTTCCTCTGTCAAAAACACAATAATAAAGCTGATTACTTTTTACTTTTACTCCCTAACACAAATACTGTATTTACTACTCTGTATGTTGTGAGAACAGGCTCAATGTGTGCCCTGCTTTATCAATCTCAACGGATGGTAGCACAACTTAAAAGACGTGAGTCACAAGAGAGGACAAGTCAAGTGCAGAGAGAAGGCGTACAGCGAGTGTACAGTTTCTGACTGAGAAAAGGCTTGAGGCAGAGGCAAGGAAGAAAGTGAACAATGGAATATTACAGACGCCCGTACAGAATATTAATATTTTGAATTTTACAATAAATCATTAGGTACAGAATGCTAGTGCTTTTACCAGCTGTGGATAACGTTTTGCTCAAACACGAAGCCCTTTAATTTTAATTTTGCTAAATATTGTGTTACCACATTGTGTAACTTTGGTAAAAGCAGTGCATTTGATTTGAAGATTTCAAAAGTGCTATGTGAGTGCTGCAAACACATGTAAGATGTTAGATGCCATAGATCTTCCGCTTTGACCATTACTCAAGCCTATTTCACTCAAATCCCCTTTTTGCCCTAAACATTTTGATGTTTTACTTGTGTCCTTATTTAGTATGTTGCTGTTGACAATGCCTTACAAGATCATTTGATTGCACTTCTCCAAGTTTTTATTTAGTAACATGTTTTTTAGTGTACTGACTGTGAGACAGTATTGTATGTGGCATCTTAGTGCTCACAGCTCATAGTTTAAACCTCACCACACAAAACAGGAAGGACGTGGGAAAGACAACAAGTTGTCCATTTAAGACAATAAGTCAGAGTCCTTTTAACTGTGAGGTCCTTATGACTGTAGTGGGCCCAGAGATTTTAAACATACTGCCTCACTGCTTGAACCAGCTCCAGTAGTCTACTTTGTTACAGCTTGGTCAAAGCAGTTAGGGCCTGCATGTGTGTGTGATAATACTCTTAATTAACATAAATATTGGCACACTTTTGCTCGTAAATAACAGCTTCCTTCCCACCACAAAACACAAACACAACACATGAAAGTTTTGCGCTGATTGCAGCTAACTTAGTATTGAGCTTTGGTTCTGCCATCCCACAATTTCCCTCTGCATTTCATTAATTAAACAGTGGGGATGACAGTGATGCTGGAGGTCAAACGGGAAGGTTGGCGGTTCAATTCTCACAGTGACCCAGTGCATGCTGTCATTGTGTCCTTCGGCAAGACACTTGACCCACATTGCCTACTCCGTCACAGTATGTGGATGGTTGCGACAGTAAGGACATCCGGCTTTGGCAGTATTTAAAATTCTGTGTTTGACTTTCCCTTCCTTTTCTATGTTTTTCTTTCTTTTGTGGTCTGTTCTGTGGTCTTTCTGTTTCTGTGTATATGTAGCTAGTGCACAAATAGCCATTTTCTCTGTATTATCAGCAGCCACTGTCAGTGTTGACAACTGGTATAGACCGGTCAGTGGGACCTTGATAAGTAGAAACACTAAGCACCTCTAAAACATTGACCCTATCTCACAATGGTAAACATACAGTGCTCAAGCCTCAAGTTGAAACTGGCATTTCTGATGCAGGGGTAAATGCTCTATCCATTGAGCCACAAAGCAATTAAATAAAATTTTTGAGAATGTGAAAAAAAAAACGTGTAAACAAATAGCTCTCCTCCTCCCTAAAGACCATTAGCCAATGAAAGTTTCCCTGATCTGAATGGGACCATCCCATTTTGTTCTGAGCGTGTGCTTGGTCCAAAAAATTTTGTCCTGGCTCTGGTTCCCCCTCTGTCAAAAACTCTCTTTAATAAAGCCCAGATGAGGTCTCAGAGTGTAATTTTTTTTCTGGGAAGACTTCTATTTTACTGTTCTATTGACAGGTACTGTATCTTTAATGGTAACTGACCACTGTGGCTATAGTTAGTATCTTTGGCTCTATCTTACAATGGTATCAAATCCTGTAAAAAAACCTAGATTTGAAGAAGATCCACACCAAGGACAAACAATTTCTTCCTTGCCCCATCCCTGACCCTTGATGACCCTATCAAATTCAACCATTTCTTTTTGAGCTACCATCCTAACAGTCCAACAAACCAATGCCATACTAATCACATCTCTACATTAATTTTGTCTTTTTCACAGCCGCGTATGCTTCTATCAAAAACACAGTGGTATTTTGCCCATTTTTGCTGCTTTTTATGACACATTTATACATCTACACACGTCAGTGGTGCAGACTCTGAGATGAGGAAGTGTTGTGACAGACTGCAGGCCTCTCCACTCGTCCACTTCCTCCTCTCACACCTCATCACTGCTTGTTGTGAAACTTGACAAACTTTGTACATGCTACAGGCTCGCTTCCTTCCTGCTACCACTATGCGAGCCCACTTTTCTCAGACCATCTTTGAGCCCTGAGTAAGATTTTGACTTGATTTGACACCACATTCAAGTTCAAGTATAAGATATTGCATCACATAGCATAGTAATTTTCTCACTGAAAAATGCTGGATTCAATGATCTAACCTTAAAAAGAGGAAACTGCATCATGACGTTTTGTGTGAGCTGACAAATCCACTATTTTAATATGTATCCCTTATATGGCCATCTGAATGACAGCTTCTTGATATGCAAGCATGCCATATATTTGCATTAAGTTGTGCTCAATACAAATAGATGCTACTTCTATCACCTTTACTACAGTATAATACTACTATTAGCACAAGATAGCAGCAGTTAGTTTTGCCATATACTAACACAATTAAGAGCAAATATGAATAGGGTATTAGTGGTGGTTCCCAGCAGGTGGGGCTGGACCCAAAAGTGGCTCACAGGAAGGTTGAATGTAGTTTCAATGTTAAGCTTACTAGAAGTGTCTTAATTTCATGAAGTGGGAAAGCAGATTTTGATTGATGTAAAATAATTTAAAAGCATAACATTCTGCAAAAAGTTGGTTACAGTTGAGACCTAGACCAGTTGAAAACCACTAAATAGGATAACCTTGAGACAAATGAGTCAAAATTCAGGTGTGAAGATGTCAAAGGCAAATAACAAAGGTTTAGTGCCATACCATTGTTGAAAGTGGACTTCCCTTTTCTCCTCACTGGCCCAGAAACTGTCAGAAGCGTTGTCAAAATCCACCTGTGGACGCTCTCACAGCTTAGCCATTATACTGAGAGGCACCCGGACACAACAGCAGCAGAAGCAGCAGCAGCAGCAGCCTGTAGCCTACAAGACACCCAAAACAGTTCTGTTCACTTCACTTCCTCAATATCCCCCAACTGCAGCAGCGCAGTGAAACAAGAAGTAGTCAAAGATACAGCAACCCACTGATAGTCACCAATGTTACTTCTCTATTTCGGTCATGTCCAAGATGATCAGGGGATGAAGGGATGAGCCGAGCTGTCAGCAAATCAAATCAGTGAGTCCGATTCATGTTGCGAACAATGTGATGACACAGGGGCAAACTGACTATTAGCTCCAGCCTGTTGCCAAATGATGGTGTTTGGTTAGAGGAGGCCAGCTCCACCCAGGCTGTGGTTACTTCATGTAGTGTTTGTGCACTCAGTCAAGATGTGGCTGCTTAACACGCCCATAACAGTAACAGGTTCACGCAAAGGTACTGAAACTGACTGAAGGAGGAATTGTTTCTGTGTTGCAATCAGATCTGTTTAAACATAGATAAAGCTGGAAAGTACAGTTACTAGCAGAGGTAGGTATAGTAGCCAAAAATGATTGTCCACAAAGTAAGAATATTGTTCCTTCAAAATAATATTAGTAAAATTAAAAAGTATTTCATGACAAAAGTACAATTTATTCAAAAAAGTTACTCAAGTAAATGTAACAAAGTACTCATTACTACCCACTTTTGGTAAGTGGTGGCCAAAAATATTAGAACACCTGACTGATCTGAAAATAATATAATTTTGCTTCCAAAATATTATTTCGGTAATATTTTATAATAGCTCCCCACTATTGTAAGTTGTAAGTTGTAATAAAGGATTCATATGTAATTAACAATATTATAATTAATAAACAGTTGGAAACACTCAGTTGTGTTTATTAATGTATGTGTGATGCCTGGTAAATAATTAACTAGTTACTAGAACTTAACTAACACTTACATGCTTTATAGTGTGTAGTTATTATAAAATGTTACCATTATTTCATTACAGTATATTCAAATGGTTGCTCTGCGCACAACAAATATGTTTTAAATTTTCTCCTACTTGAATGAGAGAACATTTACAGTCTTTATCAATAACATCATGTCTGATGTGTGCCCTTTGCTCCTCAGGGCTCAGTCCTAGGTCCTAATGTACATCAGCCCTCTTGGTAGTATTGTAAGTGGTTTTAAAAATGTGTCATATCATTTGTACGTGGATTCAGTTGTATTGTTCATTCAAAGACACAGAGTTTGACAGATTAAAAGAGCTGATGAAATGCCTTTCCTATATTAAACAGTGGCTAGCCTAAAACTATCTACAACTTAATGCCAATAAAACGGAAACTCTTATTATAATAATAATAATAATTCATTGAATTTATATAGCGCTTCTTTGGACACTCAAAGACGCTTTACAATTGATCAATTATTCATTCACTCCTCAGTCACACTTGGTGGTGGTGAGCTACTTCTGTAGCCACAGCTGCCCTGGGGCAGACTGACGGAAGCGTGGCTGCCAATCTGCGCCAACGGCCCCTCCGACCACCACCAAACACATTCACACAGGCAAGGTGGGTGAAGTGTCTTGCCCAGGGATTCGAGCTGGCTACCCTCCGATTGCTGGGCGAATGCTTAACCCACTGCGCCACCATCGCCCCCTAATTATGGCTCCAGATGAGAAAATTCAGGTGATAAACCAACACCTTGGTTCTCTGGGCTCCTCAGTCCAGTCGAGACTTAGAAACCTTGGTGTTTTGTTTGACAAATCCATGTCTCTGGATGGACATTAGAGACAACTGGTAAAAAATTGCTTTTATTATCTTTGAAACATTTCAAAACTTAGAGCATTGTTGTCAAATGCCGATTTGGAGATAATTATCAATGCTTTTATTTCTTCTTGTTTCTTCTTGCAGTTAATTTTTTACTTGTTTTAACAAATCTGCTCTCAAACTACTTCAAATGGTACAGAAGCAAGCAGCAAGGCTTTTAACAGGATCCGACAGAAGGGCTCACAACACACCAATTTTATCCCATTAACACTGGCTGTCAAATTTAGAGTTGATTTTAAAATATTCGTTTCAACCTTCAGAGCATTGAACGGACAGGCTCCTCATTACATCACAGACCTTTTATCTCCTTATGTTTCTGGCCGCAGTCTTTGGTCTTCAGGCCAGAACCTACCTAAGGTCCCCAAAACTTGTTTTAAAACTCGAGGAGACCTGTCTTTTCAGGCAGTAGCACCCAGATTGTGGAATGCTCTGCCCCTGTCCCTTCGTGTGGCCGACTCTGTTGATTCCTTTAAAAAGCAGCAAAAGACTCTTTTATTTAGACAAGCTTTTAGTTGACTGGGTTTTATGTTTTACTGTTGTGTTTTTAATATTGTTGTTGTGAAATATAAATAAAGTTTACTTACTTACTTACTTAAACATGTTAAACATACCAACTATGCATTACATTACACATACTGTATGTACTAAGCATAGAAAATATTGAGTAGCCAGAATAATGATTCACATCTGTCATGGGAGCACCAATAGCTCAGTAGGTAGTGCAGGTAACTGGAGGGCTGGTGGATCAATCCTTGAAACTAACACTGCATACTGCCTTTGTGTCTGCGGCACTGTGAATGTGTTTTTTGTGGTGGTTGGAGAGGTCGTTGGTGCAAAGGTGCCCCAGGGCATCTTTGACTAAAGATGTAGCTAACCACCACTCAGTATAACTAACATATTATTATTATGATTATTATTATTAGCATTATTATTAGCATTAGCATTATTATTATTAGCATTTAGGGTATTTTCACAAATACTCCTGCAACAGCCACATCCAGCTGTGGATCTCAAAATCTCAAGTACACCACAGCTACTAGTTTATTACAGTTACAGCACCTGCACTGGCATTGTGCTATTTCTGTTATATGTTGGGAATTCCATCCATCTTATATATTCCTATCTGGGACTGGGACATGGAGGCAGCAGTCTAAGCAGAGATGTCCAGACTTGCCTCTCCCTAGACACTTTCTCTAGCTCTCCAGCCCAAGGTCTTCCCAGGGCAGCCAAGAGACATAGTCCCTCCAGCATGTCCTAAGTCTGTCCTTGGGTCTCCTCCTGGTGGGACATGCCTGGAACAGGTGTCCATGAGACATCTGAAAAAGAAATACACTTATAAAGGACACAGTTTTGTAGGTGGTAGTTTTTCTGGCTTTTTTGTTCTTTGAGAAACATCTTGAAGCAAAATTATTGCATATGAACTCTTTAGCATTTTGTTTAACTGAGTCAGTGATACTGTGTCCAAGGTGGATTTAGAACTGTACATACTTCAGGAACACTACACAGCTGTAACCTGAAGGCAGCGGATCGTGAGTTGTTTTCAAATTGTAGAATCTGGATCTGATCATGTCAAATATTGAACTTTTTTATTAGAGACTGGGTCCACAATCTGTGTCAGACATCTACGTGTCTGACGTTCTTGCCCAACGTCAGACACTGATGTCTCTATGGATTGTGCTTTGTTAAGTGGCCATCACCAAACTGTTCCCACAAAGTTGGGAGCATGGAATTGTCCATTTTCTTTTTGCTATGCTGAAGCATTCAGAGTTCCTTTCACTGGAACTAAGGGGCCATGCCCAACTCCTAACAACAACCCCACACCATAATCCCAATTCACTTATTTGCATGGTTGAATGAATACTTTTGGAAATATTTACAATTTTCTTTTGTTGTTGCCTCACAACCAGGAATTGAAATGGATTACTGGGTGGTTTATGTCACTTTACATCTCATGTCAACAACTATGAAGATGTCTTTTTTTTTGTTTTGTTTTGTTTTTTGTTTTTTTAGGCAAATAAGAACAATTACAAAAAACAGACAACTCGAGTGTGCAGAAGTATTCATCCCCTTTTTAATGAGGCCTCTAAACTAAGTCCTCTGTCAGATACTATTAAAGCCATCAGTGAAAAATGCTATGACAGCACAAACCCAACACTTAACTGTGGCCCCTCTCTAAAGTGAAGCCTAGTGGTGGCAGTGTCCTGCTGTGGGGATATTTGTCATTGGTAGGGACTGGGAAACTGCTCAGAACTGAAGGAATGAAGGATGGAGCTAAAAACAAGAACATTCTTTAAGAAAACCACACAAACAGTCCTGTACAATGCATCTGACTTGAAGGAGCTGGAGCTGTTTTTGATGAAGAATGAGCACAAATCCCAGTGATTTTATGAACCATGCTCATAAAAACTCCTCCTATCCTAAAAGACTTGGAGCTAGAATTCCTTCAAAAGGTGGTTCTACAAAGTTCTGACTTCAGGGGCTGAATACTTCTGCACACTCAAGTTTTCTGTTTTCCTGACATATTGCGTGTTTGCTTCACAATAAAAAATATTTTGCATCTTCATAGTTGTTGGCATGTAATTTAAAGTGACTGACATAAACTTCCTGCTGTAAGGCAACAATAAAGAAAAAATGCTAAGGGGGATGAATAATTTTGCAAGCCACTGTAGTTCTTGGAAGTTCAGACAAGGAGTGTTATATAGTAATGGTACAGGGAGGCACTGTACGTGTAGCTTTAAGAAATATGTTTAAAATAATCAAAAGTTCATATTATCTACAGATTTAAATCACATTTACATTCCCAAAAAATGAAACTACCTTAGAAACTACATTAATCACCTGACCATCTATGTTCTGGAGCTTTGTTGGTGCAACTCTCTCTCTCAACAACTCAGTCTCACACTTCAGGCCTGTAGTATGTAATGATGTTTGTTTCAATATGTTGCTCAAATAAAGAAAAATGCATGAACATGCATGAACATCACTCCTGCCTCTGTCTGAAAAGAAATGATTCTGACTGACAGACTTCAGCAGAAACCTGCTGTACTAAGGTCTAATGGGAGAGGAGGCTCTCTCTGGGTCAAGAATAAAAATGTCAACAGCCTGTTTGATTCTGATCACTTGAATCTCACACAGACCCCCCCCCACACACAGAAGAGTATTCTCAGGTACACTGACCCCACTTGTTTATAAACAGAGTCCATTTGGCTTTGAATACTTGAGTTTCACAGACTCCCTCATGACCTCATGAACAAAATATATTCTCAGCCACACTCCCACCACTCTGTTACATCGATCCTAACACACCAAGACCAATTTATTGCTGTTCAGTGTTTTTATTCCCATGCATTTTGCAAGGTAGAACAACAGAATTCCATTGAAAATGTATAAGTTCAATCTGACCAAAAACAAATTTTCCCTTTATTTTGAAGATAAAGGCTTAGATTTATAAGGTTTTCATGAAAAAAAGTATTATAATATGTTAGGATTACAGTATGTCATTATAATGGAAGTCAATGGGCACAAACACGTACTTAAGGTAACGAGTGTAAGTTTTTACATAAACCTGTCTGTGCTCCAAAAATAAAAATGCATCAAAACCAATGTTGTTATTAATTATTGGCTTAGTCAAGGCTTTAATAACTTTACCCCAAGTGATGCACTCTGCAAATCATTTTTGGATAATAAGGCATATTTTGTGATTTTGCTATCTAAAAAAATGGGGTTTTGATGACAAAAAGGCCATAAAAACATAGAAAATATAAATAAATGTTAATAAACTTCATATCTATGATTAGAGCTGAAGTAGTAGAAAGGATTTCATGTGAAAAAAGTAAAAAAATATATTAATATTTGACATTTTTATAGCTATTTTATGAGGTCCCAAACGGGTCCCTAAGGTAACGAGTGTAAGTTTTTCAATAATCTGTCTTTGCTCCAAAAATAAAAATGCATCAAGACCAATGTTGTTATTAATTATTGCCTTAGTCAAGGCTCTAATAACTTTACCCCAAGTGATCCACTCTGCAACTTATTTTTGGATAAAATGGCAGATTTTGTGTTTTTGTCATCTAAAATAACAGGATTTTTGATGACAAAATGGTCATAAAAACATATAAATTATTAATAAATGAAAATAAACTTCATATCTATGGTTAGGGCTGAAGTAGTAAAAAGGATTTCATGCGAAAAAAGTAAAAAAAAATAAAATAATATTTGACATTTTTATAGCTATTTTATGAGAGGTCCCAAACGGGTCCCTAAGGTAACGAGTGTAATGTACATTTTTAAGGTGCCCAGAGGGTTAAAGAAAATAGGAAAGAGATATTGACCTAATCTTTCCACAAAGTTTCAGATTCAAATATAGATCCATCTCTGGTGATTTCATTTCCTGTCTGAACAAGCTGCTGTTTGAACTGTTGCCCTGATACAACACAGACAAGCAAAACTAAAAGCCACTGTTGTCAAATCAACAATGCATCACGTTTAATCAAAATTCCATTTTAAGAGATGTACATGGTTCATTTCTATAGTATTAGACAACATACAGTACATGTCATGTTGATTAGCATGTGACAAAACAATTAGCAGTACTGTCGCCTCTTAATGCTAAGTTTCAAAAACCGTTCTATAGGCCCTTTGGTAGATGTAAAATGTCTGAATGACAGAAACAGACTGGTGTGTTCACTGTTAGTTGAAGTTGTGTTGTAAAAAAATAAGTAAAACTGTTGTATGTGATTTGAATTGCATGGCCAGCCCTAGACTTAAGATTCATCTGAAAACAAAAGATTTTAGAATATAGTTTTCACCTTTAAAGATGCTCTCCAGAAGCAAAACTTTATCTGACAAATGTGTTACATTTTGCAGCAAAACTGACCACACAACAGACTCCTTTTTTTCAAATATATAACAAACATGACAACAAATAGCACCATTTAAACCAAAGCACCACAGAAAAACACAAAAACATGATCGATATTACCCAAAAAGACAAAAAAGGAAATGGTGTGACGTGATGCACAGAGCAGCTTACAGTATGTGATGAGTCGGACCAACATGATAGAAACAGATGCCTATGTAGCACTTCTAAAAATACAAAACCAGAGTTGCACTTTGTAAAAATTCAACATGAGCATTTTCATTGAAATGTGTAATGTGTAAATCATGTGCATCAGTTTACACACTTCCTGTTTAATAGTAGTAAAAGTATAAAAGACTGGAACACTGAACGGCTGTGTGATGGTAACAGTTTGAAGGAAGTTGAAAGACTTCAGAGGCTGGCCACTGTAGTCCTTCTAGTAGTACAAAGTGGTATGATCTTCTATTAATATTTTTGTAATAAAACACACAGACATTAGGTGGCACATCTAGGAAGATATTTCTTTTATATTTAGATAGTGTAGGAATGTACTTGTAAATAGTCCCTTTATGTGATGGTTTTAGATCAACACCTAATTAAGTCTGTATTTTTTCTATAGAATATATACCCAAGATTAGGTGACTGTAGTCATAACACAAGGCCTGGACCCACTCACAAAGCTAACCTGCTGTGTGCCACTATTTAAAAACAAAAAAACATTTGACATTCTGTATCAGTCTATTGAAGCAGGTTCAAAACACAATGTGGAGGCTACGACAACCTGTGGCTATGTGTAGTAGTACAAGTTGGGACAAAGTGACTGACTAGCACTGTAGACTTTCAGGAAGCTGGTCTTGAGATACAAGGTCAAAATGGGCATGGAGTTTGCATGTTGTCTACGATCCTTGTCATAGTGGGTTTTCTTTGGGTACTCCAGTTTACCCCATTAATTGTATACACATACTTACTATAAGCTAATCCTTCAGCTAATACCCCAGACCAAGATATTGGCTCAGGATCTGGAGATGGTCCCTGGACACTGTTGCTCCAGTGGGATTTGGAAGAGAATGGGTTAAATGCAGACAAAAATTTCCCAAATGGGACTTTAGTGTAAATCATCACAATGAAGAAGGTGAAGTAAAACGTGATATATGAATATACATATATATGCGTATGGTAGGAATTTTTTAGTTTCATTGGCAACACAGGCTACTTGAAGATTCTCAGTGATTTTACTACATTCTGATAAGAAGTTCTCTTGAAGCTGCTGCAAGTATAATAGGGGTTTAATGACTTGTGAAATGATTGCCTAAAATATTTTAGACGATACTGAACCAGACTTCGTGGCCACCACTACAGACCTCAATGAGAGCAAAACTAGTCCTCCAATGATCTGAAACTGATGACACTAGTCCGCACTCATACGTGTCTCTGCCTATATGAGTCAGTGTGTTTCTGAGAATGAACATGGGACTATGACAGGTTTGATGCAGTGGTCCTGAACGCAGAGATGTGTACACAAAAAACAAATATGTTGTATCATCCATATCAAATATTAACACACAATCCTCTGACTGTTTACACTTTGTGCAAAACGGCTTCAGCTAAGTAACAGTCAGGACTGGTGATTACACAAAACATAAACTAGCATAAAACAAGCTGGTCAAGTCACAACTAACATTTTAAACAATAACATATCCTTTTGATGCAAATAGTCAAGAAAACCTTAATAAAGAATTGATAATAACTAGATAAACACCAAATACTAAAAAGAAAAATAGTAGCACCAATGATTACTACAGAGATGACTACAGAGGGATCAGGAAAGAGTTTACCATACAGTCATCCTTTCATATTTTCACTAATTCCTAAATATAGCAGCTCGTATAGCCCAACTCTGTCCACCTGCTATCTTTGAAAAAGGCCCGTTTGAAACAGTCCCAATGTCCCGGGCCAGTGTCCACCCCTCAGACAAAGGTAGTGATTGCTCAGTGGGTGGGGCTTATACTGTGAGTGTGGACAGGGCCCTGATGAGCTCAGGTTAATGTCCCTGGCAGGTTTTACAGCACATCTGTCTGAAGTACGGCCGGCTGCAGAACTTAAACCTGAGCACCAGGGGGCAGTACGCCACTGTGTTCACATCTTTGCACTCTGCAAGAGAAAAAGAGAAGCAATTTAGAAGTTACATTAAAGTAGTATGATAAAATGAAAACAGCTAAAGCCAAAACAACTTGAAGATCAAAACACTGTCAAATAAACCTGCACTAAATTTTGGTCTCCACAGAAACTGAATTAAATTACACTCTTGACTAAGTCTAAAAGAGGATTAAAAAATGTAAACAGAGAACATTTCATTTTGCTTCCAAAAATACTTTATTCTAATCCAGTCTACAACTAGCTTTTTAGATTTTACACTTTACAGACAGTATTTCCCAAACACCCCCTCCCTGGTGTACCTTCAGGGTTGTCGGTGCTGATGGGCAGACTCAGATCACATTTACTGCGACACTGCTGCATGCTGGCCGGTCGATGATGCTCCAGACACTCATTCGCCGGCAGACCAGTGTGAGTCAGACACTGGACCGAGCGCATCTCCTGTCCCAGACCACACTTAGCAGAACACTGCAACATACAAAAACACTGTATATAGAACTTACAGTGTATTGCTGTCAAGTATGTGCTTTTTCTGGGAAAACTGTTGATGCTGTTGTAACATGCATAGTAAAACAATTATTACTCAATTTATAGCATGTTTTATTTTACTTTTTAATATTGTTTCCTGAATGTTTATTATTATTATTATTATTATTATTATAATACGTTACTTATTTTATTTTTGCACCAAGGAGCAAAGCAAATTCCTAGTAATGTGAACCTCTCACTTACTACGACAATAAATACTATTCTGATTCTGATAAGAAATCATATTAATATTAATATTGTTTACTTTTTGTCTTCCTCTGTGTAACCGTACAAAAATTGAGAAATAAAGTCACTGGTAGCTTGATGCTTAGCTAACAGTGATGTGCTGCTTTCTTCAGAAATCCAAGACTTTAAGGACATCTGGACGACGGCACCCATTCTTACAAGGCCGCCCGGAGACAGGGGTGGGGGGTTGCAGGGTGCTTTATTCACCCTGCAACAACTCAAGTAGCCCTCACACAGACACAGACCACTTTAAAACTACAAGGTTTTTAAATTTCTTCATGACCAAAACTATCTAAGTACAGACCTGTGTCTGAAGTGGAACCTGAATATGGAATGTGAAAATACGTATCCTCTATGGGCCACATTTAAATCAGTTTGACTGTCCTCATTTGCAGCAATACATGTTTTTTGTCTCATTGCGGTGGGACAGTGGCAAAGTGGTTAGCACTCTTGCCTCACCGCAAGAAGGTCACAGGTTCAAATCCCAGAGCCTTTCCATGTGGTGTTTGCTTGTTCTTCTCGTGTATGGGTGTATCCTCTTCAGGTGCTCTGGTTTCTCCCATCAACCATAGATATTTCTGGCTCAAGATCTGGAGAAGGTTCCTGACAGGATGCCTCATGGGCACCAATTAAAGGATGGGTCAAATGCAGAAAACAAATTTTCCAACAGAGACAATCTAGTCTACCATAACCTACCTTAACCCATTTGCTTTTTTGAACTAGGAGTATGCAGACCATTTATACTTAATAGTGGTCAGCAACTCTGTACAAAACTGTATTAAAGTTATCAAATAGAAACAAAGCAAAACATTCTTATGACATCACACCACAAAATATTTCTATAAGCAGCCACGATATTTTTAAATTGGATATACAGGGAACTGATGCAATTAATGTAATCTTGTAACATATGCAGAATAAACTGCTTCTAAACCAATGCAATGGGAAAACACAACAAATCAGACAATCTCACAAAACCTGCCCCATTTTCTAGAAATGGATGTACTTGGACAGGTAGAACTGATTTTGGTGGAAGTAGAATTCAATGAATAGGATTCCAGACTAACTTCACTTTGCTTTGCTAAGTTAGGTAAATGGCTCCAGCTTACCAACTACAAAGTTCAATGGACAATGGATGATGCATAGAATATAAAAAATAACAATTTAGAAAAAAAAATACATTTTGAATGCACTGAGCCTTATTGTTTCTTACCTCTCCCCAGGGGCCGGTGATCCACTGTGGGGGCGGGCAGCGCTGCAGGTTACAGCGGACTCTGGAGGTGGGACGTCCCTGTTTGGGACAGTGGGACTCTGGCAGGTTGTCCCCGCTCTCTCCACTCTTACAAAGGACAACACGGTGCCTGTATCCCGGACCGCAGCTGGGCGTACACTGCAGACAGAGAGTCAGATAAGGACAGAGCCAAAAAGAAAAACATTACACAGAAGAGGCAGGACGGGTCAGAGCGGTCAGGAGGACAATGTGTACACGTCTGTAGAAGGCAGTTGAGTTAGGGACACTTCAAAGTAATCCAATTTGAAAACAGACAACAGTATATTTTAAAAAGATGACGTTTAATTTGCTAGTAAAGTTTTCTATATGAGAAAAGTATACCATATTTATATCGCATGAAGTCAGTCAGCATATTTTAATAAAACTACTCTTGCTGCAGTGAAGAATTCACACATTTTCTACACCGTTTCCCATTAAGGCTCAAACATGACTCAAACATATTCCAGCAACTATGGGCCTGAGGTAGGGAGACCCTGGACAATGGCCAGGTAGTCCCAGAGATGACTACTGATTACTGATAGGGGGAGGAAGCCGGAGTGCCCCGAGAGAACCCACAGTAACATGGGACGACATGCAGACTTGACAGAGAGTTTATTGTCTGCCACCATGCATGCATGCACTTCTTATAATTAAAAATACTTAAGTTTAATTTAGTTGTGTTGAGTTTGAGACTAAACTCTGAAATTTGGAATGGCAGCTAGAATCGGAAGGTTGTTGGGTCAATCCCCAAGTTCATTTTCTTCACTGTCTTTTCAAAAAATCTGTATATTACGAGTTTAACGGCTTGACGGAAACTAATCAGCTATGAGGTAACTCATGACTATAAAACAACAAATTTTGATCTAAATCCTTATATGAAACTTGTTAAAAGGCAAAGTTACAAAAGAAAAAATTATTGGGAAATTTGATTATGGAACCAGAGGTGGGCGGTAACTGTTGAGCTCCATTGCATTGCATCTGTAAAATGATTATTATTTGATCAATTTTATGGTTACAACAGAAACTTGTACAATTCTTAGTCTTAGTGGTTCTATTTCATGGAGAATGAACATCATATTTTCCAGGACCTGTGTATTATTGTGGTCCTAGAATTAATTGGTTAAACTTGTGTAGCAACAAACTCAAGGTCAGCATTATAACAGTCCACAGTTATTCCCCTAACAAATGTGAAGGTATGAGATTTTGATGGAAGCAGCATGCTCAGGTTGATGAATCTGTCTGCTTTGCTGTTCAAATGAACTCCTCTTATTTACTCCTGGCAGAGTGCTGTGTTTTTTTGTCTTAACTGGAAAGAAAACAACTGTTGCTTCATCTGGACAAATAACATGAACTAGAGAGCAGAATTTAGAAAATCCCCATAGATTTTGCAGAATCGGGTAGAATGTACAGTATGTGTGATGGCTAACATCTGTTTATCAAGTCCTGTTTCTACAAGGGCTACTTGATATATATTACATAATGTGCTATGCAACCATTTTAAATATTGCAGTAAAAATAATGCCTGGAATATCTGATGTCACATTTGAAGAAGTACAAGTTAGGTTGAGTAACTTCAACTCAACAAGACTAAACCAAGACAAAGTAGTAGTCCATCCTACCTCGGACCAGTCCAAGGCCAGCCACTCGGGGGGGCAGCTGTGGTTATTGCAGGGCTCAGTGAGGGAGGGGTGAGGGGGAGTACAGGCTGAATCATCCAGGACCTTCTCCTCAGTCACAGAAATCCTCCTTTTACACAAAACCTCTCGAGTTCGCACACCGCCGTTACAGCTGCGACTGCACTCGGACCACTCACCTGTCCACCAGCTAAAAACACAACATACGGGCTTTCACTATTTGATAACTATAATAATGTAATGCAAAATCTAATGCAATTTCACTTCCCCTTAAATAAAAGTATGAAATTCACTTGCAGAAATTGAAGATGTATAAAGTATTCATTGACCAGTGCAAAGCAGAAGTCTATATAGGAAAGAGTGGAGTTACAAATGCTTACGTTGGAGAGCACGGCTCAGTGTTGCATTGCCTTCTCTTCTCTTTTGGTCGGGTTTTCTTGTCGCAGAAGTGATTGTTGACAACTGAATGGTCTGCCTGCTTCCTACACACCACCTGCTGCAGCTGGAAACCTAAATGAGAACACAATGTAAAAGAGACACTTGCTACACTAAACTAATTATGCAATTGTTGTTGGAACAATAGTGCTTGAAATGTTTCTGTGCTTGTTAAGTGAAAGAATAAAGACGTGCTACTGCCATATAAATCCTCCCAAAGACCAGGGAGAAAGAGGCAGATGTAATATATGGCCTTGTGATATCTTTATTGCCTCAAATCTTTTGAGAAATTTAAGAAGCTTTGGCTTAACCAAAGGCTGCAGCCAATTTCATACTGTGTTTTATGAGACACTAGATTATTATTTGACGGTTGGCTACAACAGACTCTTTGTTAGGACTCACACATTCAAGTTTTTGTAGTAAGTATTTTAATTGCATACTAATACCAACTGGCCAAGTACACATGAAGCCAAATTATTGTTTGATTTCAAATGTAGCCCATAATGTAAAATGTGGATATCATATCATTCTGGATATGATATGTCTCTATATTATTCTACAGAGAAATATCAGTCTGATCATCACGCCGTCCGCCATGGTTGGATTCAAATCCCAATCCGTACCGTGCATTTTGATTTGTTTATTTAAGTCACATGTTCTTCGTGAGCAGTGTCCTCAACAACAACAATCAAGATGGCGCACCGAGGAGCCGAGAGTTTGTTTCATTCAGCGGTAAATTCCAT
The DNA here is from genome assembly GCA_020698575.1 of Bostrychus sinensis. NCBI lineage: Eukaryota > Metazoa > Chordata > Actinopteri > Gobiiformes > Eleotridae > Bostrychus > Bostrychus sinensis. Next base: position 9,276,264 of record CM036246.1, on the reverse strand, counting down.
TTTAAATGACCAAAAACATATCGAATCATTAAAACCACAGCTGCTTACAGCACTAGAAGCCTTTATTTAAAAAAAAAAAAATTTTGCTCACTTTCTTGACGCTTTGTTAACGTCACGTCCGCCATTTTCTGATTGGCCTACTCCGCTGTCAGTTTACACGGGTTTGCTCCACCCTAGAAATCAAATTGATTCAATGACGACCAGACTCATCTGCCGATACAGCGGTGAGGCTGGAATTCCCTGGCATGTATGACCTATGCAAAATAAACCTAAATATGACTACTTGCTTAATGGTTTATGGAAAGCTAATCTAGAATTATGTATTCTTTTTATCAGTTTGTACATCTGCCCAAATAAAACAGAACTCTGCTGTAGGAGAAGCACACTCAGGTCCTTGCAAAGTAGGTGTTCATAGTGTGCACAAAGGAGGCACGTGAGATGTTGCAATTGCTGTTTGAAATGTCCCCATACTTCCTCTTTAACGCCCAGTGTACAGTGATGCTTGTACCTCCAGCACAGAGGGCCGAGCAGCGGGACCAGGATGTGTAGTGCCAGGCAAATCCACTCAGAGGCTCTCTGTTTATAGAAGGGTTGAACCTGTAGTGGATCCCCAGGTTCTCCTCCCTCACCAGCACCTAGACAACAAAAAAATGTACAATGACTATCCGTGTCTAAAATAAATCAAATTTTGAAACTAAGCCACTTACCATGACAATTAAAGTCATATTGGTTGGTCCCAGTGCCTCGATAGTTTCCGGTCCATCAGCAGGACGTCTGTAGTGAAAGATGGTGCCTGCGATCTCAAACCTGCGCGGTGTGTCAATGGTCAGCTTGCCATTGATAAAGAACTGGTCACTTTTACTCTTCAACACTAGGACAGAGCACGAGAAAGATGGCTCGGTTAGAAAACAGCATATTCATTGACACCATATACCTCATGCTCATAAACTGACCCCATCTAAGCCGCAGCAGGGCAACTTTAATGTTTTGGCAACTTGCCTTTTGTAAAAACACACTATGCTAGCAAGCTATAGCTACAGTATGTTAAGTACACTAGACAATACTAGACTGTATTTAGGACTACCACCTTCAAGGCATTCATAGTAAGAGAGGAGCAACACTGAAACAATTAACAGATCCTCTTTTGAATTACTTAAATATGCTGAAATGGATTTTAAAATACCTGTGTACAACGTTTTAGTTTGGTTCACAATAAAAGGATCTGGGATAAAATTGTCTCTCAAAGACCGATCACTTGAGGACCACTGTCTAATGGGACAGGTGGTAACTTTATTATACCAGCACCTGACCAAGCCACTGCTCACGCTACACACTGGGCCATGATCAGCATTTAGTTCACCTTATCTTAATCCTCAGGCCCCCTGGCATCCTTTTAGGGCTTGTCAAATGTATTTTTTATTCTTATTTTGACATTTCTTATGCTAGGCTGATGATATTTGACAAAGGTGTTCATTAATAAATGATTTTTAGAATTTCAGAGTCACAACTGAAAAAAATAAATTTCTTCAACTGTCAGGGCAAAAAAAACTCCCATTCTTCCTCTTAAAGCCCTTTTAGGTCACTGGGTCACATTTAAAAATATAAAACATGAAGAAAAAAAAACTTTTTTTATCATTAACCTCTTTCCTCATCGTACATAACAAAAGAGATTTTTTTAAATATTTTTAAAAGCCCTCTAAAAGCCAGTGTGTTCACATAATTCCAACATAGTTGTAAATAAAACATGCATTATTTACTATTTAAAGATGCAAAGTTAGTTTGTGCAGGAATTAGAAGAAATTCACAGCAACACTCGCGTTCTTCCTCTTAAAGCCCTAAGAGGTCTGGTCTACAGTCAGTGTTGTCTATTGGGAATTATAAGCAAATTATTTCCCACAATGCAATGAGAAAAAGGTGGTTTTGGTGATTTTTGTGTTTGTGTATTTTTTAGCCTCTGACTGACAGGGTCACAGAGGAATTAACACGTTTTAACATTTCTGTATTGCAATGTCTGTAGAGTGAAAATAAGTGATTTAAATGTAAGTCAGGGGCTTTAGGTTTTTTTACCCAGACATTTGAAAATTATATTTTTTTCGGTCATGACACAGAAATTCTAAAATTAATTTAATTAATGAACATCTTTGTCAATTATCATCACCCTAGCATAAGAAGTGTCCAAATGAGATCAAAAAATACATTTGAAAAGCCCTAAAGTGAGCCAGGAGGGTTAATGTTAAAAGGAATAATGTGAGTTTTTGCCCTTTTTTGTGTGATTTTCTGCTCTTTTTTTTTGTAATGGCACAAAAAGTAAAAATGTATGAATATCAGTTTTAGGACTAATCAGCGACCTATCCGGGGCCGGTAATTCCTGTACAAACAAAAAAATACTTTGTATCTTTAAATATTAAATAATGCATGTTTTATTTATAAAATATGCTGGAATTATGTGAACACACTGGCTTTTAGAGCATTAAAAATATAAAAATTAATTCACTTTTCTCATCTTATGATGAGGACAGGGGTTAAAGAAAAACAAAACAAAAAAAAAGTGTTTTTCTTCATGTTTTATATTTTTAAATGTGACCCAGTGACCTAAAAGGGCTTTAAGAGGAAGAACATGATTTTTTTAAAGGAGGGCCTGAGGGTTAAAAACCTTACTGACACTAACTATGCCTTACCAAGGTAGTTGAGGGAGATATTGAGCTCTTGGATATGAATGAAGACTGATCCTTTGGGAATTCGGACCACCTCCTCATAACCTACAACACACAGGGACAGGTACAAATGAAATCATGGTGCAGCAGGAACGTCCTGTTGCATCAGCGCTGTGTAACTCTACGGGACGTCCAAGCTCACGCTGCAGATTCCAGCTACATTCCTGGGCAGAGGGCCTCCAGACTTAGACCAATGCCAGACTTCATTCGCTCCAGCTGTTTTGGCCCAGGACGTTTTTTCTTTTTTTTTGTAGTCTGCTTATTATTTTGATTTCTTTGCAACCATATTTACCTTTTTAACATACTGAGGCACTATCTTAGAGGTCTGATTCAGCAACAACAAAACAAGCTGTAAACAAGTTATGATTAATTCCAACACATTCAGGTGCATTTATTTACTATAAATGGTTTCTCTGCTTTTGCTGTCTAACCCAAAGTGCAAATAGCTTAAGCCGGGCTGCATTAAAAACACTAACAGATAAAGTTAAATCCTTTTGCTTTCTGTTGCTTTCACCGCAAGAGGACAGGCTTGGCTGGTGACCTCTGTGTGGGGCTCTGAGAGGGACAGAGTTTACAGATGGAGGCGTGGGGTATTTGGCTCTATGTCCTGCTGTGGGACAGGCTGACAAAGTCCTAAGTCTCTTCAGTTAGCAATCAGAGACCTGTGTGGTAAAAGACCAAAGAGCAGTCAGCCCTAAGCACTTGACTTCTGAATTAACCCTCCCCGCCCACAAGAGCCATTGCGGACACATGGAAACAGGCTCCAAATGTCCAACAGAGAGGAACAAATAAACTCCACTTGTGCTTCACATTTCTGAAAATTGTTTGCTTTTGTTGAACACCAGAGTCCTGCTGCCCACAGTAGCACAGAGAGAGAGTCCGTCTTTATTTAAGAACTCAGTAAATCAAGATGTATGTAGCTTTGTGGGAAAAAATTGCATTGAAGAACATTTAGCTCTTTAGAGACAGGACAATTGCAAGTGTCCAGAGTAAGTATGGCTAATAAGTATGCTGGAGTTTAAGCTAGAGACCTAGAAAATGTAGCACTGCTACTTCTTGCTTATATGTTAAATTAAAATAGGCCCATAACTTATTAGTAGTGAAGAAAGTATCAGTAGAGTGAAACTGTATTAATTTCTGCAAGTTTTTGAACTCAAAAAACACCAGGAAAAATACGGAACTGCATTAAATGTGACAAATCTGACTTTTAAATGGTATGTTAACATATACACATGAGTGGTAACTAAGACAAATTAAGTAATACTACTAAATATCTTTGTAATGTGAGTCATTGCTGGTCTAAAGTAAACTATCTCTGTATCTCTTTGGTGTTTAGACTTCAAAACTACCTTGTGACGCTAGCCTTTAAAAAGCACACAAAAATACCTGGAACCCTGTAACTCCACTCTAATTAAGATCATTAAGCAACTTGCATGAGATGAATGCCGCTATTAAATACCACCTCAGTTTGTTTACCCTGATGTCCCTAATAAAGTAAAATATGAAACATATATCTTGTGTGTTTTCTTCATCTTAAACCGTGTAAACTATGTGGTAACTATGGAGCTATATTTTTTTCAATAAAATGAATTGATGCAAAACTAAAATAAACTGATGCAACAATAAATGTATTGACTGACTTATTCAAAATGCCTAATGACTTGCTTGCAGCATTTTTTGCAAATAAATTCTAATTTGCAAATATATTATTTGCAATTATTTCACAAATCAATCATGTTTGTCATTTATAAATCTGCAGTTTTGCATGTAAATAGTCCAATCTGGATTTGTAGATTGCTCCATTTGTGCATTCCTCACCTCTACACATTTGGATCTTTTTGAGACGTTTGTCCCGCATTTTGAGACAGCAAGATTTATTCACAAAATAAATCATATTCCAATGACAACCACTAGGGGTATGCCGTTTTTCATTCATAAATCTGCATTTTGTGTATAAATAGTTGATTATGCATTTGTGGATTCCCCTATGTGCACATTCAGCCCTTCCAATGTTTGTCATTTTGAGACATTCATTCTGCATTTTGAAACAGCTTTGGATTGATTCAAAGGAAATCCTTTTCCACTGGCAACCACTGGGGGCACTGTTTGCATTTTCACTGATGTCTCTGGGTACAGACCAACCACAGAGACCAGCAGCTTGTGCTGTTGTTAGCTGATGAACCCCTAGCGGCCAGAGCTTACGCGAGTCAAATCATGACAGGATGTCAGCCTGTCCACAGTAACCTGAGAAAATGTGCAGAGGTGATAAATGCACAAATGGAGCAATCCACAAATGCAGATTGGACTATCCACATGCAAAACTGCAGATTTATAAATGACAAACATGATTGATTTGTGAAATAATTGCAAATAATATATTTGCAAATTAGAATTTATTTGCAAAAATCGCTGTATGCAAGTCACAAATTAGGCATTTTGAATTAATCATTCTAGTGGCATCAATACATTTATTGTTGCATCAATTCATTTTAGTTTTGCATCAATTCATTTTATTAAAACAAATTAGCTCCATAGTAAACAACACACAGCTCCACTCACAATAAGCATTATAGGCTGACACTGACAATACTGTCAGACATTTTGAGGGCACCTGAGATTTAAGTCAGAGCTGACAAAGCAGTCTGGTCAGTGCGGTGCAGGACAGGAGCGTGGGGAGGTTGGGGAGCGTTCCACTGAGGGTTCCTAAAGGGGTGAGCCATGTGGCTGCTGGGTGAGAGACTCACCGGGGTTAATGGAAGAAAACAAAGGCCAAAAAGAGCAGCATGACCTCAAGCCACAGAGTTTAGAACACACCAAAACTGTTGGTAAAATATAATAAGTACGTCAGTAAGCAAGTGAACTTTATAATATAGCACCTTTCACAGGAAAATTGCTCCACAAAGTGCAGAAAAATACATTATAACACAGGCAAAAATAATAAAAATAAAAAGTAAAAAAACAGTCAGTTAAAACAATAAAACATCAAACCCAGTCAACTAAAAGCCTGTCTAAATAAAAGAAAATAATACACAGGCACTGACTTGGCCTAAATTAACAAGTTTCCAACTCTCACTCTCTCTGTTGACATGCTGATACAATTATGTTTTTATGAATGAACAATATCTTATGCATTGTGAAGAATATACATTTTTTGGGCTTTTTTTTTTTTTTACACACAACATGTTTTTGCTGGCAACACTATGGTAACAATTTACATTACAATTTAGAAACTCACAATATCTGTAAACATCTACAGTAGCCCTGCAGGGAAAATCTTTTGTGTACAAACAAATCTTGCATTAGTTGATCAAATAAAAAATGGAAACAAAATGTCCATAGACTTTATGCAACATTGTATGTTAAGATAAGAAAGAATGGGTTTCTCCTTCCAGCTGTGCTCAGTTTGCCCACAACAGGTGCATTGTAGAAACAGAAAGTAGTGGCTGGGTTCTGTATGCTTTTAAACATCTACATATTTGTTAAACATGTGCAAGAATTTTTTGGCACTCCAACACATAAAAGTAATTTTGACTAATGTATTTAATTTCGTTCAACTGTGTAATACTACATTTTGTACAAAGTGCTTTTAAAGCTGTCACAAAAACACTTCTTTAGTATAATATAGATCCAATAATTGATAAAACAATGGTCCCTTACTATGGCTAGTGCCAACTCGGAACCTGTGCTGCATCACTTCACAAAGTTGTTGTATACACCTCATTTATCTGTAACAATGCATGAGAAATTCTTTACGAATGACGGCTGCTGAAATAAGCGCTTGTTGAGGAGTTAGTTACGTAGAGTTTCAAACATTATCCTGCTGAGAAAGGAGTTTGCATGTGAAAGGATAATTATATGATACACTTTAAATGTCTGGGCTGCAGGGCAGCTTTCCAAAGGCCATTTACAATCCAAAATAACACTTATGCACCATTCAGACTGGAGAACAATGGTGTTACATAACTTCTCACAGCAAATTCCTCAAAGTAATGTAATCTAATTATGAGTGGAGCAAAAGTGAAACCATTAGTGCCCCTGTTACACACGTCAGCACAGGTCAGGTCTGTGAACAACTGGACTATGTCAATGGCAGAAGGCAATCTCACACTGACAACACTAGAAAACACCAGTGACATAACAAATGTCACATGAATGACTATTACCCAATTTAAATCCAGTCAAAACTTAAAGCAACATCACTAAGTTTGACTTTTGTAATTGCATCTGGTGTTACAACAAAAACCAACCCCACCACTCGCCCACAACAACAAAACACCTTCCCTCTCCTCTATTATTATATAAATATAAAGCTTAACCAATTTACAACCTTAAAATACTAATATATGCCATCAAACTTAAATTTGAAGCTTACCATAAACTTCTAGCTCTGAGTGTAGCTTTTTAGACTGATGTGATCCTGCAATTATCTCCACCTTGTTAAACATTGGCATTGGTAATGTTTATCCATGTTTAACTTTGCTTACTTTTTATATTTCCTTTTTGTATTTTTTCTCTGTGTAACAAGTAGGGCTGTCAATGTTAACGTGTTAACGAATGCGATTAGTAAATTTTTTTTTTTTTTTTTATTAACGCAAATTAATCACATGATCTGTTTTGCCGTACACCAGCGCTTCTCAAAGCACTTTGGAGGGTGAAGATGTGTCAGTGGGCGCATGACCGTCTTGGAAATGTGCATATATCACAACATTGACTTGCTTTCACGGTGAATGACCCACGCACTCAGAGAAGAGAGAGCACCTGCCTCACACACGTTTGCCCATGGTTTGACTTCAGGACACAGAAGTCCTTGCTTTGGCCGCTGCACTACAGCCCTCTCCTTTCCCTCCCCTCACGAGTCTCATGTAAAACTTTTTTACTAATAAATGTTACATAAATGTTACGTGTGCTTTTTAAATCGCTTCCTTTCACTGCCTCTGTCTGTACGCATTCCTGGGAGCTGTGCTTTCTGTGCGTCCTGGACCTGTGGTGAGAGCGGGGGGGGCAATCCATGGCCATCCCTGAACTTATGGAGCCACAAGCTGCAAACTTCTACAAACGATTCATTTGCTGTGTTTTTTTGTTTGTTTTTTTTCTCCATAAAGCATCAGTTCTCGACTCAGAGCGGCAGCCTCCCTGCGGACAGGTGACTGTGCCCCGCCCCTGTCCGCGGCGCTGAGAGGAGCAGAGGAGAGGCGTACTCAGGTGTCTGCAGTAGATTTAATGCAGAGCACAGTTCAGCAGACACTGTCATCTCAAAATGGTTGGCCAGTTACTATACAGACTTATTAAAGGCTCTCTTACAATATTCAGAAGTTATTTCTGAGATGTATTTTTTTATCCAAGTAAAAACACACTCCTCTACCTCTCTGGACTTTTTTTTATTTAAAAACTGCATATTGTCATGAAAAATCTACCAAGTTATACATTGTGATTAATCACAGCCCAAGAGTGTGATTAATCTAATTTATTTTTTTAAGCAATTGACAGCACTACTAACAAGACAGATCTACCATTTCTCTTACTTTCTCCTGCAGCCATTAATTTCATTCATTATAAATATAAATCTATATAACATCTTGTTTTAAAGGTCTCTCTATTAGGTGATAATGTTTTTCCTCCAAAACCCCTAAAAAGTTGCATAATTCAGTTTAATGTATGTAACACTAGTTCTTTTAATGGGTCAAATGGATAGAGGATTTATTTAAATTCAAGACCTTTTGTTCTGTATGTGCTGATCAGTACCTCCTTCAGGCAGAGACTCGTTGAACAGCCCCTCCACAGACTCACAGCTGCTCCCATCCCCTCCACAGATCCGGCAGCGGTCCTCCCTGACGTCTGAACCCAGTACACGGTCACACCCCACATGCTGCCAAAAAAAAACAAAAAACAAAAAAAACAAGTGTCACCCAGGGTCAAGGGTCAAAGGCTGAGCTGATAGATTACTGCTAATGACTTCCAGGTAATGGGAGATGGGAGAGAATTAAAATTATTAGTATTACTACAATTTAATAAAAACATCTTAAAATGCAAACAAAAACATATCTGTGTAATAAAAAGGTTTACATTAGTTTAGTTTTTGTCTTCTTGTCTGACCCCATGTCATTGCAATGTGGTGACAGTGGCACTAAAACAACCCTCCTCCACCCCATCACCACCTGAGCACTGAAACATCCCTCCTCCATCTCATCACCTCATCTTATCACCACCACCACTACCAGTGTCTAAGCTCCTATATCCAGCGCTTCAGCAGTTTCTTCAGCTTAAGACTTTTTCATAACATAACAGAGAACAAAATTACAGACAAACTCTGTCTGGTGCAAATATCAATACTGCAGTAATTACAGATCATTTAAATGCCTGAATATTATGGAAAAGTATGCCAACATTTGTTTCAGTAATTCAGTTCAAAGTGAAAGGCATATAATATATTTCAATTCAGCACACACCAAGTGACATTTTTCAAGCATTTATTTATCTTATTTGTGATAATTATAGTTTAGAGTTAATGAAAAAACAACATCCAGTTTCTCATAAAAATACTATATAAATTATATAATCGTGACAATTAAAATAAATAAAATAGTTTTACTCTGTGTGAATTATTATTAATATAGTCTTTGAACTGAACTACTGAAGTCAATTCACTTTTCTACCATATAATGCAGGACTCTATAGCCACTGTTCTATTGGGAAAGATAAGCCTAAGGCTTGTGTTATGTTTTTTCTAAATCCAGCCTCTCACCACATCATTCAACCTTAAACACAGCAAACAGTAGGCTTAGAATTGTATGCACAATGCATAAGAAGCAGTAAAGCACTGCTTTCAGATAAATTAAAGGATATAAAGAAAATAAATAATACAAAACCACGTGAAAACAGGTTGTGAACAGGGTAAAAAGAGAGAAAACTGTACGCAGAGACTGGGGAGATGCAGAAAGTCCAAAAGGAAAAGCAATAATAATAGGAGGCCAGTGGAAGCAGCCAGTTTGGAGAGAGCTGAGCCAAAGGGTCAGTGGGTTCCTCCAAACCTCAGCACAGGCTCAGGCTCAGAGAGAGAGGAACGAGAGACCAGAGGAACTGAGGAACAGAGGAGGGATGTTGATAAACAAAATCCTCTCATTTGGACCAGTCCTGGGACTCTGGCCTCCCTTAGTGCCACAAACTCCAATTTACAAAGACCTACAAAATATTCTAATAAACATATTTTAAGTCATGTATTTATATATTCTATATTCTATATGTATTTATATATTAGATATTTATGTATATAATGTATGCTTTGTATATACACGTATACATTTGACTTGAATGTAGCTTTTTGCTGCAGCCTTCCACAGTATGTTGTATAGCCAATGTTAGCAGGTGAGAGCATGCACACTGCCTGCGTGACACTCGTCTGCAGCACTCCAAACGTCAGGGAAGCGTCACTGAGTAATACATAAAAAATTTACTTTTATTGTTTTATTCATATGAATGCCATCATCAGCAGTGATGAAGAGTGACTTCGTCTGCAAAAATCTAATCTAATGCCTTGTTGCACAGTCTGGAAATATAACTATGAATGTATATGTAGTGTGTACTGACAGCTACATTACTTATAAAAGTGACTGGAACGCCTAGCACTTTTTCACTGCTCGCTCTCTCTCTACATTTGTATGGCATTATGGGAAACATGTGAGTGCCTGCCTCACTTTCGCATCTTTAGTCTTCCTCCTCACCTCCTCGAGTTGTCCGCTTGGCAGTGTGTCCCCAATGTGCTGTGAAGCCAGCAGAAGTTCCCTCGAGTAGTCAGAGCCCACAAAAGGGGGTTGAGGCAAGCTCTGCCCAAAAAGTTCGTTGACCACCCAAAACTGCAGCAACAGTGTAGCAAGTAGCCTCATGGCTCTATTAGAAGTTATTCCCATTATGTTTACCTGCAGAAAATACTCCGACTGGGCTCATAGCTCGATTAAGCCCTCTGTGGATTTCTCACCTCTGTCGGAGTGTAGTGTACACAGCAGAAGAGTGAACTGTATGACTGTCTCCCTTGCACTGATGGTGCGTTCATGTGGTCTGGGAATTTAGATGTACTGTTGAATGTTTATAGCACTAAATGCTCATAAGTAGTAGTAGACAGTTGTCACACATCACTACGAGAACCAAAACTTTATAGAGCAACGTGTCACAGCCAAAAAAGGACACAAGTTATGCGGAAGGCGCTAAACAATTGCAAATATCTTGCAGTTGTAAAACAGTTGAAATTATAGCTGTTATCTATTTTTACTCTCCACTCCTTGAGTAGATAATAATGTCCAAATACTGCTTCAGTTTTCACTCCGTTGCTCATCAACAATAACAGTCACACTGCAATCTCTATTTTGCAATTAAAATTTGTGACCTTGTACTATAATCACTATGTTCATCATTATCTCTGTAACCTGTTGGACCTCAGACAAGTATTGAGGTTTGAGTCCCTGCATGTTTCCAACTCATGGCTTAACTAAAATGTCAAGGTATAATTCTCAAGCTGAATCTTCTGTTCAGAAGCTTTTTAGGATTTGCCCAAACTCTGTCAGCAACCACACTTATTCCTTTACACGTGGGGCATGTGGCATTACTTATTGCTTACGTTGTACATATATTAAAATAAAATAAATCATAAAGTAGCGTTTATTTGGCAGGATGTGTCCTCATGAGTAATTTCACTCATAGTCACTAATAAATAGTATGAAGGGCTTGTTGTCTACTTCTAGTAATTAATCAGTCCCTTGTCATATCAGAACATTAACAAAATGACCTTAAAGTTATGCATTTCAAGGCTATTTTCCCTTTTAAAAAGTTACACACTTTTTGGAAAACTAAATGAAGTTTACAGGACTATTACATTTTTATCATACTGCAGAAAAGTGGACATTTAAGAGGTTTGAGACCAGTTGAGGATCAGCAGCCGTTACATGTTTTGTTTTCATTAAGAGCAAGTATCAAAAGAAACCTTTGGTAACATGAATCCACATCTGCAGCCAAAGTTGAGATAATTTTACAGCTCGGCAGCTGACGGTGATGATCATCAGCCGCTGGTGTGTAAACCAGACAGTGGCTCACCTCCAGAGTCTAACATAAGTATAAACAATATTATCTTGAGACAGTCTTTAACTATCAGCTCTCCTCAGTAGCCTGGACTCTGCGCATCCAGCATTGGGTTTGACAATCTTTGTTTGTCCTACCTTACACTCTCCATTCACACACACGTCCAGAGAGTCGTCGCGACAGGGCGTCCCGTCCACCACAGCCGGAGCGCGCTCAGTGTAGAAGTTGTATCCTTCCGCCAGACAGTTGAGAGAGCAGGGCTTCATCCCACCTGCACACACACAGGAGACAAGAGACAAGGAATATATTAAAGGCAGATGTACAAAAAGGCATCACAACCGCTACTAAAAACATATTAAGCCATCAAGCCTGCCCAGCCACCCTTATTATCTTATTCTACTTTGTATACAAAAAAGCAGTCTGGTCCCTGACAATTCAATTTTCATTTAGACAGAGATAACCTACCTAGGGACAGCACCAACATAAGCAGAACAGCACAATTTAAAATGTATAAGCAATCATAGACTCTGCCCCTAAATCCTAATTTATTTCATAGTTATGTTTTATTTTAGTTTAGTATTGTGTTAATTACTATTCCCTCAGTGTGTAGTTAACAAAAACATACTTCAAAACAATATTAAATCTGGATATGCACTCTGGAACATGTTGTACAAGTGACACTGGCTAAGTGCACTGAATTGTAACCTAACAGTATAAATAAAGAACAGACTGTGAATTGTCTGTCGTCACAAAGGTTCAAAAACATGCCTCCAAGATCTCCAACAGTAAATAATCATTATAAGAGGCATTATTCCCCTGTGTCATGTCAGGCCAAAACTTTTATTCTATTACATTTAAGTTCTTACAGACCAAACCAGCAGCTTGAGGCTACAGTGATGATGCACTTTGGCACAGTTATGGTTTGTGACTTTTTGTGCCCAGTTGAATACAACAAACTGTAATGACATGTTTTCTGTCAGTCATCTGTCAAATAAAGCATAAAAAATAAAAAATATTCCTTATAAAACAGCCCACTTCCAGTTCATACAAGCTCAGAGAGGATCTTTTCTTTGGGGAAGACACGGAATCAGCCCAGCGTACCTCCATGACATCGTTCCAACAGTGGATATTTTATTACCCTGCAGCTCCTGGCCAGTATTATTTTTTACAGTCTGACTCTGATGTCATGCAAGTGTCCCCAGAGCCACAGTCTGAATAGACAGTCTGGTCATTAAACAACAGTCAAAATTTGAGAGTAATTTTTAAAAGGTGCATCAAAGCACCAGAGGTTAGTTAGAGGAGAGTAAGCAATAGAGTAATGTGATTTTTTTTACAGCAGGGGTTTTCAAGTGGTTCGATTAAGGAACCCAGTTTTACCCTGATTTCATAATAATCTGTTTATCATAATTGTAATTTTATAACCCTTCTTCTGCTCTGTGCAGGATCAGCTGGGTTGAGCAGCAGGTGAAACACAAAATGTTTACAAAAATGGTCTCCTAACATTTATAGTGGTCATCATAATGACCAGTGTTCGACAGAAAATAAACGGCAGTCCTGACGACTCCAAACACGGTATCTTCCCACTATTTATCATGCTTTTACTGACTACTGGTTTCTTCAGTATTAACTTCTTTCTTCTTTGAGCCTGATTTACTGACTAGTTTCACTCTTGGTGTGGCCTTTTTTTTTACATTTTATGATAAACTTGTTACTGAATTTGAGAATTATGAAGAGAATAGTATTAAATATGCCAACTGATGTGTATTGTTGTGGCTCCTACACATTGTTTTTGGGATAACTGTAACTCCTAAATTGTGGGTCAGGACTTGGAGTGGATCATGGGAAGGCTGAGTAAAGTTTTAATACTGAGTCATAGACAGAAATTTAAATGTTGTTTTAATGCCATGAACAATCAATACAGATTTTAAAATACATATACTAAAAAGATCATGGTAAAATAATATAGAAAAAATTGAAGTTATGTAAAACGTGAGTAAAGCTCAGGGATAAAATTGGGATGCACAGTCAGATTGTTTGAGATCTACTAATGAAGTGGTTCTCCAACTGTGGTACAGGTACCATTGGTGGCGCACAGACTTTTTCTGGTGATACTCAGAAGTCTTTAGCAATTCAAGTCCTTATTAGAGCAAGTTTTATCCCTGTTTTAGTTGGGGGCTAGTCCAGATTTAGATCTGGGTCAGTCCTGATTTAGTCCTGGTTTAGATCTAGTTCAATCTTGATTTAGTCCTCGTTTGGACCTGATTTAGTCCTTTTTTGTTTGGCAGAGGTAACAAAAACTAAATTAGGACTAAATTAGGGCTGAATGTTTTCGGCGGCATTGATTTGTCTGTCTGTTTGACTGATAGCAACATAACTTGAAAAGTTATGGGCGGATTTTGATGAAATTTTCAGTAAATGTCAGAAATGTAATAAGGAACAACTGATTACATTTTGGGGGTGATTCGGATCACCATCTGGATCCAGGAATTTTTTTTAAAGGATTCTTTACTAATGGGAGCTAATTTTGCCATTACAGCTTCGAACTAAACAAATAATTCCCAGAATCATTGGCAAATAATTACAAGATGACATCATGGTAGATGTTATAATCTGACATAGTTTGACCCAGATCACATTGATATTCTGGTTCTGGTGATCCAGAACATTCTAAATATAGGGGGTACATATAAAATTGAATATTGCAAAGTAAAAAATATAACTGCACACTTGCAAATAATGTCAAATGAAAGGTGAGTTTTTTCTCTTTCAGTAGTATGTTCACAGATTTGATGTGTCTTTACGATACTTGAGCTGGATCTGAGCTTTTAGGGGTTTTACTTAGATGAGTGACCCTATGGCTTGTCGGAGGTCTGCGCTCGCCGAGTGCTTCTACTCAAGTCCTCGATTAGTCCTAGGTTAGTCCAGATTTAGACGCATTTAGGTTCATTAAGGATGGCGTTTAGATGGTTTATAGTTCCGTTTTTTTATGAGTAACTATTCCATTATTTCACTTCTGTCCCCTGCCTTTTCCAGTTGATATGAGCATGTACACAGTTGCGCGGGCAGGGTCTGTCATTCATTCACGTTTGAGAGGCTGCTGACATCAGTTTGTTTGTCCTGGCCACAGTTGAGGCAGGTACAGCGTGTGCCGGCAGAGAGGCCCATAGACAGAATATGTGCTGGAAGGACCTACAGACAATAAAGCGGTTAGACTGTAAAAAACTACAACTCCCATGGTGCCTTTCTTTGGCAGGACACAGTGTGTGACTGTATGTCTGTTTCGGGGAGTGGTGTGAGAGGTGTTATGTGGATTGGAATAAATCTCAAGAGAACAATGCCAAAGAAAACATGCAAATTATTAAAAGAAAACAGTTTGTCACATATTTTGGTTAATTGCTTTACACTTTGTGGAATAAGGGCTCCAACATTTTTATTTTATTTGACTTGACTTAACTGTAATGGCTTTTTATTAAATATCACCATTGTCAATATGTACTGCTGTCATGTGTTTGACTAAAAATTACATCACTCAAACTTAGTGATTAAATCTTGAATACTAAGCCGTCCAAAGACATGCATGTGTAGGTTAAATGCTGAGAATGTAAAGAATGTAAATTATTGTCTGTCACTGGTCCATCAAAGTACCAGTGATTGGTGAACTGCTACTCATGCCCTTTGCAGCTCCTCTCATCTGCCAAAGATATGCATGTGTTGGTGAACTGGTGAATCTATTGTAGGGGTATCAGCCCTGCAACTAACTGACTAACTGTCTAAAGTCTACCCCACCTAAGACCCATAGATGACGGCTATGGGCTTTATTAATGATAGCAACAGATTTGATAAAGTGAGTTAGTGCAATATCAAATTCAGCTAAAAAGCACAAATACACAGTTTGTACATTTCTTATTTACACATTTATGTGACCAAAATGTCAATATGATTGCAATATGTAGCTGCAAAGAATAGTTCATAGTGGACCTTAGCGCTAGGTTAACTTTGAATTGTGTAATATTGTTTTGAGAAAGTATAGAATGAAATCAGAGGGTAGTTGAGGGGGATAGAGTTGCAAAGATAATTTGAGGTGAGTTGGGGCTGAGGAGGACAGGAGGGAAGGGCGTGATCCCGTCTAAACTCGGGGCAGAGTCTGTGGCACAGTTCCTATTTTAACAGCTGCAAGGGATTTCCAGTGTAAAATCAGCTGACCTGATGAAAGGAGCGCTTGTTGCCTGAAGTTGGAACTGGTGGGACAGTCGTCTCTGTAAGCCATTATGTTATTGGAGAACTAGATTAAAGTCAGTTATGTCGTTGAAACTATTTATCTTTCACGTCGTCCGGTGCAGAGATCATCTAGAGCAAATATTTTTTTTGCAAAGCATTGTGGGAAGTGTATCAGTCTATGCAGCAGCATCTGTAGGACAGAGCACAACAAAACAACTGGTGCTTTCAGGACTTCTGTTTGTCTACTGCAATTTGTTCTAGATTTACAACTGTATTCTCTCATTCTGCTCCTAATGTTTCTCTTTTATCAATGTTAATGGTTGTAGAATTTGAAAATCGTTACGTCCTTGGTATAAAGGCCTCTGAGTTTTGAGAGAAGTCCATAGATATTTTATAATTATGAAATGCATCACTGTGATCAATATAATCCATTACCTACTGCAGATGTGAATACCTGCGCTCAACCAACAGCATATTGTAATAAGAATCATCTGTGAATAAATGGAAAAAAATAAGTCTCAACTATCATTATTATTAATAAAAGACAGGTGTACAATGCATGATAGAAGCTTTGGCTGGTCATATACTTGCATACAATGGGCTCTCACATGAGGTACATTCTCACTGGCTGGCTGATCTACATGGCTTGTCAAATTGCTGTCAAATCAGATTCGACAGATACTATGCAATTAGGAAGTGAAACGTGTAATAACATTGGAAAGAACACATCTGTCTGACACTGAACTTTAGTTTGATAGAATTTATTAACATTAGGGGGTATAGCTGAGAGATATGGCCTAAAAAAAAAACTCAGATTTTTTCACAAAAAATTCAATTTACAATTTAAAAAACGATTTGCTCCTCCGTGCCGCTCTGTTTATGTGTGCATCCGCCCTCGGACCTCCGCATCGCACCTCCACGCCGCTGCTGAGAGAGAGAGAAGCTGCTCTGCTCAGAACAGGGACTGACTTTGCAGTGGGGCGCTGTTTGTGCTCCGTCTGACGCCGCAAATCCGAACCAATTCCACACAACTGACGGCACTGTGCCTTTCTTAGGAACGAGTTCTTCCCTGCTCGCTGCCATGTTGTTTGTGTCCCTCTAGTGCATGGAGGGAGGGTGGGCAGGCCTAGCCCCCTATGAACCACGGGAGCACAGAGCACCAGTGGTGGACTTTTTTTTTTTTATCAATTTTTATTAAAACAAATCGACCTGCACTACAAATTCGAATTAATCAAAAAAATCGACAGCCATATAAGGGGTAGGAAAATAGTTAATTTTTTACTTTTTAATGAATCAAAAACAGGCAGTTGTGTTTTGGGGTACTACAGCTTCAAGAGGAGCCTGCAAATTATTGTCTTATTAAAAAATTTAATGTATTTATTTTGTAGAAGTAGCAAAAGAACACAGTCTAAGTTGGTTAATCGATGTTTCTGCCCAAGGGTGTTCTTGTGCAATTAAAATCAATGACCACACAGCTCCTCATTGATGAAAGTGTACTAAGAGCTCACCTCCTCTGTAAGGCTTCCAGGTGTAAAACTTTCCTCGAAAGGGCACACTATCAAAATCCGAGCACTGAATGGCTCTGAAATCCTGTGAACCAAGTGGACACTCCTGCAACACAAAACTAGTTCAACACATGTATATCCAAAAGCTGATGAGTCATGGATTAATGTGACAGTGACAACAATACTTACATCAATGTTGCAGGATCTGAAGCGTTTTCGCTCTCCGAGGCAATACTTTCCACCAATGGTTGGCCTGAAATCAAACAGAAAAAATTTATCCCATCTGACGACTATTTAACTAAAGTCAACCTCCATCAATTTGGCACCAGATCACTGCTTTTACTTTTTTTCAGCATTTTGTCACACTTAGACTATTACAACAACACGTGTCTATTAAAAACATCTGAAAGTCTGCTAAAGATTTAACAAACTTAATGGACCACATTAAATAAGCAAATAAATAAGGCAAGTGGGTATTTTGAGGTAAAACCAAGTCAAAACCTACCTGGGACTATCACAGTGCCTTACGGAGGAGGACACCCCTCCTCCACAGGTCCGGCTACACTCCTCCCAGGGGGACCATGCCCCCCATCCCCCGTCGATGCCCTCGGGACGAGTCCCATAGGCCACACAGACTCGCTTGTAGCACCACTGCACCACATAAATGCAAATTACATTACACAAAAAAAGACAGTCCAGCTCTTCTAAATTGTACATTACAGTACAAACAGAACTGTGGGATTTTGCTACAATCACACAGCAATTTGACTTAATATTAATGTGTAACTTTCTAAACTGGGGCACACTACAGTGCTTGTTTGAACTGGAACTAAAATAAACCGTTCTTGAATCTCAAAACAAACTTGGCCTCTTAGTGAAGAGGGTCTGGAACCCCTTCAATTCAAACTATTTTACACCAATATTAGTCCTACTTGATCAATAATAATCATGTATATAACACTGGCTTTACCCAAGTTTCTTTAACCAGAGCCGGATCTAACCTTTCTGAGGCCCTAAGCAAGATTCACCTCAGGGGCCCTACTATCAGATGTGTTTGTCTGTCTTAGTCAGTGATAAACAAACGAAAATATCCACGCTAGCTTTTATTTAACTGAATGAATAACCTTTGAATTAAATATTGATTATATTTCACCCAAACCCTGCCTGGACTTAAACATGTTTTATTGAGTGAACTTTTTTTGATGACCTCCGAGTAGACTTCAGTTTAAGCCAACTTTATTTAGGAATATTTACTGTTTAGAACAAAAGTTTTTCCTAAATTAGGCTACTCAGTATTTTACAGATGCACTGTAATATATTTTACACATTAACTGTAATGTAATGCTATAGGCTTCAAATAAGTTAAACATACTATTATATACTATAGCCTATTTATACATTCTGAGACCTTTTTTAGGGCCCTGACCCACCATTTGAGAACAGCTGTACTAATCCAACTTACCCTTACTCTTAACAGATTTGTGTTGTATCAGGACCAGTTAAATATAGTTTGATGGTGATGGCTTCAAATAGCACATCAACACTCACAGAGCTCAGAGAGTTACATTTGCACATCCCATGCCTCTACCTCTGAAAGGATAAGCAGCACCTCGTGAATGTGACTTTTTTTATTTTTATTGAGGAAACTACTGTCCAGATCTCTGTCCTCTGCTAGACTCAGTGTGGAGTTAGCTTAAATCAATTTCTCAAAGTAGCTTGGAGTTCTCTCCTCTAATTAGCGCACAGGAGAGCAGTCAAGACTTGAGAAAGATGTGGGGTGAGAGGGAGAAGAGAGGAGAGGACGCAGCCGCGGGGCCTTAAAACAATGTATTTTTCTGAAACATGCATGATACATAAATTAAACCATAGATTCCCTCACAGCAGAAAAGTGAGAAGCGCACAGGGTCCGTGCTGAGCCACCAGAGAGGGACAAGTGTTGACGTACTGCACAGTGCTCTGGTAGTGTGCCCATGGATGGGTAGGATGGGCTCTGTGCTGTGAGCATTCATGAAGCAATACCCAATCAGAGAACGGTATTTGAAGAGAGATCAGACAGGGCCCCATCTGCCGTAACTACACACTGACGGGCTTGACCACTACTTTGACAGAGAGGAGGGGGCGGGCCCGGCGGGCCCTGCCACAGATGCTGGGCCCTACGCAACTTGCGTAGTCGGCGTATAGAAAGGTCTGGCTCTGTCTCTAACTATGGTTCACTTGGAGCCAAAAAATCCAGACAATCCTAAGCCCAGTCCTATGCTAGGAAAATTTGAAAGAGTTTCACCAAGAAGGCTATCTGGTCTCAAAACAACAGTACCCATGCAAATTACTTGCAACCCCTGATGGAAAGGCAGTAGGCAAAATGGACTTTCTTTGCTATTAGCCCCTATTTCTTTGGTTGCTTAGTTGTATATCCATTTGCATTAGGAAGTAGTTTTGGTAGTTTGTTGCACCCCAGGAGATTAAACTTGAATCAACAGACTAATTCTTGGTTTATAAGAGGATAGCTTGCAATGCTATCTTAAAACAATTCCATAACTCTTAAGTTTCAGAAATATAAGAAAAAGTCATATTCACCCCCTTCTCTATAGTGTTGGTCTGACAGATGGTTCCCTCTGCTGCGGGGATGCTGCTGGTGATGCAGCGGTTGCTCTTGCTCATGCACCACAGTTCACTGCACACTTCCTGTCAGTTTGAGACAGACAAAAAAGAAAGAAAGAAAGAAAGAAAGAAAAAACAATGAATCTTAGCCTTGTTTTAGAGAGAGGCTGTCTGTCTCTGTGGTATATGCTTTATACACACACAGGAGATGCCTCTCCTGCTTCTCATCCAACAATGTCTATAACACATGAGAGGTTTTATTGTGTACATATGCTCTGACCACACAGTACTGACAATAACGAGTCTATAAAGCAGTCTGCTCGTCCAGATGTCCGTTCGCTCTGAAGATGCGGCGGTAAAATCTGACCATGCCTAAAGTGAATGCTATTCAGGTATGAGTGCAACACTTTCCTTATAGTTCAATATTAATTGTTTAGTCAACATAGACCAGAATATATATTTACCTTCAATTGAATAACATGAAAATACAGTAAAGTGCAATTTGCTCAATACTTGTTACATAACAGAACTTCCCAGAAAACCAAAAACTGCCCAGTATCACAGGTCAGTGATAACACCACATACAACTGAGGGGAGTTAATATTAAGTGGTAAATATTAATATCTGAAATATCAAAGATATTGTTAAACAAAGTATTGATATTTATCAACATATATATATTTTTTTACTACAGGCCTGGCTAGCTCCCACCCAATCACACTACCAATCACAGTGGGTCAGGAAAAGAAACAAAGGAACAAATGATTATAGTGTAGTATTAACTATATTTATTTTTGAGTATTTATGTGATTTTTCATTTCTGGTGTTAGTTGCTGTAAGCTGTAAAAATGACACGACGAGACAAAGTATAGTAAAATTACTTACAGCATATTTACACTGTCGAGACCTGACGCCATACTGGAAGCGGCATTGTTCATCTGCGTCGTAGGCCTGTCCCGGGGCAGTGGTGGGGTATGTGAACTCCTGCTTTGGGGGAACGTTGTTGAGACAGGAGCCCATACCAGAGCTATGAATGATGTACAAAAAGAGAAACACTGTTTGACCATCAACAGTTTTACTATGAAAAAAAAAAAAAAAAAAAAAAAAAAAACTATGAAGCCAACAGCTGCAAAAGCTAAAATTAGAAGTGTCTAAAGTTGACATTAATTTGTGTCTAAAATCTCCCTCTAACCATTACCATTGAACTCCAAATGCATGTTTCTCCTCCAAACCTCTCATTACCAAAATAAGTGTGGTAGTGCAGAAATCTGACTCACTCCAGGAAGCTGGTGATGTAATCCCTGCTACAGGCCGACCAGATGAACGGGTTGGTCTTCATGGTGATGTGGTCAGCCATGAGCTTGGCTGTCTCCTGACTCCGGGGGCCACAGCCATTCCCAATACCATCATGGTTCATCCCAAAACTACAGCCAATCAAAAAAGAAGGTTTTAAAAATATTATTAGAGTCAAAACATTACTGGATGATAGCAAATTTCTAAACATTTCAAATATGTATTATCAAGGATTTTATTAGATGAGAGTTCATTCATTCATTTTCTACTTGCTCTGCTACTTTGTGCTGATGTGGGGAGGAGAGAAGATGCAGACTTATGTTTGTGTGTGTTTGCTGGCCAGAGGATTAAACCCATAGCCTACTTGCTGTAAGGCAAGTGATCATGATTGGCTTGGACAGTTTTACCTTTTAATGAACTGTAGTAAGCAAAAATATTAAATATGTAAATCTAAACAGAAGTGTGTAAGGCTCTCAGTCTGAATGACCACATAATGGAAGCCTGTTATTAATGGCAACGGTTTTCCTTGTACTTTATGATGAATAGTGACTACAGCCCCAGTAGCTGTGTTTGAGCAAGAATTATAAATGTTGTGGAAGTGTCTCTTAGTCACTGCTATCGTGGTTGGACTTGTCGTTTTCATGTGGGACATCCCACCGCATACAGGCCTGGAGTTAATCTAATGCTGCTCTGTGAAGTCAGAACAATTCATGATGACAATTAGAAACAACTGTGGCTCGCTTTAAGACCAGAGAACTGTGTCTTAGGCTTTGGAGCACAGTAGACCAGACTTAGGACAATATTTAATGTTTTAGTCCAATTCATTTTATTGGACATACAGTATCTAGGGTGTATCCTGCCTCATGACTAAAGTGAAAAAGGCTCCAGCCACCTATACAACAGCATACATGGTAGATAAACATATCCACTTGAGTGTGTCAGTTTTGCTTGTGTAAACCAGGCTAAGTAAGTTAATTACATAAGGCAAGGCAATGCAAGGCAAATTTATTTGTATAGCACAATTTATACACAGAGCAATTCAAAGTACTTATAAATAAAATGATGCCCTGTTCAACACTGCATCCTCTGTAAGACACTGTTTTCAATCTGCACTGACAATTTAGCACCCTTCTTAGTAAATGTGGCCCTGTGTGTATTATGGTTTCAGACATAACATGACTAAAATTACATTAACTTCACCAACCTTTGTACTATGCACTGCCTATATTAGCTCTTACAGTGTCTAGTCCATAATGCACCTTAAGGGCCTGAGTCCTTGAACGAACCTGTGTTAACCATTAGGGACACCGGACCCCAATGGACTGACCATCTGTGCTGAAGTGTATTAGCTCTGTTCAAACACAAACCCACTTTTTTAGGAAATCTGAAGGTTTACCTTAAAATTAACCAATGTGCCGTAGACAAAAACAATAACCTCACTTGATTTAATGAATTCATGACAGAAGTAAACCATGCGTGGAGATAAAATTACAAGTTGTTAAGTGATGCTGATCGGCTCCACCAAGCCAATGAGTTCAACAGCCTTTCCAAGTCATCCGAGGTATCCAAATATAGAAAAAAACAAGTGGCAGAGTATGTTAGCAGACCCATGTGTAACTAATTTTACTGACATATAAATAGTGAAAGAAAACATACAGCTATTATCACTTAGTGAATGGAAATGACTCATGCTGCTGGAGTTTACATGAACTCTCTCTGGGGATGTGGAAATGTAATCTAGGGACAGCCTTTCTCTGAATGAAGGAAAAGACCTGCCCAAATCCAAGAAAAAAGACCCCTCAGCAATTCCTGAAGGGAAACTGTAGAGAGTTTCCAGTCTGGTGGCCTCAGCTCTCACATTTGTCTTTAGAATGACATGGGACTTACACAACACCATTTATAACCACTCCATAAATCCTTTTGGAGATTTGTTTACATTTGCTAACATTTCATTGTTAGCAAGTATAGAAAAAAACATACAACAGTAGGAGTTGTACAACAAACACTAGAGAGGAAAAAATATAAAATCTGTGGATGTTGATGGATGATTGTGTCCAAGATTAATAATAATAATAATAATAATACATCAGTTTTATATAGCGCTTTTCACACAACTCAAAGTCGCTTTACAATTTTGATCTATTATTCATTCACTCCTCAGTCACACTCAGTGGTGGTGAGCTACTTCTGTAGCCACAGCTGCCCTGGGGCAGACTGACGGAAGCGTGGCTGCCAATCTGCGCCAACGGCCCCTCCGACCACCACCAAACACAGCCACACTAACACATTCACACAGGCAAGGTGGGTGAAGTGTCTTGCCCAGGGACACAACGACAGTATGCGCTTCAGATGGGATTCAAACCGGCTACCCTCCGGTTGCTGGGCGAATGCTTAACCCACTGCGCTACCATCGCATCGAAGATTGACAAGAAGAGAAATTAAACAGCCTCATAATTAGAGTAAAAACAAAACAAAACGGCTATCTATTTTCTATGATGCCCGTGTGAGAGGTGTGGCAGCCAGTGTGGTGCTGAAGTGAAAACACCCCCCGCCATCCCCCCACCCCTCTCAATGCGTAATTTATTTATTGTAATACTTTTTTGAGAGTGTGTGTGTGACTTACGTGTGTCCAATCTCATGAGCAATAGTGAAAGCTGTCCCAAGGCCAATGTCCTCATTGATGCTGCAGCTCCTCTCCGGCTCACACATCCCGCCAACAGGAGCCAAACCTATCAAATACACAGAAATTAGGATTCAAATACTTGCTCAAATACTCAAATACTTACTTGCTAAATAAATCCTAGTTACAATTTTACTCTCAGTCATTCACATAACTTATATTCATACATTTACTAATTCATGTACTGAGTCAGATTCATACATTTGTTTGTGTTACCTAGGGTCTCACAGGGCTTGTTCTTTTGGATGCAGATGTCGTACCTGCAGACAGAAACACAAATCAAACAGGCTGTTTAGAGAGGAAACATGCTGTGCGTCAGCTGCCAACAGATACAGCTTCTGATGTAATCTTTTGAAATCTACCATGTAATTGTACTAATTTATGAATCCAAAACATTATTTATGGTCATGCAGATTTTGATCACTTACAACTGCTAGCATATTGTAAGAATGACCTTTGAAAAAAAAAACACAATTTGTAATCTGATTCAGGCTTTACTATCACATATTTGTACTGTAAAGAGTTGGCCACATCACTTTTCTGCAGGTAAAATGTATGACTGCCAAAAAGTTCCTATAGAAAAGTGTCTATTACAGTACAGACTATGCCCATTTTTCATGGGAATAACAGTGGAGATAAAAAACGTGACATTTACACTAGATAATTGTAGGATTAAACTGAAAGTATATCACTTTTTTTCTCCAGTAAAGAATCGACTCACTTCCTGACTATTGAATTAATGGCTTCTGGGGTAAAGAGAAAATGTGTATTTTAGCATTGGATACATCTTGTTGCAGCAGTGCAAAAAATAAATATATAAATAGCAAGATGTTTAATGTTTAACAAGGCAGAAAAAATTGTTGGCTCACATCAGTCTAAAGCTAAACTCAGAGCTAGAAGTTTAAGTAAATCTCTAAACTTGAGTTTGAAATAATGTATTTTGTGGTACTTGGTTCTGCATTACTTTTTTCAAAGTACAATAACAGCAGGCGGTTCCTTATGTTATTTTGGGTGGTGATGGGCTGGTCTTTGACTAGTGTACCTTTAAGGACATACTTGTGACCACAGTGATAGCAGACAGATATAGTTTTACAAGAACAATAGCAGGAAATCAGGGATTGTCACACTGGTGTCTTCTGTCTGGATATCTTCCCCCCGTGTTTGATAAATGAAGTGGTAAAATCAAGCCGTTCTCACCAAAACACGTCTAAAAATGGTGATGACCTTTATGTGTCTGTGTCGTCTCTCCACCCTTCATTTAACTAATAATCTTCACACGATTACAGCGGCTGTTGTATGCTCAGGAAAGTATTTGTGGCAGCTCTGGTCACATTGAGATGACTGTCACCAAACTGTGGCCTTGTTTGCACATTCCTCACTCAACAGCATCAGTGTCCTGTTTTACATTGTTTCCCAGCAGCAGCCTCAGTTGTAGAGTGTGGGAAAATAAAGAGTAGGCAACTTTTGACTTGTGTAAAAAGGTCTAATGTTTAGGTATGACAAGTGTATCCTAAGGCATATGTGTGCAGTCAGTGAGTGCATAGAAAACAATAGCAAGTGATTTAATATTCACCTGCTTTTTACATCCATTTAGGCTACACCAGCTTAAGTCTACAAGTCACTTAACTAGGTTATATTAGACTATATAGGACCTATACTCATGCAGGTTTAAGGACTTGTACTTCCTCATCAGAAATGTAAAAATGGTTGACAAGGTTAGCATATACATTGGTAACAGTGTTGTAGTCAAGTCACCTTGGAGTTCTAAAGTCTGGTCACTAAAGACTGGTCCAAGTCGAGCCATCAACAATTAAATAAAAGACAAAAAAGGTAAAGTCAAGTCGGAATCATGTTATCTTCCAGTGAGGTGCATGTCTTAAAATCAGAATCAGAATTCCTTTATTTTATCCCCAAGGGGAAAATCTTTTTTTTTACTGACATGCAACCTGACAAAGAAATAAAGAAATAAAAGGATATAGAATAAGAATTTACAATATAATAAAAATCTAAATCTTTCAAAATATAATAATGAAACAAGCTCAAGGAACTCAAGGCAATTGCAAATCAAAGTCAAGTCCTCAAAATTATTTTACTTGTGAGGGTGTAATATTGACATCTTGAGGGGAGTATTAGTGTATTTGTAAGTTCAAGTCCCATGTCCTGGTTTGTGAGACAAGGCCAAGTCTGAGTCTGAGCCCTCAATGATTCCAGTTCAAGCTGAGTCATTGTTTTGACTAAAGTCCATGACCTGAGTCCCAATCTCTGATTAGTCAAACTACAAAACATATAATTATGTACACGGACATTATCCAAATGTAATTGAATAAAGTAACAGGCAAAGCCTTTTGCAAAAACATATGAAGGCTTTGGCTTGCTATCAGCCAA
Organism: Bostrychus sinensis; assembly: GCA_020698575.1. Classification (NCBI taxonomy): domain Eukaryota; kingdom Metazoa; phylum Chordata; class Actinopteri; order Gobiiformes; family Eleotridae; genus Bostrychus; species Bostrychus sinensis. The sequence continues at coordinate 9,249,805 of CM036246.1, read as the reverse complement.
TAGCCTTAAATTATACATTAGAGACAACAGTGACATTTTTTCACCACCTGTATGTTTACAAAAAAAAAGTTCTTAATGCAACTTTTAAGAGACTAATAATTGTTGTTTGTCATGTCTTGATTGTGTTTTTAAAAATGACCTAGTCTTACTGAGAGTCTCCAGTACTGTATATGCCTCATACTCACTGCCTCTCCAGATGCTGAGCTCTGCAGAGCAGCTTCAGATAGCGTCACAGAAACAGGACAGAATACATCCCAACTGTCTTGGACTTGGCTGAGTACAAACGTATGAGGAGATGGACTGGGAATGTACAAATTCAGCTTCGAGGAAACACTGTTAACCCTGATTTGACCAATAGATAGTTTAAAGAACATTATTTTGATTTAATGGCCACTTAATGTCAGACTGCATGATTGTGCTTAGTGATTTAAACTTCAAGCTTAAGCACAAATTATATTTATGTTTTTAGTGGAGCTCCCAAATCATTTTGTAATTATCTTTCTGTTTGGAGAAGGCAGATTCACACAATACAAAGTGATGTTGTACGCAAAAGTATAAACAATGAGGATTGAAACTTGTTTTCTCAGTCTCTTTGTCAATAAACCCAATTTGTTATATTACTAGAATATCATAAATATTGCTTTTTGCACATACAAGGATTATAGCAGATATAGCATGAATAGCCATGGAAAATGATGTTCATAGTCAGCTCTTTGGAAAAGCTACCTGCTCTGTGCATTGTCTCTGAAAATCGCTTTGACAATAAGAAAGATGCTTTCTAGTATTTTAAAAACAATATGAGGGAATGGAGGAGAGGACTGCCTGTTAGCTGGAAGGACCTTGTAACCCAGGAATGTATGTGGTGACTTAACTAGTAATTGTCTTGTCCCACAGTTCCTTGTATCCAGACCTACCACCAGTTGTGGTCATTTTAAGGCAACTTGCCATTTTCAGTTCAGAAAACCACTGACAGAACCAGAATAAACCGCAGAGTTAAAATAACATTGCTAATACTGGTCACTGCTAATGATGCTAACATTTATTTGTCCAATGTTTTGCTTTGGCAAATGAGTGAAACTTTCAATGGGTTGTTTTTGGCAGCAGTACTTATGCAGTAATATGGATGTGGTTCATAAATCATGGTTCACCTGTCACATCACTATTAAGTCAATATTATTATGGAGCCTGCAGTGCTGACTGTTGCCATGCTGTTAATAGTATGCTATTACAGATAGCAGGCTAACTAAAATATATATCTGACTTACAACCCTTGACCAATTTGTTTGCCATTTTATTTTAGACCATGCATGTGCAGTGTTTTGATTCTTTTTAAGAAAAACATTTCTCAGGGAGTTTTCAGGACTTTGTTTATTCGGGACAGTATTGCCTTACTACTAGTTATACAGTTTATGACAGATCAAGATTTATTTCGTAGAATAAAGCCTCAAGAGATCATAACGCAGATGAAATTATGTTTTTTTTCTATCTGAAACTAAATAGTACTAAATAGTGTTAGAGTCTCAAAAACAAATCAAATCTATAATATATTTAAAAAAATTTTTTTATTATTATTAAATTTATTAATTTATATATATATATATATATATATATATATATATATATATATATATATATATATATATATATATATATATACACACACACACACACACACACACACACACACACACACACACACACACACACACACACAGTTCTAGGAAGAGGTCTATACATTTTATCCTAAGTCACAGCTAATGCAAGTGTAACTCAAAATGTATTTTTTTATTTATTTGTAGTTATGTGACCCTCTGACCTGGTAATAAGCACAGCTGTGTCGTGGTGTGCAATCCCATTGTCTGGTATGGCATTTCCATAACTGCTCCGGTGCTGGATGGACTTCTGCCACTTACAGAAGCTGTCCAATGACTTCCCTGCATGGTGGTTGATCTCTAGGGTTGGCTGGTGAAGACAAGAAGAAAAACATGCACTCACAACACTGGGTTTACTGTGTTTTTGTACCACTAATAAAACTTCAATATCAGTCCAATACTAACAAAGACTAATATTTTCTATTATTACAAGCACACAGTGAGGAGAGAGAGGCGGCCTGCTACACTGACCGCAGCTGGAAAGAGCTTGTAAGCCAGGAATGCCTGCGGTGACATAACTAGTAATTGTCCTGTCCCGCAGTTTCTCGTTTTTGGGCCCACTCCTGGCTCACGTAGCTGTGCCATTTTTAAACTAGGAAACCAATGATATACTACGTTCATTCATGTGCCAACTTCTTTGAGCCAGCACTAATATTAGCCATTAATGGCACTAACATATAGATTTCTTCACTCCACCAGATGATACTCGAGTGGTAAATTATGGTCCTAAATTGTATAGTGTACGGATGGTTTGAAGCATAACCTTTCTCCTATTAGACAACTATAAAAGAAACCTCAAAAACCATGCAATTCAGTCTGCTTCTTCTGTCAGATCACTCAAAGTTCAAAATTACCAGGTCTGTCTGCCCACATGCTGTTAATAGTTAGCAAATAGGGTCACTACAGTGGCTTGGTCATCTCCTGTTCGCTTTTGAAAAGGTCGTGCACTTTTAATAACCTGAGGCCTGTGGTGAAGTGTGGATTCTTTCCCTTACTACCATTTCCTAAATCTGTTCACTTGATTTATTTTGGAGAAGACTGGAGTAGCCAAAACCTGTACTCAAACACTATTGACTGGAAATAAAAAAATACTTCTTTTTAGTTAATAGACTACTACAGCCCTGCGACAAGCTGGCCCCTGTCCTGGGTGTACCCCGCCTACGGCCCAAAGTTACCAGGATAGATTCCAGTCACCCGCGACCCCTAACTGGAATAAGCGGAAGAAAATGAATGAATGAATGACTACTACAGTACTTGGTATACATCATGTTCATTATGTCATCTTCTTTTGCTACTTCTTATTACTGTTATAGGTCAATGCACCCTGTCCCAACAACTGGGATGGGCCTTAGACAGGGTAGAGCCTGGACTATAGCCAGTTAGTTGGAGGACTTACACGGAGATAGACTATATGGACAGACAGCCATTCACACACATTACGATTAGCTCGGCTGGTAGTGCTGTGGTACATATACAAGGCGAATACAGCCTGCCTCAGTGTCGCGAACGCTGACAGTTTGCCAAATGTTTCTCCCTGCTCTCTCTCCAACTTTTTACAACTCTGTCCAATCAATAAAGCATCAAAATGGCCAAAAAAGACATTGGGGGCTATCTTGCTAACTGGCGCATGTCTGATCTTGGCGCAGACATACCCCCGCCAACGTGGGGGTGTGGTCCGGCACAGGTGAAGTGTGTTGTGAGGCAGCCTGCTCTAAATCTGGGGTGTGGTGTGGAGCATAAAAAAAAACCTCAATGAGCAGTGTTTTTAAAATAATAATAATAATAATACATCATTATTATTATTATTATCATTATTATTATTATTATTATTATTATTATTACAAAAAGAAAAATAAGAAGATTAAAGAATGCAGCACAGGCGACATATTGAGCAGACTCTAAAGTTCACATGAAGCTGCAGGTGGTTGTTTTTTGCCTTTCCTCTGCATAAAAGTATCCAATATCTGACACAGTTTACATCACAGCAGCGAGCAGTCCTCATCCAAATCTCTAAGGTCACAAAGGAGGTGCTCATGTAGCCTGTCCGTGCATAAATCCAGCTTAAATATCCTTATTCCTTAGGCTATGGTAAAGAAGGGTTCAGAAGAGCAGGGTACAATCCAGTACCACACAAAAGGCAATAAGAAATGGCAGTTCATTATTCTGCCATTTTTTTGTTTTGTTTTGTTTTTTTTATCTCTCTCCGTGTCCGTATTCTGCCGTAGGCCGTCATCATTAATTATCCACACCACAGGCTACATCGCAGGCTCGTCCGCTGGCGTTCTTTCATCCACAGGCATTTTTTTTCGTGGTACTGGATTGTACCTTGCTCTTCTTAATCTGTCTTGAAAGTACCATACAGAATAAGGCTATTTTAAATGCTGCATTTACGCACAGATGAGGCTTCCTTTCTGACCTCAGAGTTTTGGATGAGGACGGCTCACTGCTGAGATGTGTAAACTGTGTTGGATATTGGATACTATTATGGAGAGGAAAGGCAATAAAGTTTTTTTTTTCATGGTTTACACCACGCCCCAGATTTAGGGCAGGCCGCCTCACAACACACCTCACCTGTACAGGACCACGCCCCCACGTTGGCGGGGATCTGTCTCCGCTAAGATCAGGTGTGCGCCAGTTGGCAAGATAGTGCCCATTGTCTCACTCATTCATTCACTCGGTTAGATGTGTCAATCCACACATGCATGTCTTTCGACAGTGGGGGCAGCCGGAGTACCCAGAGAGAACTCACAGCAGCACTGGGACTCAAAACATAAAAATCACAGGTTGGCCGACATAGGGATAAACCTCCCCTTGAAAGAGTGCTAAGCACTCTGCCACCATGCATCACAACTATGCTCCAGTGAAACATGATGTAAAATACTCACTTCTAAAATAAAGCAATAATGTCTAAATCGTGCATTTTTATGTAGATTCTATGCACTTTGATTGGTGAAAAGGAATCAGATGACCAAGACAAACAGTGGGCCAAGCTATGGTTGAAATCTGTAAAAAACATAAAAATATATTTTACTAACCAACAGTAATTAAATCAGGATTGACTGGATTAAAAGCTAACATTGATAGTGCCATTATTGGCCTATTGTATAAATTAAGTAAACCTGAAGTTTTTTTGGTGTTATATTTTGAATGAATGCCTTGGTGAGAGAAGTCACTGTTCTCAGTCACAAAGTAGCTCCATATCAAGGCACAACACTGCTCTCATTCGCTGACATTTTCAGCATTTCCTGGTCGTCTCTTCCTCATCTCCTCAGATCCTCCAGAGTCCCCTTTCATTACGACTGACACTCTCAGGCCCCTTACTCCGTCTGACCAGGAGAGGCCGAGGGAAGAGTTTAAAGCCAATCATTTGACACAAACAAGGAGCTCTGACAGTGATGTGATTTGAGCTAAAAGCCCTGAGACTTATAGAGTCAGGAACGAGGAGAGGACTAATGGTTGCAGTTAAAATGTCAGTTTACCAAGATGCATCTGATGAGCTCAATATAGAAATTTCAGATGATGCCTCAGAACTTTAACAAGTGTAGATAGATGTGAATGCTACACATGACCAGGTCAAAACGCTACATAGCTTACTCTTCGTACAGAGAAACACAATAGTATTTTTGCAAACGTTTCACCAATGTACACTAGTTGTACTTCTGTAAATGGAAATCTAGTACATTGATATGGTCATGTATACTCTGGCTTTTAGAATTATGACTTTCACAATAGAGGAAAGTGGGGGCATGGTGGCAGATCTCTCTGGGTGGAGTCTGCATGTCCTCCCCGTGTTACCGTGGGTTCACTCTCGGTACTCCAGCCTCCTCCCACCATCGAAAGATATGCATATGTTAGATAAATTGGTGACTTTAAATTGCCCATAGTGAATGAATGTTAGAGTGAATGGTTGTCTGTCTGTCTGTCTGTCTGTCAGTCTGTGTATGTCAGCCCTGCAACAAACTGGCCACTGTCCAGGGTGTGCCCCACCTAAGGCCCATAGTTACTGGTATAGGCTCCAGTACCCGCCACCTCTAACAGGAAAAAACAGAGGAAGATGAATGAATGAATATGGGAAAGGCCAAGAGCCTTGTCTCTGAGAGGCCATATTGGGGCTGACTAGTATTATGATTTTGGTAACTAAATTTGAAGGTGATCCTGTGTATTGTAAGTATGTTGTTATATTATATGTACAAAACAGAGAATATTTCAGTAATTGAGAGTATTCACCTGGTCTTCCATGAGCAGAATGAGGCGCGTCACCACGATGTTGACTGCGTTGCCCAGGCTCGAGTCCTGGAACAGTTTGGCAACCTGACCTCCAAGGAAACAAGAAAAGACCAGTCTTAAAAACAAATGAGGATACTGCACATAACAAAATGTACTTATTTTATGAAGAAGACAATAAAGCTTTTGGAAGTACATTAACTTTGTTGAGTTATATTTGAGACTGAACATTTCTGGGCACCACTGTGTTTGTTAAACAGGTTGTCCCTCCAGGGCAACAATAAAGAAGGTGCTGTAGAACGAAGGGATATGATCAGCACTGGGGCCATGAAATGCTGCTGAAATCTACACACTGTTTCTTTAAAGCAAAAGGCCTTCTGTGTTAGGACATAGTACAAGACATTTGTAACATGATGCTGTACATTTCAGCCCTGCTATGTCACCTGCAAAAAATGTCTATAACTTCAAAGAACCTATCCAAACTTTTTTTTATGCAATAGAGACTTATGTAAGTCTTGCAAGAGGTGTAAAGCAGCACATTACAAGTGTTAATGATTATTATAAAACTTAACAGACCAACAGTAATAAAAAAGCTAGAGTTAAAAGCCACCAGCTCTAGTAGACACTTGTCATTACTTTGTCTGGCTCACTTTGCTCTGCTGCTACACAGACACTGCTGCTCTGTCTGCTGCTCTGCTCAGGATACAACCTGCTCTGTGACAATAGCAGTAAAGCAGCCCTTCATTAAATACATACCAAATGCATGTGTGCAACGGTTTAAGTGATTAAGCGTGTGTGAAGTGATCTCCACTGACAGAAATAGGGCCGATGATGACATACAACCTTAAACTGTCTGCTAAACCACATGCAGATCCCGGGAGGAATAATGTGTTTTACACGTTTGTTTTTATTTCTCTATACGCCTAATTATCTCCCCCCAAAAATCAACACAATCTGTCAATTTGACACATGTTGGAAACATAAATGTATGATTAATAATAAGCATTAGTCACAACTATCAAGTTAAAGCTGCTTTTATAATTGGCTCGCTTCCAAAAACACAAAATGTCTATATAGTTAGTGTGTGTTTAGGAAAATAGGGCTTGATACAGTGTCAAGTGTCAAAGTGTGAAACATTAATGTGTTTCATTAGAGAGATACCAAAACACTGCCATGTCTTGAAAAATTAAGTTGGTTCTGTAGATAGGCTTGAAGATGAGTTTAGTGTGCTTTTGTGTTAGCCTGCATGTAACTCTGACCTTTCATTGTGTTACCACTTATCCAGACAACTGTTAGATTTGGTTTGACCAAGTAGAAAGACAGTTGACCCAGACCCAGTAGACCCAAGCCTGAAATATAAAGCATTTTCTTCTCTTGATCATTTACAACTGCTCAGCTACAACAGATGTCATAAGGCTTCAGCTAAAATAAAAGTGCATAGAAAACTAACTCAACATCATTTGTGTGTATAGATCATCTTACAAATTTCTGTCCAAGTCAGCACTTATATTACAATGTGTCACTGGGGAATGACATTTTGTCCAATTGCCTTTGATTAAATTGGGAATGACAACCAGTGTTTAGCAAAGCAAAATTTGGATTATATAATAAAAATGGTCTTGATCAAACTGTGTAATTTTGTATCGAATGGTAGGCAGTGCTGTTACATACAGTATCAGTTCCAAGTCTATGGCTCAGTTGCCTTCACATCATCTTGCACAGAAGTTTCATTTGTCTGAGAGCATATTAGGAACTGCACATACCACAGTGAATGGAAATGTCTTGTAATTGCTTCACTGGCCTATTATGGATATTATAGCTATTATTAAAGCTACAGGGCTGATTTATGCAATTATGTGAAAACAAAAAAAGTATTTAATGTATGTTTTGTGCTGTAAAACTTACAATATTCATGACAGCCAGGATGTACTGTTCAATGTCCCTTCGTCCGTGGTATCCCACCATCATCTTATCAGCCACCACCAGAGTCTCCACGTATCGCTCTCGACTCACAGAGCGCTTCAGAGGGAGCTGGCCTCGACCAACATGATGTGGTGGGGTCTTCAGAGTCCTCTGCCACCATGCTGCGGTCTTCATCGGCTTCTCATCTAATACAAATGGTAAAAGGAAAAGTCTGTTAAGCCTGACATGCTAACGAATAATATGCAAAAAAAAGAGGTTGAATAGTTACATGGCAGTTGGTACAGCAGGGCAAGCAAAATTCAGCCTTGTACCAATCATAATAAACTACTTGGCTCTCTAGACTAATATAATGTTTTTTCTACACAGTTTGATAGTTACTATTGATTTCTATAGGTTTATCATATCACAGGCAAAACATGAGAGCCTAATTTTATCACAGAGCTTTTGAAAACTAAGGAGTCCTTTACCTGGAAGAGATGCAAAACATGTTTAGTCAGTAGTCAATCACTCAACCAAAATTCTGAAAATGAGCAGCAGCCATTTTGGAATGACTTTACTGCCTTGTATATGTGGATGCTTTTTAAAATTTTATTTGTCAACAGATGGTTTCCTGAACATACTTTTGCTCCATCTCAGCAACGCCCTGCAGCACGGACTCGGTCACGCCCAATCACAACTGGGATCTCAGACCAAACCACCATATACGACTACTGGATGCTATACAGGTCACACATCCACTTACTGCTCCTACTAAAAAGAGTAGAATTAACTCCTCTCTCACCAATGACTCCGCAGGACTGGCCCTTGTACTGGTGGCGCAGGGAGGAGCGCTTGTAAACCACGTGGGGGCGCCCCTCTGTCCTCTCCGCTCTCTCTGTCCTGGTGTCATTGTCCGGAGATACTAGAGGCTCGATCAGATACTCCTCTCCCCCAGCCACAATCACCCCCTGCTGCAGAAACACATACATAGAGCATAAATGAATACATCAACAATAACATCTCTAATGTGTTGTGCTCAGAGTGAGCATCTCCCTTCCTTTCACTGCGGCAGATTTCAAAGTCTATCTAATCCCATAATGAAGTTAGCGCTGCTCTTCTGGACACACTAACAGTAATTACATGTGCAGCTTATTAACGCTTTGTGAACACAGTTGTTATTGTAGGACCCGCTGTTTGTAGGGAGACATACACAGACACATTCAGGGAAAATCCTTTGTGCTGCACAATTAGGACTATCCAGTCAAGTGGTTCGGAGGGGAACCAGCTTTGATCTGAGTTTAGTGCATCAACACAATGCTGCCAGTGCTGAGGTGATGTAATGTGAATGGGTTGTAATGAGCTGCTCTACTAATAGGCACAACAACAGTACGTGCCTTTGGAAACCTCGTCACGTTCAAGTGCTTCCTTAATGTAGTGAAAGTTTTTCCACAGTGACTAACAAGACAACAAAGTAAAAACTGTTGCATCCCTCGCCAAAAAACACTAATTCATCCAGACACCAATTTATGCTAGCACATTCAAATACATTAGCTTTTTAGCTCCTGTAATTCAGAGTTCTACATCATGCCGGGTTGCTGCTTTAACAATATACAGTATGTTCACACACAGTGCTGCCATCTGGTGTTTATCAAACTAGTGATTCATAAAAATGTCAAGAGCACATATCATCCCTTTAAAGCAGGCCATCACTCATTGTCGTGTGCTTGAAAAGACATGTGGCTGCCTCCTGATACAAACTACAGCTTCTAAAGCCTGAAAAAGACCCCAGACTAACCCACAATATGTTGAAATATTATTAAAGAAAGTCTCATAAAGATGATCATTTATTGTACACTAAAACCTATGTATTAAGCTGTCTTTGCTGCATCTAAGGCTCTCTTTAAGACACTAAATAACTCCTGGCATCACTTGCTAATGCTTAAGACAGGTGCCCTGTTTCTACAACACAGGGTAACATTAGACTTAAGATAACATGACATAATCTATACTCTGAATGCTCCACAACATTGTCTAGACTTCACAACCTATGGGGGCTGTGCGCCGCAAATTCCTTCATTTATAGAAAAACACCCTTCTGACAGGAGAGCCCCAGACTATACAATGTGAGTCCAGGTGTGAGCAGGTGTGAAAATAAGGGCTATTTCAAATAAAATGTACATTCTTCACTCATTCTAACATGTGCAGCTGAGCACTATGTTTTGAATGCCAATGCTGAGAGGAAAGCCTGTATTTTAACTCAGTGGCCATAGTGTAGGTTTAAGGACTGAACAAATAGGTATTATGCAAGTAAGGTCAATAATTGTGTCACCAGAAAAACTTGACAGCTGAAACCACCACAAAAACGCATGGCAGCAGTCACAAAACAAAGACAATGCTAAGTTGTGAGTTCAAAAGGTGGCCAGTAAGCAGAACTCAATTTCATAAAGCATTAATAAACCACATCAGTGATTCTCAACAGGTGGTCTGGGCCCAAAAGTGGGTTGCGGGAAGGTTGAATATAGTTTTCATCATATCTTAAAATATAGTGTTAAATACAGATTTTTAAATATATGTGCCATAATGGTTACAGTAAGTAGGTTCTGTAAAAAGGGGTCACAACATCGACACAATCAGACCAGTGTAAAACCACAGCTGTAGGTCATTTCTATTGAGTAAAGACACCAGCTGCAGTCACAGTAGTGTATTCATAGAAGCAATTCAGATTTACCAAAATAAGTAAGGACACAGAGAGACCACAGAGAGAAAACATGTCAGCCGGCTTAAGATGACAATGTAGTCCATAAGATTTACTGTCATTAATGGCACAGACATTAAGTTTTTGAGAGAGTTCAAGTTTAAAATAAAACTCTCCTCCTCTCGTATTATACAGTATATTCGTGTTTTATTTTATTTAGTGTCTGATTTGCGCTTTGCTTTTTTTTGTTGTGGTATAAAATGTTTGGAGGCAGCACTTAAATCGATATCTTTCCAGTTGCACTTGTCACTGCTGTTATTCCTTAACCATAAAGACGTGCATGAGCTTGGGCTCAACCAGTAAAAATGTCCCTTATGTGAATTGGACCATCCTTCTTTGTTCTGAGCGTGTGATTTGTCAAAAAATTCAGTCCCTGCTCTAGTTCCCCTTCCATCAGAAACACTTTACAATAAATCCCAGATTAGGTCTCAGCGTATCATTTTATTCAGAGATGACTTTTATTATAGTGCTATTGACGGAGTAGTAAGGTAACATACTTTGATGCCTAGCCTCAGAGGCCATGGTCTTACCAGGCCATTGCAGTTGCTCAGGGCCACTTTGCTGGAATGCGGCTGGTCCTGGAGGTGGCCTACATAGTGACAGTGGGGAGAGTATGGGTGGCTCCAGGCCAAACGCCCCTTTTTCCAGTATTCCACCCTGAATTGGCGGGACAGTAGCCCTCCCTGAACAGTCAGGTTTAACAGGAAGTTGTTGTTGGATGTGGAGAGCTGGTAGAAGAGCTGCAAACATGAATATAGTCTGTTAATACATACATTCTGGGACTATTTCTTATTGTTTACATGTTTATTAAAAAGGAGGGAGAATTATACGGAGTCTGGCAGCTTGTCCCCAGCGCTGCGTCGCTGTCTAGTGTGAGGTTGGTGAGTCGCGTTTGAGTCCACTGTCTCCCCATTAGGACCCACTCTCAATGGGATGGCAATCTCATAGTGGCCCAGACTGGACAGGAAAGCAGCTAAGAACAAAGAAACAAAGCAGACACAACCTTAGCAAAATCCTGATCCACATTAAAAAGGTTTGTATACTTTTTGAGTTATCTTGGTAACAAACCAACGCTGGCAATAATGTAACCTGCTAGGCAGAGGTAATCATAGAACATTAGGTATTGGTTAAGGGATATTAATATATAATAATATTTTATGTGCTTTTTTAACATGCAAACTTTCATAGACCTACAAACTAGAGACCTGCACGGGACTGACTTTTCAATCCCGCTCACGGCCGCTCCCGAAGCTTCTCTGACCGTTCCCGTCCCGGTCCCGACGTCTACCATGGCCTGATCGCCTGAGGGATTCTCATGGGTCCTGAGAAATATTAATATGACGGGATTTTTCACGGAGCACCGGAGTGTCCGCTTGAACTGACACACGCCACAGTCACACACAGCGTTCAGGAGAGGAGCATAAAGTTAACTCGTGTTTAATGTACTGTTAAAGCTCAGGGTTCATGTGCTGTGTTTGTTATTGGGCTACAGATCCTGAGTTTCATACCGCAGAGGATAAAAAGTGTGGCTCCCAGTGTTGCTGTCTGCACTCTGTTCTGTTTGTTTACTTTCTCCACTGCTCTTTGCAGCAGCATGTTACCGTAATGCCCCGTCTAAGTTGCACACTTGCCTACATTTAGATGTGACTGCTACCGTAAAGGCTAGTATCAGCGAGCATTCAAAATTCTCGGGACGCTCGGGATACCGCCCGATCCCGAAGGATTTGGTTTGGGTCCCATGGGACCTGCGGGATTTCCCGCGCGCAGTAGGTCTCTACTACAAACACCCCTGGTATGCAGATAAGAGATTACTAAATGAGGGAGACCTCCAAAAGCAGTGGAGAATTTGGTTTACTAGTCTTTATTGGTTAACTAGGTTGAAAAAGTGGAAAGCTTTGGTTGTTTGCTGACAAGACCCTTTTCCTCAAAGTGTGACGTGTGCATGAGGCAAGGAGGGCCGTTTCCACGGTTACAATGAAACGGTATACTTCCTGTCTGTCCCAGTCCACACTATAGGCCTGTGGAGATTTACCCTTTAAACACACACAGCTGCAAAGAGTTAAGGTCAGCAAACCAGCAGCCAAAGGTCACCACCTCAGCACAGTTTCCATCAGACCTTTGACCATTTGTCGGCGATGTCCTGTGCCACACATATCCAGAGATGAGAGTGCCCTGATACAGGCATAAAGAGCTTTTTATAAGGGCTGGATATAGTACTTTATGTATTCAGGAACAGAGAAATATTGGTGTTTATGTCGGTTTGGGATGGTTTGGTGAAGTGTTCCTAGGCACCACCAAAAATCGAAAATAGCCGTAATAGCACTTGTAATATTATGTCAATGACCTCATTATGTCAGTGCCCAACATGTCCAGTAAGGATATAAAAAGTTGACTGGCCCATAAAATTTTACTTTAAGTTAAACTGTGAACGCAACAGGCTGAATGGGCAAACTGAAAAAATCTATGAAAATGTTATGAACCTGAAAGAAACTTCAAAGAACAAAGAAACATGTAGACTTCAAGTATTGCAGTCACAGGCAGGCAGTTCCAGGCAACTATTACAACTGTCTTATAGAGAGTTTCAATAGTTTTTTTTCACATTCATTCAGCTTTTTTTATTTGCCTTGTCCCGAATGTCCTAATTTTTCATTGTAAGAATAAGCTGTCCTTTTTTAGCGTTGTACACATTGAGCAAATAACTGATTTTAGAATTTACATTCAACTTTAAAATGTACATAAAACTTTCACTTGATGTTGTTTTCTATGATGTTACTTATGTCTTGCAGCCTGCAGTTAACCCACCAGTGCTATTCTTCCCATGTCTTTCATGTCCATGAGTGGTAGTGGTAAGCTCTGTGCTGTTTCCCACAACACACTTCCTTCGATCCCAGCTCTAACAAACCACAAAGAGTAAACAGCTGGGTGGACTGGACCAATTTGTTTGATGCAGAGGAAACTCTCCTGCTGTGAATCAAAGAATGGTGTTAAAAACTAGATAAAACTTACCTCCAGTGAAGGCATAATGAGACCTCACACAGAATTAAGTAGCAGCTAATGGGAGCCAGACCAAGGCACTAATTTAACATTTCAGAGGAAATGAAGTGTGACCATTAGCTTTAAAACAACATAAAATAAAAGGTCTTCAGATATAAAGCAGGAGGACTTTTGCAATCTCAGAAAGACTACAGAAGGTCAGTTACCTAGTATCTAGGGAACATACTATATGGGGGTGACTTTTTGTAATATCCTTAAAGGTGTCATGCAATCATGGGGCAGGTTGAAGTGACCCTGTTCTTACGTAGCAAAGAGAGGTTGTCACAAAGTACCCCAGTGGCAAGAGGACAGCATGGCATGGGACCAAAATGATAAGTGTGTACAGTAAGCAGGGTTTCTATTAGCTGGCATACGCCGGCTTTTGGCCATTTTGAAATGCAAATGACCAATAAAATTAATGGCCACTGGCCTACATAACTGACCAAAACATTTTTTAGGGGAAAAAAAATATATATATATATATTTTGAGAGCAATAATATCCAGTGTGTTGATTGTTTAGCATCTGAAACAATGATTGACACTTTTGAGGGAATATTTTGCTTCAAAATTATAATAGTCTTAAAAAGCTCATAAAAAGCCTTTAGCAGATCATTTATTTTACTTGGCGCACCGAAAGCACCATGACACCAGTGATGCATGGCTTTCCTCTTTCCTCTCTCTGTCAAACTCTTCAAAGGAACCGTGGACTACAGGTACATCTTACCTTTATAAGAATGAGTGAAGATTATTGAGCTACTATTAATCTGTAAATCACCTGAGTTAAAGCAAAATGAAGCAGTCTTCACGGTGCGTCTCTGTGCCCTGACCGCTCAGGAAAGTGCCAAAGCCTGGCCCCGCGCACTGCGGCAAAGCGCCACTGGGTTGAGTTGTTCTTTTTCGTACCTTCAGCAAGTGCGATGTGCTCCAACAATTATTTTTGCAGCAATGGCGCTTCTTGCTCTTGGAGCACTGTGCGCGCTGCAGGAGGATGTGCCTCCAGCCTCTAATACACATTTATGCACCACAGGTCACTACGGGTTGAGAGCTAAAACTAGCTCTGATGCTGCTATAGAGCAGCACTTATTTGCCAACATTGCCGGAACGTAATGTGCTGGAGTGATCGCAGAGAACTGGACAGGGTCGCCCCTCGTGGGAACCATGCGTGCAGACTTGTGCCAGGAGCAGGCCTGTGATCACATCTGTTTTAGGACTGATTCTTCTTGTGCTAAAACAAGCTCCATGTTAGCGCACTGTAGGCTAATTAAACTTCCATCATCAGTATTTGTCACCATGCACTAGTGCTCAGAGCACACACCTCGTTCTCCGCAGGACTAAAATAAAAGTCAAATAAAAGTAGTAAAGTGCAACAGAGCAGCGATAAGGAAAACACAAATACTGTCAGTTTTTGGTATAACATTCTACAGTTAAAACACTGTGCAGAGTGCTCTTCTTGACAGCGTTCTTATGAATCAGTCCTACAAATGAATATTTACTTTTGTTATGATTTATTATTGTTTAATTTGACGAACTGATGAATGAGTTGATGCACAGGTGCTTTTCTGTCCGCCTGCGCGCCCTAGTGCTGTTGTGCATCTGGACTCAAGCATGTTGTCTAATCATCATTTTGTGCAGAGCATTATCGTATTTGTGTGTAAATTCAGGCTTTGCCTGATAGTTTTATTCACTCACAATGTGCAGAATGACGTTTTATATTATTAATTCAGTAATTCATACTAATTCATACTAAGTCACGAGTTTGGACATGATTGTTATTCTATTATTTAAATATATGTCCGGTAGACTTCGTTAATGACTGGAATTTTCAAACATTGACCGACCAAACTGACCGACAAAATAAAAGTCGGAACCACTGACAGTAAGGGACAGTACTTTTGCCCTGGCTTGCCTTTTCCCATGCCTCACACATGGAGCACAAATACCTGCCTCTAATGTGCACTTAAAAAACACATAGACTGACTGCAGAGAAAGCAGACATGCTAAATTTAACACCCTCCACTCCCTAAACATCACAACTATGCCCTGATAAATGACAAGTCCACCCACAATATGGGTATCACCCTGTTATTGTTATCACAAAATGAAAATAGTGGAAGGAAAAACTCTGCTTGGAAAAATGCCCCTCCCTTGATCACAGAGGTCGCAGAGGTCCGGCTTAGTGCCACTCCTGTCTACTGTCTGAGTAGACTGTGATTTAGCCTTCCGAGAGATTAGTTCAATGCACACAATGAAGGTCCACACAAAAGACCACCACAACCTTGTGTGAACCGAGCTGAAATTACTTTAGCTAAAAGAAAAATTAAGGTGTTAAGGGAATATTCAGAATGGAGTCTACAGTAATGAAAAAAAAACTAAGCATAAAAAATGCAAATATTCTATGAAAAGGTTATTTATGAACTATCTTCTGACAGAAATGGTGAAACATATTTTCAAATATTGCGGTAGTACATGTGCCATAAAGGTTGCAGTAAAATGCATTAATTTATTTTGATCTGCTTATACCATTTAACTACTTTCTCACATGTGGAAGACCCTTGTAGGGCTGACACTTAAGAGCCATACTCACTTTCACAATCATTGACTAAGGACATTTAGTTCTTTCATCATATCTAGCTACTACTGCTTGTGGTTTAATGCAGAAGTTAAAATCCATTATACTGAGGGAGCAGATACTTTGGAGCTGATACCTAAAACCTAAGGTCCAGACTTTGAAGTCTTGATCTGTCCACACTAATGTCTGTCTCATGTGCAATTGAGAACTAAAGGAAGAGGCTGTGAGAGATGTCTTTCATTAGTAACTCTTTAAACACCAAACTGTACCTGTGATAACAAGGTCTACTGCAGCAGCATAAACATCAGGTTCAGAGTTTTTTAAAGGAAGCTCTGTGGCTGACTATTAGAGACGAGTGACTGTGGAGGGTCAAAGGTTAAGTTTAGGAAATATACAATGACAGGCCTGTTCTGGGTGACGGAACAGGGGCATTCTGGGTATTTATGTCTGTGTCTTCAAGGGATTAAGGCTGGTCGGGTTCAGTGTGTATGCGGACAGAAGTGAGAGGCACGTGGCTGGGAGCTGCAGTGTGATTTGTGAAGCAGGGTCAAGTTCAGCCAAAGACACACGACAGGAGACAGAGCACAGACACAGGCATGGGTCACTAAATTGCACCTCCCTCTCATCTGGCCTCTGTATGGCAAACCATATATGAGCACACAAGTATTGTCTACCTTTACTGTTTCTGTGTATCAGACAGCTTTGAAATCTCAAGCTCTGGTCTGACTTGGTTGCCAAGACATGTGGCTTGTCACTGCATTCATGTTAGTGTAAACCCACAGTTGATTGATAACACATTTTATGCATAAAATGTTCTCTCACTCTCTGCATGCAATGCAAGTGAGAGAATTACAAAAATGATTTGTTGAAGACTGTCACCTGGAAGGTTTTGGTCATTCGTCACAATTCACGGGCTGGTAAGAACGCCATGTTTTCTATGTATGTGTATTATAGAAATAACATGAAATATTATGTCATTACCCTAAACAGACTAAGTAGATTTTAGTGTACTCTAAGAATTAATTTGGTCAGCTTGTGGTAGAAACAAACAGCATGTACAGTCCAGTAAGCAGGTATTTTAAGTTAATGTTGTAACAAAAAATCCAATTTCAGAAAGTTAGGACCATTGTCAATATGTTGCCTTACTAAATGGTCTTTGCATCTCTTTTTCATAACACTATGACTTTAAATGACTGTGGCATTTGGAAGGTAACATGATCAAAAATAGACACAACAGTAGTTGTCATATTGTCTTTCATCCAGAGTTTGGACTGCCAATCCCTTCTTTTTAGACTGTTTATCAGAATCACCTGATTGGTTTGACATAAAACAACACATATTGATAACATTCTTACCTTGTGAGTGACCAGACTCATGTCTGTGACCTTCTGCGATCTCCATGGTGAGCACTACAACAATGACAACAGTGCAGAGCAGCCCTGTCCTCCACGTTGTCTCCATGGTTACTACAGAGGTAACTGAAATCAGTGCGGTGGTCCCCAGACCTCTGTCCCAACATGTCTCCTGTCCTCTGGGATGTCCCGGCTCCTAGCAGTGGGACAGATGAGCACTGTGGTGGGCCATTGCTGCAGGAAGGGCTGAAAGTTCACACACGCATTGCAACTTCAAATGTGTCAGTGCTTGGAGCTGTCAAATGAGTGTCCCGGGCAGCAGCAGAGTGTGGTCCCACTTCTGTTGTCCTGTAGAGAGAGAAAGAGACAGCTCAGTGACTCCAAGTGAAAAGCTGGAGGAGGAGAGACTTATTCAAGATTTATTGAAAAAGAGGAGGGAAGAAGAGGAGAGAGTCATCCAGAGTATGATATGATATCCCAATCAACTATGTTAATTCCCAGAAAAACAGTAATATATCATTTTGCTTGTTTCCCTTCCGGATGCAACACCCTCCATTTATCCAGGCTTGGGACTGGCACAAAGGTGATCTTGCAGCTGGCGTTTAGGCCCTTGGGGAGTCACTACCTCATCAGGGGGGCTGAAGTGTTGATGTTAAGTGTCTGTTTTGATCAAACAGAGAACAGATTTGGTGGGTTTTGTCCAGCAGAGGTTGTCAGTGGTTTCACCGGGTTTCAAACAATTGCAATGAATCAAAAGTAGCAGCAGGGTAACCTTTATATGATTAAACAGTAGCTAAACATATGTTTGTTTGCTCAGTAGCTAAATGTAATGTAAAAAGTGTAACATTATTTAAAAAAAGATTTTTTAAAGGACCAGGGTGAACGATAACTTGTAAAAGGACTAAGCAACCATTATAAACAGTATAGATAAACACACCATATATCTTAGAGTTGAAACTAACGTAAAGCCTAATAAAAGCCTATGCAAAGACTCTAAACCCCAGAGTCCAGTGCAGTCCCTCACATTCATACATTGTTTCTCAGGCTAATCAATCCAGGCTTTGGTCTTTCACTCTGATGACCACAGACAACAGCAGGTCCCAGGCCGGGCCCCTCTCTGAGCCTCCCTTTGGAGCAGTCTGCCACCGGAAAGACTTCAAACACAAAGAAAACCATTGATCTGGTAAAATGCTGCACTTAATGCCCAAACAGTGCTTGAAGTGGGTATTATGTCAGAGGCTCTGGGGGTAAAATGAGCCAATTTGAGGGAACCAGCAGGTTGCCATCACAGTTAGGCTGATGGACTGTGGACTGGCTTGCTGCCAGGCTGTACAGTTTACTAATTGGCTGTCTGATGGTATGAGAGTCTATATGAAGCCTGTTAGAACACAGACAATGGGAGCAAAGGAGGCAGCTGCTACAGTTTGCCCTTCAATGAACTAAACAGACACTTGACATTTCCAACTTTAAAAGTGATAATGTGACAATGAAAAGTGCCTTGGATGAACAGCGTTTCACCAGCCATTTTCCACATTGTTAATTTAACTGGGCTAAAATTAATACCAGGAGACATTTAACCTAAGCTGTTTAAAGTTTGCTTCTACTTAGAGACTAGTGTTGTTCTACTTAACACTGGTTTTAATCCCAGAGCAAAAGGATCGAATCATCTGTATTACAGCAGTGTATGTGAAAATGCCATTCAAGTAATTAGCTGTAACAGACTTAAATACAATAGAGATGTAACAAAAAAATCACTTCAGCTACATTGTCTATAAAATGTATTCACCCCGCTGAGCATTTTTCTTTATTGTTGCCTTACAACCAGGAATTTAAATGGATCATTGGGAGGTTTATGTCAGTCACTAGGCAATATATATTTGAGCAGCAGTAGCTTAGTAGGTAGCACTGTTCGCCCCAGATCAATCCCTGCTGCCAGCTTTGCATACTGCCATTGTGTCCTTGACCAATGCATTATTAACATTACTAAAGACTGCAATCAGCTGATCAGTTGCTCCCTTTAAGGGGTCTTCTTCACAGTGAATCATTTGCATGGGTATTTTTTATTCTGGATGCTCTTCCAATAGCAACCCTCTTCATTGATCAGGGCTTGGGAATGTCACATATTGGGGCTGAAGTTCTTGGCTCCTCATGATGAGAACAACCACATACTGAATTCTGGCTGAAGTTCACTTAATAATACTAATAATACTATCAAACCATCAAAGTTCAAAAACAATTTTAATATTTACCTACATGACATTTTTATCAAATAACAGCTCATTTGTACCACTATGATAAGACAGACAGGGTCTCCACTCTGGCCTCTGTAAGTGTGATCCTGATATAGCTCCTGAGGTTTTAAAAAGACAACAGAACAGACTTTCTCAGACCTATTTTGCCCCATTACAGAAACAGACCAAAGCCGGTGCCCTTTTTGTTGACTTGCCCCTTTCCTTTCCCAAACTCTGGACTGCAAACGTCAGCTAAACCGAAGGCTGGCTACACTCTGTCCCCACCTCCCCTCCCTCTTGTCTGGGGAGGGAAGAGACGCCACACTGGCCCAGATGGCTGGCTGCTAACCAACTCCAGCCAAAGGTAATCGGAAGCAGATGGGAAACCTTTTGGTGACGAAAGCAGGGGGAACCAGTTGCCCCCTTTAAAAAGAGAGAAAAAAGCCATGCATGGCCCATAGGGGTATTCAAGAGAGACAACTGAGAGAGCATTTCTTCGACAAGTGTAAATATGAGGAGGAATGGCTTATTTACACACCTTTCAACCAGCTAAAGGGAGCTTTGTAAAACCAGACCTGGGTTTGAGACAGGTCAGGTCTTGTTGGATAATGAATACATACACATACATACACGAAACCCTAACAATATGACTAACTATGGCTAACCGTACTTGGGACTCTGCAATAGCTTAAATAATTGGTTGTAATTTTTATGGTTTGTTATTGGTGACAAAACCTTCCTTAGCGATCCTAGTTTTGACCCGTGTCCAGGTATATCATCACGCACTAATCTGAAGTCCTAATACTTTTGTATTGTTTTGTTCTCAATATGCTCTGGTCCCAATCATGACTTGGTATTTGTTAGTGTGGTCTTAACTTAAAGACACTAAAGGGGTCTTTGTCCTGTTGCAGCTTCATCCAGAACGTAAGCAACATGTCGTCTCCTCGTCTTCCCCTCCCTCAGGCCGTCTCCCAGTCATTTCCTGCACTACTCGAACTCCCTCCATTTCATTACTTCTGCTCCCGATCTCGATTTATTGAGGGGTTATTAAACTTACAGCTAGATATCAAGTGCTTTTCATTACCACTAGCTCTCTCCTTTGTTTGTTTTAACGAGAGAAAGAGGGAGAATGGACCCCCCAAAGGTCCCCCTTGGTGCTTTTTAAGTCAAGCTGCTTAAAAAGATTTGTGAGCAACTTTCCAAAGATCCCACAACAACATGCATGCACCGTCTTATGCCTCTTCCTTGGAAATTATTGCTGCAAACTGTGCAGAAATCAGACTAAATTAAGAGTAATCTGTCTGGTAGAGGTGATGCTGTTGTACATCTTTGCTGTGTGTTGTGCAAAACCTCCCCTCTGGGCTGTATCACTTTAGCAAAATAAAAAGCTTATGTTTGTCGGCCGGCCAAGCAAACCGGCGCATACACACGGACTCTTTGCTTTTCTGTTTTCCTTGGACAACTACCTCGACAGCACAGGAATATCAAGCATATAGCCGACCCAAATCACAGCCAAGAAAGGTCTGGGCTGCAGACAGGCCACACAATTGCAATCACGATCTACGAAGGAGAAAAGGAAAGAGGAAAAGAAAGGTTTCATTGTGAGAAAACTTGGATCGCTCAGGATAATTAGGTGGGAATTTAAGTGAGGGCCAGATTTGAATGTAATCAAGCCAGTGCTGGACCCAGAAGCATTTGACACGTCATTTCTTCATCTTGTCATCTTGTTGCAAACAGAGGTTTTTATGTGGTGCGAGGGATGTACAGTGATCTTTTTTTTCTAGCTAACTATGCTGTCCTTGTCTGTAACTGTTGCCAGGGAGAGTGGAGCTATCCGAAAACTAGCCTGTCTAATCAAAGCCATATGACCGGCTCAAAGTAAAGTCTGTATGGAGCTAACAGATGCTAAGTGTCCATGGGCTTAGCCCCCTCTGTTTCTCTCTTTCACACACATGCTGTCTACACTTTGATCAGCCAGAAGCTCATGAATCAGCTTTAGGTTGGGTTTATTATTTCATTAAGCTGCTGGTATGGCTTCCCCTTTTTCTAACAAGACCATAAGGCCAGGGATCATATGCCCTATAAGCAGAGTCTGGAGGAGTAGACAGAACCTGCTCAAAGGAGACGTGAGGGGAGTATTATTCCAGATAAAAAAGGAGTTAAATAGCTCCATCTCTCAGAGAGTGCTGAGTCAGTAACATCACTGACCCAGGCCCTCTGATTAGCAACAAAGAGAAGTGAAAACGCAACTGTATGTGTATAGTTGAAAATGTTAAAGTAAGTAGTAAGCAGTCATAATGATGTCTGTTAGCTCAGTAGGTTCAGCTTGTGATCAGTGCTTGCTGTTTGAGTTAAATAAGTTATCATTCTCTATTACTTTACTGGCTACTGGCCTGAACCCAGATCAAGTTTAAGTAGTTTTTGATAAGGTCCACCAAAGGCCATTAGTGCTTTTGCCTCCTTGCAAGGAGGTTCTGAGATCAAGCCTCTTGCCAGCCGTCACTCGCTTTGTCTGGGTGGAGTCTGGACGACCTTCCTGTGTTACCACAGGTTTTCTCTGGGTGCTCCCGCTGTTCAAAGACATGCATGTGTTAGCTGAATCTCCAGGGGTGTAACCAGCCAAAGGCCTATAGTTGCTGGGCTAGGCTTCAGTCACCCACAACCCATAATGGGAGTAAGTTGAAGAAGATAAATGAATGTTTATGAGATATACAGGCCAAAGCCAGCCCCCACAATCAGCATCAAAAGCAAAAGAACAGAGCTTGTGTTGTTAAATGTAACTAGTCACTACCTTTGCCCGCCTGTAATAGCACAGTGATATCGCCCTCATGGCTACCTCATAAAAGTCTCCTGGGTTCACCCTGATAGCCCTGCAATACCATCAACAGGTGATATAAATAATACAGAGAAATGCAGGCTAAATCCCAGACTAAACTCATTGTGTGTCTGGTACAAAGCGAAAGAGGCGGGCATTCCTTTCTCAATTTCCCCAAATAAACAGTGTGCAGATGAAAAGTGGGAACATAAACAGGCCAGCCGCTCGGATGTGCTCCCCTCACCCTCCAAATGTGCCTCACAAATCTGAAACAATATTTAGTGAGAGCGCTGACTCGACACGACCGGAGTGAGCCACAGCACTGGGAATACAGCACAGATGGTCCGGACGCTTCACACAGTTTCATAACATTTCAGCCCAGTTTCGATCAGTCTTCTGGGACAGCTCAAAGCCCCACATACTCCGTTTATATTACATAACCGAATTATTACTGCAGAAGTAAGTGACTCAGGCGTTTTGGCTAACTCTCTGTCAGCTCTTACAGTTAGCAGTGCTTTTCTATCAAATTAGTAATGGAGAAAAATGGATCAGATTGTGCATACAATTAAACCGACCAGGGCAAAAACCTAACCCACTGAGCAGACAAACATTCATTAGGAGTCAAATATAACCAACCCTCTACTAATTTTACCCATAGTCTGACATTATTTAAAAACTGGGTACTGCTTCTGATCCAATAAGAAGGAGCCAAGATACCTCTATTGTTTGCAAAGCTTAGCCATATTACTGAGCCTGGCCAACCAGACCCATTCATAATAATAATAATAATAATAATAATACATTTTATTTGTAATGCACTTTACATTTCAGTGAAATCTCAAAGTGCTACAGTGAAAGCATAAAAAGATGATAAAAAACACTTACAAATTACATTTAAAACATCCTAACACAAGGTAAACAAGGCAAAATCCTAGTAGGCCTTTTTAAACAGAAATGTCTTTAGTCCTTTCTTAAAGGCCTCCACACTCTGAGGTGCCCTCAGGGACTCTGGGAGGGCATTCCACAGGCGTGGGGCTGCAGCCTGGAAAGCTCTGTCTCCCACAGTAGAGAGTTTGGTCCTGGGCTGATGGAGGCAGTGGGTGGAGGATGAGTGAAGGTGTCGTAAGGTGGTGTATGGTATGAGAAGCTCTGAGAGGTAAGCCGGGCCAGTTCCGTGTATGCACTGATAGATGAGGAGGCAGAGTTTGTAATTAGTCTGACATTGAATGGGCAGCCAGTGAAGTGAGCGGAGAACAGGGGTGATGTGATCGTATTTACGCCTCCTCGTCAGGATCCTGGCAGCGTAGTTCTAGATGTGCTGGAGCTTTTGCAGGCTCCTGCCAGAGATCCCAAGGAGGAGGGCGTTGCAATAGTCAAGTCGCGAGGAGACAAAGGCATGGACCAGTTTTTCAGCATCACCATTCATTTTTTCTGCAAAGTAAAGTGGGTCTGTATGCCCTCAAATGCCAATCTAATTCCATCTAGGGCTGCACAATATTATTAAAACATACAATATGTGATAATTATGTTGAAAATAAAGGTATATTTGGCAATATTTGATTATACCTTTTGACATGGTAAGTTTGATTAATTTTAAGCAGGAATACAAATCTTTGTATTTTCTAGTCAAAACACATACCAAAACACAACTTAACCACAGGTGTTTTTAATATTTTTACTTGGCCTCTGTGCTGCTTCATTGATAGCTCTGATGAGAAAATGATTCTGACAGTGTATATCTCGGTAGATGGAGGCCCATAGGATAATTGCAGTACATTCAGTTTCTGATATTATGATAATGATAAATTTGTAATATATTGTGCAGTCCTAAATCAGTCCTTCCTGACCATTCATACCCATTTCTCTACAAGGATCCTAATGTAGGCTGCATATAATGCTGCAATGATTGGTTGTATGTTTTTATTTCTCAAGAGAAATGCCATGAGGATGTATAAATGAAGAGTGGCCACTCTGCACATGGTTTGTCTGGGTTTCTGAGGGTCATCTGCCAGCTGCTGCAGTATTGTTTAATCACATGCAGCTCACAGTTCAACAGACAGTGATTTTGAACCTTAAAAGTCATATATTATGCTTTTTCAGACTGTTTGAAATTGTTTTGGACACCTTTGCATTTGTATTTCACGTTCAAGAACTTAAAATAATGTGTATGGAAAACCTCTTCATTTTGGGAGCTGACTTTGCAGAGGGCTTGGATTAGGTGTCTGTTGCCCCCTGCTGGCAACTGGTGGAAAATGGGCAGAGCATTAAATGGCTAATTAGCATGGCTATTAACAGATAAATGAGCTCACTTCCTTTGTAGTGCTGAAATAATCAGAACGAATCCGGTAATGATGTATGTGCTTTAGAAACATGCAGGAGTACTTCCTGGTTTCACGTGTCTATGTAGAGCCATGAGACTCAGTGTTTTCAGCTCTTGAGAAGGGCAGCGGCTCAGAATACAGGATTACTCAAACATGCATGAATGAAACAAAATACTACTCTAGGTATGATGTTGCAAACAACACTATAACATGGTTATAAGGTCAAAAAAGTCTGACCTATTAACCTTTTGGCTACTTTTTATAGTCCCAATATGACTTTGTGCCACTAGCTATAGTTGTGAGCAGCTTTTTTCTGACAAGTGCAAATAGTGATAATTTAAAGTGGATTAAAATATTCAGTTTGAATTGATTAGGATTGATTTTACGGAGTTAAAAACTAGATGCTCCTCAAGTGTACATACCTCATTGGCTGCTTGGGTAGATGTTGTAATAACCTTGTCGTATATTAACATATTTGGTTTAGTGTCACAACAGATCACTCTTTCAACACTTCAGAAAGTGATGATTTGTTTTCCTTACTTGTCATGACATGGTTTATTCTTAATTATTTAGTATAAATCATAAGTGCTCATCCACAAGTCATTTCCAATCTAAAAATATCAGAACATTAAAGGCTTTAAACTATATAGTTTTTGAGCTTTTAAACATGTTATAATGTTGTTTCCATCTCAAAAACACATCTGGAGTTGTATTTTGTTTATTTTTTGTTTTTATTTTTGAGTAATCCCGTTTGCTGAGCACGTCCATTTGCCAAGACTGGAAACGCTCAGCCTCACAGTTTTTGGTAGACACATAAAACCAGGAAGTACTACGTTTCTGAAACACATTCACCGGTCACCGGACTTGTTCTGATAATTTCGGTGCTTAATTTTTCGTCACTACAAAACAGTCAGCTCATTTATCTATCTGTTAGGGTCATGTTGCTCATTTATGTGCTAAATAGCCATTTTATGCTCTGTCCAGCCCCCCAACAGACACCTATTCCAAGTGTTCTCTGCAAAGTTGAAGTACCAGCTCCCCAAAAGAAGATATTTTCCATACAAATACATTATTTTAAGTTATAAAACCTGAAATACTAATGCAAAGGTGACCAAAATTATTTCAAAAAGCCTGAAAAAATCAGACCTTTAAGTATTCTGTACCTAGGATTACAATCCTTATTTTAACAGTAGTAGTAGTTTCTTATTTATACAACCCAGATCATTTAAACTAAATTGTTTCGTCTGTGTGGCGTTGATCTTGTCTGCTCCTCCAAACTGTGCTGTATTGCTGTCTAAAAGTGCCAAACAGAACCAAATTCACAAAATATCAACAAACCTTTCAAATCACTAGGACTCACAAATCACGTGACTCAAATGATGACGAGTGATTGGCTTCAGCTGTGTATAAAAGTGCATCAACTGCACCTAATTAATATATTTGTTAAAGTGGAATATCCCACTATTCATTGAATGTAGTTACATAATGTCTAGTGCGAAGCATTACTTCATTATAACTGCGAGCTGCTACCCCCACAGACCACTGCTCCCCCCACAGGCCGAAGTCACAATGCAACTCTTCAGTTTTAGTCAATACCTGATGTCTGTAGACGGCCACATCATCCATTTACATAGACAGACTGAGTGCCCTGTCATCTGCCAATGAGCACACTCCAAAAGCAAAGAATAAAGCTAATATTGTGAACGTGTAACGCAATACAATGACACAGCACGCCATTTTAATAAAGTAGGCAAATGCAAAAGTGTCGTGTTGAACTAAAATCAAGCAGAAAGCATTGGTTTGAGCTGCAGCCTGTTGCCAGCATCATGTCAGGACCGTTTCCTTCAGACGTGCTGCACGGAAAAAAGGCGCAGACTTTGGCGGGACATGAGCACTTACCTACCCCGGGGCTCTGTCCTGAAGTTTTCCGCCCTGTAGGAGAGTGTCCTGTGGCCGCTGTCCTGTGTCCACTGTCCCGCTGTGTCAGGAGCGGCGAGGAGGCGTTGCAGGCGGCGGAGGAGACACTCAACTTGTCCTCACTTCCAGCGGCAGACAGCCACGCTCCGCCGTCAAGACGTACGCGCGTAAATGTCACCGCTTCCGGTTCAGACTTTCAAAATAAAGGTCGCTAGTTTGCACAGGAAGCATTTACATGATTTTATTTTAAGGTAGGCTGTATAATATTATATATATACTTTTTTATTTTTATTTTGCACTAGTAATAACAAGACACAGGGACATTTGAATTCACATTATATTTCAGATGACCACAATGGCTCAGAAGGACTCAAAGAGCAAGTAATCCAATTACGGTATGGTTCGCGGTTCGATCCCCACTCTCCTATTTTCGTACTGTTGATGTGTTCCTGGGCAACATGAATGGGTGAATGGTGACATGATGTAAAGTACACTGAGTGTGCGTGGAGGTAGTGCTATATAGCTTAAATACAGCTTTTTACCATTTCATTTATGTATGTGTCTTATAACATAAATACAATAAAAGTACTTTGTAGCAGACTCTAGTCTAAAATCTGGTTCTGACCTGTGTAGCAGACATTGATTTCCCAAATGGTCATAGATAGATAGATAGATAGATAGATAGATAGATAGATAGATTTTATTAATCTCAAAGGAAATTCAATTGTTCACCTGCTCAGGGCACCACAATCACACAAGATGCATGAATATAACGGCTATTATAAAAGGTAGTGAAAGCAGCAGTAGTAAACAACAATTTATGAAAAAATATAAATAATTGTTGTAAATGTAAAAGCAAATTGTACGCGGCTGTTTTTAGTGAAGACTTGAAAGCTTAAACATTTATTTGAGTAAGGTAAGGTATACTTCATTGATCCCCATAGGGAAATTCTTTCTCTGCATTTGACCCATCCCTTAATGCCACTGGGGCAACCTGTCAGGAGCAGTGGGTGCCGCGGTGCAGCGCCCGGGTACCCCTCTCCAGATCCTAATCAGGAGTACCTAGCTGGAGGATTAGCCTATTGTGCATGTTTTGAGGTTGAGTCCTTATTTTCATATTTGTAACAGTTGATCTTTGGTATTGTTTATTTTTATTAGACACTTGTGACCTGATAATCTAATGTTATAGAAATGTGAAATATAACCACTAGGCCTATACAGGGCATTCTAATAATATATAAGAATCGTCCCACTCACTTATATTATGAAGGAGCATGAACTAATTTCCTGTGTCGTACATGCTTTTGTCTGACTTGACTGGCCTGAGTTCACTGATTGGCTGCAGCTCAGTGAAGCAGCTGCAGACAGAGGAGGAGGGAGCAGCATGTGAACCCGTTTACACACTCCACTCAGGGACCTGGTTCAGAGCTGCAAGCTACACACAACATTCTGACTAAGGATTACTTACCCATACTTACCCAAGGATTACTAGGACATGATTAAATAAAATTACTCACATATAGGCCGACTGCTAGTGTGCCATAAAAAATGCATTGGGGCCAATTGTTAGGCCTATACTTTGCGTCCAATTTATGTCTTTCTTTGTGCTGGTTGCCAAGTTTTAGTAGTTTATAATAATCAAACTGCATTGCATTCACCTTTATTTATCTCGGTCTTTTCTGAGTGATAATAATGTATTTTTTCATAGCAGCCCTGAAAAATGTATCACTTTAAATGGGTAAATAAAATTAAGCAACAAGGATGACTCTGTCTCTCAGCTCTACACTGAACCTAATATTGAATGCATATATTTGCAATATATAGAAGCCTAGTTTTATGGAAATTACTAAATATTTGGAATATGTAAGAAAAAAAAAATCACATGCTTTTCACAAAAATAATGTTTCCAAATATTTTAACATACAAAAAAAAAAAAAAAAAAATCTGTCATGACTATAAAAAGCCCATAAAAAGTAGGTTGTAAGTAACTGTCCCTCACAGCTCTTTCACAATAAGATCCACCCCATTAGTTTTGTGTTTGTTTATGTGCATGTGTTTAATGCACTCTGACTGAGCAGTGCAGTAAACATGTGGGTGGTTTTTCTGTGCACTTTTGTTCACTAACTTCAAGAAATGCTTATTATCACACCAAAGGTCAACTGAGAACTGTAATAAGTGGGAAATTATATGTCCATTTTAACAGATAATAGTCCAGTATTCCTTATTAAAATGCTGCTAAAAAATGAACAGACAAAACTGATAAAAACTGATAAAACTTATCTCAGAAGCAACAGCACAGTTCAAAGGTGCAGTAATGGAAAAAAAGTACTTTCACTTAGTTTAAAGTGAGCTGTTTGATATCAGAATAAGGCAATAATTAAAAATGCAAAAATAAAGTAACGGCAATGGAAAATGGAAAAATGAATGGCATGCAATATACAAGTCAGGTGGGAGGTCATACTAAGTTTAAACATTGTGTGGTTAATGAGTAGGAGTTTTGAAGCATTAGGTTTGGCTAGTTTATGTGGTTACAAAAGGCAGACACATAAAGTCACATAATACAGATTTTCCTTTGTTCTCATCAGTTAGCCCTGCCAGAAAATAGAGGATTACTAAAACAGGTGAATTAAATAAAACAGAAATCCAGTTATGTTTTTGATGAGGGAACAAGCACAGAAAAGTAACTAATTTCGAGTTTCTGAGTATCTCACTAATATAGATTTTATTATTTATAAATTACATAGATGTCAGAGCCACATATATGGTTCAGAGTTGTATTAGTGACTAATTTTGAAGGAGACACTTGATAAGTTTACAGCTTCCTTTAGATACAGTACATCACATGGGGAGCAAAAACTTGAGTTAGTACTCAAAGTCTGTACTAAGTATAATTTCTTCAAAATAATATTACTCATGTAACAAAAGAAGGCAACAAAGTTTTACTTGAGGTATATTAAAAAAAATAAATGTAAACTTTCCTCAATTAAGGTGTTGTTTTTTGTAAATGCACAGCAAAATATATTTCTACAGCTACTACCAAAACCTCAAAGTGCCTTTCTGATTGCAAGGCAACAGTGTTACCACTTTCCAAGGAGATTTTAAAAAATACATACAAAACACATACATACAAAAGTACCAGTTCAAAAATGTAACTATTCACAAAATGAACATTAGTAGAGTACTTGAATTAAATAAAATTATCTTGTTACTTTCCATCTGTGCTGCGGAGGTCACAGAGTTCGAGAGTACCAGCTGATAAAGTAAAGTAGTGGTAACATCTGGACAACCCCATTTTAAAAGAGTGTGTTTTGGAAAAAGGACATGGCGTGCTGCTGAATTTGCATGTGAGACATAGCTTGACATTAAAACGTGTCAAATTCACAGTTTGGTCTGTACAATAATCCTTGTGTATCTTCATCGTGGGAGGTTGAATTAAGACATGTGTTTCAGAATCCCCAGATATAACGTGGGTTTTGTTTCCACAGCTGTGTGTGAGCTTGGTGTGAGGAGAAATAAAAGTATGTACACGCCACAGTCACAGTGAGAGACACAGCTCCACTGGCTTAGGCTCCAGTTGACTTTACATGTACCAAAATATATATAGCTGCTTTCATTGTGCCTGGGAATAGAAAAGTGGGTAGGTTTTAACATACCCCTGTGGCCTGTGTCTATGGGCGCCTTTATCGCTTCTAGAAATTACAACATGTATTTTCAGGACAGAGGCATATCTGCAAAAGCCCCAGCCACAGTCAGACGATACTGGGCCAGAATAGAAAATGGGAGGTTTATGCACAAATCCTGCTTGTTTTATGGCAAAGACTACGGCTATAAATACTGTACAAATAACAATAGACCTGCAGTGTTTTCTAAACAGTGGGGCAGAACCCAAAGGCAGGTCGCAGTAGACAATATGTGAGTCACCATAAAACCTCCATTTCCATCTTAAAAAATCAAAGGGGTGTTTTGTGGTGTAAAAATTGTAGTATACAGTCACCAACCTAAAAATAACACTGTCTGCATTTGCCTATGTTGAAAAAAAAAACACTTCTTCAGAATCAGGTGGCAGGAGACATTACTTCCTGTTTCTATAAGTGCCCAAAGAGGTCAAAATTAATCCAGTGGGCACTGTTGGATGATAATTGCTATCATGTTTCCTAAGTCATTGAATACCATTGATTTTGTTTCTACATATTTAAAATGTCTGTATATGCCTCCAGAAAAAACAACAACAACAACAACAACAACAAAAACAATAGGACTCATTCATCAATGCATTCTTAAAGATCTTCCAAAAGCTTACTCAGAAGAGACTTTCTACGAAGACTGCACATTACTTCCTGTTCCTATAGCTGCCCAGAGAGGACAAACATAGTTCAAAAGGGATAAATTGGGAACTTCTCAACAAGTACAATCACGTTTTTTGGGTTATTGAACTAAATAGATTTTGTTTCTGAGTAATTTACATAAATTCATAATCTGATCTGATCTCACTTTCACAATGACCCCAAAAGGTCCTTGCAGGGCTACCGTAGATGCTCACAGCCTTTAGGAGGGTCGTACGGTATTAAATTGCAATCAAAAGTCACTAATAAAACTTAAATCAGCTGAATAATACTGACCAAAAAAAAAAAAAAAAAAACAGGAAGTCAGCTGTGTTAGCTGGTTTGTTTATCATAGCTTTAGGGGTCAACTCTTTCCACTGATGCAGATAATTACTTTAGTTTGGGCCCCTAATTATCCACTTTACTCACTGCAATGTGTATGCATGGAAAACACAGAAAAATATATGATGACATTGGAGAGTTGGAAACACATTGATGTATGTTTAGAGGAATGCTCAAAGTTACATAATGTGGCATAACTTCGTGATAGCACAACCCAAATAATGGTCTGCTGAAATAGCCCTGTTCAGTGGTTATGGGAGGAATGTACTTGATTTAATTGGAAGTGTGTAATTTACAAAAACACAGCTTGAATTATTTAAAGCCATATGACTGAGCTCACAGGGAAACACAAAGAGAAGCCAATGCCAAATATGTCACAGATATAGCAGTAAGTGTGTCTGGGTTCTCTGTGGCTAATTGTTTACTTGAGCAACACATTACCATAAAGAGTGTAATAGTTATTTCTATCACTGAACTAATGGGTGGAGAAATAAAAATGAAACCAAAAATAACCACAAATATCCCGTAATAATATGTTTTCATCATTCATGCAAAATAAGACCTTATAGCTATCTCTACTGTTGCTAACAGAAAGTGGCTAATAGAGAGCTACCCTGCCTTATGTCTATATACACAAAGAAATAGCTCAAAAAGAATTAAAAAACATTGAAAGATAAAATTAAAGCAAGAAAAAATACAGGTAAATATTGTCAAGTAATTCATGCAATGTTTGTTACTGTGGCAGAGATAATTGTGACAGCTTGTTTAAGAGGATCATATGATGCTTTTTTTCAGGCGTTTTGAAATAATTTGGGACACTTTTGCATGACTATTTCACATTTCATAGCTTAAAATAATGTACGTAGCTATATGTATGGAAAATGTCTTCTTTTGGGTACCTGTTACTTTGACTTTGCAGAGAATACTTGCATTAGGTGTCTGTTGCCCCCTGCTGGAAACCATGGGGAACAAACAGAGCATAAAATGGCTGTTTAGCATGGGTATTAGCAACATGATGCTCACAGATAGATAAATGAGCTGACTGCTTCGTAGTGATGGCAATGCAGTGAGGGCACTGAATGATCAGGACGAGTTCAGTGACAGTGTATGGGTTTTAGAAATGGACATGAGCACTTCCTGATTTCCTGTGTCTACTGTTGTTAGAGACAGCTAAGGAATTTATTATTAGTTTAGTTATATGTTTAATTCCTTCATTCATCTTCTTCTGCTTATTCCAGTTGGCGGTCAAGGGTGCTGAGCCTATCCCAGTAACTATAGATGCACACTCTGGGCCTACAGCCTGGACAGCCACCAGTTAGTCACAGGGCTGACACACAGACATATACAGGCAGAAAAACATTCACTTTCACATTTATTCACTAGGGACAATTTAGAGTACACCAATTCACAAAAACACATGCATGTCTTTGGGCAGTGGGAGGAAGCCGTAGTACGCAGAAAAAACCCACGGTAACACGGGGAGGACATACAGACTCCACACAGATTGTGTGACTGGCCCAAGCATCAATGTCATGACCTCCTTGCTTGGAGGCAAGAGCACTAACTGCTCTGCCAATTTTCCAATTAGAAGGCGAATACCACATCACACTCATTAGTAACAGTTTATATGAGTGGCTACTTGTGTACTACTGTATATTAGTTAAGATAAGACAGGGCACACTGACATAAAAAGCATCTCAAGTATCCAAAAATGATTTGTAATACCAAATACCATAACAATATTGCTGGTCAAAAGGGATATTGCAGTTGTCCTGCTATGACAAGCCTAAAGTGCATCATTCACAAACAGATGGTATCTTTATCTTTAGCAGAGTGTTTTTTGAGGTAACTAATTTGTATTATGTCAAATAGACAAATTCTATGAGCATCTATGATACCAAAACCATTACAAAAATAAAATGAGTAGTATCTATATTAAAAAATGTTCAAAGTCTATAGATTTTGGTGAGAGTTTCTCCTCCTCCACTGTGACTCAGATGACTTCTTTTCTCTGTTTGGGTGAAACACACTTGTGTCTTTTGCAGATGCAGTGTTTGCATGCAGCCTGTAATGTGTGCACAGTGCACACTGTATGTTCTCATTAATGGCCCAGATTTATAATGAAGACACAACACTGTGGTTCAAAGCAGCTCACACTCTGTGTGAGGTGTCACCTAGTTCTGTTTATTGTGCAGAATATGCAGCTAAATAGGTGATGGAAAAGTGTGCCAGGTACTTAATTTAACTTAATTACTTAATTAAAACTAAACAAAAGATTAAATCAATACATTCATTTGTGTCATAGCTGATTCCTTGGACTTTTAGGTGTTTTTAGCTGAATTTGTTTGACTAAAGTGTATATTCAAGGCTTGACAATAGCACTCTCTAAGATGTCAAAAGCTGTGAAATGTTTACATGCAGTTGCAGTCACTAGCCACTTTGTGGGTTGGGTGTTATGCATAGGCCTCCATATTTTCATTATGGGGTTTCTGCTGCATAGACCCTAAAGTTGTGCTAAAAAGAACTTGGGTGCAAACGAGCTCTGTCCAAGCAGTTTAAAACTTCTTTCACTTTCAGACATATCCCTTCCTGACAAACTCTCTCAAATTTATTTATCAGAGATATTCATCTGTACAGAAAGCTTTAATTTGGAAGAAAAACAGGCCTCCTGTTAGTGATGTGGATAGTTTCCTGTTTTTATGTGAGTACCTGCCAAAGTACCCATGCAAATGATGCTGTGACAACCTCTGAAAGAAGCATAGCAGCCTAAAGGGACTTTTTAGGTTGGGGCCGGCACAGAATCCTGCAGAGTGGAGTCTGCATGTTCTCCTCATGTTACTGTGGTGTTCTGTCACGCAGTCCCTTCCACTGTCCAAAGAAATTTCCTCCAGTGAATGAACGTGAGTGTAAATAAAAGTCTGTCATATTATGTCTCTAGGTGACAGCCCTACAGTTAACTAATTATTGTCCAGCAGTTCCTGGGACAAGCTACAGCCACCTAAGGAGCTGACTCAAGCAGTTTTAATCTCTCATAAGTGCCTTATAGCCTTTTTTGGTATATAGTAGCTATAGTTTACTGCTGTTTGCCCATCCTCTTAATGTTAAACTCCCTACCTTTCTCATTGCAGTAGCTCTATGTTTTTGATGTGGTGCCAGAGGGGCCAGACCACACTTCAGTCTTGTGGTCACTTTGTGTGCTGTTCTGGTTGTCCACTGTGGATGTGGTCAGTGGCACAAGTGTGAAGCCAGGAAGTTGTGGCTTTCACAATTGACTTTATGTTTTCTCTACTCAATCTCACACTAAGAAAAAAACAAGATAAGCTGGAATAACTGTCAAGTTTCCAAAACATGTCAAGGATAGGTTTAATTGGTTATATCTGATGAAACACTTTCCACCTGATAAACCATTCTTGCTTATCTTTCACCATGTACCAAGACTTTGCTAGGCCTAAATGTATTGAATGACATTGTTTTCAAGGGTTTTGCTTTTTTTGGATACATTTTACCTACTTTAATCCTAGTAAACTGAAAAATATAGTTTGTATATTGTTGTATATAAGGAAAAGAAAGATCTCGAAGCTTGCACCTGTTCGGCAGCAGAGATGTGGAGAAGAAGGCTGTGAGGGCGGACTGCAGCTTCCTGTTGTGGCTTTGACTCAGTGTGTTCAACTGCAAACACCAGCTTTTAACACAATCTCTCTCAAACTGTGGGTGCTGAGGATGCATGATGTGTCGTCTCTACTGAAGTGACTGGAGTGAGACTTTGGCAATTTGAACACAACAGGTGAGAGTACACTGGGTTCAGTTTTCATTTCATATATTGTTTTAAAAAATTTGTTGCCTCATATGCCATTATTAAAAGAATATCCGATATTGCAATTTGTTCCGATCACATTCACTTTTGTCAGTTTGTCTTTTGTCATTTTATTGTTAAGTGTTTGGTGGACAGATTAAATGCTTCAATTTAACTATTAACTGAACTATAAATCTCTATATGTGTATTGTTGTTTCTAAATTGTCTGAAAAATTAAGGAGAAAAAGAATTGTTCAAGCCTGAAATTGCTAACTTGTTATTCAGCTTGAATTTTGGTATAAACTATATGGAACTAGACACATCTAGATATACAATATTGATTCTTTAGCAGTAAAAGGAGCACCTCATTGGTAATCTGATTCCCTCATCACGTACAGCTTTTCGGTTCACACATCTCTGACTCTAGTCATAGTGTTAGTTGACCTATTAAGTTCAATAAGTCACCAACAACTAGGCTATATTGTATATTGACAAATCAAATTTAAAAAGCACCATTATCAAGAATAAAAATAAATGTTTTAAGCAAGTTTTCTCAACCATAATTCTATTGTTTGTGTCTTTCTAGTTCATCTTTGTCGAGGCACATCCTGCACCATGTCCCTCGACCCCGCGACAGAGCTGCCCTTCTTCTACGGCAGCATCAGCCGGTTTGATGCAGAGCAGTATCTGAAGCTGGCCGGGATGGGTGATGGCCTGTTCCTCCTGCGCCAGTGTCTACGCAGTCTGGGGGGGTATGTCCTGTCCATGGTCTGTAACCTGGACTTCCACCACTACTCCATAGAGAAGCAGCTCAACGGGACGTACTGTATAACTGGGGGTAAGGCGCACTGTGGGCCCGCAGAGCTGTGTGAGTACTACAGCAAAGATCCAGACGGGCTGGTGTGCACTCTGAAGAAGCCCTGTCTGCGTCCGGCGGAAACCCCAATCAAACTGGGGGTGTTCGACAGTCTCCGGGACAATATGCTGAGGGAGTATGTGAAGCAGGCCTGGAACCTGGAGGTGAGCCTCTATAAGTGGAAGAATGGCTGTCATGTTTGACATTTAATCATGAAAGGTTTTAGGCTCGTTGTCACCATGATACTTTCCTGATAAGTCAGTGTGTACAGACCTTCACCCTCTCACAATGGTAAAGATAAAAAATACTGGATCCAAACAATTATTATTTAATCTCTGGCCTGTAACTGACCTTTACTGAAAATTGCATCAAAATCAGACCATAAACTAAGGGCTATTAGGTTAGGTTTTAAAGTCATATTTTGAAAGTGTAAATATTCTTGACTGGATACTGTTCAGATTTTTTTTGATACCAGTACTTCAAAGATACCTGGTTTTCCATACCAGTACCTAAGCAATACGTTTTCTGATACTTGGTGTGCTAATTCATATTCTACAATCATAAAACATAATAATATTGGATAAAAGACCATTTTTTGCAGCAAAATTCTTAGCTGTAATTTAAAACCAGTAGTTTGTACGATTTATTCTGTTATTTATTTGAGCCATACATGGTAAGGAACATTAAATGTCCCACAAGGGATTGAAATTTGGTATTGAATAAAAAATATTTTTTCAATACCAGTAGTGTTGTAACTTTTCTTTTGATACCACAAAGGTATTGTTTAACGGTACCTTGCCCTATTCTTGATTATACAGTATCTTGTTCATAAGATAATGTTAATGTTAACAATTAACAGTTTTGTGCACCCTCTCGCAATGGCAAAAATAGAAAATACTGGATCCAGATGTGATCTGAGTTTTTATTATTTTATCTCTGGCTGGTAACTTACCTTTGCTGAAAATTCCATCAAAATCGGACCATTAACTTTAGGTTATTAGGTTAGGTTTTGAAGTCATATTTTGTGACTATACCATTAGAAATAAACATTCAAGTGGTCCAGTGTTTTGTTTTGTCTCTCTGTGTTCTTGTCTGTGTATCAAAAACTGCTGACAACACTCTACTATATGGATCTAAAAATATACAGTATAACAGACCCCCATTTACTGTGTACAAAATACATATACTATCCCTTTAGTATTATGTTCCAAATCTGTCCATGGTCACAGAAAATGCACAACCCTAAATATTTTAGCACTTTTAACACAATTCACACTTATTGCTTCAGAGAGACACTTCAAATGTCAGGACCTTTAGCCTTGGTTTTGTCGTAAATTAATTTTTAAGGTTTAGCCCACCACGTCTAGGCGAGCTATAGTCACTCTATATATGTGCTACAAGCTCTACCAACAACTGAATTCAACTTTTACCTCAACACAGAGGCAGCTGGTGTAAATGGGCAAGCTGTGCTTCCCCCTTCCTCTCATTTACTATGCTTTTAAGACAAATACATATTTATATAAAATTAAATTACTATAAAAATGAAAATGGGGTCAATTTAGCAATAGCAGCACCTCCTGTGATTCTCCTTCAGTTAAAGACCATCGGGGTTACATTTGTTTAGCCAAAATATAAGTTAGTTTACGGGAATAATAGAAGAATGGTATAAGAAGGCTTCAGTGTACTGAACAGAGAGTGTGGACAACAAAGTGATGGGGACAACTAATGATTTCATTAGCATTAGTATCAGTTGTTGCATTTAAAAAAAGAACCAAATATTTTTTAGCATTAGTAAGAGCCTATCCATTTCTTAGCCAAGTTAGCCAACCCACCCAATATCACCAACAGCAGTTATTGCTACAAAGTATGTCAAAGCAGTCATTTAGATGCTGTATTATAGGTCACATATATTCAGCACAATATTCCAGAATAGTTCTTGCATATGACATGTTACTGACATGTTATTGCCACTGGGATACATATCATCTCTGTGATTGTCTGTTCAGGGTGAAGAGATGGAGCAGGCCATTATCAGCCAAGCCCCTCGTTTGGAGAGGCTCATTGCCACCACAGCCCACGAAAAGATGTCCTGGTATCATAGTAAAATCTCCCGACAAGAAGGTGAGAGGCGGCTATACTCAGGGGCGCAACCAGATGGAAAATTTCTGTGAGTTAAAGCATACATAGCACATTCAAGTTACTTCCTGTTGGTTTTATGAGACTTTAAGGAATATTGCTGTGGTGTTTGTCAGAATAAGAGACAGAGAAGAGGCTGGAACTTATGCACTCTCAATGGTGTATGGGAAAACTGTGTATCACTATCAGATCCTTGAAGATAAATCAGGAAAGTACTCCATGCCAGAGGGAACGAAGTTTGACACTATCTGGCAGGTAAGTCTCCTATACATAATCAAGCAAATGTAAAACTCTTACTTACTTAACTTATAACTAGGGTACAATCAAACATTTAAACAGATTTTCATGGTTACGTTTTTAGAATCAATGTACTTTTTATTACGTTTTCTAAAAAGTACATTTGACAATATTTTAGAAAAATATGTTACAATTTTTATAAATACTCATGTCATGTCATAGGATTGGGTCCTATAGTGTAGAAGCACCAGTAATAGTATCAGCATCAGCAGCAGCTGTAACAGTAGTATTTTTATTAGTGGCGGCAGTAGCAGTAGATGCGGCGGCAGCTGCCGTAGTAGCTGTATTAGTCCCAGTTGTAATCTCAGTTGTTCAGTCGTAGCAGACAGCAGTAGTTCTACAACTTTCTGTGGCAGTCGTAGTCACCATTATTTTTTTTAGTTTTTTTCTTGCTTAAGTAAATTCAATAATTTGTTGAGTACATTTATTTCTAATTGAGTAATACATCTTAGTAACTGCACATTTACCCAAATAAACATTTTGACCATCTACATAACCCTGCTTTTACTTTTGTTTAATACTGGAATATTATTGGTGATAAAGTAGCCACAGTACAGCCAGTGTGTGTTGGGTCTTACACTAGAGTCTCAAACCTCAATTTAATCAAAAGTTGAGACAAAATATCAGAGTGTGAAGTCACAAATATTTGACTACAGTGATACAAACCTGCGTCTTTATAAAAAGAGATTAATACTCACTGTTTACTGTAAAAGAACGGTATGAGGCACTGATAGGCATGTTTGGGAGCTTATATTAATTCAAGCTTTTCATGCACAGCTCTAACTGATACAATTATGCAGCTACCAAGAGCAGGTTGAATAAACATTGTGAATATTTTGTTAAATACTTTATGTATTAGCAGGTAAATTCAATTTCATTATGTGCAGTCCAATATTTTTCATCTTTGATAGCTGTTTTGAGGCACAGATGACCTCAAAACCCTCCACACCTGTTTTCATTTTACATAGAAATCATAATGTCGCTGTCTTACATGACTTATTATGGTCCTCTGTGTGTCACTCTCTTCAGCTGGTTGAATATCTGAAGATGAAACCTGACGGCTTGGTCACTGTTCTGGGAGAGGCCTGTTCAAACGGCAAAGTTGTTGGAAGTAAGTAAAGTTCTGACATTCTTTTGCAAAATACAGTTAATGGCCTCACATATAAGTATTTCTGTTATCTGTGTTGTCACTTCACAGAGACACCTGATCTTCCTGCTTCAGTAAGTATTCATTACCTTTAATTTATAAGAGCAGCATGTGTTCCTCTTCTTTTAACTCAACTAATGCAACCCTTTCAGAGGCGGGCAGTGCCAAATGGATATACACCGCCACCTAGAGGTCAGTCATCAGAAATACAAGCATTTTTAAGCCTAAAAAGTACTGAAAGACTACTACTACTACTTTCTGTAAAGACTACTAAATTATTACTACACTTACTTTTAAATATACTTACTGAAGTTGGAATAAAATCTTATTCCTATTATTTTTGATTTATTAGTACAAAATATTGTGTACAACCTGCTTATTTGACATGTATTTTTGAGCTGTAGCAGTCTCCTCAAAGTCAGACTCAGCTGTTCCCTCAGACCGGGACCCCCTACCCATGGACTCTGATGTGTTCAACCCTTACCACAACCCCAATGAACTGAAGAAGTTTAACATCAAGAGGTCAAAACTGATCATGGACGAAGTGGAGCTTGGATCTGGAAACTTTGGATGTGTCAAGAAGGGAGTCCTCAAGACGGACAAGTAAGAACTAGAAGTGTTTTATATGAGCTGTTGGGCTTACTGTATATGCATAACACTGTGTTTCTGGTAGGGGTCAGGTTGACGTGGCCATCAAAGTGCTGAAGAGTGACAATGAGAAGCTGGTTAAGGATGAGATGATGAGAGAGGCAGAGATCATGTACCAGCTCAGTAACCCCTACATCGTCCGCATGCTGGGACTGTGTGAAGGTGAAAGCCTGATGTTGGTGATGGAGATGGCTTCTGCTGGACCTCTTAATAAGTTCCTTGCCGGTAAAAGGTGTGTGCAAGCTTTTATACTTAGAAATGAATTAGTGATGAACCTTTGAACAATTCTCAGACCATGTTTCTGTGTGGACTTTGCAAGTTCTCCCAGTATCTGTTTTTTTTTTTTTTTCCTGGTATCTAGTATCCCATCAAAGGAAAACTTAACACATGAGAACCTAAATACTGCATTTAATGTGTCCACTGTCTTGCAGAATTAATAAAATAAAGAATTTAAAAAATGTTTTAAATATTTATTTGTCACTACCCACCTCTGATCTGCAGGGACTCGATCACAGTGGAGAACATAGTGAACCTGATGCACCAGGTGTCCGTGGGCATGAAGTATCTAGAGGAGAAAAACTTTGTGCACAGAGACCTGGCGGCTCGTAACGTCCTGCTGGTCAACCAACAGTACGCCAAGATCAGT
The DNA here is from genome assembly GCA_020698575.1 of Bostrychus sinensis. Classification (NCBI taxonomy): domain Eukaryota; kingdom Metazoa; phylum Chordata; class Actinopteri; order Gobiiformes; family Eleotridae; genus Bostrychus; species Bostrychus sinensis. Next base: position 9,208,846 of record CM036246.1, on the reverse strand, counting down.
GACTTTGGCCTTTCCAAGGCTCTGAACGCAGATGAAAGCTACTATAAGGTACAACTGTGAAGTAAGCCAAGCATGTCATTTATTATTTTTTACATAGATATGAGATCTCATTGTATCTTTGATGAGTTTGTAAAATGTTACAGAAAATCGAACATATTCAACAACATCAGTCAACACTAACTTTAATACACACACACACACACAAAAATCATGGACTAATATTTCACCAAATGATGCCATCAACAACTACATGTGTGCCACTAATTCAGTCTCCCTTTAAAGAGCATAATTAAAATAAAAAGGCATAATTAAAAATATAGTTGTATTGAAAAATGAGAGAGACAATTAATGTAGGTTATGTTTCTACAATTAAACAAGTTACATTATTTTCTAAGGTCTCCTAACAATGGTTAGTTTGTTAGTCTGTTGGATAACTCAAACTAAATTTAAATTTTAATTCCAGGAAAGGTCAGTAAGGTTCTTTTCTTTAATTTTTTTTATTTTTTTTTATCAAATGTTTGCTTTGCAGGCTCGGAGTGCAGGGAAATGGCCTCTGAAATGGTACGCTCCTGAGAGTATAAGCCATCATAAGTTCTCCAGTAAAAGTGACGTGTGGAGTTTCGGTGTCACTATGTGGGAGGCATTTTCATATGGAGGGAAACCATATAAGGTACTCTGTCACTCATAATCAGACTATACCTGATTTTGTGAGCATATGTCTAAATGTGCTTGTTCCAGAAATTGAAAGGTCATGACGTGCTGGATTTTATTAAAAGTGGCCGTCGACTAGACTGTCCTGTTGGCTGTCCTGAGCGAATGTACACACTGATGATGGAGTGCTGGACTATTGAGTAAGCAACAGCCATCCCACTTATTCAGTGTATTTTGTTGATGGTAGACAGGTGTTGATGATGAAGATGATATACTGAAAGTATAACCTTTTGTTTCCATTATTTGAATCTGAGCAAATTTGCCCTGAGTTAGTCATTAATCTAAGACTGAATTAAAGAGTTGGACAGTAACAGTACAGATATACAGGAAACAGGAAGTGAGGGGCAAACACATAAAGCTACAAAGACTTGCATCACTACAGAATTCAAACCTAGGATCTCTCTTTATATGCACTATCCCCTGAGATACCACTAAGTCGCCCTCTAGTGTTAGAATTTCAGACCTGCTATCTTAAGTACATAGTGTTCGCTCTTGCCATGAAATACGTGTGAACATGACAACACTATCAGGCCTTACAGCTCTCATCTGGGACCACCACCACCAAAGACCTTCTACACTTTATCTGCCCCTTGTCACATCATCAACTCTTGGACTTTACTTATCTCGCTAAAACATTTAATGCTTTTGTTTTATAAATCCTTTTATACATGTCTCATGTTTAATTGCACCAAATGCCAAAACAGATTTTAAGTGCAGTGGAAACATTTTTATACAATCTGGCAATAAACTTCATTCTGATTATGGTCTTTCTATATTATTTATATTACATCACACATTTTGTCTGTAGAAACGTGTAACCCCCAACTCCTTTCTCTCTGACTTCCTGTCCTTAGACATGAGAAACGGCCCGACTTCAAGAAGGTGGAGGAGTCCATGAGATCCTTTCATTACTCAGTATCGAACCAGCCTCAGCCTGAGGAAGCTGTTGCTAAGGCTGTCAACTAGACTGAGACAAGGCACATACTGTCCCAGTGCCCCACAAAGAGCCTTTCAAACGAACATTAACCAACCAAGACAAAGAGCTTCTATGAAGGAAGTACACTGCACAGCTTCTGCTGCAGTTCAGATGCATCTAAACAGGCCTCAGTGACAATCAGAGTGCACTGGACTCAGTCATGTTACAGAGATCAGTCTTGAGATTACTGTGAAGAAAGGGCTAATTTTACGTCTTTATCCAGTTGTAAAAGGATGCTACTTGCCTTTTATTTTTGTGATAACCAATAATCTCTCATTGTACAGTATAATACAGCTTGTGTGTTGAACTGCTTGGAGACGATGTCAATCATACATATCTGAAAACCAAACATTCCCCAAAGGGCTTCAGCTTTTTGAAATATCTGCATCAAATACATAGTTCTAGGCTACATCAAACCGCTTGATAAAACATTAAGCATGCAAAGTTGATTATGTAATTACATTTCAACTGTGAAAATCAAAAACCCCTTTCCTGTGAATGAGTCTGCCCTGATGCACTGTTACTAATTAAGATTTGACATCACAAAACAGCACTATGTTATGCAGATGTACTGATAGACAAAGTACTATCTATAAAGTAACAAAAGGGTCTTGGTATTCCTGATCAAAAACAGGTTGCCAAAGTATAGCCTTTTGTAGAATGTTCAAAAACAATTTATGTTTATATATACTTAAATAAATTGAATTATAGTGACCTATGTCTGCTTGTGGATTTGTTTAACTCTACACAGCTTATGTTTTAGTAAATGAATGGTTTGTGACTATGACCATGTTACTAAGTAACACCCTGCCACTTTGCATCAGATCAAAGAGAACTTCAGAAACCACAAAGACACAGTGTACAGGAAACTGGTGAGATACCTTCACAATAAAGGCATATGGTTCAGGAACATTCTAACACCAATTCCGTTAGTTTAAATTATAATAGTATCCAGGGATACAAAGAAGTTGACAGAGAGATTATAAGAGATTATTGGAGGACAGTAAAAACAAACATTGTTGGCGCACCTTTTTGCACCTTAGATAATCACAGAGGCTGTTTCTGCTCTTTGGCTTCTCATCACAGCATGCTTTCATTGAATGATTCTCAACATCTTCACACCTTAGAAAACATTTGGCGTACTGAGTACCATCTTTAATGGACTCAAATTTGCCTAAATCTTCACACACCTAGGTCTCAACCAAGAAATAAAATAAGAATGAATAAAAAAATGCACTAAAGAAGGACAAAGCATAGACTAAACCAGGACTAAATCAGAACTATGCCAGGCTAAACAGGGACTAAACCAAGTCTAAACCAGGACTAAACAAGAACTAAACCAGGAATAAAACAGGCTCTACATCAGGACTTGAACGGCAAAAGTTCTGAGTACCACCAGAAGAAGCCCACATACCACTGGTGGTCCCTGTACCACAATTCGAGAACTACTACTTTAATTCACATGAAAGTATTTAGCATCAGGCAGTGATTAACATATTTTATCAGTGAAGCCTGTAACAGCATTTTATTGTCCTAGTTTTATTAATTAGGCAAATACTAATTTCAACCTTTAGCATTTAGTTACATAATACTACGTTAATTTTAGTTTATAATTAGGACAGTAGCCTGCATATCTCCACAGGAGTAAACTTTTACTCAAAAGGTACTGCTGGTACTACAATGCGATAATAAACGGACTCTTGTTTTGAAAGTGCCACCGGAAGTTGCCGTCAGTGCTTGTGCCTTGACAGTGGTATAGTTTTCTTTTGGCAGGGAGGAGTCAGTCGATAGTTTGTTTAATAAAGTGACATGTCGATTGTATATTTATCTTTTTGACAATATGGATTACGCCGTGTTATCATAATGTAGCTCTGCTCGGCCCTGACGAAGTTTTTAATGATAAAAGGAGATATTTTTCCGATAAGAGCTCGAAGGAGACTGACCTAACAGGAAGGCGGAACAAGTAAGTTCACAAAGTAGCTTTGAACTGAGCCAAATCATCACCGTTTGATCGTATGTGTCAAATAAGAAGTCTTTGCAATACCCCGTGAATATATAGACAGACACAAATTAAATGTATTTGATAGACATGTCTGTTTTTTTTGGGGTTTTTGGTCGCTGAAGTCGGCAACAAGTCTGGCTGACCGACTCTGCTGCTGGCGTCATGAATAAACTCCATCATGTGCCTTGCTGTTTAATCTCCTGCTTTTATCGAGAGAAATGCCTTTAAACGAGCTGAAGTTGACTATATATCACAAATTGTGCGTTCATATTTAGCTGAGTGTCTTAAATATGCTTACACACTGCCGTTTTATCGGTAGATAGCAGCTTGAGTGTAGTTTTATTGTCATTCCGCAGATTCTTGGTTTTAAGGCGGAATTAGTGTCTTGTAATAGGAAATGAGTCATGTCTGCGTCAGGGCGCGCTGGTAACTTTGTGTTTCTATGTCGAGGCGTGTAAAGAAGGCAACCCGAGGCCACAGAGGACTTACAGTCGACTCTACAGCATTTGAGGCTTCAGGCTAAATTGCAAAAGTATCTCTATTACAACTGTTCATGCGTGAAGCAACATATTCACAAGCCACTTCTCCATTGGTGCACATAACCTATGCATTACTCCATCCTAAAATTTAAATTTCGTCCTTAAATTTCTTTTAAAACCAAAACAATCTATTTGCATTTAGTTTTCTGGTTAATGTTTTTATCCCTGGTGGTCAGGGGATTATTATATATCCATACCCAGCATGCAACTGGAGACCAACTGATATACACTGATGCTGGAGATGCAAAGGATTACCACTTAATCTCCCAAAAAGATATGATAAACAATCATTTCAGTCATATTTCAAGCAGCATTGATACCTATTAAAATGCATCTTCTTTTTTGTATTCTTGTTCATATTATTGAAGTAAAGCACATTGGACCTCTCGGCTGATGTAAGGTGTTATATAGTCAATACCAAATGCTACTGGTAAACAAAATGGTATCCCATAAGTTTGCATTGGGACTATGCTGGAAATGTATTATTTATCTGTGCAAAAATATCACTTTAAGTTTAGCTCTACAGGAAAATACCAAATTTTGCAATGACATGACTCTGATTTGAATTTCCTCTTAGACACACTAAATGTTTTCATTTAAACTAAAATACACTGGTCACTGGTCCCACTATTTAAAACAAATTATTATCGAAATACAAAAATGGCTGCCTTATGTAGTTGTAGTAGTTTTTGCAATGTGTTTATTGGGAGCTTTATTACAAAAGTGACATATTTGCAAAATATTGTATAGTCATAGTTTGAACTAAATTATGTTGGCATCATGCTCAAATTTTCTTTTGGTTTCATTATTTAAAAGCCAGATGTAAAAATGAAAGTGCAGTAGGTCTGGGGAAATAGAGATGTATAATATCCCAGGGAATGATAGGTGGAAGGGGTTTTCTGTTAGTGAAGTGGTAAGTCCAGGGGTTTAATTCTCTGTTATGGAGAAAAGAAAATACCTAATACGTAATTACACCAATAAAAGATGGTGTTTTCCAATTCATATAGAAAGAAACTGTCCACAGTAGTGCCAAGTGTCAGTTTATAGCTTAGAATTTTGGTTTAGAACTGCACCATAACAGAAAAACATTAACCGCTTTGGATATTTCAATATCCTTTTGGCAATAAAAAGTTGGCTCTGTACTAATTTTAACTTGGTTTCACCACAATGTAATCAAAGGCTCTGATTGGATGATTATACAGATTTAAAAAGTGTTAACATTATTGTGATACAGACGATGAATCATTTTGAAAGTACAACAATTTTACAATATACTGATTTACATACAGTTGAGTCCCAGAATAGTATATTATTGTAAAGTATATCATCTGACCTTCTCTGCTCCCCCGTTTGTCCCATGCAGGCTCCAAGAGTGTGTTACTAGAATACCTGAAGACAATCGTGGGCCCAAAGCGAGCGCTGCTTGTTTACACGACCTTTTCACTGCCGCCACTTCTCCAGTAAATCATTCACTGAAGGCATCTGAACCATCCACCTGCCGCTCCAGCGCATGCCACTATGTCCCTGGCCCTGAAACAGGTCTTCAACAAAGACAGGACATTCCGGCCCAAACGCAAGTTCGAGCCCGGGACCCAGCGCTTCGAATTGCACAAGAAGGCCCAGGCTTCTCTGAATGCCGGGCTGGATCTGAAGCAGGCCGTGGCGCTGCCCCACGGAGAGGATCTCAACGACTGGGTGGCCGTGCATGTGGTCGACTTCTTTAACCGAATCAACCTCATCTACGGGACCATCAGCGACTCATGCACTGACCAGACCTGTCCTGTCATGTCCGGAGGGCCCAAGTACGAGTACCGCTGGCAGGACGAGCACAAATACAAGAGGCCCACTGCTCTTTCAGCTCCAAAGTACATGAGTCTGCTGATGGACTGGATCGAGGTGCAGATCAACAACGAGAACATCTTCCCCACAAATGTCGGTAAGTGACGATGACCTGTTCAAAAATGTTAATAGTACAGAAAACTGCATTGCCTATTGGCTATTACACATTATATAGTGGCCTACAGTGTGGAAAATAAGGCACATCTGTGTAAAAACTAAAAGTCTGTAGTAGCAAACAGACAGACGACTTTTTCTATATAATACTGTGGTTAATATACTTCAGACATGAGAAAATTAGTTGATTGTTATGATAATCATTTATATCCATTATGTTTCACCCCTGCTTATAAACAGACCAGTTGTGGTAAGCCTGAAACCTTGACATGACAAGTTCTTTTTTGCTATCATATGATGAGAGGAAGCAAAGTTATAGACTCTAAATTAACTCTGGTCCACAGGCAGTGTACAACAGAAACGTCAATGCAGTACATTCTACATTTGTCCAGGCAATGGAAATGTATTTTTTCAACATGGCTGTTAAAACCATTCGTCAGCATTTTGTTTCTAGTAATGTTTAAAAGGGTTGTCTAAATAGGTTCCTTTCCAGGAAGCCTGACAGTTTTTGTTAGAAGCAGCAAGACAGATTACTTGATACAGTGACCTCATAGGGGTGTGTAATGTGACAATATCAGATGGAGATCATGTAGATGATCTGTCAGTCTAAAATGGTTCTTCAGTCACACATCAGCAGACAGATATGTTTGTTGTAGTCTTACGCTCACACACAGTTACAATTAAGGTTTGTTTTTCTCAGCGACACTCTGTCATGATAACTTGTATTATCCAGCCCAAATTATTGTACAAATATTCACCCAAGTTACAGGCTTGGTTCTCTTTAATATCATTTCAGAGGTTGGCTTGTGCAACTACAGCAAATTATTTTATTACGTAGTTCACAGAATAATATGTGTCTTTCCTTACAATTCCATTGCATAATTCTGTGTTGCTGAACTAATCTTTTAGCCCAGATTATATGCATGGTTAAGAAAGGCCATATTAAAATATTTCAAATAGAAAAGGCTATGCACATTTATGAAATTATCCACATTGTTGTGCATTAAGGACATACTCCCAGTCTTGTCTGGACATATTATTTCATTATCTGTCATCATCATCTTTGCTGTTATTTGGCCTCTGAGTCATTGTGGAAACATTCCAGCCACGGATTTAAAAATGGGTCACACAATGTACACTTGGCTAATAATAGTAACAACCTTAGCTCATGTGCCCTTGAACAGATGCCAGAAATGCTATTGAATTAGTCAGCTCAAAATGGCACATAGTCAGTTAATCATGTTGTTAGGACAGGGGCTTATCCCCCAAATTGAGTCGTGTTAGTTTTTCCATGGCAAATTAAGCCCAGGATCTTTCAACATGATGAGGTTAGGCCTTGGAGGGTTCAAGGGGGAATATAAATAGGATAAATGTATGTATTGCATATGACAACAAAGATAATTAGAAGGTGTAGATGTAGATGTAGGTGTAGATGGGAAAAAGTGTCCACTTTGCCTTCATCTTTCCTGGCAGCTCTAACCTCAGCATCCTTTTTACCGATATACTATCCCACCTCTGTGCAGGTCTTAACCATGTCAGTCTAACCTTTTGGATGGTCCAAAATGTCTCACATGTGCTGTCCCTCCATTGTTCTCATTCCTAATCCAATCTATCCTTGTCATTTCAAAGAGAACCTCAACATCTTCAGCTCTGGTACCTCCTCTGCCTTCCATCTTTTCCTCTGTGCCACCATCACCATTTGTATACCTTTCCTTTGACTCTTATTAAAACCGTTTTTAACAGGCGTCACACCTGATCCACCACCCAATCCAACCTACCTTTGTACACACCTCTTTACCACACTCTCTGTTGCTCTGGACTGTTGACCCTAAGTACTTTAACATCCTCTACCTTCTCAGTGTAGCTTCACCTGTGCATGCTTAAATATGGACAATGGTTGCAACTTAACTGCCTTAGAATAATATTTGCGTTTGGTTCTCTTCTGAGAATACATGTAAAACTTACATTTAAAGTTTTATTAATGAGAGAAAAAAGTGAAAAAACATTACTTTCTGCCAAAGCCTGCTACAATTGTTTAAGATGAACACGTCAGATAAGAGACAAGCTAAGCACTGTTGTAGAAGAAAACACTGTCTTAAAGGCTTTGGACAAGTAAAAGACAAATCTGTTTCTGTGTCTAAATATTTCTGACTTACTTACTGGTTTTGCTCTGACGTGTCCCTACAGGGCTACTGTAGGTGCCCTCCAGATGTAGAAAAAGGGTATGAGGTGCTAAGCCACTACAGGCTGGCCTACCACTGTTTTTGAGTGTCACACCATGTCATGCTTCGTGTGCTAACTTCCAGCAGTTAGCAGCATTTAGCAGTTAGCTACTTCTTCGCTTCAAGAAGTAGCAACGATATGTTAGCATGTGTTGATTCTATGATGTGAATCCTAAAAGCTTATCCATCTGTCTGTCTCACAGGTACTCCCTTCCCTAAGAGCTTCATGCAGGTGGCTAAGAAGATTTTGTCCCGTCTGTTTCGGGTCTTCGTTCACGTCTACATCCACCACTTCGACCGGGTGAGCCAGATGGGCGCCGAGGCTCACGTCAACACTTGCTACAAGCATTTCTTTTACTTTGTCACTGAGTTCAACCTCATCGACAACAAAGAGCTGGAGCCGCTGGTGAGTGCATGACTAGACACAAGTTACACTGTGCAGAATATAAAGGTGTCAGGTGAGGAGAGATTTCTATAAAGTTCATTACCCATTTTTACAACAAAAAAGAGAAAATTTGTAAATCCTTTGTGTCAAAAACTCTAGCCACAGAAGCCCAAATGAGGTTCCTGTGGTGAGCCCTGAAGGAACTAGCCATATAATATCTTCTAATGAATCCTTTCTATATTTTTTTTTATTTACAAAAGTTACAAAGTTATGTAAAACTAATGTATTAAGAACTTAAGGAAATGTTTAAGAAATGCCAAAGGGACACACATAGGGAAAAATAAATTAAAAAATGCTATGCACATTGTTGTTGAAAATAATTTAGTTCCACAGGCTTTGAAAACTTCTTGCTCTTTCTGATTATGTAAGTAATACTTTTTTATCGCAATACAAGATGGCATCTCTGTCCACACCCATGGATATGCTGCTGTCTATGAACCAATTGTGAAAAAATACAGTGTATAAGGTGATTATTTTATTTGAAAAAATCTGAAATGCCCTTGACCTTTATAACCAAACTTTTTGGTTCAAAAGATATACATAAATGCATCAGTGCTCAGTTTGTCTTCTCTAGATCATCAAAAAAAAAAAAAAAAAAAATACTGAGCTTGAAGTGGCTTCTTCTACTGTGTTGTGCAGAGCTTTAATAACACAACTAAATCTGTTAATTCTCGTCCCTCTCTGAACCCCTGTCCTTAATGAACCCAATAAACAGTCATATTGGGTATTGAATTGCTCCACTGGCCCACATGAATCATGATATAACTGTGGCTGTCACTGATTCACTCTTGATTAAAACATTGATCTGTCTGATACACAATGCTATGTTGCTGTATGTTTTGTGGTGATTGGGACAGACTATAAAATTGACGTCTCGACCTTTTTGACCTTTTTCATTTCCTTTCTGACCATTTGCACTGCTGTAGGTGTCAGATAACTGAGACGGGAAGATAGGTGTGTAGAATGTTTGCCATTTGCTTTGGACTGATAACTTGCTTCCTTGGCACACACTTGCCTGTCTATTTAAAGTTGCCCATTTTTACCATTCTGGTGCAACACTCGTACCTACTCCTTTTTAACTGACCCACTACTGCAAAAAAACAGTAACAAAGTACTTTATTATGGTTAGTTTGTTTTTTTTACAGATCCATCCATTGCTATGGTGGTTTTCCTCAAAATACAAGATAACGATTGCACACTGTCACTTTTAAAAACATGGTTTGTCATTGTCACTCACTTTTTTCTGTTTGCATGTCTCTTGTGTTTGCCTGTAGAAAGAGATGACCTCTCGGATGTGCCACTGAGGGGGATGGGGGGGCACACAGCGGGGACACACATCCGTCCATGGAGAAACCTGCAGTGGAGAACAAACGCAATGAAAAAGAGTCTATTTTTATATTTAAGTACTGTAATCTATTGTAGCCACATACAATAGGCTTTAACCAAGACGTTTGTCATGGGGAGGGGGGCGTTCATTTCCTTTTAAAAAACATTTTATTGGAGCACAGTATTAAGAGCTGTACGTTTGTGTTGGTGTTTTCTATTTTATTTGAATCTCAATCATTCCAGCTTGTTCCAGGTTTTCAAAATGGATCCAAAAACTAGTACGAATTCTTACATCTATAAAAATGTCTATGCCTATATATTAAACAGAATCTGTACTTTTCTCACTGTATTTTCAGATGTTTTTAATTCATTAAAAAACTATTGATCCTTAAAGAAAAGAGTGTACTAAAATGTCTTTGACTGAAATGTTGTACAACCATTTCACAGCAATGAATGAGCTCTTTGTTCCTCAATGTACCCAACTTAGACTTTTGTGGGCAAATATTTGTTGCTCTATTACAACATATCTGTATTATGACCTTAAAATATGTAATAATCATAGAGAAGAGTGGTTGTGAAACACTTTAAGTTGATATGAGCTGGTTAAACAGGAAATAACACATCAACATGCTTTATTACATGCTAAAGTATTTTTATACTCCTACCTTACACTCATTGAACAACAGTGACTGGCCTCAAGTGCATTTTTAGGGGGTTATTCCTGAGTGAAATCAAGGAAAATGCAAGTTTATAGGTTTAGATCCACAGCACTGACTTTTAATACAGACTTTAAAGGTCTTTATGTAAAATCTGTTTTGTTTTTTAGCTTTCTACCATGTAATAATTATGTAGTAAAATGGCATCATACAGTTAAAGAAGTAAGAAGGAAGCTTTTTTTTTTTAGCTCTGCACTTTGCTGCCCACTGCTGGTCTCGTCACCCATCTCTTTATGGCAGTAGTGAAGTAATTCTTAGAAATGCTCTTTTTTTTTTTTTATATATAAAAAGTAAGGCTCACATGACTGGAAAATTACCTTTCAAATCAATGGTTAAAATGTCCAGATGTCCTGGAAGTGTACATTACTGCTTAAACCACTTTGAAACCCACTAAAACTGTGGTGGAGTGGATATTAAATTACATCAGAGAAGAATAACAAGAATATAATACAGTTAAGGCCAAATTCATTTATACCCTGCCTCTGACTCAGCACAAAACCCATAGTACGCAGCCAAAGTGATAACACAATGGTTGGCAGGGAACAGGATCGACATATTGACGCGGCCAAGATCAGAGTTCGGACCTGAATCATCCCATTGAGAATTTGTGGAGAGAACTGAAGACCAGAGTAACGGCATGAAAGTCTTACAACATCAAAGACCTGGAGATTTATGCAAAAGGAGAGTGGTCCAAGAATCCTAGTTAAAATATGCAAAAAACATGTGAATGAATGAAAAGCTAAAACTTGTTATTTGTGACACTTACGTAAGGATTGCACATAGATTTGGCTGTAAACCTGGAGCTTTAGCGCCCTAGCGACTCTAAGATGACTGTGTTTGGGTTATTTTACACTTGGATCGTGAAGCCACAAGGCAGGTTCTCACATGACAAACCTGTCGGTGTCACTGGCAGCCGAAGGTCACACGAGACTCAGCCCTCACATGTCGGTCAGAAAGGTAACAGGCAAACACAAAAAATCTAATAATGGCTTGGTCTGATTGTAACTAGAGTTTTTTAACATGCATGCAAGTGAAAATAATCTGATTAGACGGATTAATCACAGTAACACACCTAGATATAGTAAATATTGCAAAAATAGAAGAAATACTCAAATCTGTACTCAAGTTAAAGTCATGTTACAACTAAAGACTGTAACTCAAAAAGTACTTAAAATTGTTGCTTAAAATTAAAAAAAAGTATTTATGGTGGATAAAGTTCACTACTACTTCACTTCACTAGTTACTTACTAGCTACTTTACAACTGCTACAACTGCCTGTGCTACTCCTGTTATAACTGTATTAATAGAACCAGAACTATGAATAATACTACTCTTACCAACACTTCTACAACTACTACCACTACAACTAATACTACTTTGCCAATCACTACAGGCACTGCCAATGAGGTCATTTAGAGTTTTGAAAAATACTTTCAAGTATATTATTTCCACATAATTATCGGATAATATTGTGGAGAGTATCTCAGCCTTTACAGTGCTGATGTGGTATGTTAACCTGACCGTGACCAAAAATCTGAGAAAGGACACAGAGGCCCTTGAACAGCATTTACGAGGACAAAATGGGAAGGAAAGCTGTGAGCATTATAAATGACCTGTCCCATCCCCTACACAAAGAATTTGAATTATTACTGTCAGGTAGAAGAGATCGAATATTATCAGCAAAAAAAACATCTTTAAAAACTCTTTCGCCCCACAGGCTGTGAAAGCACTTAACTCCACGAATCTTAATTAAAATCTGGCTTAGGGTTGTGCTCCTTGATGCTTTGATGTGTGCACTGACCTTATTGTTATATTTTACATTGACTAAATAGTAATGAATTAATTAACATGAAATGTATTGCCATGGATGCAGCCATATTTATATTTATATTTATTTATTTAATGCTTTGTACCTTTTATTATCTTTTGCATTCAATGTCAAATGCACAGGAAATGTAGGGTCTGCTATGTTGTCTTAGATGATTTATGGTGTGCGTAAGTGTATTTTTTGAGTAATTTGAATGTATTTTATGGTGAAACTGAAGGCAAATTTCCACATTTGTGCACAATAAAGTTTTCATATTCGTAAAAGTACAAATCTGTTTTAGAAAATGTGCTCAGAAAGCATATTTTCTTCATAATCAGTAATTACTTTTAACTAAGCCTAAATCATAAACAAAGACTGCGCCACAAGTGTTTACGCTGTCCACTAGATGGCGACAGATACTGAAAACCGCCTGATGGAAAAATCCTATAGCTCCATTCCATTTGAAATCCGTCCAATGGCCCAGTTCTATCCGTAAAGAGGGAAGTGGAGCCTCCTTGATTCGGGTTAAGCTGGTTATGTAAGAATTCAGGGCCAGACTGTACTGTTTCCAGTGCACAGAGACATTTTGTTTTGAATGAAGTGTGTGCAGATTTGCATGATTGAGTTGATGACAGCTCTTAACAGAGGCTTTGAAACAATAGTATATGAAATATGGTCAGATAGTCCTGGCTGCAGTTTGGATTGCATAAATAATGGGACCAAAAATAAGTCTGGGTGTCAAACAGGGGACATGACCCCGTCTTTGATTGCTGTCTTCCATAGTTACCTCACGTTACTGCCAAAGGCATTTTTAGTTTGCAGGCTTTATGGTTATTGTTTTGTATTGTTTACTTTATACTTTGGGCAAAACATTGTACAAACCTAATAAAAAATTGGAACACAGTAAAAGTAAATAAACAGAATGTAATTATTTGCAAATTCTGTAAAATAACAGTTTATTTACAGAAGAACATAAACAATGTAGGCCTATCAGGTGTTGAAAGTGAGACTTTTGAGAATCCAAAAATTCAAATTCAAACTCAAATTCAAACTCATTTTAAATTTGATGGAAGAGAAGAAAAAGGAAGAAAAAGGAGACAATAAAAAAAAAAGTCTGGAAAAGTAAGAGGTACAAGAGCTTCACCAATCTGCAAAACAGCTATATTATACAGCTATATTACAGACATATTAGATGGAGAAGACATGTGCTTTCACTTTTGTTTGTAATGCTGATGTATAATGCCTCATACTGTAATTTGTATGTTTGCAAAAAAAAAAAAAAAAAAAAGATCATTACAGAGGTCATTACCCCATGTGACAGGAATTCATTAGGGACCTTTTAGATTTTTCTTTCTTTGTAGATTTGTGTAAAAGTTGCATCAGCTCCTAACACAGACAACAGTGGAGTTGTTGGTGACTCAGACATGTCTGGTAACACCTGATGAAACACTATAAACATGGGGCTAATCTAACTTAAACCAGTTTAAAGTTGCATTAGCCTTTTTTTTACATATCACTGGCAAAGGCAAAAAAACTATTGTTAGGGTCTGAGCTGAGACCCTGTACATCACAAAACACTCTGCTATGCTGAGGAAATGGTTTAGAACTATAGGATTTGTACATTTCGTATTACTCTGCTTTAGAACTTAACTGTTTTCAGAAGAGTTGAACCGTAATAAAATTGTGTCATGTGTCTTATTAAAACACTTTCTGTACAGATGTGTGTACATGACAAGTTGCAGCCACTACAGCACGGTTGTTGATGACTCAGGGGTGACTTGTGAGAGCTGATGAAACACATAAACATGGGGCTAAACTGACTTAAACCAGTTTGCATTAGCTTTTTCTTTACATATCATTAACAAAGGCAAACAAGTGAGTGCTGGTTTATTACTTCATAGTAAAGTTTTGGTGCTAGCTTTTACATTGGCAATGACACACCAGTGTTTTCCATTTATTCAGAAGATTACGGCAGCCCACCATATTCTAATTTTGTCACCTATCTAAAACTGAACTTAAAAACTTACTTTCCCAATAAATACAAAGAACTTGAAGTATATTCTACTGATGATACATATATAAATATAATTAACTAAATTGTAGACACTAAAAAGTTATATAATGTAGTGTTTATTTTGAGACCAATATTAATATTTTTAAACCAAATTAATAAAGAATGCAAATGAATAAAAAGCTTTAAAGTGGCAAAAAAACCAAAAACAAAACATATACAGTATGTAAAATGAAAAAATTATAATGAAATAAAAATAAATAAATCACAATGTCTTGCTGGATCTGAAATAGTATTAAAATGTAGCCCAATAGACTCAATATACGTAGATGGGAAACCCTTATATACTGTAAACTAAAAGCATGACACTTCCACTCTGGATTCAGACAGACACAAAAGACAATGAGTTCCTTTTTCATTTGTGAATAGAAAATCTGCCTGAAGCATGTCACTACTTTGCAATGGTAATAACTCTTTGAAATGTTTCTGGACTCAGATAGAGATCGACAGAAAAAAAAAATTGTTCTTCAGCCCATTATTGACCACATAACCAACACCAGCAAAAAAATCCCCACCATGGCAGAGAAGGTAATTATAATTTTGCATTAGTTGATAGCTCAGAAGCTAGGTACACTTTATTTGGTTTAAACCTATTCATTTTCCAGACGACTCAGAGGTGAGCCCTGTGACACATACAGTATCACACTGATCATGTGTTTGGCTAAAAGTTTTTTTTACGGAAATGCAACAAGCGGACTCTATGGTATGTATTTGTATACTTTGTACACAACAGGCCCTGTGCAAATACAGCAGTGTGGATGTTGGTGCGAACGATGACTCAGAGGTGACTGATGAAATCCATATAAATTTGGCACTAATCTCAACAAAAACAATACAGTCCCACATATACCACATCATTTTATTAGTATTGATAAATAATAAGCTTTTTTTTCTTTAGTCTGGTCTTGAAAATGTCTTAAACAGCAGCCTTAATTAAAAAGTCCTGTTCTACTACCCCTGAAAGATGCCAGACACAGGTCATTATGGTTTATTGCATCATGTATTGATCATTATCTATAATTGTGTTTTTTACAGTCCAAATACTTCCTAATTTGTACTTATTTTGGTTTACTTGATTACAATAATTACATTACATGGCTTTTTTAGCTATGCATTGTCCTTGTTTAGGTTTTTCTGTTTACAATGCAAACTCAATAGACATAATTAAATAAAAAGTCCATTATGAAGCACTGCATAACAACAAGATTTTATTTACATTAGATAAAATTAGTCAGTACAGAAACTTTCTGGTAATTTTTTACCAGAAAATGTCTGTACAGACTAATTATATATTGTATATTTCTGTCACTGATGTGTTTAATTTTTCAGTTGCAGTCAGTCTGTCCAAATATGAACTAAAACACTGGAGAACCAAATGTGGCTTAATGAGATAGTCTAGGCCACACATACATTTTTGTAAACATGCTATTCTTTCCTGAAAGTGACCAGCAATACAGCAAAGAAAAGTGAGGTAGGTAAAGTTGTCGAGATACTGTATATTATAAAAATAGGAGTGTAGTAAAAAGACTGTTAGTGATGTCACAGCTTAGAAATATATATACAGTATATATCTACTACTAATACTGCAGCTAGCATCTAAAACTACTCCCAAAGGCCCTGGACATCCCATTTGTAGCCACCCAATGCTATTCAAGGAGGTTTGCTGGCATTGGTGTGTGTCAACATACCACAAATGGTTGGATTTACAAAAAATAAATTTGTAAAATATTTTTGGGGTGTATCAGGATCATTGTCTGGATCCAGGAATTTACTTACAAGTTTCTTTACTATTGTGAGATAGGGGTCTGCATAACTCAAAACAAGTCAATTTTAGTGAAACTTGAGTCAGAAATGTCACAAATGGGATTAGAATCAAATGATAGTTTTTGTGACATCACACACATCAACTAAAAAAACAACAGTAAAACAATACTGTTAACAGACAAAACTGGCCCTCATATTGGTAGGAAATTTTTTTTCTAATCATTCTTTCTTGGCCCAATACTGATATTTTCTGAACATCTTATCCAAATCTGACCATAAGTTATGCTACTAACAGACAAACAAACAAACAAAATAACAAACAAACCAATTCCAGCAAAACCATAACCTCCAAGGCAAATACAGTGACGAAAATAACTGATGCAATAGTAGCATTAGCAACATTAGCTTGGGGAAAAAAGTATTGCAGCTGGTCAGCTCTATAATCTGTGTGGCCCTTGATCTGACTCTTATTCAGCAGTATTGCCTTTCGTTAATTTGAGTGTGACACAGCTGTTTCCCCCTCATAGATCCTGCTCAAACCTACATGATGTAACAATCTGGCCTAATAACATCAACCGATGTAATGACCTCATTGCCTGGAGTAACCTAGTGCTGTTACAGGACTGTCCCGCCTCCACTCTGTTCATTCAGCGGAGTGCACATTTCCTCTCAAAGTGTACTCTGGAAGCATCCTTTGTTCCTGTTACGTGCAAAATGAGCTGCGCGCGCCTCTCGCTGTTCCCTCCCTCCCTTCCTCGAGTGTTTTTACTTCGTAGGAATGTACCAGACTGGCCCTAAAGGCTTTCAAGACATGGCGGAGAGAACTGGAAAGGGGCCAAGGACAGGGGAGGAATGAAACAGTGAACTCGAACGACTAGAGCCAAGGTTTACGCGGCAGGCTGCCTCGTGGGGCTGTTGTTGTTTTGGTGCCATGCTTTCTGTCGTTATTTACATAAACAGAAAGGGTTTGGAATGAGATAAAGTGAGTCAGCAGGCGTCTGAATGAGCACACACCCTTAACGGTTTTGTGTGGGATTGCCTTTGGGCTGCTGTGCCATTGGCAATGGAAAGTTAGAGTGACTTCAGGGACACACGGCTGAGGCTTTTAGCCAACAATAGTTGTTGTAACAGTGTGGTTCAAATGAGGGAGAATACAACTATGCAAAATAACCCATTATTTTTTCCCAATAATTTCGGCATGCAAACAAAAAATTAATGAATAGGAGGATTAGCATTCAAATACATTTAGAATTCTTTTTTAAATATAAAAAGCTAGGACATTTTAGCATTTGCAGTTAGAGAAAACTAATGAGGTCTGATCATTTCTGTGCTAATTTGACTGTTACATAGGCTACATTTTGAACAGCTTGGTATAGCATAACAAACTATAGTGTTCTACATAGTATAGTACTGTATAGCATAGCAAACCCTTGCAAGATATTGTTTAGTACATTATAGTATATATGCCTAATTGTAATTGATTGATTGCAGTGTGCAATGTTAGTACTCACCGCAGTGTCTCCATGTGTTAGCCCTGCAATTAACAGGCAATTGTCCAGGATGTCCCATGTCAAAAGCAGCCATTATATAGGTTCCAGTTCCCTGCTAGAGAATGAGTTGTAGTAAACAACTGAAATGGCATATTATCATTAGCATAAACAATACTGTTGACATTAAGTGGGGCACCCAGGAAAGCAACTAAATAAATGCATACCCCAACAAGGTAAAAAGTAAAAGTAAAAAGTATTAGAGATATAGGTTTACATAAAGGTATATTTATTATTATGGATCAACATACATTATGCAGCTGTCTTGTGATTTAACATCACATCAGCTCAAACCAGATTAAAAAAGCCTAAACCAGGACTAAACCAGGGGTAAACCCAGACAAAGCAGTGGTCTGCATTACACTACTGGATCGAACTCTAAATTCAGGACTTGGACTGCAAAAGACTCTAAGTACCACTAGAAGAGCCCCACGTCTAGTGGCACGTGGCACTTCATCTAGATGTATGTTTCCAGGTGGGCATAAAACAACAAACTGTATTTGTAAAATGTAGAAAATGTCTCTATTGAGTACTATCTGTTGTTAACAGGATACAGTTACTTCACGTTTGCATCCTGATTACGTAATCCTATTACATGTAACCCACTACTCCCCAGAGCATGTTTACAATTGACTATTCTAAAATGGATACCACTGGGTCAAATCAAGTACTTTTCCATTCCTACTGCCTTTTTCTGATTAACTTTCTGATGTAAAACAATGCTTTTCCGTTATGACAAAACAAGCCTGGCAATAAAAAACAATGAGGTCTGTTATACAATGTCCTTGCTTTTCTGCATACCATGCCACAACACTTGTACATCCAACAATGTAAAGGGTGCCTCTGTGTTTACTATGCAAATACAGTACAAAGCTGCTCCTGTTTGTCCGTCAAGTGTAGGTCCACCGGAAGATTGTGCAACGACTTGAGAGAGGAAAACTACTGTGATGTGTTGACATGCCTCCGTGTGATAAGGAGAGAGTAATGAAATAAATATTGGAACATGGAGTTACTTTTGATTGGATGAAATAAAGTTCAAGACTTTATGGAGCTAATAATAGACTGAGTGGAGATGAAAACAGCCCAAGCGAATGTCCAGATTAGTCCACATTTCAAATGCTGGTGTTTTGTCCCACCGAATGGTTTCAATGAGACGTCTGCAAGTCTTCAAAAACATAAATATTTGAGTGTAGGTCGTTATACCTGTTATATAATAAGTGCAAAGTGCGGAGGCGGAACTGATTTCCCAATTACTACTGTAACAAGTCGGGACAAAACAAAGCAATGTTTGGCAGCACACTCAAGCTTATATATTGTAGATATATGGAGTTATACATCTAAGTGATTCAGGAGAAGTACTTGTACCTCCTTTGATCCAACTGCCTGTCCTCTCTGTGTATAAAGTATACAGTTTTCCTCTCTGGAGGCTACTTTGTTCTCAGAAAACTGCTCTGGGGAGGTTTCTCAGAATCTAATCCGAGCAGTGTGACCTAACAACTGGAGAAAGTATGCAACTTATTGTAACTGTGTAAGAGAGCAGGCTTCAGAACTATCTGCCCTGCCCTGACAGTTGTGGTGCCAGACATGTGCACTTCATGAACATGTTCACAGGTTTGATCACGTGTACAGATACTCGCTGGAGGCGTTACTGCTCCGTTTATCTAAGATAGTGCAGAAATGTATTTGTGGGTGAGGCAGAATGTACACAAAGTATGCATGATATACATAAACAAGAAAATAGGAGCAGTAAGTGAGAGATCTGATCTCAAATCTGATGAGCATATTTATGATATTTTCTGTATTAGAACAGAAGATATGCACTATTCAAACGGATTTTAAAGTTGTAAGTTCTACTTTTGCTTCTTTTTATCAGCCCGTATACGGCTCAGGAGAAGGTTTTTGTTCAATAAGCATGTGATAGTTTTCTTAATTCTGTAAAATTACCTAGTTTTTCAAATAATGAGTCAGTTGAGCTGGAGCAGGCTTTTACTCTGCAGGAGTGTGAAGTGGAAATAAAGACAATGAACAGGGGTAAATCCCCCGGTCCCGACGGGATACCCTCACAGGTCTACTGAACATTTTGGTCTCTTTTAGGCTCTTTGTTGTGGAATATGATCCAGTTTTCAATTCTGGCAGGCAACTTTCACCGAGACGTAGATTTTGCATTAATATCATTACTCCTTAAGAAAGGCAAGGACCCTATGGAATGCTCTAACTACTGGCCCAACTCATTGCTGAATGCAGACATTAAAATTTATGCCAAAGTATTATCCAGACAGGTGCAAAGGTATATCACAAAATTGGTGCATTGTCATCAGGGTCTGTGACTTAGAGATTGGCTTCAGATAATTTTCCTCTAATTTTGACTGTTACATGTCATACATATAGTTCAAGACACTAACTATGGCCTGCTGCCATATTGTCCCTGGATGCTCTGAAAGCTTTTGACCAACTTGAGTGGCCTTTTCCTTTGGTCTGTGCTTAAACAGGTAGATTTTGGCCCCTTCTTTATTTGATTAAAGTCCTTTCTAAGAATCCATCCGCTGCATTTATTGTTTGCTTTGTCACTGGAACAAACCCTCACTCAAGCCATACATTCCTCACCATTGTTCTCACTGATTTCTATTAATGATACTCACTGTTGGATATCTCTGTACGTGGATGATGTTCTACTATATATTAATAACCCAACCAGCTGGATGTCCAACATTTTAGATATTTTATTATATATTTTTAGTAAAAATAATTTTAGACTTACAGGTGGAATGCATTTCTTTAGTTCAATGGTAGCACTTTCCCCTCCCCGACAATAGTTGACGAAGCTTCAATTAGCTGTCATGTATGGAATGGTAAACAACCACGTGTTCACTTCAGATAATGCAGCGTGAAAGAAAAGCTGGAGGTCTGTCTCTCCCAGACTTCAAACTTTACAACTGGGCTTTCACACATAGACCACTGATTTTCTAGTTTCAACCAAATTCGGAAGTGTCCTGGCATGCATTGGAAGAGAGTTTGATTCGTCCCCATTCTCTTCATCAAGTCCTAAATCTGTACCCATCTGGCTTCCGACCAAAGACATATGGTCGTATTATTTCGCGCTTACTCGAGGTTTGGGAAAAAGATGGGAAGTGCTGTGGTGGACTCTTCCCATGGGATCCTTGGATCACACTTTTTGTTAACAAAAGATTGCAAATAAATAAACAACCAATACGATTTGCAGTTTGGGAAGAGAAGGGAATCTCTGTTCTTGGGGATATTTTTGGGGACGATGGTTTATTGTCTTTTGCACAGTTGTGCACCAAATTCAATGTGCCTTGGGCAACCTTTCTCTTTTACTTACAGCTATGATCTGTTCTCAGAGCGCTCAGCACACCCCTGCAGAGTCCATTGTCTTCACTACCCATTATGAAATTGTTGTCTGTGACAACTAATTTTGGGGGCTATGTCTCTAAACTTTATAAACTTTTACTACATTGCTCTTATAGACCCCTGGCAATGGATTCTTTATGGAAGGCATAAGGCATGATTTGGACTGGGACAAGGTAGGGGAAAGTATCAGCATGTTCTCCAGAAATCCTGACTACCAACAAATTCATTACAATTTCATACAGAGACTTTATCTTACTCCCAAAAATTGCATGCAATGAAAATGGTTACAGATCCTAATTGCAAATGTGTCTTTTAAATGAAACAGGGACATTTAAACATATGTTTTGGGAGTGCCCCCAATCATGGCTTTCTGGGGACAGGCTGCAGGTAGTCTTACCATTTTATTGGATGTCCCTGTACCTTGTTTGCCAGGAATACTTATTTTAAACCATCTTTCACAGGTCGAAATGAAGGTGGTCAAACAAAGGACTCTGCTAGCTGGTCTCACAGCAGCAAAGAAAATAGTGGCCACACGCTGGAAGCCACCACACTGCCTGCCTGGACATGACTGTTTTTGAACATAGCATTTTTAGAACTTTCTATAGCAAGTACATTGGGCAAGGGATGATGCAATTGAGGCCTGGCAAACTCTTATTGCTCGCCTCCTAAAAGTCTACAATATGTAATGCGCTGTCCTTAATTAAGGCCCTGGAATAATGGAGGGGGTGGGTTGTGTTTTTATTATTTTGTAATGTTTTTTTATTTTTCTGATTCTGCAACCTGTGTACAGTCATTCAAATAAGTTGTTAAAATTTTCTTGTGAGGTTACTTATGCAATTTGGATGTACAACATGCCATGTATATTACTACTACCTACCTACTCTTTGTTTTACTGCAAACATTAACTGTAAAAAACCAAAAGAAGGTTGGTGAAAATATCTGACTCTCACCCCAGAATAGGATGTATGATGGAGCCACAGGGGGTTATTGAGTGTGTTGTGTCAGGAAGGGCATCTGGATAACCTCTGCCAAATCAATGCTCCTTGACATCGCTGTAAGGGGTAAACATAGGTGTCCAAATGCACTCTGGTGATAAAACACATTTTCTGTTGTCCTGTCCCTTACTACTACTACTTTTATTCAAAATTTAATGGCTCTGTGCATGTGTGCTAGCTCAGTGGGATAGTTGGGTCAATGGATTTTAACATTGCAAGGGAAAACTTCACATTTGTGTAAAGTGCAAGGTCAACTGTGATGACAGTTTGTCCAAATGACTAATTCAATCACTTACCCTTTAAACAGCCCAAAAACCACTCATTGTTTTTACTTTACTTGTTTTACATTACTGTTTACTGTTAGAGAATGGTATTTTGTTGTCTTTTGAAGCATGCATAACCATGTTCTTGTTTTGTTATACAAATATAGCCCCTAAATAAAGGCTTAAAATCATCTTGGATACTGCATTGCCAACCACAATGAGGCAAAATGCTGCAAAAGCCACAACATCATATCATATTCTGATGCAAGCAACATGACGTGTGCTAACAGACAAGCATCTCCAGTTGATGTCATCTGCATTTTTGAGCATGTGCCAGATTTACTTCTCATTGTCACTGACCATACAGTGTTATCTTACACAAACAACAAAGTCACACGCATCTCGTTATATCACATTTCAACCTAGAATAACCTCGAGTCCCCCTGTCACAGTAAGTCAGTATGTCCTACACTGCTCTTCACTCTAAAAAAAAAAAAAAAAAAAAAGAAAAAAAAAAAAAGGGGGACACTTGGCACCTCAGGTTATTTATTGGCTCATCCCTCTTCCTTTTGACCTGTAGTAACTCGGCCCCACCTCCTTCACCAATGTACAAGCTTGTTTTCCTTCTAAACCTGCAACAGCACCATGTGATTCTGTTCAGATAGTCAACCAGCGTCTTGCGTAATGTTTGCTACCACTGGGCCTGTAGTTTTAGGGGCAGAAGGTGAGAGGAGGGGCAGGACAAGAAATTTAAGCCGACCAAACAAACCATACATGGATTTATTCACTGCTCACAGCAATGAGCAAGACTATTATGAAAAAGTGATATGGGACTGTGTAATGACAAATAATAGCAGGTAAAACAATGTCCAGTGTAAACAGATGTGAGTTTAACATGTGCACTGTTGATTTGGCAGATGATATAACGTAAGAATCAATGTTGTGACGTTAGAGCATTTGATCTTGATTGGGATAGCGATCATTCTGTTCTTGTTGGCAAGCTTTGTATGTTCAACTATTACAGCTATTATGCTAATGAAACAGTCAGATGTGACAACAAATGAAGTCTCTGTTACAATTACAACATTTACTGAACTATCCCAGTACTTAAGTAGCCCCTTGATGCTACACAAATTTGGGTATCCTGAATAATTAGTGGCCTAATGTTACTTCTTTTGGATTAATATAGCAAGTATTTGTTCTTTTACCTAAAATCTTAACTATTCCCTTGAAAAAACAAACCTATATTTTAAGAACAGCATGATATCACAAACACATGCATAATGCAAACAACACGTGGTATCACTTATTTCCCTGGAAATTTTCAATATCTGCATACATAGGTGTGAATGACAAGATAAATAGTCTACCTAAACAGGTATTTGCAGTCAGTGTAACTGTGAGTGTGAGTGTGTGAGCTCAGTAGGGACATGCTGTATCTATTGTATTACACTCTTAGATTTTTGCCCTCTAACAAATGGACTTTGTAACTTTGCTGTTACCATTTTGTTGTTTTACACAAATGGGAGGTATGCATACTCTCACTGAGCTGACCTACTGTCATCTATGCAAACAGATAAACATTTACAGACGAGTCTCATGTTTAGCTAACTCACCTATAAACCAAACTACATGTGCTGAAACAGTAGGGGGCACAGATTTCAGCTGGAGTACTTACATTGCTACACCAGACTTTGCTGAGCATTCTTTAAAGGGAAATTCCAACATTCTGTGTAAGAGGTTCTATGACAGCAGATTGTGAAATAGGTATCTTTTCCCTTACAATACACAACTGGCTCCACACTCCCAGCTTCAGAGCTTCTAAAATATATTAAACTACTGTTAATGCATGTTTTTATTTCATTATAACAACGCCACTATAAACACCTAATTTTTGTCTGAACCATGCTATTTTAATAACCACATATTATAGGGGTCTCCCCTAGGGGGCGACAGTGGCACAGTGGGTTAAACATTTGCCCACAAACTGGGGTGTCTGTGGTTTGAACTTCGCTCAAAGTGTACACTGTTGTTGTGTTCCTCGGCAAGACACTTGACCCACTCTGTCCACTCCAGTCACAATATGAGGCTGGTTGCAACAGGAAGGGCACCCTTGCGTAAAAACCTGCCAAATCACTGTGCGATTGGTTTGCCGTGGCGAGCCCTTAACAAAAGGGAGCACCAGAAACATAAAAGATTTTTTAAAAATGAAAAAGACAGGAGTGTCTTCTGTGAATTGCACATTTAAATAGTACAAGTTGAAAAAGTGCATATAATGTAAATATTTACTAAATTAGGCAGTTTGATCTCTGTTGTTGCTCCTGTCTACCACTCCAAATTGTGAGTGGGCAACTTTCTACAGTAGAGAACCATACCTTGCATCCATAGTCACTTTGTTACACAATCTTAGACAAGATTTGTACCTACTTGAATTATTTATTTTCAGTATTTTGCCCAGCCCTACTCCTAAACATGGAATGTAAACAGAGAAGACAATTACCCCATGTGATTGTATTTACAGCCTGTTAAAAGTTTCATGATGCAATATTAAGTCATTACACCGTCCGCTATTCATCTAACACACCTCTGTCAACACACCATACTTTTAATCTCCGGTTAGAAAAAAAAGATTGTCAAGTATGTGGCAGTATAACTTTGGCATCTCACAATTAGCCGTTGGATTATAAGAAATCCTACTTCAACATCATAGGAGTTCCTGGATTTCTTTCATTATCACAACAGTGAGACAGTTTCTTCACCTCGGTCTAAATGACCTTGTCATTACACCCCAAAACGTGCCGAGTTTGTTGTCTGAAACACAAATGGTGGGCTATGCATTTGGACATTACAACCGCCTTATGCTTTAAAGAACAACTGGGGTTACACTTACAGGCTGAGTCCCTAGACACTGATGCAAGCGGCAGTAACTGTTAAGCTTAGTCATAGGGAAAGGTTGACTGGCAAATCCCCAAATAGGTAAATGCTTTTGGTTAGAGTAATTTTATGTCAGTCAGTGAGATTAGATAGCCACTGAAAGTCCCCTCCAGCAGCTGAAGTCATTACCTCCTGGCCCATGCAGTGACTCAGACAGGGGCCTCCTTTGAACATCCATCTGGCCAAGCCTAAGCCATTCATCGCCGGGTGTGAGAACAAGGCTCAGGCCATTGTAGATGAATATGTTTCCATTTCTGTGGGGCACAAAGAGATAAGAAGTGAGACTGGTGAGTGTTGTTTTTGTTTGACAGTGCCCTAAAGCTAGATAGTCTTCCTGGCTAGTATAAATCCAATTAAATTCACATTACACAGTCCAAACTATCTGCAGTACAACACCTGCACCACTAAGCAACAATATTTTGAAACTTTTTCATGGAATAAACACTAAATTCTCTTATTGCTGGGTTTCAGATGGCATCACAACATTCTATATTCCTGTGGTTTTTATATGGGGGCAGGCAAGTGATAAGTGATCAGGTTCAACAGTAGTGATGTTTTTATTTCTTTTAAAAATTGCTTATAACTTAAACAGGAATACTGGCTCCTGCCCCCCATCTGAGAGTATGACATCATCACATTTTAGAACGTGAAAACAACCAATATGCCTCAGAAGAACTGTTAACTCAAGATTCTCAATCTCAGTCATCCAGGTTGTCGTAATCAAAGATTAAAAAGGAGTCATGTGGACAACCTAGTACAGATGACTTATTTTACATTGTTTGGAAAGTGATGGTTTGTCAGCAAGATATTTGCTGGAGTGATAAATTATGACAAGGTAGTGTTCTCATAATTTAGTATCGTCCCTGGAGTGTAATAGAGCAGTAGCCGTCAAACCAGCTTCTCACTGTCTTTATAAGAAGGCTAGTAAAATAAAATAAAGAAATAAATGAACATTAATATTATTATTATTATTACCATTAATATTATTATTAATTTCTATTAATTATTATTTTCCAGGCTTAGGTTAAAGTCACACAGTGTAAATAGCGGGTAGTTAGGCCTACTGCATACATTTCCGTAATAAAATGCATCTATATTGAAGGCAGCACATGTTTGAATATGCATAACTTAATATTATTTTTTGTAAACATTTTCCAGGGAATGTCATGTTAATAACGCGGCAATGCAGTAGCAGAGAACAGACGTCGTCATGAGTAAAAAAAACAACAACAACAACAAAAACTGGTGGATCTGGTTGGTCTGCATGATGCACCGGGCTCATCGTGCATCGCCTCCATTGAGCTCCTCTCATCAGCTTCATCAAAACAGCCCTGGGTGCTGACTGTGCCGATGTGCACGTACACGCCATTTCTTCCCTCTGTACGTGCGGCGGTGGGGGCTCAGAAACAAAACAGAACACGCAGGGGGACATCCCATTTCTCTTTTCACTTGGCCTTGCTTCGAGGCCTTAGTGCTATAAACCGAAAAAGACTTGAGTTACAAAATATTTTGCCACCTTGGCGGTTTTTGTATTGGTTTTATGCATTAGTGTGTCTTCCCTCAGCAAAAGAAAGCATATATCTCGATATAACTGTACTTGTTTTATGGATAAGTCTAAAACCATGTTGTCGTTTATGAAATGGGACGCAGCCCTAAGTCCTTTTCTAGAAGCCACGGGATACGTCCAGACCGTTGACGCACAAAAGAGGCGGAGCCAGCCGGGAGGTTATAAATGCTCCTACGCAACACACTTCTAGCCACCTTCCACGCACTTATTATCTGTTGTTTCCCCCCCATTGACCGTCCTCTGCGGCTGTCGAGCTGTGGGCCAGACACCGACGCTAACACTGGAGTTCTAAATCTAACAACGGGGTAAGTAAACGGGAAAGCTTAAGTAACATTGCACCTGACTCCAGAATACGCGAAAAATCCTGCTTTTCCCGGCGCATTTCTCGATATCTGTCAAAACGACCAGCGCATTCGAATTGAATACAGTACAAGCTTGTTGTTATTGTACGGGTTGTTGTCTATGTATCGAGGAATTTAGGGTTTTTAAGCTGACATATTTGCTTGTCTTATTGGTCAATGGTTGTATTTGGTGCACTGTATCCCGTTTCTTCTGAGAGGCCATGTTTAAATAAAGCTTGACTCAACTTTACACAGTAGCATGTTTAACGCTGGCATTGTTTTGGCTATTTTAGCATAACGCTAGGTTCTAAGTGAGGTTTCGTTTTAAGCGTCGGTTGAAACGTTTTCTTTGTCTTTTATCATTAACGGTTTCTGTTGTCGATTTTAGTTGTCTGTTTCCCTGAGTTAACACATTTCCAGAACATGGTCATTGAATGCGCATGGGCTGTGATAACAAAAAACATGCTTGTGGGCCTTTTTAAAATGACAGAATTGAAAATGTAGTGGTGTCCTAAATGCATTCTATAGCGACCTACCTTTGCATGTGCTCACTAATCTTAACTGTTCAACTGGGCGAGGTTATGATGAGTTTGCACCAGACACGGATTGTTTATGGCTTCAGGAGCATGTGACTGAGATTAGCCTATCTTTTTATTGTTGTTGGTCTTAATTTAACCGTACAGTGTATACATTTTAAGTAATCTATGTCATGGTGTATGGGAAATGAGTTTAGGTATGGCTTTTAAAGCTGCAGCGTGTTTGTATTGTTTTCAGGGCTCCCGTTTAAAGCGCCGCAGCAGCTGACCAACCAGCAGTGTGATCACTTGCAACTCTCTCTGAAACATCCATTTGTTTTAGAGAAGTGCAATAAGATATCCTCAGACCACTGCCGCCGCACATCCTAAATCGCCCCAAAATCGAAGAAAATGGTTCAAAATAAGATTACCGAAGTCACTGGCTTCCACCGCTCTTTCAAGGTAAGACAGAAGGAAACTGCAAAGCCCTTTCATGCCATTTGAGATATGTCTTCAGACAGATGACACTAAAGCGTATGTGAGAGAAGACTTGGCCTTGCTATATATATACACAACTGTTGCTTTCCCACATCTTATGGCTGACACACACCATGCGACCCTGTTGCACGTGTTTAAATACAGCAAATGAAAGCGTGACTACAGTAATGTTAAGACTAATCTGGGCAGCAGGAAAAATGGACATTGCATTTTATCTGTCTTAGATTGATACCGATGGACCTTGCTCTAAATTGTAGCAGTGTTTTATTTATTAAAAATTGGTTTATGGTTGCACAGAGTAGATAAAACAGTGCTATCAGCTGAAGCTAACCATTAACACAGATAAACAACTTATAGATAAGATGGTATGCTAAACATTTGTTTTTTCCTCCAGGGCCAAAATCCCTTTGAGTCAGATGACTTTACTAAAAATGGATCCCACCTTATTGATTCTACATTTAATTTTGACCCCTCCCCAAGACATGGTAAGTGAACTTATCTGCAAAAAATGCAATCTATATTTAGCTAAACTCCAAGTGACCCACATTTCTGTTTAAGTTTGAATGATGTGTCTATAAAGTGTTGGCTCTCTTGTTTTACAGACATGCCTTCCAGCCAGCCCATTGACATCCCTGATGCCAAGAAGAGAAACAAGAAGAAGAAGCGTTGCCGGGCAACAGACAGTTTCTCCGGACGATTTGAGGGTAAAAAAAAGAAAGCTTTATATTAAATTAATGTAATGTAATTATTTAAAATGTTATTTGGAAGTGTGTTATTCTTATTGTTCTTTCTGCTGCAGATGTGTACAGACTACAGGAAGAGGTTTTAGGAGAAGGCGCTTATGCCAGGGTGCAAACATGTATCAACCTCATCACCAACAAGGAGTATGCTGTCAAGGTAAGCCAGTGTTGCACGCCTGTTCACTTGAAATCTACAATATTTACAGTCACCTCTCTCAGGAGTCTGTGAATGCCTCACTGATATGACGTTGGGGTGTTACCTCTGATAAGTGCTGAGACTGCTGATCTTTATAGACATGTAAAGACTTTAGGCTTCACTTGCTATTTCATCATTAGCTCTGCGATGTGAACAGTTATAAAATGCACTGAACTCAAAGGAACTGCAAGCTTATGAAGGGAAGCATGGAAGACAAGCCAATGTGAAGGATTAGCAGCTCTGATTTGGGGGTGATCATGGGCTAAATTTAGCTCAATGCTGCATCCTATGGCAAATGTCTAGTCTGTTGAATTTCTGCAGTAGATACCTGCAGCCTTGTTGTTGTGCTACTGCTGCTCCACTTTTCTGTTTGAAGCATGCAACACTAGCTGCTGCCCACAGACACTTCCCCTCTGTTTTTGTAGTGGCAGCCTATCAGCGTGCAGGGAGGGCTCTATCCACCCCTTTTTATTTTACTCCGGCTGCCTACAGAGGACGCTCGTAGTGAGAACATTGTGTACTGGTTACTGTGCCAAAACAAAACCCACACAGAGGAAGGAGGGGTGCGGGTTGTGACCCAGGCTGTTTACACTGCTTTGTTCTCCTTCTAGCTCGGGTTTAGTTTTACTTTTTTTCTATCTGGGGGAGTGGACTAGTGAGGACATGTCCTTGGCTTAAAGCAACTTCCCTTTTGACTTTATTTCAGGAACAGAATATTGTGAAATCTCATTTTTGCTGATTAAGTCCAACTGGTGTTTGTTTTGAAACTGAATCCCTCAACTGATAGGCCTCTTTTGCATCAGACTGTCTGCATTTTTAAGCTCTATTAAGCCCAAAGATGTGGCGTTTAAGGTATGGCTTCCCCCGGGAGTAGGTATGCATATCACAATAATAAATATTTCAGTAGGTCCGAAGCATAGAGCGTGACATTTTTTGTGTTCACTCTGTATTGTTTACCCCAGGATGAATTGGTAAAGCCCTGGAGACTGGGCAGTTTGGGGGGAGGAGACACACACAGTAGGGAGTTATGGGAGGTCGAGGGGGTGCTCAGACTCCAGATGTCCCGGTGGTCCCCTCCCCCAAAGTTCCCCCTCCAGACAGGGGTGAGTGCTGTGTGGGCTCCTTGTGTTACTACTGGAACAAAAGCCACAGCACAGGGGTGTAATGCGTGCTTCTATGGGACTTTGAAACCCTTCTCTCAAAACAGGGTTGATGTTTAAGCCGACACTATTAGGACCTTGTTTTGTAGGTGGTTAGTGACCAAAGCTTTTAAATATAGCTTTTGTAATGGTCCTCCTTAAGGCTGTGTAATATTAGAAAAACATTCAATGACTATGTTGAATGCTTTGTTATACCTCCTTTTATAAAGAATTCAAGATGGTGAACTAACTTTCAGATAACAATAGATTTCTGACATTATATAGCTCTAGTCCAAGTGTTTGGAAGGTTAGACTAGGAGAAAGTTGGCTCCTCTGTGCCCATTTGTGCTGCTGACTCAGACCGAACCAGCGCACACAGGCTTTGGTCTGCCTGCACTCCTCTTGTCTGTGCATTAATCCTAGACACACACACCACAGCCCTGGCCCCTCCATGCTTCAATAGCAGCTGTAATCCCGCTACCAGGAAGAGAAACATGCCCAGCCTCCTGAGCAGACAATAACTACCCCGGCCTGGAAAATTCATGCCCTTTTGCTTAGCTGTCAGCAGTCTGTAGCAGGGCACTCTGCAGCTGGTGGGCCCCCTTTGTGGTTAGTTCCAGGCAGCATGGTTATATTTAGACCCTACTATTTTTCTGTCATTATTGTACACAATTTAGGGTCGCTTTCAGAGCACAAGAGCACTTGAAAAAATAGGTCAGATGTGATGGCTAAGGTTTTGCAGTATTTCAGCATGTTTTGCTGCTGGTTTGGCGCAGGCTGTCGAAAGTGGGTTACGCTATATTTGCATCTATGTCACAGGGTGGGATAAACATTTGCACTGGTACACAGGAAAAATGCATCCTGTCTGGAAGGAAACCAAAGCCCAGGGCACTATACTGACATGTATAATCAGCTATACAGTTTATAGTGTCTAGGAAATGAGACGGTGGCATAGGTGGTGCAGTCAGGGAGGCGGTCTGCACCTAAATATGAACTCTCACACATAGGCTCGGGCTTTTAC
The DNA here is from genome assembly GCA_020698575.1 of Bostrychus sinensis. NCBI lineage: Eukaryota > Metazoa > Chordata > Actinopteri > Gobiiformes > Eleotridae > Bostrychus > Bostrychus sinensis. The sequence continues at coordinate 9,177,189 of CM036246.1, read as the reverse complement.
TGCTGTGGTGGCCATGTTGTTTGATTGGCCTTTTTGGGATCTAACTATAAACTGTAACTATGGTGTTTTATTACAGATCATCGAGAAAAGACCTGGTCATAGCCGCAGCCGTGTCTTCCGTGAGGTTGAAATGCTGTACCAGTGCCAGGGACATCGGTAATGACCATTATAAATCAAAGTAGAATTAAAATAATGTGAAAATATATCCATTAAAGACTATTTGTTGAACACTGGCTCACCATGTATTGTCTCTCTATAGGAACATCCTTGAACTGGTGGAGTTTTTTGAAGAGGAAGACAAATTCTACCTTGTGTTTGAGAAGCTTAGAGGAGGTATGCAAATTATAACCTTTCAAATCCGCTGTTTAGATTGAAAACACTTATCATAAGCATTATATAGAGTGGTTGACATTTATTCTCAACAGCTGGTGTGGTCTTTTCATTTCAGGGTCCATCTTGGCACACATTCACAAGAGGCAGCACTTCAGCGAACAGGAAGCCAGCCTTGTCGTGCAGGACATTGCAAGCGCTTTAGATTTCCTACATAACAAGGGTTAGTAGGCCTCAGGCCACAGTTTTACTTTATGGCTTATTATCCTAAATGAGCACCAAAACACCAGCTAAGATTACATGCTCTACATGAACTGGAGTAACCTTTTATTGCTCTTGTGTAACATGCACTCTTTTGTCTGGTCATAAAATGGACATTGCTACCTAATCTTTAATAATTAATGGTCTTATGTTTAACAGGAATGGCACATAGAGACCTGAAGCCTGAAAATATTCTCTGTGAGGGTGCAGACAAGGTGAGTTATTCATATGTTTCAACACAGTGTGACTAACATGATAAATCACACACTGCAAATCGGACACAGCTGTGTTATCTGGCCTGATATCTTAACATGTTTTTATGCTTTTTGTCTCATAGATTTCCCCGGTCAAAATCTGTGACTTTGACTTGGGAAGTGGAATCAAGTTAAACAGTGACAGCTCCCCAATCTCCACTCCTGAGCTCCTCACTCCTGTAAGTTCAAGATTTATTGGTTTCATTAGAAGTGCTATAAGGAAACTAGCTGCTGTCAATAAGAAATATTTAATCAGGTTAGGTTAATTACAGTGGCATGGATAAGGAGGGTGCTTTCAGAGGCTTGTAAAATGTCTTAACTACCTGGCTGGTTGCCATTGGACAATCATTAGTGGTGACAGTGGCAAAGAAGCATTCTGATTGGATGAGATGTTGTGTTATGAGGTTAAGGAAGTTCATAGTGATAGTTCTTTGAAACTGTGAGACATTGCTTCCTGTATATCAGAGTTACTGGATAGCATTTGGATAGATAATGCTAGAGTTTAATGTTCACCGCCTTTCACTTATCAGCTGTAAATATTGAGCCCCACAAGTTTGCGAGGTCATGATTGTTTAACCCCCAACTTGGCGTCATCACAAAGCAAAACCAGAGTGCCGTCCCTCAAAGTGCATTGTAACGCTGAAGCTGTACTGGCAGGCTTTTGGCTAGTGTCAACATACGCTGTCTGTAGGGATACAAGGGGGGGCTGGTTTGACGGAGCAGAGCAGGTGAAGGATAGCAGTTCAGCCTCCAGGAATGTAGGGGGTTTCTGCACAAGTAACTTCATCTTCCTTTAGTCACCAGGCTGGATTGGGCGTCCATCCTGGGACTATTTGAGGGATAGGGCCTTATTAGTTTGGTCTGGAAGTATCATGTGGCGTAGTGTTGCAACAATCTGCCATGTTTGAGTTGAAAAATGAAAGGTGTGACTTGAAGTTTCTGGTTTCACTTTGAACAATGGTAGTTCCTCATTTGGTTTCACACTACTAAAAACTTGGAATATGGTAAATCTCGGTTCAATATAGGTCATCAGCAGTTCACCCTACTGCAATGTAGCTAGTCCCATGTTAATATTGCAGCCTTTTGGGAACATTATACAGCTCCTTTATTTCAATCAGCCTCCAGTCTGGTCCTATCTTTATAAAGATTTCAGCTGACTTTTTTTTTTTTGATGACAGGGCGCTCTGTTACAGCCTTGTTATGTAATGCGGGCAAAAGAAACACATTGTGACTTTTACAAGGCCATGTCCTCGTATAAAAAAACATTGAAAACATCTCTCATTTAGAGTCCATGGAAAAAACATAGCCGTCTTTTTGTTTAGTCTCCTCCCTCTGGCCCCCAACCCCACTTGTGCTGCTCTGCGCTTTTTTCTTTATGTTCTTCACACAAAAGCTGTTTCTAGAAAATGTAGTCTGCCCCCTCCTATACATGGCAACTGAGCTCTGATTGGTGGGACCATACGCAGAGGGAGGGGCGCAGGCAGGACGCAAAGCTGTGGCCTGCTCGAGGGCTCTGCCTGGTTGTTTTTGCACAGAGGAAATGTTATGATTCCTATCTCACTTTGAGCCAGTGTTTTTGTACCACATTTCCACTAAAGAATAAGCTAGTTCATTCATACTTTCTCATCCGTTTGAATGCATTTTAAGGGGGGCAAAGTGTCCGTTTTCATGTGCAGGTAAATTGATAACACCTTTCTAGGAATAGCTATTTTTAGGTTACCAGAAACTCTTTGACAAGTGCCTATTTGACATTAAATATTTTATCTGTTCAAATGTCAAGGTTCACGTGCAGCATGTGTGGGGGGGAAACTGCCACGACCAGTTTCAGTGATAACAGACTTCGAAGCTCACCACAAAAACAGTTGCAGCACATACTGTATATGTATAGGCTAAACTGGTTTAGTCCTGTCTAAGCCTCCTAATGTAATCCTCTAGTTTACAAACAGCAGAGATGCGTCAACAACAGTGGCATGGTTTTAAGTGTGGCCTGATGGTCACATGATGGTAGCAGGAAATCCCCAGAGTGATACCAAAGAAAGAGAAAGAAAATCCAGTGTGGTAACAGTTCCTGGTATGAAGCCCGCTGAAGCTTTTAAAGTGGCCATGATGTGATGCAAGCTTACAGTAAAAACCGCAACTGCATAAGAAGAGCTAATGAAAGCAGTGGTTTCTACAGCTGCTCTTGCTTTGATAACATATGATTGTGGCATCGAACAAAGATTTATAGAGAAATGGCTCTGCTCGGCTATCACATTGACTTGTTAGTAGGAAAAACCTCATTTGTGTGTTTACAGTTGGTGCATATGGCCTGGATCTTGGGGGAGCTAGGCAGTCGACTCAGACGTAATGTTATAGACATGGGGGTTGGGTTTTTTTTTTTTTTTTTTCTCGCGACAGAGGCTGCTTTGTCTGAGATGAGATTCCTGTGCTGCAAATTTTGTTACATAAGGCCCAGAGGTGGGGTTAAGAGACGACTGGGACATGGCACTAGGGCACAATAGACGTAATATGTAGTTGTTGACGAATGTAACGCAAAGATATAGGTCAGTGCGTTTTCATAGGCACTCAAAGGCTGGTTGTTTAAAGCTGCTCAAAACATGGTCTACATAAAGTACAGTGTGTGCACTGAGGCATTTTTGAAGTAAATAAATTTGCGCAACAAACCCTTCGCCCTGTAGTGTCCCGCTGCACTACCGACCTGCTTCTTTACAGTTCATAAAGTATTAACACAACATTTGGTGTTTGTGTTTAGGTTATGTAACCTCAAAAGTGCACAGCCGAGTCAGTGGCTCTACATACAGCCAATCCTCTTTTCTATGTTTGGCCTAGTTTCCTTCGGTCACTACATAACAGAGCACCACCAGAGTGTATCCTTGCCCTGAAGTGGTCAAAGCAGTGACTCACAGCCCCCACAACCTTGTATTAAAGCAGCCCTCCCTTACTCTAACCTTGATAAGTGATGGTACAGAGTGTCCATACTTAAGAAAGCTATGTTTAAGTGGACTCATTGCTATACTAAACGTGTGACGGTCAGCAAGCCCAATTAGGCCACAAGCACTCTGTAACATGAGGTATATCAGCTGAATCAAGGAATGTGGACATTTTCTTCTTTGTGCCTTAGGTTGTTTTTCAGTAATTTAACCATTTACCCTATGTTTCCTCTGCAGTGTGGCTCTGCTGAATACATGGCTCCTGAGGTGGTGGAGGCCTTCAGCGAGGAGGCCACCATTTATGACAAGCGCTGTGATCTGTGGAGTCTGGGAGTCATCCTGTACATCATGTTGAGTGGATACCCTCCTTTTGTGGGCCGCTGTGGGGGAGACTGTGGCTGGGAGCTGGGGGAGCCCTGCCACACCTGTCAGGTACAACATGAACCACATTTATTTTAACATGGAGCCAGTTTCTCATTTTTGTTGTCTGTGAAGAAGTAACATGGTCCTATTGTCAACAGAATACGTTGTTTGAGAGCATCCAGGAAGGAAAATACGAGTTTCCAGAAAAGGACTGGGCTCACATCTCCTCAAGTGCCAAAGACCTCATTTCCAAACTTCTGGTTCGGGATGCCAAAAACCGACTCAGTGCCAGTCAGGTGCTGCAGCACCCCTGGGTGCAGGGGGTAAGTCCCGTTAGCTTAAATACTATTAATATTGAAATATTAAAATTTGTTTTTGTGGTCCTAATGAGCTGTCTTTTATCAGGGTGCATCTGAGATTCTGCCAACCTCCATCTTGCATCAAAGGTGAGCAAGAAAACAGAAATGGCTAAAAAAAAAAAAAGTGTATACCTTCAGTCATTAATGAGTGATTATTTTGTCTCGTTCATTAGAACCAGCATTGCCAGGGACCTGACGTTCTTCGCGGATAAAGCCATGGCTGTGAACAGACAGTTGGCTGAACAGGATGGCATAGAGGAACAGCAGCTGCAGGACGTTCCTTTCGTGGTCAATGCGAGAGGATCATCCGTGCGCCTCTCTCCTCCATCAAACTCCAAACTGGCCAGACGCAGGCAGAGAAACAGCCAGCCCAAAGGAGGTCCAGTCTCAGCCGTGGAGCTGCGAAAGCTACTGGCCCCACTGGTCATAGTGGGAGACTGTGCCTGACTGCACCAAATTTGGACCCCTCCTGTTAATTATGAGACCAGTTTGAAGACTGCCCTGGACTGTCCTGACTCTGCCCCCTCTCTCTGACTCTGACCTTGTCCCGTCAGGCTCCTGCCTTGTTAATGCCTTCTGCACATCTGCAGCACTTCTGAAGCACAAAGCCCAGGACATGCACATAACAAGTGTTCAAGGTGATGTTCGGGGAAGGGCCAGGGTTAATTTGGGAGAGGTATTTCCTAAGTTATAATCTTTTCATACAACTCAGTTTGGAAGAAATCGGACACTTTCTCTTTGAGACTAAGACACCAAAGGACATGTTGTGCTGCTCCCACGTTACAACTGGATCCACTGTGAATTAAGTTATCGGGAATGTTCTCTGCCTGTATGTATTTGCATGAATGCCCTATCTGCACATACGTACAAGCTTATGCAATACGCCATGATGAAGTCTGTCTGAATGGATTCAGTCGATTGGGGTCGAAGGGCTGTGAGCCAATGCTGTCCCGTGCCTGGAGCAGTCCTTGTTTTGCTGTTTTTTTGTCTTTAAGGAATTCCTCACAACTTTCTGTAAAAAGATGATTAAACACAGCTCATTCTGCTCGGTGGCCATGCACTTAAGATGAGAATGTTTTTTTTTGTTTTTTTTTCCTGTACCAGCCAGCCATGACTTACTGTTGCACAAATGTATGCAGTTTTCTAAGCAAACCAAATGGCCACATCATTCATGTATTCAGTGTTTGAACCAGTAGTCAGTGTCTCAGATTGTTATGAAGCATGGCCACCACTAAGTACGGCTGGTATGTTGAAAAAGCCTAGTTATCTAAAATGGCTAGGCAAATGAAAATCTCAGTGTTTTCAAATGAGATGTCCCCTTTACAACAACCAGTACTTTTTTTTTTTTTTTTCAGTTTGTGCTTTAATATTTTGGCAGTAAATGTAAATAGCCCTGTTTTATGAGGGTTTGCAAAAGCACATCTCGCCCAATGTGACTTCCTTTTTTCAGTTCTGTCAAAAACATTTGGACCTTTTTCAGGGTTTATTATCACTGTCCTTTGTGATGAGATGAGACCCTTTCAAAATTAAGATGGACAAAAAAAAATCCTCAGCGAATCAAAAATAAGCAATTTCAAAACAAAAACTATTAAAAAAAAAAAAAAGAAAAACATTCCAAAAAATCAGAAAAAAAAGTCTTCCATCAAGGTGTAGCTGTTTAAGTTTTTTTGTATTATTTTGAAAACTCCATGTCAATGTGCCACACTGATTTTTATTTTTTTTTCCTTTTTTGGTATGGCTGTTAATAAGCTTTTTTTTTTTCTATAATTTTTTCAAGCAGGTGCTGTTGAGTTCAGGTTAAACACCGGATGTTTTCCTTTATATTTTATGTTTTTTTGTTTTATAAGTTCACAGTATGTGGTGAATGAGGAGCATTTGAGTTCTTCTGGAGCGTTCATGCCCAAGGAAGGCGAGATTTTAAGTTTTATTTTTTTATGTGTAAAGAGTTAAGGCAATAATCTTTTTTTGTTTGTTTTTGTTGTTCTTTAAGCTAAGACTCATTCAGAAACTGACGGGAAGTAGACTGAGGTCTCACCACACTGTAGTCATTTCACCAAAGAGGGTTTTGAGTCCATAGTTTTAAATGTGATCCATCGGCGAGCAGTGAGAAGGAGGGTACTCTGGAAAATGGCTCCGTTAGTTTCACACGAGCCATTCTGCTGATAATAGGACACTGTACTAGTTCAGAAGTCTTGTCTACAGATGCATCAATATGGGTTTTATGTCTTATAATAAGACTTACTTGAATTTATGTATGCAGCTGTTTCTTCTCCATTTGGGAAACTACTTTGCTTATAATTGAAAAGCATTAAGCTGAAGATCAAGGCAATCTTTGGGTTTTTTGAATACCTATACAGTTCAGTATTCTGCCTTTTTCCTCCCTTTTTGAGCGCAAGACAGTTTTATGTCCCTACTTTTGATAGGGTTAGATTCTCAAACGCACAGACTTTGACCACACTCTGGTATCTTGTATATGGTATAAGAGTTTTTTCTGGTCATGACCATTTCTATTTTTTTTTTTTTTGTGGAGTGGCAGTAGTTTTAAGCTGCCTTTTACTGGGGAAAGGGGACAAATTATATTAGAAGCCTCTCAGTTTTTGTTTGTCATTGAAGTAAGGAAGTTCATTCAAGTCATTTATCCAGATGAACGGTGAACCTCCACATTGAATGTAGCCTTGAGGCAAACCATTTACAATCCAGCAACATCAATCCAATGATTTATTTCCCAAGCATTAATTAGAACATTTGTGGGGTGTGTCCCATGTTGTCTACATTGGTAATAGTCCTCAAGCTTTCTGACTTCGAGAGTTGTCATCCAACACTGTCTCACCCCAGGGCCCATTGTATTCAATGGAAGACATTAAGACATTTGGAATAAACTCCTTTTAATACAAAAATATTTTTGATTTAAAAATAAGCACTTTACTGTACCATGTGAATGATTGCAGTTCACTCAAGGCAACATTTGACAGTTGCTACAGAATTTTGTATTGTTTTTCTAAAAAAAAAAAATGCAATAAAAATGCTTTGAAACAACATTGACTTGTGGTGCCTGTTCTGTGATACCATTAAGGGGAAATACCTTGCAATATGGCCTACACTAATAACATGACTTTCATGAAATTCATTCAGCACACATCAAAAAAATAATCCCCTCCTATGACAAACTACAAAATATGTAGTTGAATGTGTCTGTAACCTAGGTCCCTCACCATAGATCTGACCATTTTAATCCTTTTGTTTACAATAATTTGGCTAGAAATCCTGCATTTTATCCATAACAAAACAATTGCATAGAAATGTCAATACTTTTCTATATAAATCATGTCTAAGGAGAAAAACAGCTTCAAATCATTAAACTTTACCTCTAAATACAGAGCCTGAAAAGCATTAAAGTAACATCAAACTGATTTATGACGTTCCTTGACATGAAACTTGCCTTCTTATAGAGACTGCGTGCCTGGTTTGACAATTTAGTAACAGGGCACTCAGTCATCTCATCTCTTTCCACAACCCATCATTTATGCAACACAAATTTACATTACAACTAGTAGGCAGGCTATGTATAGGATATTTATTGCGAGTTAACAGTTCTGGGTGAAATTACACCCTTTTCCTCTTAATTTACAAGTTGGATTTGCAAACAGCAGCCATGTTTTTTCAGCATATGGGCACTCCATCTATAGTTTTCAGCCCTTAATGTGAAGGAACACCTTAACACTAAAAAGGCTCATGGCCCAGATCTTATAGATCCTTATTTTTTTTAAATAGCAACCGGTTTCATATGAGAGCCTCTCACACATATTTTTAATCTCACTTTGTCCATCTTGGAAATTCCTAAAATCTGGAAATCTGCTTTTGTTTTCCCACTATTTAAAGAGGGTGACCCAAGTATGCTAAATAACTATATACCAATTTTGAAATTGCCCATCCTATCCAATATTTTAGAAGGTCTGATCAATCGATTCGGATCATTTTGAGTCTATTTTGAAGGACCTGGAGATGCAATTACTTACAAGCCACTGCTTCTAAATGTGTTTTTTTTTTATATCTCATTGTTTTTACTTCTTATTTATTTTTTTTATTGTATTTTGTATGAAACGTGGGTTGTGTTGTTGACACCTCTTGGCCAGGACTCCCTGGGACTTTCCTGGTTAAAGAATGGTTAAATAATAATAAAAAAAAATCCTTTAGTGTTGACAGGTTATAAATTGACTTTGTAACAAGCGTGTCACTTCCCATCAACTGTTATTCCAATGTAAAATAGCTGATTAATATTTGCCTTATCACCTACTGAAAATAAATATACAGCCCCACCCTTTGTAAATCCTGTAAATATATGATCATTCTGTTTTTCCTGCTTGCATGCTCAGTAGTTTCATATTAACCCTAGGCCTCTTATCTTTTTGCCAAGGCTAAGGCCGTTTCATTTGATGCCGTTCTGTGTAAAATCTCTTATCAGTAACACTCCCTGATATCTCGGCGGCCTATGTCACTCTCGTCCTTGGCTGTTGGTAAATATGAGCTAAGTTTGCCACTAGCTGCAGCTCACAGGCCACTCAGCTCAAATGTGACGCTGGTTTCACCTTGCATTAGTCAACAACGCGGCGAAACTCAACACACGGCACCCACCGCAGATGAAAGCATGGTCTGAGGGACTGATGCAACCTGCTGCAAGAGCTGCCTCCTCCCCTGAGCAGGGTTCCACAAAATTCCAAAGGACTTCTGCTGAATTAGCCAAATACCAGTTTAGCAATTCACCATGGCTGCTAGTCAGGATTCAGCAGTCTGACTTATATTTAGACATTTCCACACTGTGGGCTCAGGCTGTCATCTAAAAGGATATGATGTCTGACTGTGGCAACATAAATTGGGAATAGACTATAATAATGGAAAATTAGACAGTAGTTGGTATCATCTGCTTTTTTGCGGTCAGTTAAACTGCTTTAATCTTATCTATAAACCTTAACTATACACTACTATCTTCTAAGATAAATACTAAACCCTATATGCTGTATTTCACTCCAAGTACTACTACAGACCACATTTGGCATTCCATCTTTAACTGACTAAAGTGGGTCTAAATTAGAGTATAATCAGGATAGACTAACTCAGGGATAACAAAGATTAAAAATAAAATAATAATAAAATTGTGCCCAAAGCAGTTCTAAATCAGGACTAATCCAGAACCAAACCAGGACTTCACCATGTCTTAACAAGGACTAAGCAGTGGTCTACCCTTCACTCACTGATCCCATATAAAGAATAATACCTATGATATACACTGCTACTAAGCTATATTTTACTACTATAGGTATACTATTACACCCTATGTCAGTGATTTTCAAACTTTTGACGCCAAGTACTACCTCAGAAAATATTTATCTTTCCAGGTACCATCATTAATTAATACCTACCTACCTAGGACTAAACTGGGTTTAAACCAGGACTAAATTATAAGTAGGACCAAAATATGACTAAAACTGTCTCTAAATTAAACTAAATCAGTTCAGCAAAAGACTCCAAAAGACTAAGAAGTCCCATTTTTCCACATACAAGTAGCACACAGATTGCTGTTGTGAATATATAAAAAAAAAAATATTAGCATACTTCCATGTTGTATGTTGCCATCTCATTGTTTTCAGAAATAGTGCTCTTAGTATATCAACACTAGACTCAATATAAAATGTCAATAAACAAACATAATGTAGATAAGCGAAGTGCTCTAAAGACAGATTAAAACACTCCCTAATCCATAATCTTAAACGCATTTACATGCATCTATTTTCAGAGTGATCCATTTTCTGTATTAACATCACACAGAGACATCACAATGGAAAAGACCCTTAAGGTGCTATTTTTCCACAGTTACAAGTGGCACACCTGCTTGTCATTGTTTCAATATTAAAGCTAGACTTGTAGACTTCCATAGCTGTCCTCCAGATGCTTGTGATAAATATAGCCCCAAGTACAGTAACCATACTAAACACATTGGGAATACACTGCAGCCACATGTCCTGAGCCACATTTGTTTGGATGATTAATCAAGGTTATTTTTACTTCAGTGAATGCTTTTTGTAAGGATTTGTTTAGACATAACTGTGCACTAAATTTTTGGCTTCGAGTGCGGTAGGTTAGGTCTCTCAAAAAACTGCAGAGAACAAGGTGTTCCACATAGTACTAAAAATGAGAAACAAGACAGGAAAAAAAAGAGAAAAGGCTTGTATAACATCCATTTATAAACGTCATAAGGGCGTAGGAAATGTAATGATGCAACATCACTGCCTCTGTCTATAACGTCAACTTCAGGCAGACTTTTAATGCATGTCTCCCTCTAGTGACAGGCCTGGGGAAATACACTACGCCAGTGTTAAACGATTCATGCCGAGTAGCAGCTAAGAAGATATTTGGGTCTCCAAATCTTTATGACTAAGTCCAGACTGTTGGTTTGTCTTCCCTTCAGGGAACACCACAGTGACTCATCTGCCTCCATCTAACCCTATCATCTGCATCTGCTTCTCTCACACCAACTAACTTCAAGTCCTCTTTCATGACATCTATAAATCTCCTCTCTTTAAATTCCTCAAGATTGTTAGCTCTAACCTCAGCATCCTTTTACTCATGTACTCACTATCCCTCCCTCAATCTGTTCTTCCTGACTTTATCTCCAAAACATGACCTGTCCCTCATTCCTAATTCTATCCATAGTAAGTGCAGTTATGTAGGGTACAATAAAGCTTTTTTTACTAAGCCTGAGAATCCCATGTACCACCTGAAACCAGTGCATAGTAGAGCTAAAGCGTTACTTACTGTTTCTTAAGTTATTTAACAAGCTTTTTGCTGTAAAACTACAAATAAAAAATCTGGTTGCCAATATCTCACAAATCTCGTAAAAACACAAAACAGGTCTTCAACTCTGAAAATAACAAACATCCATATGTTTTAAGAAATTTTAAAAAGAAATTGCACATCAATGAGAATAGTGGAGTGATGTTGGATTCCTGGACTATTATTGCATGTACTCACAACTTTCTGGTTAACTTTAAATGTAAAAAAAAAAAAAAACAGTGACAGTGAACTCTCCCTGTGGTTCAATGATTTGGTTACATCAGGCATTACATAAAGAGTAACAGATGAACGCCACACCTCCACACAGCAGCATCATGAGACCTGGTCCAAGTCATGAGATTCATTCAGAGATGTGAGCGGTCAAGTAAAATCTGTCTCTGGAAATGTCATAAAACTACCATACTGTTAAATACATAATGCATTAAACTACACCAGCAGGATGATGCCACTGTGACCTAATGGCAGCAGATGGCAAAACTCCTAACAAGCTTCATTGTTAGGAGCAAAGCGGTTTCCTTCTTTGTTAAAAACATCACTGCACTATTATCTCCAAAACATGCAATTTCTTCAATAAATAACATGTAGGATTAAGTTAACAAAGAATAAATTGCATAGCAGTGCGACAGCTGGTTTATGTTACAACTAAGTTTTACAAAGTGACGGAGATGCATAATCGAGACTGCAATGTCATCTTATGTTACATAAAAAGTAACACGGGGGCAAAAAAAATAGGGCAACTCAACACAACCTAGACAAGATACTGTACATTTGCAGGAGCTTAAGAATACTGTCCAAAAAACAAGATTTAGACATGACTTTATTATATATCCATCATTTTATATAATAAATGTTGTCATAATTGTTAATTCGGTAAAATCTACTATGAGGCTGTGCAACACAACTGTAATTAGTCTAATTAACTATTTACACTACCAGCCAAATGTTTTAGAACACCCCAGCTTTTCCATGGTTTTTAGTGAAATTTAAAGAGTTCAAGTAAAACTAATAGCTTCAGTCAAAATAAAGATAAGTGATTAACTGCTGGAGGTTAAAAAAGGTAAGGATTAGGTTACCCCAAATTGAAAAATAATGTGCATTTCAAGATTATATAAAAGGCCTTTATATGACTTGTACAGAGTTAATGTTCCCTGAACCAAAATGGCCACCACAGCATTCTGCAGTGCCATGCACGTAGTTAGTCAGGGGTTTATACAGCAAGATGGTAATCTTAAAAACATGGCACAGGCTCCAAACTGGTTTTGAATGAAATGAACAGAGGAGTGAAGGCAAAGCAATCTACAACCCACAAATTCTAAAGAATATTTGATTTCCAATGTAGAAAGAATGCCACAAGAGTGTTCAACTGTTTTACTGGCTAAAGCTGGCTACTGTGACAAGTCAAAAGTTTAGAAAACATTTTGGTTTATACATTGATTCCATGATTTCTGTTTAAACTTCTGCTGTTTATTAATTCTATGGGCTAATTTTCTGAGTACAAGACATTGAGCTGCAGTAATTTCAATAACAGGAAAAACGCATGGCTTTGAACAGAAGTTTAAAAATGGTACAAACCAACTAAAATACTGAATACTTTACACATATCATGCTTGAGTTGACCTAAATAGTCCTTACTGATTTTTATTTTATTTTTTAAGTGATTTGTGCCACATATGGTCATGATGAAGAATGAAAAAATATTATGTGCAAACCTGCTATTTCCGCTGGTTGCATGGTGCTCATAGTAGGCCACCCACTGCTTAACTTTACATGACTTACTTACTTACTTCTGGGTCACAACAACATCCCAGATCTCATTGTATCAAATGTCAACCAATTGTTCAGTTCAGTATTAAATAACTTAGTAAACAGGCTACAGGAGCGGCTTCTACCTGCACTGATGTCACTCCACACCTGTGAACTATTAGTGAGAGCAGCCAATCACAGCAGGTGTGTGAGGGGAGTCCACAAAAGCCCCAGCACCTGTGACCTTCATATTTGAAAGGCCTGGGTAAAAAAGGTAGGTATGATGAACAAATAGGAACCATTCTTACCCTTCAGATGTTGTGTCAGATAACTTCTGCAATCTGTTTCAACTTCTTTTTAGCCTGGGGATCCACGTTGCCTAGTGAGACAGAAGAAAACAGAATTGGGAGAGCCTTAGAAGAAGTGGAATGAATCCAAACAGGTGTTCTACAAGGATGAGGCTACATGAAACACTGCAAACAGACTGTTACTTTAATAAAAATTTTTACTATTGGGTAATATAATTCAAATAGACAGTGGTGCTCTTTTGGCATTAAGTCTTTGGGATTCTGTTCTGCATATTATGCAAAATTAGGACTTTTAAACTGCCCCCTAGTATTTCTTTTCAACACTTAAGTTTGTTTTAGCTCTTTGTTGGTTAGGACTACAAGTTCGCCTGTTATTTTTTTACACTCGCACAAAGTACTGTAAAATTAAATTGCATGTACTCTGCAGGTCTGTCTTATGACCAGTAACTTCTGTATGTTGTCCTCTGATGTTGCACTGACTTTTAAGGAGGAATTCAGATGTACAACTAATTAATAAAAATGTTTTTGGTGTGGTTTATTTCTTTTCATCTTTTTGTATAAGTCTTCTCAGCCATTTAAAAACTTAAAAAAGAAAAACCTCCAGCACTACCAAATTTCTCAGAGCCTCCTCAAGCTATAATGCTAAAAATGTTCACAACTTCTAGCTTCTCCCTGGTTTTCCAAGCTCGTATGTAGCAATAAAGCTGGAGGAAAAATAAGTTTCCCTCTTTAAATTCGTCCAAGTGTGATGCGATAACTTCCAGCTAACTATGGCTAAAGCCTCCTCCCACGATCCACGACGTAACGCTTTTTACTTATCGCGAGATTTAATTTCCCTGAACAATCCAACATGGCGCCGTAGGGACGTTGTTATTGTTTCGTCGTCCACAAGCTTTTACAGTTAAGACAAAACTATTCAAGTTCTAAACTTCAACGGGAATGAGAGGAACACTTGGAAATAATGTTAAGGTCCACCGGCTTCTTCCGAGGGATTGACTGCCCGTTTTACGCCGACTACAGCGAAGGGAAAGGCGGCAGGAATGGGTGTAACAGACCGTACTGTCACTTCAGGCACAGCCAGCAGAGACGACTGTCCTACGGAACCGCAGATATTAAAAAGCAGAGAGAGCTCCCCTCTGCACAAAAAGGTGCACTGACCCTTAGCTTTTCAATTATTGAACATAGAGATGGTGGAATGTGCATGGATGTAAAGCAAAGTACTGGTAACCGATAGTGTTTTACAACTGCGCAAGTGACTTAAAAGCTGTAAATAGAAAATAAGGGTTATTGAAACATCTGACTCAACTCAATCAGGCATTACACCATATCCGCCACAGGTCTTGGACAGTTTTCTCAAACACATTACAGCACAACTAAATTACCTGTATAGCAAAGACCAAATCACTGAGCGAGAGATTCAAAATTCCAAGGTTAAAAAGCTACGGGTCACAACCCTGTTAGAAATGTACTTTTGCACCTGTTGGGACTTAGCTTCTATGGAAGGAAAAGAAAATTGTGTTTCAAAGAAGATGTAAAATTTGGGTAATGTGTGTAAAATTGTGAGATTGTAGGAGGGATACCCAATGAAGGGGCGTATAAAAGTAATATGCATGAAGGAGGGCTACCCGGAACATATAAATAATGTATGAGTGAAGGCAAGAAATGGCAGAGTATGCTGTAATGAAATCTATTAGATAAGCAAACCATTAGGATAGTGTGGTAGATGTATGGCAGAGACTGATAATCGAGAAAATGGTTTACATGGCATCTGCTCAGTAAAAGGAAATTCAGGTTTACTTAGAGTAAACATTAGCTCCTTTTCGCTTCCCTGTATTTTGTAAGTTTGAATTTGTTAAGGACTACACTCAAACAGTCCTTTCTTGTAATGAAAGTAGAGTTAAAAAAAAAGGCTGCATACAATTGGTTTACAGATACACCTACCTCTATGATGTTCAGGAGGAACATGTGTACAATCAAAAGGAATGACATTACATGATGTAGAATAATTTCATTGTGAATGTCAGCTATGTGCATTATATGTTTCATTTTCAAATCACTTCTCCATTAAGTCATTCTGACACAGTAAGTGCAAGCATATTCAGTAAATGTATTTGTTTGTAGTTTTTCCCTGGTATGATGTCACTAAATATTATGTTGTCTATGATCTATAGATGATATTACCTTACAGTATATATTGTTATTGTCACCCCACAGAACAAGGCTATGACCCCTTCAACCCAGAGGTGGTGCATCCACCAGAGCCACAGGATGAAAAGTCAGCTCCTTCAGGCGATATCACCGGTGCTTTGGCTCTGGTCAACCGAGCCATTGAGGAGGTCCGCTGCCAGATGGAGAGAGAGAAGCGTAAGCTCTCTCGAATTGGAGACAAACCCTACGATCCCAGTGAGAACGCCTCACTGGAGACGGGAAAAGTTCCAACTTCACACTTGGCCTATGACCCTGGAAGCTACCAAATGACTTCAGAGGAGTATAACCCTAGTCCTGGCTGTAGCAAGTACACATTGGATTCAGACGCACAAGGAAACAGTGTGAACTCTATGGAGTATGTTCCTACTTTACTGAAAAAACCTACAGCTAGGACTCAACAGGTCCCGTCACCTCCTTCAAGTCCAAAGTATTCCAGCAGCACATTCTCCACAAAGTGTAAATACACCCTAGACAATACTAAACCATCTACAGATATGGAGTATGACCCTTTGTCAAATTTCTCAGCAAGTATTGCAGGGAAGAGCAAGAAAGAAGAGACTGCAAGTGGTAAAACAGACGGGAACTCAAAGCCACACAAAGTACCAAGCTCGAATATGGAATATATTGTTTCTGTTAAAAAGCCACCGCAAGCATCAATAGACACAAAAAAGTACACTTTCTCAGACTCTGATGGGGAAAGTTCTGGGACGGAGTATCGGCCGACTTCACTTGGTAATCTGCTGCTAAGAAAGGACAACAGCAGGACAGATACAGACATCAAAGGAAAGGAGAAAAAAGCAAGGACAGAAGGTGTACAAAATGCGCTGACACAAAGGAATACAGAGGATGTGATTGATGTAACAAAGCAGGAAGATGTCAAACATAGGACTAGCACAGAGAAAAAGAAACTGGACAGTGGTAAAGCTGAGAAAAAACTTGTAAAAGAGACAAGTAAATCAAATAAAACCTCAAGTAATAAGAGTGGCAGCAGTACTGATAAGGATAAGGTGTCGAAAAGCTCAAACCATGATACTTCAAAGAAAGAAAACAAAAGTCATGGAAAGAAGGAAGAGAAGAGTAAAGAAAAGATAAAGACGAGTAAGGAAGTAGTGAAGGGAGAGAAAAGGAGTGAAGGGAAGGTCAAATCAGGTGAAAAAGTAAAAATGGACTCCAGCAATAAACGAGACAGAGATACAGAAAATGGTGGAAATGAAAGCAAGAAAGCCAAGGTGTCAGACAAGGAAAAAGACAGACTTCATAAAAATGGTAAACTCGAAAGTAGTAAGAGTCATAAAGATTTGAAGAAAGATGGTAAATCCACTTCTAGTAGTAACAGTAAAGGCACCAGTAGTAAAGATAAAATTAAACAACGCAGTAGTCCAGGAGGTTTGAAAAAAGTTCAGGAGAAACGCCGTAGTGTAAGTCTAAGTCACGCTGATCTGTTTGGGGATGAGAGCCCAGATGAGGCCGAGCCCATGGAGGTAGATGATGATGATGATGACGATGATGAACCAGAGGAAATGGTGGTCAGAAAATGTGCAGATGCTTACAAAAGAGGACGTGTAAACAAGAGGAAAGCATCGGAAGTGACCCAATGTAGCTCTGAAGACGAGTCAGATTGTATTGTAGAGAGCAGCAAGGCAGCTAAAGAGGAGGTGGATAGCATGGGCATTGACCTGTCTAGTTTGCAGGACGATATCGACTTTGAATCGGACCCACTGGAGGAGTGTTTGCGGATATTTAACGAGTCCAGTGATGTGAAGAAGGAAGACAAGGGAAGGCAAGCTAAACAGGTATTAGACACTCTCTCCATTGTGTTGGTTAATGTTTAAAATCTCTACTCAATTGCTTCAGGGGCTCACCTACTAAAAACTCATGGTGAGAAGTATTTATGCAAATGTTTTTCATTCAGTATTTTTTTTTTTTACAAAGTTTCCCAATAAACGTACTAGAGTACATCTGACTGCCAAGTACCTATCTCTGAGTAAAAAGTATAATTTCTACTAAATATGATATTTGTTGCACTGTTTCAGGCTTCTAGAGATTCAGATGACGAGAAAGACACCAAGAGCACTTTAACCACTCTCTTTCCTGGTCAAAAGAAGAGAGTCTCCCATTTTGTTGCCAAAGGAACTGTAAGTTTGCCACAAGATGTTCCTGTGACTGTACTAAGCACTGAATCATGGTTAAGTAAAGGTTAAGTAAGTTTTCCTGGAAAGCCCCATGGTTCAAATATAGAGAAGTGAAAGCATGCTGTGAAAAGTGCAGGAGTGGTAAGTGGTGGGTTTATAATTATACAAGTCAAAAGAAATTTTCTAACTCTTCTAACATGGCACCTGTTGATTTATTTTCTAGGGAGCAGAACAAACAAATGCTGAGTAAATGCAATTCGATCTACAGTATATTTACTAATCATAAAACACAAGGCAGTACCAACATACTCAAATCCAAGGCAAATTTGAAAAACAAACAAGATACAACCAGTCTAAATCTCATTAAGCCTGTCTCTTTTAGATAAACACTTGTGATTGGTTTGTAGAAGCGAGTTTGGCAGAAGGTGGCTTGAATTGGAGATCTTTTGTTAAGAAGTACTAGTATGGGGCTGCATCTTTTACCATCTTCCTAGGGCTTGAGGTGGTATAGAGCTTGGACATAAGCCAGTTATCACTTACACTTAAGCCTCTTGTTTCACATCTCTGGAGGAAGACTGGAGAATTGCCTGTTTTCTCGTGATCTGTAGCACAGGATTCTCATGTGTTAATATCCTTTAACAAACTGAGATGAATGAGATAATGAATAATAACATACACAATAAACCTAAATCACTGTGTGTTTCCAGGTCGACACACCCTCTAAGGCTGTGGTGCTGCCGCACAAGAGGCCCACTGCTCAGGAGGTGTGTTACCAGCGGATGCAGTTGGCCCAGCAGCAGGCCGCTCAACTCTCTGCCGCCGTCAAAGCTGCCTCTCAGAGTCACAGTCCCAGCTTCTCTGGAGAAAAGAAGAGGATAGCACACCGTCCCAAACCACAACTGGCATCCACTAAAATAGGTATGGCAGATACTGTATAATCTTTTTTTTCTTTCTTATTTATTTAGTAACTGGGACAGCGTACATTTATTAAAACGAATGTAAATGTACCCGAGTTAGCCAGGAAGGCTAATTTTCCCCGGCAGTCCCCCTGCCAGATGTTAAAGGGCATTTTGGAAGTAATTAATACATGTCATAAAAGTCAGCTACTAATGCTGTTTTCATGATACATCGGAATCTCGGAAATTCCGATCTCCGAGTCGGAAAAAACAGCCTTGAACACCGCCTCAGGTCAGAATTTTTGCTCGAAAACTCATGCAGAAGTGTTGGACTCCAAGTTCCTGAGTTGACGTCATAATCGTAGGGACTCCCTCTGTGAGAGGTAAACAGTGTGGTTACTAACAGGAAAATAATCGTTTTTTAAAACAAGAGATCTCATACTTCTGCAAAAATGTACTAATCTTTATATAATGAATGAAGTTATCAGTGCTACATCGCTGCAAAAACATCTTTGAATGTTCATTTATCAGTAAATGACTAAAGTAGAAATAGAAACATCCCCTGATATAACTCAGTGCCACACCAAACAGTTTTACCAAGGTATTTATTTGTTTCCTATAAAACAACATGAAAATGCAAATATGGTTGTTATTGTGCTAATCCACGTGTGTTTTCCGAGTTGAACTCGTGAACGGACATTTTTCGAAAGTCGGCTTTTTTAAGTCGGGACTTCCGAGATTCCAATGTATCATGAACGCAGCAATAATCACAATTAAGTATCACAACAGAAAAAGCACATCCATACATTAATAACAAGAATATAAAGGCATGGTAGAGAAATAAATAGTCTTCAGTGTTCACATTTTTGAGATTGAAGCAGCCATTTCTCAGCATTTAATTTAAAAGTCTGAAATGATGGTGACTCTCTTATTGGTTGGGTTACTGTATTCCAGTGATGTCAGGCTGTAAAACAGAACACAGCCTGGCTGATTGCTGTTTTCCTGAAAGGGATGATAAGGCCTCCTCTAGCAGCACCTCTACTGTGTCTGTTGGATTGTACATTGATAAAACTAGATAGAGGAGGTGGAGCAAAGCCGTGCAGAATTTGATATATTAAACAAATCTCGTTATGTTTTAGTAGTAGTAGAGAGGTTTCTTGTCTAATACTTTCAATGCTTGTTTATAAAGTGACTCCAGGAGTTTTATGGTGGATTGGTGTGTGTTGGACCAACTGGTAAACAGTATGTGATGTGAGTGACAATTATTGAGAAAAAGTATATCTTTGGTGCTGGTGTTGATAGACTACTCCGGATGAATCTGAAGTTTGATAGACTGTACTGAATGTTACTTCTAATTTTTTTTTACATGGCTTTTGAAGCGGAAATTAGAGTCAAGGTATATACCTTAGTATTTGAATTTGGTGACTACTTCTAACCTTAGTCCAGAAATGAAGATATCTGGCTGTGAGTTGAGATTTTTTTTTTTTTTTGTAGAAAAACATTTTGTTGTAACATTCAACTATAAATAACTGCAATTCAGCCACGATTTGACCCTTGACATTGCTCTTGTTAGCTTGTTAACAACATCCTCTGGACTTTTACCATGAGTAAAAACAACAGTGACATCAGCATACATTAGGGTGTTACATTGATCACAGATGGACGGCAGATCATTAATATATAGGCTGAACAGGATTGGCCCAAGTATGGAGCCTTGTGGAACACCAGTAGACAACTCTAAGGATGTTGATTTATAGTTATTAACCCTTACAAGTTGGAGCGGTCTGACAGGTAGGCCATGATTAGTTGAATAAAATCATTGGAAAAGTTAAAATGAATTAGCTTAATCAGTAAAACAATCCGAAAATCCTGAAAAACAGCCCCCACAACCCCTCCCTTGTCCATTATTGCCTTGACCTTTTCAATAAAAAAGCTCTTTTCTCAACAAATATATTTCTGACATGGTTACTGACAGAAAAGAACCTAAGAAATATACATACAAAGAAACCAAAATATATAAACACAAGCAGGAAAGAACATCATTATACCATAAACCAGCCATGTCAGGAATACATTTGTTGAGAAAAATGTCTTCAATACTAATTTTACCCGCTATAACATAGCGTATTATAGCACAGTATATTAATCTGTGTATTTCTGAATAGGTGCAGTGAATGCAAGACCAGACACAAGCCGAGTCTTATCTCCAAGTCAGGCACAACCCTCAGTCAAAACTCAAACCACAGCAGGCATCACGTCCAAGACCACATCCACTGTCATGCAGAAGAGGGTGGCACACACACCCACGCTCAAGGTATGTGTGCAAGTGTGTTGTTTGCTCTCAAAAGTATTTATTAACATCTGTTTTATACATTATTGCTGAGGTCTGCCTGTTTTTCAGAGCACGTCTATGAAGCGTCCCATAATTCCCACTGAGTTTGGAGCAAAGGTGCCTACAAACATCCGGCAGCGCTACCTCAACACTTTCATCGATGAATGTGTCAAGTTTTGTCGATCAGAGGATGCTGCTTTTCAGATGGTACGGATCAACTATGAACTATGAGGCTAATAAAACAACATTCATTTTACCTATTAAAGACTCGTGCTTTTTATGACAAATGTAGTCCTAAAGTTGTTGGATTTCTCTATCTCATAAAACTTTATTTGTTCCAGGCTCTTGAAGAAGAGAAGATGGTCTACGAGCGCAGCAGCAGTAAAAACATCTACCTGAATGTTGCCGTTAATACTCTGAAAAAGCTCCGGAGCAAAAGCAGCTCGTCCCCGTCTCCTGTCAGCAGTATGTCACCTCAGGCGTGTAGACTACATGATGCATTTCCAATTACTTTCTCACAATTCTTTTTTTTACCCCCAGAACCACAAGGGTTAGTTGCAAACAAAAAGGCACAGTCACATGAAGAGGTTCTTGGAGGTCGCCTGGCAGCTACCACCAGTTTCACCCTGAACAGGATGGGCAAACAGAGCGAGGAGAAACTCAGTGGTAAAGACTTTTTACCCATTTATATTCTCACTTTTATTCAGGCTCTTTCTTTTAAAACCCAAAGATATCTATATCTATATATCTATATCTCTATCTATCTATCTATATCTATCTATCTCTATCTATCTATCTATCTATCTATATCTATCTATATCTATCTATATCTATCTATATCTATCTATATCTATCTATATCTATATCTATATATATATATATATATATATATCTATATCTATCTATATCTATATCTATCTATATATATATCTATATATATATATCTATATATATATATCTATATATATCTATATCTATATATATCTATATATATCTATATATATATATATATATATATATATATATATATATATATAGTGAGGAAAATAAGTATTTGAACACCCTGCTATTTTGCAAGTTTTGCATGGAGAGGTCTGAAATTTTCATCGTAGGTGCATGTCCACTGTGAGAGACATAACTTAAAAAAAAAATCCAGAAATCACAATGTATGATTTTTTAACAATTTATTTGTATGATACAGCTGCAAATAAGTATTTGAACACCTGTCTATCAGCTAGAATTCTGACCCTCAAAGACCTGTTAGTCCACCTCCACTTCACTTATTATCCTAAATTAGAAGCACCTATTTGAGGTCATTAGCTGCATAAAGACACCTGTCCACCCCATACAATCAGTAAGACTCCAACTACTAACATGGCCAAGACCAAAGAGCTGTCCAAAGACACCAGAGACAAAATTGTAGACCTCCACAAGGCTGGAAAGGGCTACGGGGCAATTGCCAAGCAGCTTGGTGAAAAAAGATCCACTGTTGGAGCAATTATTAGAAAATGGAAGAAGCTGAACATGACTGTCAATCTCCCTTGGACTGGGGCTCCATGCAAGATCTCACCTCGTGGGGTCTCAGTGATCCTAGGAAAGGTGAAGAATCAGCCCAGAACTACACGGGAGGAGCTGGTCAATGACCTGAAAAGAGCTGGGACCACCGTTTCCAAGGTTACTGTTGGTAATACACTAAGACGTCATGGTTTCAAATCATGCATGGCACGGAAGGTTCCCCTGCTTAAACCAGCACATGTCAAGGCCCGTCTTAAGTTTGCCAATGACCATTTGGATCATCCAGAGGAGTCATGGGAGAAAGTCATGTGGTCAGATGAGACCAAAATAGAACTTTTTGGTCTTAATTCCACTCACCGTGTTTGGAGGAAGAAGAATGATGAGTACCATCCCAAGAACACCACCCCTACTGTGAAGCATGGGGGTGGTAGCCTCATGCTTTGGGGGTGTTTTTCTGCACAGGGGACAGGGCGACTGTACTGTATTAAGGAGAGGATGACCGGGGCCATGTATTGCGAGATTTTTTGGGGAACAACCTCCTTCCCTCAGTTAGAGCACTGAAGATGGGTCGTGGCTAGGTCTTCCAACATGACAATGACCCCAAGCACACAGCCAAGATAACCAAGGAGTGGCTCTGTAAGAAGCATATCAAGGTTCTGGAGTGGCCTAGCCAGTCTCCAGACCTAAACCCAATAGAAAATCTTTGGAGGGAGCTCAAACTCCATGTTTCTCAGCGACAGCCCAGAAACCTGACTGATCTAGAGAAGATCTGTGTGGAGGAGTGGGCCAAAATCCCTCCTGCAGTGTGTGCAAACCTGGTGGAAAAACTACAGGAAATGTTTGACCTCTGTAATTGCAAACAAAGGCTACTGTACTAAATATTAACATTGATTTTCTCAGGTGTTCAAATGCTTATTTGCAGCTGTATCATACAAATAAATTGTTAAAAAATCATACATTGTGATTTCAGGATTTATTTTTTAGATTATGTCTCTCACAGTGGACATGCACCTACGATGAAAATCTCAGACCCCTCCATGATTTCTAAGTGGGAGAACTTGCAAAATAGCAGGGTGTTCAAATACTTATTTTCCTCACTGTATATAATTCATTGCTTGGGGTTACTTGATTCAGAGAGGTCTGTAAACTACTGAAAATCCAGTCTTAATTCACCAGCACAGTACCATGGTACCATTTTTTATTTTAAATGTTTGAGAAAACAAAATGTACATGTTTGTTCCATACATCGCAGTGTATTTAAGATTCAAGATTGCTTTATTCGTTCCGAAGGAAATTTGTCTTGAACACAAGTGCTGCCACAAAAAATAGTACACATACAACATTACACACAAACATACATGACATAGACTAATACATTTAAGTGCAAGACATGCAATCCACAAAACAGCCATGGTATGATACTATATATTTTTATAGTGATCTTTTATAACATTCCTGGATCCAGATAGTGGATACACACCAAAAACCGATACTTTGGCATTAAATTCAACCATAACTATTTGAGTTTCTGTATGTTGCTAACAAATAAACAAACCACCATACTCATTGGTTGATGTAACAGCACAAAAATGCATAAAAAAAAGTTAAATCGGTTTTGTGAGCTAGTCATCCTATGAGGTCATAAAATAATAATAATGTGAAATAATTTTATTGGCTTTTCATACTGTGGTGTTGTCAACTATTTTATACTGTGACAAGTTTGTCCTATGTTAACTGTCACTACTAGTAATGTACTGTATAAAAATAAACAGCAAACATTAACCAACCCATTTTTACACTTGTCTGATGGTCACTGTTATATTACACCGTTACACATATCATAACTTGATGGTAACTTACGGCTGCTCTTTTTTTTTTTTTTTTTCTTTGTAGGGGCAACGTTGTACAGGAAACTTAAAACATATCTGATGACAGAAGAGGAGCTGCAGGAGCACGGATACCCAAGAAAGAATCCAGAGGCTTCAGGCAAAGCCATTCTTCTCAACCTCACAGAGAAAAAGCCCCCTGTAGACCGTAAGCATTTCCAACACAACACACAGATATCTCACTTGTACATGACATATATATCAGCTGAGGGGATTTGACTGACTTTATGTTTTCTGTTTTCAGCATTCACTAAGGTTTGCTGTCGATGTGGCACAGAGTATAAAGTAAATGTCAGTGGTAGCTGTGTCCGAAAAGAGGAATGCACTTTTCACTGGGGACGGTTACGGCGACATAAAGGTGAGCTTAGTGGTATTACACTGATCAGGCTCCATGATACAGAACATGAACAATAGCAATAGATGCATTTAGAGCTAACACAACCTTTTTAAATACCCAAAGTTGGTAATAGCATTGAGTTTAAACTTTTTACCATTACAAAAGACATTAGACTAATAATTTATCAACACAGGACAGCTGGGACAAGGCCACATCCCCATCCAAACAGAGTCAATGTAATGGGGTTCTAATTTGCAACAAATGTGTAATGCTGAATGGTCATTTCAAAAGAAGGACCTCTAGAGTAGTGGTTTGTAAACTGTGGTATGGGTACCACTGGTGGTACGCAGGCTCTTTCTAGTGCGGTATTCGAGAGTGTCTGGAGTTTTTGAAGATGAAAATCATTTATTGGCAAATTACAGACAAATTTAGTGCTGTTTCAGTCCTCCTTTAGTTGTTTAAGGCTTAGTCTTGGTTAAGGCTCAGAATAGAGGCTTAATACTTATCTGTTTCTTCCTAGTTTAATCCTGTTTTGTTCTGGTTTAGACAAGATTTAGTCCTGGTGTAGTTATGCTTAAGATAAAATCACTTTTATTTAAGCTTGGGTTAGACCTGGTTTATGATTCTTGGAAAGCCAAATATATTCTGTGGAGGTTGAGAATTACAGCTCTCGGGGAATAGTCCCTACTATTTTAACAAGGCTAATATATTAATGAACAATTGTGTAATAAATAATTCTGTGAAATCATTATGGTTTTTAAGTTTGTGACTTTTTACCTGTCAGTGTCCGGAGGCTGGGAGACGAGCTACAACTGCTGCTCTGGGGCTGTTGGCTCTCTGGGCTGCCAGGTTTCCAAGGTATCAGCATACTTTTCTACTATGCATTATCAATGTAGTATCCGAAAGGCATTTCATATGAGGGAGGACATGTGTTTTCTTTTCAATTTTTAATATTCTTTATTTTGGAAATGTAATGTTTCTAAGTGTCGAGACATGACCTTTTTAATATAAAAATGTTTTAATTAGGTTTTTAAACTGCCTTTTTCCTCAGCAACATGTTCTGGATGGGCGTAAAGAGTCACTAGATGGCTTTGTAAGCACCTTCAGTAAACCTCTGCCTCCTGATGGTAACGGAGGGGTGTTTGCCTTGGACTGTGAAATGGTGAGTAACATTAAGATCGACATACGTCAGCTTCCAATAAAAAAACTGAGTTTGTGTTTGGTTCATAAACTGTGCTATTATCCTTGTGTTATTGGACAGTGTTACACGAAGCAGGGCCTGGAGCTCACTCGGGTGACGGTCATTGATGCTGAGCTGAAAGTCATCTACGACACATTTGTCAAACCAGACAGCAAAGTTGTGGATTATAACACAAGGTGAGTGGAATTGGTCTCACAATGTACCATACTAATACTGTATGTTCATATAAAATGCATAACATCTGGAGCATTTTCACATAGTTACCATATTGTTATGATGTATTACGTTCTGCAAAACACCCCATAAAGACCTGAAAATATGTTTCAAAATTGTGTGGATTCCATTTTTATTTAAAGGATTTTTTTCCTTTGGTCAGACATAATCAGTTTAATGTTTTATGATGTTTTCACTCTGGTAGTATTTACAGAGCTTTTTTGGTTAAGTTAATTATTTTGATGAATTTTGTAGGTTTTCTGGTGTGACGCAGGAAGACTTGGAGAACACCACCATCACTCTGAGAGACGTTCAGGCCGTGCTGCTCAGTATGTTCAGCGCTGAGTCCATCCTGCTCGGACACAGTCTGGAAAGTGACTTTCTGGCTCTCAAGGTAGGCTCCACTCAAAACGTTTCCTTTTTATATTCCTTTTGAAAAAAGTAATGTGT
Organism: Bostrychus sinensis; assembly: GCA_020698575.1. NCBI lineage: Eukaryota > Metazoa > Chordata > Actinopteri > Gobiiformes > Eleotridae > Bostrychus > Bostrychus sinensis. The sequence continues at coordinate 9,150,622 of CM036246.1, read as the reverse complement.
AATCCAGACACGTGAAGCTTCCAAGATTGTTTGTATAATAAAAGGAATTCTTGTTTGAGCTTTGAGCAGCACAGTGGATCCAACAGACTTGTCTTTGTCTGTCTGTTTGCAGCTCATCCACAATTCAGTTGTGGATACAGCCATTGTTTTCCCTCACCGCCTTGGTTTGCCCTACAAACGTGCCTTGAGGAACCTGATGGCCGATCACCTCAAACGCATCATTCAGGACAATGGTAACAAAATTGCACAGAAATTCTTTTACATTTTTATCAGTATGATATGCAAAGAGTAACAAAGCAGCCAGTCAAGCCAAGTCAAGTTACATACTCACATGGCGTAATATAATTATCAGAACATAATTGAAGTGAAACTCCTATGTCTTTGCTATAATTTTACTTAAATTGCATCAGTCATTATTTTTTACAGTAATAAGAAGACTGGGTAACTCACAATATTAAACATTAGTTAAGGATTAGTAAAGGATTAGAAAACAGTTAATTAATTATTTACAAAGCATTACTTCAGTATTAATAAACATTGTTATTCACTTTTAATTCTCGAGTAATAAGCTCAAGTAAACCAATGTAAAATTATAAACATCAGTGTTAATTAAGTATCTATACATGGTTTAATCATTCAATTATTGTTAATTACATATTCATTAATGCTTTATTAATGGTTTATTATCGCTTAATAGTTGTGAGCTTCTAAAGTTCCACTGGACACTGTTAATATCTAACGTTAAGACCGCACATAGCTCTCTAACCAGCAGAGGTCACTCTTAGAGAACTGAAGAGTTTGATTCCTTATGCTGTATGAAATCTTCTTTAAATGTCTTTGCCAGATCAGAATTTTATTTGCATCTAAACCAACTTAGCCAGAAAAAAAAACACCACCAGGCATGGCTTCCATCTACTACATCATGCTATGAAAACATATTTTTTTAATCTATGGGTTTTAACTGTTTTATCTTAATATGCAAAGAATTATTATTAAACTGTTTTTACAAAGTTACTGAAATTTACACTTTGTTATTTGTACTCTCTTTACAAATTAATAAATAAAATATAGAAACACTTTGTTCTACATTTTTGTTCCATTGTCATTTATGATGTATGTTCAATAAATCATTTCTTGTTTCCTAGTTGGAGGCCATGACTCAAGTGAAGATGCATCCGCCTGTATGGAACTAATGATATGGAAAATTAAAGAAGACGCAAAAGTCAAAAGATGACGATCATTAAAGATGGCTGCTCATTGCAACATCCTGCCTTTGTTTGATAAAGACAGTCCAGACCAGCTGCTTTCACAGAGCTATGGTCTACAGAGAGACTTTACTGTCTACTGAGAGAGAGGACAGTCATCCTCTTTAAAGCAATAGGAAACCATTAACAGTGTTTTTCATTTGTATATGGATATTTCTGTTCTGAATTATGTTAATTTAATGTATTTTTTAAGACCTGGGTGTCTTCTCTTTTTTATGTAGGGACGGGCTTCAGTAGAAGAGACTTTTAAAGGTGGATTAAGTTATTTCTGATAAAGTACTGACTATAAACAACAACTTATTTAGGTGCCTATTACATGTCAGCAGTCTTTTTCTTCTTCACTGCCCACAGTTTTTAGCCACATAAACATGAAAAAGAAAAATGGCAAAATGAAATGTATTTGCCCTGGGAGAGTCGTATTTAAAACTAAACAGTAACTCAAATGTGCAGCAGGTATCAGTTAATGGAATCTGGGAGTGACCGTTCAAATTACAATTCTCTAAAACACTTCCTTTCTACAGCCTGTGAGCACCTACAGTAGCCCTGCAGGGACATGCTCTTGTATATTAAATATACTAGTTGAAATGGGTTTTATTTGTTTAAATTTGTTTGTTTAGTTCTTAAATGTTCTAAGCATTCAGATTGTTTGTTCAAAAAAGGTAACATTTAATATTTTTGTCCATTTTGTACCCCTGTCCTTTCTGGGCTTTTCTGGGTTTTTCAGAGCATGAACTAATGGCTCCTTTCATAATATTCAGTAGAGTCTTAACTATCATTTTTCTATTTTGGATAATGGTAAGATTATACAGTACAGTATAATAAAAAAATATCCAATGCACCTTCAAGTTATTGTTTTAGCAGTGTTTCTCCACCAAAGGCTATATTTTGAAAGTTGTCCAGTTTGGCTTGACCTCAGATATTTGTACATTTAAAATTAGATGAGTATTTAGTTTTCACTACTGAAGCAAACCTCACCTAATTGGCTAACTTAACACCTCTGGTTCAATTCCTCTACCTTGTCTAATTGTAAGGTTTTGGATACATGTTTGTTTTTAATAATTTTGAATTACATGGAAACTGTTTAGAAATGGCTTACTCCACCTTTAATATGGGCATTCTCTGCTGAACAGTTCTAAATATTATTATCTCCAGGCTTCGGCTTCAGCCTGATTGCACTAAAGAGATGCTCTTGTTGTTTAGGGCCCAACTCTGAGTTACCTCATGTGTGTTAACATGCGTTGTTACCTTCACTTGTGCATCGATGATATGTAAAGTTATGTTATGCACTTGGGAGGTTTTCATACTGACATTTAGCAATATATTTTTGTTTTTTGCCTCTCAAACCTGGCTAATCCTTATTACTTGATTCAAGTTTTTGTAGAAATATTGTGTCTCTGCTTCTACCTGTTTTGGTAAAGTTGAATTATATAACTGTATTTATAGTCACAAAATTGAATCCACCATAGTCTACACAGTGTATATGCATGAAATCCAGTCACTAAACACTAAAAAAGTAAGTCTAATATGGCTCGATAATAGTAAATTGGATAAAAATTTGTTAATTGAAGATGAGCTAACCTGTGCTGTTTTATGTTCTATCTCAACGGCATACATAGATACCAGTTTGTTAAATGAAAGATGGTTTATGCGGCTGTGATGGAAAAAAGATCTGTCTTTTCTTTTTAATTTGTCAACTTTTTTGCTATAGAAACAAGCCCTATCTCGCAATTGTTAATTATAGTGCCCAGACCTGGAGTTTAACCCGGGGATGTTTTAGTTCAGGGGTAACTACTCTTAACAATTTGGCCAGAAAGACTTAATACAGTATCTGACAATGGTAAAAAGTTCCTTTCCTAACCCCTTATGGCTTAACAACTTTTGACCCTATCTTGCAATAGTACAGAATCTTGCTCCATGTAAACAACATTTGCTATTAAAGGTGAGCTGTGTAACTACTTACATTGCAGACAGTTCCAGATTTCTCAACCCCCTTTTCTACAGCCTGTGAGAACCTATGGTATCCCTGCAGGGACATGTTGTCTATGAAAAACAACAAATGAAATAGATTTTTTTTTTTATTCATAAACAAAATTGATTAGGTTATGTCCAGGATTTTGTCTTTAAATGAATTTGATAGTGTGCTTCTTTTTCAGCAGTGCTCATTTTGTCTGCTCTGGCCTATTTTTGTTTTTGTTTTTTCCGACTGCTTCCTTTTCCGTTAGGGGTCACCTTAGTGAACCAGATTTGATTTGGCAGCTTTTGCTTCAGACAGACCAGATGCCCTTCCTGTCATAACCATCCACATACTGTGACTGGAGAAGCCAATGTGCCCAGGGACACAATGACCAAAATGCGCTTTGAGCAAGGTTTGAACTGCTCTGGGCTGTTGTAGAAACAGGAAGTAATTGTTCTTTAGAAATGTCTTTTTTCCCCTAAAACTAACAGTCTTGTCCATTCAACTGTTTACTACAACCTTTTACACAAAGCACTTTTAAGAGCTTTAAAACAATGATAGTGACTACAAAAGTTTGACTTTTTTCCTTTTCCAACATAATGTTCAGTTAAGTTATGTGTTTCTGTTTCTAACTCCTTTTTTAAACAAATTTAATTCAGCAACAGTTGTAGAAACCAGCTGTGCCAAATTCAATCACAGTATATCAGCTGTTTTCATTTTTCTATCTGTTCATTTTGCCTGTTCATCTTTTATAATAAATTGTATTAGTCTAAGAGTGCTCTTTCATTACTTTTAAACCGTCCATCTTGGCCTAAATAGCTTGTGACAGTGCGTACAGTGCTTTGCCTCTGGTTCGTCCTGGGCCATATCTGTTTGATGGCAGGTGCACCGGCTGCAAGTCCCCTCTTCGACAGATGTGTAAACTGAGGCCCATCTTTTTCTTTGAGTGCCGATTAAGCCCTTCTATAGTCTCATGTCAGTGAGCGTTTCCCCAGACCGCAGGTATTAAAAGGCCCAGTTATCCGGGATCAATACCTACACAATGTTGCGGTGACAGGCCGGGGGGGGTCCCATAGAGGTTATTGGAGAGATGTGAACATGTGGAGGCAAAGCAGCTTAGAGGGGTCGTCTTCATTATCAAATTCGATCAGTGGCTCTCTGTCCCTGTCCCCCGCAATCACCTTTGACTGGAGGGGGTCATGGTTGGGAGGTGGGGAAGGGGGGGGGGTCCAGGGCATACGGCTCGGGACCCTCTGAAACTGACCACATGCTGGGAGTGAAGAGCGGCCATTATCTCAGTATAAAGAAACAGTTAACTAAAAACGTAGGATGAAGAGATACTTGTTGTGGACTTAAACTGAAGGGGAGTTTGAGAAACAGTTGAAGGAATAACATGTACTTATTCAAGAAAAATTTGGCAAAAGATATGTACAGACCTCTGCCAAGGCATTACAGCTGCTCCTTGGATTCAGACATTGTTTGAGATTCACACCAAAAACCTTCTTCCTGGGCCCATTACTGACCTTTCCTGTTACTGCGGGTTCTTTCTGGGTACTGTGATTTTAAACAGTAATTCTAATTTTGTCCTTCTGTGCTGTGTTCTAAAACTATTACTACTATTATGTTACATCTATGACACCAATACTTCTGATGCAAAGACCAATAAGCTATGTTTTATATCTCTTTCTCTATCGCTCATGTGTTGGTGCTAAAATAAATCTGTAGAAATTAAAGTGAGTGAATATACTATGTAGTCCCTCCCACCTTCTGATCCTCATCATTAGCTCCTCTGATGTGAGCTCCTCATGGGAACCGCACTCTGAGCAGCCACACCAGCAGCGGTCAATATTATGAGTACGGATCAGTGTGTGTTAATAGGTCCGGAGTGTCAGATTAAAGATGGATAAACAGAGGGGCAGCTGCATGTGTCCAGAAGGTCAAGGGCAGCCTCAGTGGGACAGGGGTCCATTCACACCAGTATAGACCCAGGACTGGACAATGGTCATGTTCAAAAGGAACTCAAAATTAGAAGTATCAAAAGTTTATGAAGGTAATGACTGATTTATCCAAGTGTCCTACTCTTTACTCGACTCACAAGATTCAAACTTAGAGCAGGTTAGCGGGCAAGCAGATTTTTATGTCAAGTCTCAAGAAAAGTGTGGATCATCTTTATCAGAATGATTCATTCAGTTCTTTATCATAATTAGACTTACATTCAGGAAGTCAAAAGATCTGGCTATAAAACACAAGAGTTTTGTCTGGTTCATGTCTCTGCTCAGAACTCTTTTCTGGGTTGCCACATATTATGCAACAGGTATTTTATAATCAGTGGCTCATATTAAATATCTGTTTCTGTTAGTTGGTAGTGACTGCTGACATAAGTTCATAAAATTGATTATTCGTGTATTTGAGCCGCTGATTTATGTTTCTTTTTTCCTTTATCTTAGTGTTGGGCCACAAAGGTCCTGACCTGGTCTCGGTCTGTCTTGGCCTCGGTCTTGACTCGGGCTTGGCCCCAAAAAGTCTTGACCTTTGTCTTGGTGTTGGTTCACTGTGGTCTTGGGCAGGTCTTGGTTTCGATTAATATGGTCTTGACTATAATCCTACTAGGTACAGCCTCTTATACGCTAATACTGTCAGCACAAATACTGTACTCACTACTGGAGGAATTTCCATCACTTCCATAGTTTTATCTTATCATTTTATGGGGGCCCACTTTTAACATACTTTTGTTGTGATTTACTAGCCTGGACAACCATACAAACTCTGTTCCTATTCTATACAAAGAAGTTAGTCTGGTACCTCGTTGTTTGAGTTTTATTATGGGCGGAACAATCACAGGTGAAGTAATCAATCAGAGAAATGAAGGGTGGGCTGAAAGCAGCGCACTACTGACCCAAACAAACATGCACAGCAAAATGGCAACAAGACATAGAAAAACAACAATGCGGACTTCAGCAGAAGCAACAGATGATGAAGAAAAGCACTAAACACCTTTAATCATTTCAGAGAAGTTATTAAATTAGCTCTACCAGCGCTACCTTGGTTAGCTTCTGTATTTGTAAGACGTGCTGCAGATAAACGGCTGTGATAGGCCATTCCCAAATCAACCTAGGAGAAATGGTTCACTATTACTGATGAACCAGACTTTTTTTTTCGAAAGTAGGAGGGGGTGGCTCCCCAGGCTTGTGATTTAACTTACTAAGATGTTTTTCAACCCTATGAAGCTTTAATGTATATTTTCTAAATGTATATAATGATAAATTGTATAATCTTGAGGTTACACAATATTTTACTACTAGCATTATTAATACTTATATACCCTACTATAGAAAAAGTATAATATAACAAAGTTTCCCGCAAATTTAGTTAGTTAGTCTGTGGGGAAACATTTCAGCACATTAGCATTCCTCAATTGTGTGTTTTTATAATATAAAAAATAAATTCAAGTTGAAGCCTCAGCATACACAAACTCATGTATAATAGTATAGTATAATACAAAATAGGTTACAGTTAGGTTTAAGACAATGGGGGTAAAATAAAATTATGGGAGACCTCCTTAGCCTTTTGAATTATTTGGAAACACTGATGTAATATTAGGAAGACTAGATCATAGCTACTTGGCTCAGGACATATTTCTCTAATGCTGAAGGAGTGGCACATGTAGTTTTAAGGTCATTATCATCAAGGATTCACTTGTGGATAAAACGTTGAGTTAATTTTGTCTATAGTGAGGTTTTGTTAACAGATGCTCTGAGAGGGAAAGCCCCTAATGTTAAGCACTTCTTAATAACTTATCAATAGTGGAAATGTGTATTGACATGAGGCTGTCAGGACGGGACCTTTGTAGTTGTCACTATCTTTGGGGACAGCCTCTCCTGGGATGCCCCCCTGGACACCTCCGGGACACCTCCAGGACACCTCCTGGATCGATCGGGACATAGCGCGCAGATTAGGAGGCTTTGAGTTGGAGGTGTTAGCTCAGAGCGGGCGGAGGAGCTAATCGATGAGGCCAGGGTGAACTTTGACCTGGCAGAGACAGGGAGAGCGCTCTCAGTAGGTCAGTGGCTCTTCTTAAGCCCCTCTCTGTCCCGGGACCATGCTGTGAGGCTGACACTGGCTTTGACACACTGGGGGCTTAGGATGACATTGACCCGGCTGCAAACACAAGCACAGAACTATCTCAGCATTGCAAAATGACACTTGGAGTTGCTACGGGAGGAACATATGGGGCTGAAGAGATAACTTTATATGAAGAAAAGGCAGTTAGAATGCAGTTATGAAACTCACTTAATTTAATTGTATGTTTACTCATTACAACTAAGATTTATTTAGATACATTTTAATGTCTAAAAATATCTTCCCAAAGTTTTCCAAAACAAGTGCTAAAATAGAAATACAGCTGCAAAAAAATCCTTATTTATTTTACACATAACAATTAAAACATACAATTAGAACAATAAAAACTTCCAATACATACTTAATCCTTTCAACAGCTAAAATGCTTCAAAATAAAGGCCATCATCATAATATATACTTCTAGGTCCTGCACTGTCAACTGGTGGACCCAAAAGTGGGTCATGGGCATGTTCTTGGCAGGCTGTGGACTGAAGAAATAGTAGAAAAATATCATGGTCTTTATGAATGTATGAGATTATGAGAAGTCAAGTGGTTCCCCGTCAGTGTTAATTTAGCGGTGAAGCTTTAGTTACAGTCTGCAGTCTGCCTTTCCTTGTAACAGCCAAACATTAACACTTAGATATTGCCTTACACAGATGTCACTTTACCTTCTTCTCTCTTTTACATTCCCAGTATTTGGTGACAGAGTTTATTAAACCAGTGCTTAGCCCCCTTTAGAGATGTGAGTCAGCCTTTGTCTTGTACTGACTGTAATCCATGCATGTGTAAGTGGATCCTCTCAGAGCAGGATAACTCCAGTTAAGAGCTTTAAAACACAGCAGGAGGCAGCACAATCCAGCAGCATCCCACACTCAGGTGACTGGGCCAGACCTGCCACAAACAAGAACACACTGTGGATGAAAAGCAACTAAGGAGTTGTTTCTGAAAGTATGAAAGTGTTGTAAGACTAAATGAATGAAAACGGTAACTATGTGCTCTACTGTACATTTAAGTCCGATGTTTGATCAACAGAGATGGAAGAAGTATTCAAAATCTATACTCAGGTACTGTTACTTCAAGAAATATGACTCAAGTAAAAGTACAAGTAGTCAAAGTGGTTATTACTTAACTTTTTTCATCTGATGGTGAAAGTCAAACTATAGGATGCATATGATATACCGGCACATATGCATGTACCAGGCCTATCTAGTATATGTTGTATTTAAAGTGGTTCTCAACTGGCCTTTTTTTTTTTTTTTTAAACTTTATTTAAAGTTTATCCTAATCAACACTGAAGAATAAGTATTGAGGACAATCTTTGGCAGAGGGTTTTCAAAGTGGTCAAATATTTAGATACATAGTAACTAAAGTCCGTCTTTGTAAAAGCAAGTCCATTTGCATTTGAAGTTTGTTTGTCAACAGTCCCATCATGTAGACTTGTTTCAGCTGATGCGTCCATTCTGTTTTGGCTAGAGGAGAGGGTTTCCTCCAATTCACAGTTATAAGTTTAATTTTCTAATAGTTATACATTTACAAATATAAATTCAACAGAAGAATACAAAATATGTATCTTTGGTCTATATCAGATACATTTTCAGGAGGTGTTCCTAAAACAAAAAGCATTAGATCCATAGAGAGTTAAACATTCAATGTTTTTTCTATCTCTGTTGGGACTAACATTTTAAACATTTTATATAAATAATGTACCACTCCCTTATATTAACATTCCATGTAATTAATTAATACTCTATCAAGCTACAAATAAGCTGAACTTTGAAATTAAATTTAACCTTCTCTTGACCCACCAGTTTCAATGCTCTGCTCTTTTTAGTTTGTGCTTCTTAGAGATATTTTAGCAGGCAGTATTCTAATATCAGTATCTCAGTTACAGTGTTCATGATAACTTGTTCAACTTCCTTGTCTGCACCAGTTGCAAATGAGCAGAGTCAGACATTTTCAATACAATAGTGATTATGTGATTAGCAACCATGTGTTGCTTGGTCCTCCTCTATGTCTCAGACCAGGACATTAAAAACAGGACATCTATAACGTAGTCTTAGGAGTAGTACCACTTACCTGAGGTAGAACTAATGCTACTACTGCTACTAATTTACTTCTGTAAAAGTAACTCATTCATTTATCTTCGACATCTTATTCCTGTTAGGGGTTGCGGGTACTGGAGCCTATCCCAGTAACTTTGGGCCTCAGGTGGGGTATACTCTGGACAGTGGCCAGTTAGATACAGGGCTGCAAAGACAGACAATCATTTACTCTCACATTCATTCACTAGGGGCAATTTTAGAGTCACCAGTTCACCTAATACATGCACGTCTTTAGACAGTGTGAGGAAGCCGGAGAGAGCCCATGGTAACACACATGCAGAACATGCAGACCCCACTCGGAGAGTTTGAGTGACCCCAGTGAAAGTAAAGTTTTGTTCTTTTACCTTAAAAATATACTTAGCTAAATTACTTGCATAAAAGTATCTAGTTACTATCCCCCTGTGACACTACAGAGAAGTCCATTACTACCTTAGCCCTGGTAGTAATGATGAGTAAGAGGTGCATGGTCCTGTCCCGCAGAGGGCTAAACGATCCAGGACGGGGGGCATCGGTGCGCCTCTGAGATGGGGAGGGTCACACACAACTGCAGTCTTTGTTAGCCTATAATCCCCCCAGCCAACACAGCTTTGGCCAGGTTTCATCATGAAAGTGCCATGAAATAAGTACTTTTTTTCTCTCCTTGCACTAAATCTCCCCTAATCCTGCGGCCCGTGGGGACAAAGGCCTGAGGGACCTAATCCTGGAGCTCTGAGTGGGCTGAGGGGCTGCCGACAGAGCTCTTCTAAATGACTTATTTCTATCAGACACTAATATAGCTTGACAGCCAAGAACGGCAAAAGGAGGAGGAAAAGGGTAAAGAGAGCACAAACATGTTCACATATTTATGAAGTTTAAGGAAATGAGCAAAGAGAAAGGTTAAGAAAAACATTCGTCAAGATCAAAAAGTTGAGCTACTTGTTTTGGTCATCTTTGGGGTGTAGGAATCTACCTGTAGCCGTCCTGTGTACAGTGTCAGACTAGACCAAGCTAAGTATGTAACAGTCAGGATGACCAAGTATCAACAGAAAAACAATATATGTTATTGAATTAATTAATTTGAATTAATTTGTATGAAAAAAATACTCTTAATTATGTGAAATAATTAAGATTTCCACATTTTAAAATCTGACCAAAGCTTCTTAAAATTCAAAAATCACTATTACTACTACTACTACTACTACCCAAGCCAGGACCTTTCTGATTGCGAAGTGTCACTACTACTACTAGTACTCCAACTACTACTACTGCTACTACTACTACTACTACTACTACTTCTGCTACTACCAGCATCTCAGGTAAACAACAGCTGACAACAGACACAATGCATTAGTAATACGGACTTTACTTCGGCTTTGTTAAAAAGCTGCTACCTCTACTTTTGCCATTCCAGTAACAGACTGAAAGCATTTGTAATAAGTACTCAAAAAAGCCTCCGTTGGTTTAACTTACATCACTTCACTACTACTGCTACTGCTGCTGCTGCTAATACCCAAGTACGAGCTTGAACCTAGAATCTTCTGATTGTGAGGTGAGTGTGCTGTCCACTTTGTTCCTGAAGTCACACACTATTTTTACAAATTGAGAGAAAAGATTGCATTTTTTGCTCCAACGTTTACTCAAATAAAAGTATGTGCATAAGTAGATTATTTGAGTCAAATTATCCAGCTACTTTTTACTCTATTGTTATGTTGGCAAAGTGTGCATAACAAGATTATAATGGAATGTTTCTTGCTACTTAAAAGTCACATCAGTTTTGGGGATTTCACACTTTCACACACATTCAGACCAAAACAATACCTCTTTGTAGTTGCTGTAGTGCCTATAGGAAACACTGATCCAACCTTAAACAATATGAATGACACTGCAATGTTTAAATGGATACGTAAACTATATCTGAGCTAATACTTTTGGAAATATAGTGTAATAAATGATCTATTCCAACATTGGACCAGCAATATCACATCATACTGGTAATATTGTACAAATGTAACCAATGCCATCAGCATTTTCTGTAACAACAGGGTTAAAGCAAAGGTCTTGAGAGAGCTCTGTGCTTTTACCCATCATGAGATGTATCCTGTGTATCACCTTTGTAAAGAGACACATTTTTATAGGTCAGTCAAGAGGCAGGATTGCTTTCTGATCTCTGATAGATTTCAGATGGTGTCTTTTGCACCTCCCTCTCTTCATGTGTTCAATTATTTTTCCCTGTGTCATTCCATTTCATCACACTTAACTGAATTTCTGAACTTTCTTTGTATCTGTGGATTACTTACTGAAAATTTCCTGTCAGTACCTTGTCAGAAATGTATTTGTTGACAAAAGCAGCAAAGTGTTCAATACTTATTTTACATACTGTATTATTAAAGCCCACTCCTGTGATACTTATTTTGTGTCACCTTTATATATAATTCTATATTCAAGGTAGTAAGCTGAAAAGATAAACTACACTTTGTTGACGTCCTTCCTGGAAAGACTTGAGTTCAAACCCATGTTAAGAAACCTTTTTAAATGGCCAGCGTAGATTAACTTCACAGTGTGACAGTTTATGGGCAAAATATGTCTGCTGTTAGCAAAACAAGGCCTTGGAGTAGTACCCCTGTAAGAGAGAAGCCTGTCAGAGCAGAGCTATGGGAGAAAAGCAAACCGGGACAGGAGGACAATCACAGGCTGCTATTTGAATCTGTCCTGCCTTGGAGATTAGGCCACCACATTGTCCTGATTGTTTTAACGGGGGACGAATGAAACGCTCCCTTGTAGGGGGGATGGGGGGGTATTTGGCATAAATCTCCCAAGTTCAATAGTTTCAAAAAAACTTGAGCTGTTCGCATCCCCCCTCTCTCTTCCCTCATCCCACCTAATCCCAGCTAATACCTTTCTTTCTATTGGCTAATGGGACGGGGAGTCTGGGCAAATGCTACTTAAAGAGTTGGGGTGAGAATATGCTGCGGAGAATTAGATCCACCACAAAGAGCTTGGGTTAGCAGGGATAAGGCTTAAGGACAAGCAGGAAATCACTGGACTATTACTACTACTACTACTTCTACTACTACTACATCTGCTACTACATCTGCTACTATCAACATCTCAGGTAAACAAAAGGTAAACTGACACAATGCATTAGTTGTAGATTGTTATAAGATTGTTATTGTTATTATTAGATTGTTAGTGAAAAGAATACACAAAAATGATTGTAGGCTTTGCAGAAAGTAATGGACAAAACTTCTACCACTACTGCCATGTCTACAATAGTATTACTTACTGCTACTGCTAATAGCTCAGGTCAGCAGCATATTAGATTAGAAATAACTAGTCTATTGCTACTGTTAATAGTACAACCACTACTGCAACTGAAATTACTACTACTACTACTACTACTACTACTACTACTACTACTTTTGCCCCTCTAGTGTCAGACTGAAATCATATGTAAAAAGGACTCAAAGAATTAGTACTATTACCAATACTACCACTTCTACTACTACTACTTCTGTTACTGCTCTCACAGGTAGAGACACAGTGCATAAGGACCTAATATGCCTGAGGATTGTAGTAGGATGGAAGCATTAGTCTAACTAACCCTACTACATCTAACTGAGGCCCTGGGCCAATACAAAACAACAGAGGTACAATAAGTAGCAAGTCACTGACAAACAAATCAGCCTACTTAATGTTCTGCTTTGGAAAATGTAGTAGGAGTCACTGTGATATTTCATAGTCAAACACTGCATCCCGGGCTCAGTTTGAGGGGGAAACATAATCCCTCTTGACCCAAAATTAGGAGCAGGACCTATTTGACAGGATCCCCCACCTTTTCATGTCTTATTTACTGATTTCCTTTTTACCAGAATATTTTATGAATATACTTTAAGATTATATAAATTAAGCACAAAACACATCACCAAATAAAGGCAGAAAGAAAATATGGCCAATTTGAAGGCTTCATAGACGATCCCTGACTTTTTCTCTCTGTTCGATATTGAGGGAACGAGGCCGAAAAAAATCCTCTGTATTCTCCGACCTCTGGCTTTACAAATGAAGTAGGCCTATAGCACCTGTAACTGGGCTATATCAAGGGACTGGGCTGACAAATCAGGAAAAACACTTGGTTCCAGCCTCAAAAAGGGAATTTTTCACTTAAGTAGGCTACTTTAGGACAAGGCTACTTTACTTTTATAGCCTATCATCTCATGAAGACCGTGAGTCGTTACCTTCTGCACAGACAGTAGAGTATAGTAACAGTTGCTCTTTCTCCACAGGTCGACCATGAACTCGCTGGGTTTGTGCGGAGGATCCAGCGGTGCTCCTCTGCCTCTCCACACAGTCAACCCCATGTTGTTTGACCTCCACCAGCAGGTGGCGCAGCAGCACCACCTTTACTCCGCAGCGCAGAGCCCCGCTGCACACACGCTGTCTGTGGCCGAGAGGCTGGCGGGTAGGTCACGACTCACACGCACACGCCTTAACTTAACTTAACTTAACCTACAGTCTACTGCACGCATCATAATCGGCTTTGTCCTCAAACTTTGGTACAGATCCACTGGCAATTAGTGGCACGAAAACAAAAACAACAATAGGGACATAGTTAAAGGTGTTGCTAAAGAGGTGCTTAGCTAAATATTTTGGAGGTGGTAGCCTACTTATTTGCTGTGGCCTACTCTAAAATAAATCAGTTCCTCAATGTAATAAAAATGGCTCACTCTATGCATTTGAGATTTGGGATGTTAGGTTTCTCAAGTTTAAGACAATACTAAATTAGTTGGTAGGAAGAATTCAGTTTATATGCTGCCATAAAACAGTCCTAGAGGCATGTGAGGTCATTTTTATGTAAACAGTTTAAGAATGGACTGTTTTCATACCAGCTGTTCTATTTGACAAACAAAGAAACACTCAGGTCATTAGGGTCAGCTTTTGTCTGTGGAATTGTCATATAGTAAATGTTTATGGCATTTGGACAAACCTAATGTCAATGTTGGAAGATGTTTTACCTCTCACTCTGGAGATTTACATTGTTATTCCTCATTTTACCAATTATACTCTGTATTAATAAAATAAGTCAAGTGAATGAATGAACTTAACTGTTAACCCTTTCTATCTAATAACTCTGTCATGTTTATTTATTTCCTCAGAGCTGCTCCTGGAGGCCCGGTATGGAAACCAGCAGAAGCAGCGTCGCAGTCGAACGGCCTTCTCAGTGTCCCAGCTGCAGGCTCTGGAGAAGGCCTTTCAGCAGACTCAGTATCCAGATGTGAGCATGAGGGAGAAGCTGGCCCTCTGCATCAACCTGCCCGAGGCTCGCATTCAGGTAGAATGCTAATGCCAATGTTGTATAGTACTCAAACCCAGTCTCATCTTAGAACCAAATCTATTTCCAATTAGTCAAATTTGCTCATCTCTCATTTAATTATGAATTCATTGATTTCCTTCTGTCCCATTAGGGGTTACAGGTGGCCAGAGCCTATCCTAGCAACTATAGGCTTGCAGCTTTGACAATGCCAGGGTGAGGGATGTAGTTTGAAGGGTGTAGGATGAGGGATGCAGGGTGAGGGATGAGGGACGCAGGGTCAAGGATGTAGTGTGAGGGATGCAGGGGGACGGAGGCAGGGTGAGGAATGAAGGGTGAGGGAAGTAGGGTGAGGGATGCAAAGGAAATGGCCCACAGGAGATGATGCTCCAAAACCCATTAACTTCATGTATGTGCAAGGCTGAAACTCAGAGACACACTGATAGACAGTATTTACTCTATGTAGATTCACCATCATGCTTTATTCTTGGTTCTAACTATTCTTACAAGTCTCTGTTGGTATTGCTGTGTTATGTATGCCCTGTGCCTATTATCGCTTAGTGTGATGATTACGTCCATAACTCATGTTAGTTAGTTATTATGGTATAGTAAGTAGCACTAACCTAACACTTTAATATGTGTACATCTATAGTGTCCCATAACATCCCATAACTGTCTACTTTGACAGTGGCTAATGTCGAAAAGCCAAACTCAACTTTTAAATGGGTTGTGAACATTTTTAAAAGCTGTTGATTGATTACTGGGGGCATGGTGGCAGAGAAGTTAGTGCTCTTGCCTACTAACAAGAAGGTGGTGAGATCAGTCCTCGGGCCATCATGTGATCTCTCTGGGTGGAGTCTGCATGTCCGCACGTGTTATTGTGGGTTCTCTCTGGCTTCCTCCCACTGTCCAAAGACATGCATGTTGGTGTTGGTGCAATTGGTGACTCTAAATTTCCCCTATTGAATGAATGGGAGAAGGAATGGTTGTCTATCTGTGTTTGCCTCTGGCTACTGTTCAGGGTGTACCCCACAAAAAGGACCCATAGTTACTGTGATCCAGTACCCGCCACCCCTAATGAGAATACGCAGAAGGAGATGAATGAAATTAATTAATACCTGATAACATTCTTTATGTTTAAAGCACCTAAAATGCTCCTCCTATATAAACAGAAGGCAATTAGTTATTCTGCTAGGGCACGCAATGAAAAATGTATTATTTTTTTATCATGCATATCACGCTCATATATTTTTAAATGTATTTTCTACTGGTTGCTCAATTATGGTGCTACTTAGGCTTCAGAGTGCAGGCCACCGGGTATACCATGGACACTCAACACCAAAAAAACTTGTCTAATATTAATATTTTTGTATCTAGGTATGGTTTAAAAACAGGAGAGCCAAGTTCCGTAAGGGCCAGAAGTCCTCTCCACTCTCCAAAGATTGCAGTCTGGAAGAAGCACCTCTACACAACAAAATGGCACCTGAAGAAGTCAAGACTGAAGTCAACTCAAGTCACAGCAAAGACATTAATAATAAATCCAACAACAACTGCACCACTTCTCCTCCTCTCTCCTCCAGCGTGGAAAAAAATCACAAAGTTCTCCCCTCTTTAGACTTTGAAACTCACCATTTTGGACTACATTTTCCTCCTCAGTTTGCTAATTTCAGACACACACTTCCCCAGCAGCCTGTTGGAGGAATGCTGGGTGCAGAGCTGGCCCTGCCCCCCATGTTCTGGCCCTTTGTACAACAGCAGCGGCCTGTCCTGGGGGCTTCTCCGTTGTCCATCACTAAAAACTGTAGCTTCTCCCTTCACACTCCTTCAGTCAACAAGGCCTATCCTCACCTGGGACTGTAACCACTGTCATTTATGGAGCGTGGCCTCTGCAATGGACTCCTACTGTGAGTACAGAGGCACAGGTTACTTTTTATTGTGCATCAAAATACATGTTAATGGTAATATTGAGATTTTATTTTACTTTTTACACAAAGATTATGCCCCTAATTCATTGTATCTAAGTCTTAAGACAGCATATTTTAAACAGCTACCCTTCAGTTTTCATTATAACCAGTACAGTACATCATACCTAAGACATAATGCCTTTGATTGTCATTGTATTTTGACTTGCTATTTACTCTAAGCACTGCCTCATTGTTGAATGAATAAAAATCTTTTTTATGGATTGTTATAAAGTACATCCTTTATTATCCTAGTTGGTTTGCTTCCATTCATAGTTACATTGAAAGAGATAGTGGACATGAAAAAAATTTGTATATAAAGGTAACAAGCTGTTGCCATATTTTTCCTTTTTAAATCATTAAATTCACTTAATATTTTAGGGCAGTGGTTCTCTGGTTTCAGGACCAAATGTTACCCATGATCATTTTTTATAGCCTGTTTTTTTACAGAACTAGGTATTTACATTCTACATTATTTTACATTTACCTTCATGTATGTACATGTAAATCTGTTTCACCAGTTGACAAAATTAAACCTTTTTTAGCTGTCAAATCAGCTGAACAGTGAAACTATATAAAACCTCGCCATGATTCACTTTTGGGTGAAGACCTATTGAACTGAACCCAAAATATTTCAAAATGCACAAAAATAAAATGTGCTTGGTTCAATATATGGTATACAATATAGACTGGTCCTTCAGCTAGGTACTCTTGACCAGGATCCTAGCTCAAGATCTGGAGAAGGGTCCCTGGGCACTGCACTGCGGTTGCCCACTGTTCCTGCAGGTTTGAAGGATGGGCCAAATGCAAAATTCCCTACAGGGACAATAATGTACATCTTAACCAAACCATAACATTATTTTGTACAACATTAGAGTATTGTGTCTGTGAAGACTCTCACTCGTCCAGGGTAAATGCATCGCAACAAAAGTTAAAAAAAGCAGTCATCTGGATTAGATTTTTCAAGTTGAAGACGTTTCACCTCTTATCCAAGAGGCTTTCTCAATTCTGTTGAGAAAGCCTCCCAGAGCCCAAGCCCCCAGAATTGAGAAAGCCTCTTGGATAAGAGGTGAAACGTCTTCAACTTGAAAAATCTAATCCAGATGACTGCTTTTTTTAACTTTTGTTGCGATTAGAGTATTGTGGTACACAGGTGGTTCAGTATTTAATAATGCATTTTATAATTAATATTTTTTTAAAGTGAAAAACAACAACAACTACCTGTCTATCTGTATAATCACAACTCTTTGTATCCCACAAATTTAACGTTAACTGACAGGAGATCACATTCACATGTATCTTATTTGAACATAATGACCTGTTGTGCCAGCATCAGGAGAAGTTTACGCCCTTGGCTTGTGAGAAAAATAGTACTAAAATTCAAATAAAATGTTACAAAATAGATTTACAAATGAGACAAATTTTGCAAAAACTTGTTACTAGTTATTTCAATAATGTCTGTTCCTATACTAATTAAAGAATTTATAATTTTAATTTATTTAATAGGTTGTAAATAAATATTTTTGCCTATTTTTCCTAAAAACACATCTTTTAACAGCATAACTGCCTTACGTTCGGTTGTATTCACCCAACCGGTTACGTGGGTTCTGTAGCGTAACTCGCTGCTGAGCGTGAGTGACGCTGCACCTGGCCACCAGCGGCAACGAACGGGCTTAAAGAGACAACAGCACATTCATCGCAACTGAGGGATCAGAGAAATGACAAATATTCACGCGACAGAGGATCTATGACATCAACTCTTTTCCGATCACTTACAACTAAAGGTAATACGCCTTTTATTTGTGACAGGAGTGTTTTGTAGTGGTATACATGGACACTCGCCCCCGTTTGTTGCTAACGTTCTGTGTGCTAGCTTCAGCTGCTAAGTGGGATGTTACTACCCGATCTGCGTCAGGCATGTTGCGCTCTTAGACAAACATCATTAACAGCCTAAGATTGTTAAATGTGATTCTGTCTATAGAACGAGAGAGTAGACCGATCAGGGCAAAATACAACACCGTTCCTCTATCAAAATGATATGTGTGGAAATATTTTCACCAGACAAATACAAATCTTGTATTAGGTTTGTGTGTTTTATATGGTTTTGTTATTACTGTACAATTGTACGCGTGTGATTCGAGTCAGAAAAGTCGATTGTTGAAAATATAGAAGTGTGAAGAACATCGAAAGGTAACCTAGTGATGTTTGTCCAAGTGCAATTGCCGTATCCAAAATGGTAGACCAAGTCACGCATGCGCAGATTACTTCTGACTCAAATCGGGTAGCGACAGTGGCTAACTGAAGCTAAGCGCTAAGGGAACCCAGGTTGCCGTCGCTGTGCAGTGGGTTGTTTAGGATTAAGGAGTTGCCCGGCAGTGGCCACCTTATAGAGGATAATGGCTAACGATATAGCTGCAATCTGAAGTCTAAACGGCGTTTACAGGTGAAATAATAAGCTTTTATATACCACACTATTAATCCACTTGATGACATTAGTTAGAACACTGTGGAGATGTGTTATTTACCAGTTATTAAGCGTTTAACTTAATGTAGTTCGGACGTTGTCAATCAATGAATATTTTATGCTCTGTCCCGTTTCGCCTCTGCCAAATTAAACCAGTTTGCTCAAGATTAACTTGTACAAAAGTAGTAATTGAGATGTTGTGAATTGATTTATCCTAATATAGGAGCTTTCGCAGTTTTTGTCAGGCAATGGCCCTGCAGAAACGGTGTTTTTGATAAGTGCTAGCTGTGCTAGCTTCATTTAGACGTACTGACACGGCTTTGCGGTCATTTTGTAAAGTAATTTTTAAATACAATAAACAATAAAATATCTTGTATTAATCTGAGAGAATGAAGTAGAGTGGTTAGAATGAAATATTTCAAAAGGAGAAATGGCGTTCACCAAAGCAAAGAAGGCTAAAGTGTATCTGGCCTTGTCTGTGAGACCAGCTAATGTCAGTCCTACGCTTTTTGCAGACACGTATTACCAGCGTTTGCTAACATACAAATTAAAATTTTCGGCTATGACTATCAACCGTGGTTCTCCCGACAAAGTGGTAAATACAGGTATATTTATGTGAAACTCTTTCTAAGTGACAACTGCCAAACTCCAGCCTGCCCTGTTAGCTGTGTTAAATCAAGCTGGCATTGACTAAACGCCAATTAGCAATTATTTTGTACCGCCACTGACCAGAAGGAAAATACGAAGTCGTGTTCGGCGTATGATGCCTAATTTTGGTAGATCAAGCGATGTGTGTACTTTTCATCGTCTGTTATACTCACAAACCGTAAATAGTGCTGGTTATTTGAAATGTAGCACCTTTAATTGGCCATACGTACCTTTTATCAATTGGCATTTTTTGGCTAAAGTAGATGGCAAACTCAAGGCCCAAGGGCCAAACCTGGCCTTGGACAAATGTTTAGCCATAGATTTAAGCCGCTTGTAATTACATAATAAGATAGATAACCACAGTATTCTTTTTATTATGTTACACCATATGTTATGTGATTAAAGTATACAGTTTTGTTTAGACAAAGAAATGCTGGTTTGTCTACAGTCTATAAACAATTGACTTAATCCTGGTTTTATTTTCTTCTAGCTATGCACCCTGCAGTAAAATTTAGTTTAGTTCCAGTTTAGAGGCTATTTACTTTCTGTGTTTTGTATATCTGAACAGCTGATCTTAACAGACACTTCTTCCTGTAACATGAAAGTTTAGATATTAGTCACTGTGTGGTTACCTGAGACAGCAGGGTATTTTCTGAGAACATCTGCCAGCTCATTTTCACTATTTATTTTATTACCATAACAATCTTGTTTGCTAACTCATTTGTGTTTGAAATAATAAGTTTAAAGATTATCCAAGGCATAATGACACTTAGGGCATATGATAAAATTAGCATTACAGTAGTCAAAGATATTGTGTTTCTTTTTCCTTAGGGTTCAGAAAAGAAGAGCCAAAATAAATATACCTAAATATTACATTTTCACATTTTTTTTTTCAAAATCAATCATGTACAGCTTACTGTACACAAATTGCTCTACTTCATACTCACTAATGTAGAAAGTGTTGAGACCTGTCCATTTACTTTTAAGTCTTGCTGCGCTGGTATTGGTAACAGACATTGTGACACTTGGTGGCTGTTGAGTCTGAAAATTTTACATCTTTGCACAATCAATTATTCACCCACCACCTTAGTTATGAATAGTTCATTTCTTTTGCTCATACGTTCCCCTTATGCTTAAACAACGTAAACACCAAAATGAGAAGTGTTTATAAGGAAATAAAGTTTACAGCCAAACAACCTCTGAGTTTTGAAAGTAAACCAAGTTGTCAGATGCTTCAAATGAAATCATAATTTACTATGGCCTTGGCATGAATGATAGACCCAACTCGACTGGCTGTTCACTACATTGCCCAAAGCCCTCCAATGATAGTCCTTCAAAGATGTAGACGATATGATGGGATGAGGCATTACAGTAGTCATTGATCCATGTAAGTGCCTTTCCATAGAGACTGCCCCACACAAGAGCCTGCAATATCCTCTACCTGGTCCCCTCAGACCAACATCTAAGACCTTAGATAGAGCAGAGTTAGAAGAGAAGCTGTGGGAAAGAACTTTCACATGATTATTTGCTACTAGTCTTTATGTGATATTGTGTTGTTTATTTAGTCAGTTTGCTTCAGTGAAGTTGGAAGAACATGACGTGTTAGATTCCCTTTAACCCCTTTGTCTCAAGTTCATACACACTGAGCTATAGCCAGTGTTATCTCTTTACTTGAAGTGAATTTTGTTGCATGTGCTTGTAGTCAATAACCAGATGTATTGATATTTTTGACTTTTTGAAGTGTTTTGCAGCTTATTATTATGACACCACATTTCAAAAACCTAGTTACCTATGTTGAATATTGTGATTTGACCTGCAATATTTAACACCCCCCACCCCCTTTGAATTATAGGTAAATTCAAAAGTTCCACTTGTTGAAGCTAGGGCTAAATTAATATTTTTTAAAGAATGAAGACAAAGTTTAGGCCTAACCTACAAACACTTTGAGAGCCCAGACCTGCAGCAAGATTTTGGTCCTATATCTCGCAGTGGTAAGATGCAGTGCACAGACCTGGACGGAAATTGGATCTTCTAGTTCAGGGGTAAATGCTCTCACTGAGCCATAAAGTCCTTATATCTCACAATGGTAACAAAAAATCCTCTACACAAGGTCCTGACTGTGATCCAGATCTGCACCTAAAGTAATTATTTGGTAATTTACTGATTGCTTTTGGCTGGAATTACTGTTGGGGCAGAAGGAAAATCCCAAAATGGTACCTGCGTTCTGGATTAGATTCATATCAAAAAGGTTCTATATGCTTTTTATACCTTTTAAAGTCAATCTGGGTCACCTCTAGAACAGCATTGCACAATTTACAACCTTTACAGACATCGGACTAAAGTATTCCAGTAATTACTACTGCCATAAAGAAACAGGTGACAAGCAGAGGGCAGTTCTGTTGTGCCCTTGATTTTGTAAGTAGATTTTGTATAACATATCCCCTTTTTAAGTGTTTTTTTTGGGTCACAAGGCCTATGTGCCATGCAACTTTCACATGTGATCAGTAGTTTTACTCAGTAACCTAACGCACTTCTCTGTGACTTCTTTTCTTTTGCAGATCCAGCCCATACAGCTAACTGACCTATTCCCCTCTCAGTTTGCTGCTGTCGTCCCAGGGTCGCCTCGTCTCTGGAGGCCCTAAACATGGAGCGTGTCCCGTCCCTCACTGAAGGCTGACCAAAGGGGTGAATGCACTCCGGGAGATGTTTCCAAGTGGCTTTGTGGATGCAGTAGCTGGCTTTTGGAGTGCACTTCAATGACTAATAACACATCTGTGGTAATATCTCTGCACGGGCCAGCCTGTCTCTCTGGTACTGACATGTAAATCTACAACCCAAGATTTGGAAACCCTCAGACAACAAAGAGGAAGACAAAAAGGGAAGAACTAATAAGACACTTTGGGCCTCTGCTCATTTAAGTGTCCACTTCTAGCACCATCTTTAATTTCAAATAATTCTGTCTCTAACCCCTTACTAAGGCACCCTCTTCTGGCGTCACTGGAGTTTCTATGGTTTGCATGGCTGGAGAATAACCGTGGAGAGGCCAGGGTATCACAAGCTTATGGATTTTGACAAGAGAGGGGGCAAAGGAGATACCGAGGAAGGGAAAAAGATGTCTAAGACGGCAGGCAGCAGGACTGGACATGGGGGCCGCACTTCAGGGACCAACTCGGGGGTGCTCATGGTCGGCCCGAACTTTCGCGTAGGGAAAAAAATTGGCTGTGGGAACTTTGGAGAACTGCGACTGGGAAAAAATCTCTATACTAATGAATATGTGGCCATCAAACTGGTGAGTACCTAACTTTCAAAAATGCCAATGCAAGCATGACCACAAATGGAAAGTATGTGTTCTTTTTTGGATTTGAGTGTTTAATCACCTCATAGAATATTGTAACAGGAAACAAAACCATTCAATGTACTGTATATGCTTTATAATTAAGAATTTTAATATCCTAGTCTACTCTTTTGAGGGATGCTTCCATTGACTTTTTAATTTAATGGCTACTGGAGAAAGTCTGTAAATGCAGCATAAGTCTGCTTGATACATTTTGGATAACTATTGGCTATGAAGTCAAAAAAATGTTGCAAATAATAGCTGATGCGCACCAGTCATTAGTATCTTGAGGTAACATGCTCCAGTTGTACATTTTTTTTATTAAAATAAAGGGTACATTTGGGTAGAACTGAAGCTTTAATATTCTGAGCTAAAAGCACATTATGCAGGATTTATAAGACAATATTTGTAAGCAAAGCCCCATGCCCAGTCTTCAACAGCCCCAAATTTAGGTAGTTTTTCTGTACTGTAATGGATGCTTGGGTGTCAGGCTAAAATGGTAAAATACAGGTCACAGAAATTATGCTCTCAGTCAGCTCCAGACTGATCTAGTTGGCCATAGATGTGTAATAAATAGGATTTATACTGTGAAATGACTGATTTGATTTCTAATGGAAGTCTGGGGACTTGGTAATTTTGGCCTAGGGTAGACAACAGCACCTATTTGCCAAATTGATAAAACGGGATTAAAGAAAGTGTATTTTCATTTAATTGTTGATCAAAGGGACTGGCAGCTATGGGGCCGTATGATAGAAGCTTTACTGTTGTACCATTAAACCCACATTAAGTTACACTGGTTGAATTTCCTTAAAATATTTGTAAATTCCAAGATATTTTTTTCTTGGCGCAGTTTACTCTTTGATCTATGAAAGTCAAACACTAGTATAATCCACACTGTGTCCTCCTCAGAGTCTAGTGATAAACTGTTAATAAGTAAACCATATTTCACTCATCTTTATCAAAGAAGGAAGGAAGACCAAGCCGATAACATGGGGAACCTTACACTTAACCTACATATATTTAAAAACACTATAGAGGTCAGGTTTGTTTTGCCTGTGGTTTGTTAAAAATATATACAGCAAGTTTCAAAAATAATGTTTGAGAAGTGTATATTGTTAACGGATTTGCCACATTTTAATAGTTATTTCTTTTAATGGAAGTGAAATAATGATGACTTCTCCTTGGTTAAACCAAAAAAAAACGTTAACATATCTCAGGGAAGTCGAGACACTCTTTTCCCATTTTATTGTCTAATAAAACTATACAAGCTTTTATGTTTTTGTAAAATAGCCTCATTTTTCAAAGTTCCCAGACACTTAATATGCTTACTATCCTGACTGTAGTGATATTAAATCACACTGAAGCGCTCTTTTCTATTGTGCTCACACCGGGTCCAACCAGCAATCAATAATTTACTCTTTATGTTTGGTGTCAGCATGAAATCTCACTAAGAGCCGGTGCTGCTGTGGCTTAGAAAAAGCACACCAAATGTCAAGGCCTGTGAATTCTCTGTTTGCTAGATGTGCAGCCATAGTCTTTAAGTGAGCTGTTCAACCAATTCTCTCTTTATTTTTCTGCCACACTTCATAGACATATTTGTACTGCCACATCTGCGCAATGACAAATATTAAGCATTGACAAACATGAGAGGCAATTTACCAGACACTGCTTTTTTATGCCAAAATACAAGGATTCAAGGATGTAGTTTGGTTATTTACACAAGCACGGTATTCTCACTCCACAGAATGCTAACTTTAATGAAAACAATGTGGGTCTAAGTTCCTATTTGAAGTATTTACAGCTTAAAAGACCATAAGTAATGATAAACTGGTTAGCTGACCAGCAGAGTAACCCAGAATATTAAGTGTGTATTGTGACTATTAATACTTGACTTCATGTTCTGCATGTTTACTGAGTGCTGGTGGTGTGTTGGTGCATCTACCTGCATGTAAAAGTACTGAATGCTGCTTAAGTGTTAGCAAAAGGAGCTCAGTTAGCTACTACTTTTCCTGTAGTGGTTGTAGCAGCACCCCTAATGGCCTGATGTACAAATTACAGAGTTCACAATAGCTGGGCACATCCCTGTGAATGCCGCTGCTTTTGATTATGTTACTGTCCGTTGGTGTTAGTGTTTTGGCCTTCTGTAAACAGCCCCTTGGTTTTAGCACGGCATCACTAAATCTGCCGGTCTGTTGGCGTCACCTCCAGCACGGCTCCAGCTCTGTGTATGATTATCCTTACATTAGTATCTCCCAGGGAGGTTGTTATCTCTGACCGGGCATCTACTCAAGTCTTTTCTAACCGCGCAGAAGACAGGGGTTAGCAAACAGCTGTAATTGCACTTGTGTGAAATCTTAACTCTCTCTCTGCCCACTGCCTCTGCCTGAGCCGGCCTGTGAACACTCCCATCTGCTTTGGTATTTTTATCCCCTCAGTGTCCGGCTATATCTGGATATGGCATTAGGGGCACAGCGCTGTCTCTTGGCTCCTGTGGCCCACTGGACCCAGCAGTTATCTAGTCATTTAATGACCCCACCAGGAAGAGCATTAAAGGTGTTAACAAGTGCTCAAAGTCCTGTTAATGAGAGGAGACACATTTAACTTCCTGTCATTTCACTAACATTTGTAATATCTGCACTCAAAACAGTGCAACACACTATGTAAATTATAAAGGCTACAAGGAACTTAAAAAGATGTTACATATTCTAAACTCAGATAGGATTAATAGTACTCTACATATTTATGTTTTTATAACTTATTAAAAATACAGTATATTTCTAGCTTTAGACATTACATGTTAGGGAGAGTGGTGAATAAGAAACAGGTTTCTTTAAAATAGTGTTATAACTGGTTTGTGGGCCCCAATTTTTTTGCTGATCACTTTGTGACTCATATTTTACAGAAGGTATTTTGCTCCACTCTTGAGACACTTAAATATATGTTTCACTATTTTCTGTAACTATAACATTGAAACTATATTCAGCCTCCATAACCTAAGTTTGTGTCACTGCCCATCAGTTGAGAATCACTGTTTTAAAAGAGGGGTTTGTTTCCCTGTTTTATATCAAAGAGCAAACCTATTGTTATTGAGAGTGTTATTACGACCCCATAAAAACGCTATAATACTTAAAGCTTAGGTTTACATTTCTATTTGCAATCTATAGTAATAATTGCAGTCATAATTTGCCTTTTGCCTGAGCAAAATGTGAGTATAGATGCTAAGGACTAGAATGCACTAACACCTAACATGTAGTATCATTGGCAAATATTTCACTTGCATATCACAACTAGCGGCTCTTGTAAGCGTTTCTCATCCACTTCTGCGGCTTCATGCTGCAGTAAAAAGGCCTAACTTATACAGAGTTGCCCTCTTGTTGACTCCTGGACCAGCGCTGACCACTGTCGTTGACTGTCCACATGTCTCAGGGACACTCCCTGATGTGGAACTGACGATCCCCTTCCACTTTTATTTTTGAGCTCTTCCTCACACATTGAAACAAATAACAGCCCAATTAAACAGTGCCAGCCGCTAACACATTTGACCTCTGACTAGGGCTGGACGATAAATTGATTTTTTTTTTTATTAATTCGAATTTATAGGCAGGTCAATTTGTTTTAGTAAAAATAAAAAACAAAACAAAAAAAAAACGTCCACCACCGGCACTCTGGGCTCCCATAGTTCATAGTGGGCTAGGCCTGCCCATGCAACATGGCAGTGAGCAGGGAAGAACTCGTTCCTAAGAAAGGCACAGTGTCATCAGTTGTGTGGAATTGGGTCGTTTTTGCGGCGCCAAACGGAGCACAAACAGCGCCCCGCCACAAAGTCGGTCCCTGTTCCGAGCAGGGCAGTGCAGTCGGGCGCAATCGAAAACAGAGCGGCACGGAGTTGTGATGCGGAGGCGCAGCACAGAGGATAGAGGCGTGATACCGAAGACGGACGCACTCATAAACAGAGCGGCACGGAGGAGCAGCGCGGAGCTATCGTGCGGCGGTCGAGCGCACATGAGGTCGCAGGTGCTCACCAGCAGCAGTGCATGTGGATAGGACTGAAGGAGGAGATGAATGGGTACTTTCTAGTTTTGTCTGGTGTCACTCTGAAAAGCTGTCTGTGTTGCCATGGTGATATAGTTGCCTAAAAAGTTGAATGGGCAGTGTATTTAGACAACAATGAAGTTTGAGGTCATTGTTCTTTAAACGTTAATGTTGCAGCCTAATAACCTTCCTGAAAACCTATAGCACAGCAAACTTCATCTGTTTTTTATTGACTGGATGTTCTACAGCACACAACAGAGGAATCAAGGAGAAGATCTGAGTGGAACAGAATCAGAATCAGAGGCAGTGTAATAGCCCACCCCCCACCCCAATAACACAGCAATCTTTTAAAAAAGTAGTACGCTTGGCCTGTTCAAATACAGGTATTTTTAATTAGATTAATTACCACCTCATATATGTTTACAAAAAGACTTTGTTAGTTTTTACAGTTCTAGCTAATATTTTTAAGAAAAAGCTCAAGTAACCTGTGAATTATAGACAAAAAAAAATCACAACTTTTAGTGCAATTTTTAAGAAAATCCCCCACAAAATCACAGACCCTTCTCTTCTCTTTGACTTGTCTAATTGCACTTTAACCTCAAGAGGAAATCAAAACAATAAAGCTAAACTTGTTTTGGACTATTTCTCTATTGTCTTCAGTTTGATTTTAAGATTGTTTTTAAATTGTAAATCAAATTTTTTGTGAAAAAAATCTGATTTTTTTAGGCCATATTGCACAGCTCTACCTCTGACCTATCCTGTGGTCATTGTTTTTCATTTTCAGCAGCAACCTGAAGTGACTCAAGGCTGTATAAGTTGGTTCTTTTGTTAGTCAGTGTATATTACAGTTTAGATGTATATTATTCAAGAATAATTTGTGAGGAGTCCACCTAGTTTTATATCTAAAACAAGTTGCCAGATACTGAAAAACTTCTTGGCAGTGGCACAGTCTCTTCTAACATAATGCTTTATCGCTAATTCCAGCTCATATAGACAGTCCACAAATTAGTTGTGGATTGTAACACTCACCCCATAAGGGTGTGTGTGTGTGTAGCTGAAGCAACTATGGGGCTTAGGCGGGGTACTTCCTGGACAATGGCCAGTTCGTCACACTGAAAGACAACCATACAATTTAGGGTTGTACAATATATTGCTAATTTATCATTATCACCACCAGCAAGTGCAATATGTGTATTGCAAGAAATGAAATGTATCGCAATAATGTTATGGTCCTCCACCTGACAGATTTAAACTGTCAATCATTTTCCTATCAAAAAGTGAAAAAGTATTGTGACCAAATAGAAATACTTAGATTTTGCCAGGATTTCCTTTATTTATTCCTGGTTTATTCTTGTTTTAGTCATGTTTAAGTTTTGATTTTGACAGACTAGTAAATACCAGGGTTTATATATCTGTTTTAAATTAATTTAATTTAATATTTCAAAATAGTTTAGCAGAATATCGCCAATCATATTGTTATCTCAATATTCTACATAGTTATTGCATGTTGCATGTTTTTCTCATAACACAAAGCCGTAAAAAACTAAGTAAAAGCTGCTTGTCATATTAGTGTGAGATCAAAGTATCAAGCCCTGGGTTCTGAGTGAACTGATTGACCGTTCCTCTCAATAAATCTTCCAGGCAGAAGAGAGTTAAAGATTATCCCATGTCTGCTGTAAGTGACCACTGTATAAGTGACAGGCTGCTATCTCTCTGCTGCAAACAAGAGCACTCTTTGTCCTCTGGTGTCATGTAATTATTAGTAAATGTGTCCAAAAGGGCAGCGCATAGACATTACTCTGTGTTTTCCTCTGACTTTAAGAATTAGGTGGAGCAGCTGTAGGTGAGCCCAGTGTCAACCTGCACTATTCCTCCCTGGTATAGTTCCATCCCATGCCGTGAGTACAGGCACAGGACGGCAGTGAAAAGGGGAAGGGGGAACACCCGGCCTTGAAAGGTGGTCTTTGTTCAGTGGTCCCGTTGACACACAGTGGTCCGGTGTGTAGTGCAGCTGATGACAAACGTCTGTGTGCTGGAGGCAAGGCCGGGTGTCAGTACACTACAGTAACTGTGGCTCTGAGTACCAGAGGACAGCCCAGCATCTTAAAGAGTCAGTCACACCAACAGTTACTCGGTTCTGTTGTCAGAAATCGTGAGGGGGAGTGGGTGATGCGTGTTCTTGCAGTTATACAGTATCTCACAGCATTAAAAGGCTTGCTGAGTCCAGTCTCCATCAGAATAATGTAAGTATTACCAGGCTGCTCTACTGATGTTATAACATGAGCAAACACTGGGATAATGAAGTGTTTGCGGTAAGAATAAATATATACTGTACATTTGTATAATGCTTCCCTAAACTCTCACGTCTTTTTATCCATGAACCAGGGGCTTCCACAGTTATATTAGGGATGTCCTGATCAACTTTTTTTGCCTATGAGGTTTGTCAAAAGACGAGCATGTGGCTAATTAGCATATCACTACAGACTGCACATTATACTATGCTGTTTGCCTTTGCCAAACGTTGCTACATCTTAACAAAGACTTTACATATAAGCTGCTGTAGGTGCTAGCAGTAGCATTAGCCATAACACGGCTGCAGCTCTTAGATTGTGCGATTTCTATTGAAGTTGATTATACAATAGAGCCTCTTTTGACATTGTCCAAAATAAAAAAAAATTAAAAAAAGCGAATTAATTGGATTAAATTGTTTTTTCAACCAGACATGTTTGGTGAGGTTGCGGTGGTTTGTTTTGATTTGCAGCAGATGTAAATCATAAGATCAGCCCGATTCATCTTCCGATCATTAAAAAATTACTGGATCAGGGAATTCCTAATTTATATAGTAGTGCCATCTAATATAAAGTAGTGAATCCATAGAGATTAATAGTGTGAAGGCAACCATTTTGCCTAGTGCACACAACTCTGAGATTACATTAGTAACCACAACTTTGTTTACAACGCCAGTCGTGACAGAACTATGTAACAGGTTTACATAAGTTGAATGCTTGTAAATCAAAGTTCAAAATTTCCCATTTAGTTTATCAATATTGTGTTCTTATTTCATAGCGAGTTTGTTTGTAATCAATTCAAATTGTCACTACATTGTTCTTCCTGATTTTCTTTCTTTTTTTTTTTTTTACGATAGGTCACAAAGTAGACAGTGGTTATGTGTAATGTGGTTTTGACAATTATTCCAATGTGGCAATTTTGTTGGTACAATTCCCTATAATGAGCTCATCCTTCATTGCAGAGCATCTCCAGAGCATTTAGGGACATTATTTTATGTAACCCTCTTGCTGTGTGGTGAAAATTAGTGTTCAATTGTCGTAGTTAAAGCTTGTACTGAAATGCCTTAAGTACAGCAATGAAACCTAGAGCGAGAGAGAGAGAGAGTCCCTTTAAGTAGCTCCGAATAACACAGTGCAGTACTGTGCATTGTCCCATACATACAGAGCAGCACTCATAGCTTTGCCAATGCAAGATTCAATTTAAGAAATGTTAGCACAAAAACATGACTATGGTCGCCTATCATTATTTCAGTGTGAAGCCTTCAGTTGTCAGCTACAATGACAAGTGCTATTGGGGGTTGTGCTATGGTTTAGTTACGCTCACACTTGTCTTCTTAGTCTGTACTTTTTACTCAAATTTGTCCACAATATATAATGTATTAAAGCAGCTTGTAAATAAAATAACATAGACGCAGGGGAAACAAGTTTATGCGCAGTAGTTGTGAGGTTTGCCGAGGCAGTGTGTCTTTTTAAGACCATGTGTGGGGCCTGTCATCAGCATGTCAGGATGCGTGACCAGCGATCGTGATTCAGTGAACACAGAGGAGGTGAAGTGCGTGCTCTCTCTGTTGAAGGTGTGCAGCCACCAGAGCACTGCCTAAAGCTTTCATTCTCACCACACACATTTTTACACATTTTTACAGCTTTGGTTAACGCTGTATCTTAAGTTAAACTTATAACTATGTTGGTTTAATCGGCAAATAGTGTGTTTTAAGCTGAAATTAAACTTAGAAAATATATTTTTCACTTATTTTGCTCTGTCCTGTCAAATGTATTTTTCTATCTTCACCTTACAGTAGGTTTTCTCCGGCTACATCTCACAGCCCAAAGACATGCATTATTATGGGTGAACTTGTAAATCTCAATGGTTAAGTGAAAAGTGAGAGTGAATGCTTGTCATTGTCTTCAAGTGTCAGTCCTTACTACTACTAACATGCCATGATCCAAGCTGTACCCCACCTTAAGTTGCTGACATTGTCTCCAGTGGGACTAAATGCAAGCCTCCACAAAGGCGATAGTAAAGATATAATTCTCAGACTTGCACGTGACTTGAACCAGGGATTTTTTTGGTTTAGAGTTAAATGCTTCATCCACTGAGACACAAAACCTATGTCTCTAAATCCTCCAAAAATTAAGGTCAAAAGGCTTCAAAATAAGTTACTGATAATGCGTCTTCAAAAATCTGTGAATGTTTTATGGTTTTTAAATATTACCTCTGAACAGAGTCTTGAGAACAGCCCAGTTCATATCTTAGCTCTGGAAGCTCTCACAGATGATGAAAACCTGTACTCTCCACTACAGCAATGGGCAGGTCATCCAGTGTGATAAACTTCAAAAGCCTCTGTGTAATTTTTTTAGCCTTGTCACTAGGGATGCACCGATACCACGTCCAAGTACTCGTACTCATATTCATAAAAGTGGGCCGATACCAACAACCGATACCACTTTACAGCCTGTCACATTCACCTCTCAGCTGAGCAGTGAGACGTGTAGAAGGATTTCAAAGTCAACTGTATAGAGATAAAAGCAAAGCTGTCTCTACATTCTCCTCAACCAGACATCCCTAATCATGTGTGAATCCTAAAACTTAAGCAGTTGTCCTTTGTTGTCATTCTGTTTTCCTAATTGTCCTGAAAATGATACCAGCATCAAGTCTGAAGCAGTTGTTTTCTGATAAAACATAAGGAGTACCTAACTGTGTTAGCTGCTGTGGGTCCTGCCGAATCTCTGCTGGTTATGCTCAGATACTCAATCTGTTTTTAAAATGATTGAGTGACTGCAATAGTGCAGAATCTAAGCTTTCAAATGAGGTATAACATGTCCATGTTGCGCAAAGTTTAGCCATGGTTAGCTGTGTTCAAACCACTCTGTTGTAAAAAATAACTTAGCAAAGCAGAGCAGGGATAGACAGCAAAAGGACAGCGATATGGGATTCATGAGATATAGTAGTGTGACTGTATAAACTATAAAGTAGGGTTGTCAAAAAAATCTATAAAAAGATATTAATCGATATTAAAACGAGTATTTAAATGAGATATTCATTTGGAAAAGTATCGATAATGTGACGTCTTTACCTGCGCTGCAGAAACACAAGGCGCAGCCCCTCCCCTCCAGTGAATGAGTACAGGAGGAGGACAGGCTCAGTCAGCGCAGCATAAAACCTTCCTCCATCAAAACAGCTCTTTAAATACAATTTAGTAAAAGGTGTTCACTCGCTTGCCTCTGTCACCGCTGCACAAAGACCTCTAGTGCTGCTGCACGAGTGGAGCGGGCTCTCCGTGGGAGTTTCCGTGGGACATCCCGAGCGGACCGAGCGTGCTCCGATCTGGGAGTCACTGCTCAGCGGCATCATTCCAAACAGATATAAAACAGCTTAAATGTAACTACAAATGGCTCGTTACCAGCGGAGGAAGGAGAGAGCTGTTAGTGTTAGCAAAGCAGCCATATTTAAAGGACCACTGTGGTCCTGACTGTCGTGTCTGACCCATCACTGTCAATGACTGCAGCCACAATATAAATATGAACCATGGCTACTGCAGCCTAATAACCCACTACCATTTATAGATAATGGAAACAGTTAACAGTTAAGTTTGAAAAAATTACCAATTATGCTACATATATAGTAATAGCCTAATATTATTCTATACAAAATATAGTTTGAATAATATGGTGATGGTAAAAGGGGGCAGTTAAAGCCCATGTATTACCTCAAACATTCAATGAAAAGTGGTCATTTTTGTCACTGTGGTATCGAAATCAGTATCGAGGGATTTTTTTAGTATCAAAATCGAGTTGAAATTTTAGTATTGTGACAACACTACTATAAAGTAACCCCTATATAAGTACGTGTATCGGTACTCGGTATCGGTGAGTACTCAAATGGAAGTACTCGTATTGGTTCAAAAAGAAGTGTTATTGGTGCATCCCTACTTGTCACTTTTTCTGGGAAACTTTCTGACAATGTTTGTTTCGGTGCAACAACAGTGACGTTGTGGTTGTTTACGTTTTGGTTTACAGCTAACATGAAATGGAAACAAACGATCTGCCTGGTTACGTAATCAATCTGATCTAAGCGCAACATTTAAAAATGGCCCCAATATTGAGTTTCTGTAGAAGCAATAGAAACTAAATCAGTGGAGGTTCATAACAACTTAATATGGTCTTAAAATTTAATTTGTATTATATCTGTATTCATAAATAATAAATACAGCAGCAGAATGGTTTGTCTCTTGTCTCTGAGTCACTGATGCACAGGCTGTAGATGTGGTCCTCTCACAGACCTGCTCTGTTGTGATCCTCAAAAGGAAAAGTGTAGTGTTCAGGCAGCTGTCTGTTCTCACTGAAGCATGAGGAGCAGCTCATGTTGCAGTCAACAGCTTTCACACATCACTATACATTGTATTTTATTGATAGACAGGCCAGGAATGATCATTTTGCATTTTAGTCTCTTATTGTCCCCAACTGCATAACTATGGTAAGCGTGACTAGCCCTGCCTCTATTTTTTATCCATTGAGATGCATTCTAACATAATTTGTAGACTATAAAATATTGCCCTAAATTCTCAAACACTGTGGAGCCTGTTGTTTATAAAACATGTTTGACAACTTGTTTGGTTAATCAGGGTGTGAGCTTCTGGTCATTCAAATATGGAAACCAATCAGACTGGTATTAGGAAGTCATGTGACACCATTTCTCGTGCCACATGATCAGATAATTGGAAAGGGGTGGAAAATCTGCCAGTGAATAGTCAGCTTTGCAATGATGAATTATTGTGTTGAGCTGAAAAGTGACATTCGAACTATTTAAGTTTCACATGATTTTAAGTTTCACAAGCAAGTTACTGAAAATTATTCACAGAAAACCTCCATCAGACTATAGAATGTTTTGTAGTACTCATTTACTCATCGATACCTTGGAAATAGTCCCCAGCTCCTCAGCAGTGATTAAGTTAAACAAATCCAGGAGTGAAGTACAATAGAGCACACTTTAGCTGCCACACCTCGTTCCTCCGTTCAACAACAAAGAGACCTGCCTCTTGGGTTTTACTTGCGGAACTTCCCATGACTCCGCACAAGTCATGGAAGAGCTTGTGCTGTGTTTTTTCTCACTTGTATACATAGAAAACATATGTTAAAAATAAACCTTAATATTTTCAATTTTTATCAAGGTCCTCTGGACTGATTTACACTACTTGTTAACATAGAATGAATAAATCTCGATAATACAGAGAATGTATCTATTTCAGTACCAGCTATTAATGCTTACCTTGAGATACAGACCAAATAAAACAAACAGGAATCTAAGTGAAATATTAAGTTTAATCGGCGCAAGATGTCAAGGTAAATTTGACTCAGTTTTGGCAGCCATTACAAAATCCTCTAACATTCATAACATAACATACTATTTTTGTCTACTCTGTCACTCTTTCCATTCATATTAATTAACATAGCCTGAATCATCACAATGGAGAAGGGATGTGTCACAGCCTTTAATTACCTCTCCTCTAGTTTACATAACAGATCTCAAAAATTGTTCTGAAGCACCAGTCGTCAATTATACCTTTTTTAGGGGACAGTTGAACACTTCGTTGCGTTTGTTAAATCTGAGCTGTAACCGGATAGGGCTTGGACACCAGCCAGCTGTTCCTCTTGACACCACCCCTCACTGCTCCACCTCCACCGGCCCAAACACAGACAACCTCGATCATAAAGGAGGAAGAGGAGGAGGAGGAGGAGGAAAAGGAGAGGAGTTGTGCCATAAAAGTCCCATTGTGTGAGGCTTACAGTAGTGGTGTATTGTTCAGTACACTGATTCCCAGCTGGTGGGTCATGGCGAGGTTACATATAGTTTCAGTGTTCAGCCATAATATTGTTTTATTTACACAGAATGGTGAAACAGATTAAAATATAGTGACAAAGGCGTTGGCCCTGCCTCGCAATGGTAAAGATACAGTGCCCAGACCTGACACAAACCAGAAATCCTGTAGTTCAGTGGTAAATGGGTAGTTGACATTTGGAGGTATAACACTTTTGTCCTGTGGTGTGACACAACTTTGAAGTTGAATAGAAAGAATATTAAATAAAAATGTCTGTTATAACTCAGTTTTATAAAAAGTTTAAGGAAAGCTTTTCATAAGCAATTCATGATTTTAAGCGTTACTCTGTTATTTCTACAGCTTTTAACAATGTCATACCACAGGACATTCACTACAATTTGGCCATTTGAATTCTTGCCATAAAATATTGCCCATGTCTGTTGTGCTTAATACATATATCCCTGTCCCATCATAAATGATTTTTAAAATTCAGAATTTTTGGGGGGTAAAAAATACTGTTGTCACACTGCAGGACACCATATTAGCAGTTTTTGGGAAAATGTGCATTTTACTAAAATTATTAATAAGATAATTTCTTTTGACCTTTAGCTCATTTTTCTATAGTCTTTCTGGTCTATAAATGATAGATGGAGTCCTGTAGGTTTTGCTGCAACTGTCTGTTTAAAAACCTGTTTTTTATGTCACATTGCAGGACACCATTTTAATTAAACTTATTTAAATTTTTATTGTAGGATTCAGGTGCAGTTAAGTGTTGTTTTAGTAAAGTACAAATATTTGACATTATGCCAAAAACTTTAGGAACCGAGATGCTAGTGACTTATTTTGAAAATGTCTGTATTTTGTATTTTGAGAATATTACCATCACACCGCAGGACATTTTACAGTTAAACATTAAAATCCAAAAAAATGACACAACTTCTTGCTAAAACCTCAAAGGTTGCAAAGACCCTGTGTTGCACTGCTGATTTTGCTGCTGAATTTTGGAGGAGAAAAAACATATAAGCTTTTCAATTGATTATGAGAAAATTAGGTGTCACATCAACCACCCAAATGCCTTATCCATTGAGCCAAAATACCCCATACTATATATATTCTCAAAGTGATATAAAATGAGTAAATAAATCATTTGTTCTTTTTCTTGTCGCTGGAGTTAGTATCTTTGGTTAGTATCTTGCAATGGTACCTTTTTAAAAACCTTTAAAAACCAAGAAGTTTAAGTGGTGCTAAAACTGTTGGTGCCTGTCATACTTCACGATTCCCTTGCCTCAGCAGAAAGTGTCAGTAGCACATTGATACAGAAGAAGACGCTGTGTGTTACATTTGAAATCCCTGGGGATGACTCGCGTTGCCAGAGTTGCATATTGTGAAATGTTTTACTCGGAGTCAGGCAAAGGTCAGCGTCTATTCTGGGCCCGATGCATAATGTTGGGTCTGTGTCGCCGGACGTCCCGTACGTATCACTGTAGTAATGTCAGCTTCTCTGGAGGTGAGAGACCGGACACATTTATTAGTGGATAAAGTATCATCACTGACTTAAATAGTCCATGTACTTGGAATACGGTGTATTTTTAAGTTTTGAAGGAAAACAAACATTACTATTTAGTTCATCTAGTACTGTTACCAAATTGGCCCTATCTTGCAGTGCTCAAGAATAATGTAAAAAAAAAAAAAAAAAAATGGATCCAAGGATCGCTCAGTGGCAGAGTCAAAGAAATACACAATACAATACACAGTCATACCTTTTTGAATTCTGCATTAATTCAACGTTACAACCCGGTATACATGAACAGCTAATGGGGCAGTCCCTTTCACAAGTCCTCCTTGTCTATTTTGTTTTAATCTTCATAAAATGATGTTTGGAAAAAAATTAACTAAGACCAAACAAACTTTAGGCTGTCTGGCATTAAATAAATACATAAATACACAGTGCATCCAGACGTCAATCTGTTTGCTCTGGACTGAGAATTTTACTTGTGTTTTATTCTATCAGAAAGTGG
Organism: Bostrychus sinensis; assembly: GCA_020698575.1. Taxonomy (NCBI): domain Eukaryota; kingdom Metazoa; phylum Chordata; class Actinopteri; order Gobiiformes; family Eleotridae; genus Bostrychus; species Bostrychus sinensis. The sequence goes on along the minus strand of CM036246.1, from coordinate 9,113,337 downwards.
AAAGTTTGAAAGTCCAAGCCAAAAACAAGCAGACCAAAAAGCAGTTGTAAACACTTCCGTAAAATAGTGTTAAAAAAAAAAAAAAGTTGTCCAGTTGCTTAATCCACACCAGTATTCTTTAAAACCAGTCTAGGGTAGAATAATAAACCAGTATGGCTCAAAATCAACATATGGTCCATAAATATTAAGTCCTCATCTGTCCAGAGAACGGGGTGCTCTTTAATCTTAAGCACTCCTCTTGAAATAAGTGGGCCATCCCTAAATATAGTGTTAAAAATAAGACATTTCTGTGGCTTGGTCATCTTGTACTTCCTAAATTATTACCACCAGACGATTATGTAATGCGACTGGTCTGGGCTTAAAGAGGAACACTTTGCACCACTTCGCTTAATCATAATTGATAACATAACTTCTCTGAACTTTAGATTTTCGATATTTATAATTAGTAATATATTGATTTAATTGTATCTGTGGATTTGCCTTTCCTCTATTGCTGTGTGTTTGAGGGATCAGATTTAGTCCACATGACATCATATGCAGAGTTGGTTAATCCCGGGAAGAGGACTTTGTGATGGCACACACTCTCCGCTCTATAACCCTATGGACATCACCACCACTGCTGTTGCTGCATGTTAAAACAGAACCTAGCGCCTAATCCTCGGTGACATAATCATATATTTGTACCAGCTTCAAGTCTTTTACTCAGAGAGATATCCTTGAAATGGCACACAGCGTTTTATTTCATGCCGGCTCTCCCAGGCCACTGCACTGACAGGATTTAGACCGGCTACAGTACATTTAATGGCAATAAATCTCATCCGATGTGAACTGAGCCTGATACAAGTTAGTTATACAAAAGTCTGATAATAACATTACAATCATTTTGTTTCAGCTTAAATTAACTGAAAATCTTGCCCATTATCTTGGGCTGCATCCAGCACTAACTTTGGAAAATATATACCTTTTATATAGAGACTGTGGTAATCAATAATTCAGAATGAAATCAAATAAACTCATTGAGCGTGATTTTACAGTTTTTAGAAAAGTTTCAGTTTTAGGAGGCCAACTTTCTGAGACCGACTGCTTCTTTATAATCACGATGACTTTGCTAAATGTATTCAGCTGTCATATCTTGTTTTCATGGTGTTTTCATAATGTTAAATGTCATGTAAATGCAGACACCAGAAAAAAGTCTTTACAGTGTTTAAAGTTAATGCTAAAAATATTGCTAATTTTTAAGCTGTAGATTACTTCTTGTTTATAGTTTATTTGCGGGTTCCAGTGCACATGAATTTTTTTTCTGGAGATAAAGGATGATCTCTTAAAAAGTAGGAAATGCCCATGTAGCTTGACTGAGGGCATATTCACTCGAAAATCCATTATGGTTATTTAACTTTTGGTTTCACACTAAATGTTAAAACTAACACCACTGGACTCTCCCTTACTTGCTTATTGTGGTCATAACAACGGTGGCATGCCTCAGCATTTAATGTGGTCAAAGTGTTATCACTTTTCTCTTCGGTCATTTTACAGTTTAAGCATACACAAAAAATAGCAAGACCTGCTTAGAGCCGAACTAGAGACCAGCAGTTGGGTTGATTGAGGTTTGACATCAAACTGGAAAGTCCTAAAGTCAGACCAAACTGTGCAGGGGCATTTTCCTGTTTCTATGGTTACAAGCCACATTTTATATACACTTGTATCCCAGTTATGATCAGGTTTTTTAAGTATCCCAGTTTTGCATTTGTGCATCTAAACACAGTATCCCGAATTCAGTATCTTGGGTAAGCCAGTATTGGTTATGAGACGCTGGGATACTCTACCTGGAAACCTTGGATAAAAACCGGGATACTCTGGCATGTATTGCTGGGTTTCAGATGACGACACATCATTCTCTAGCCTGTAGTATTTAATAAAGATGCGGGCCAAGAAAAATGTGTATCATTAATAAGCAGATTTTTTGGAGTGGTAGGATACATACAGTGAGTTTATGGACCTTATCACTAATATAAATGATCAGGTTCAACATTTTTGAATTTTCTTTTTGGATGTTTCTTATGAAAATAGCCCCCCCCATTCTCCCCCACATGTCTTTGCATTTTGTCAAACAACTACAATTTCTTAGGTGAAAACAGTTCAAACCTGTGCCAGGCCTAAGCTGCATTATAGTAGTGGCCTCTTTCACCGGTGGCATGGAGTAGACAGGATGTTATTACTGTATTGATCGTCTGCTGTGACATTCTACCTCATAAAGTCTACTCAGAACCTGCCGTGGAAACTTTCTCAGTCCAGTGTCTGTTGGAGCATGAAAGAGGTCTGGTTGTTTCATGTGCCATAGTGAGACATGAGTCGAGATACTGTATGAACAGATTCCGTAGTTGGAGTAACAGCTGAGGTGGAGAGGTTAATGAAGCAGCAGGTCGGACAGGGAAGAGCCCTTCTGTGAGCGGTCAGCTGCCCTGGACATGGGCCACAGCCACTCACCACTCTGTATATCTAATACTTTAAAAGCACTTTGAAAGAAATGTACACACAAGTACTTGTGAGAGGGCTATCAACAGAGGTCGAGATCAACTTTACTATGGGCTTTGTTGGTAATAAGTGATTACTGACTGCTGATCAGAACACCAGCACACATAGACAGCAGTAAGAGGTGTTCTCCAAATCAGGACCAACTGTGTGTGTTGAATCAATTATTTCTACACAGACAAAGCTAACCTTAGTTGCACTTCAGGCAAAAACCCCGCAAAATGACTGCACATACATATTTCCTACAGACTTTTTGCAGCTGCGACATTAGTGTATAAGATATGGGAAGAAGCTGCGAAAAATCCATGTTTCATGCTGAGTTGTTACATCAGACGTGTGCAGCTCTGGCCTGGTCATTTACATAGCCCATCTGCTGGAGTGGAGATGACTCTTAAGTACGCAAAGCTGCCATAAGCCTCTGTTTCCTATTGTAAGCTCTTTTAAAGGGTCCAATGTCCGGGTGCCATCTGTTTTGACTGTTTATTTATATATTTTATATTTACTTCTTCCTTTTCCTCCTCTGCGACCTGCCCTGACTGATGTGGGACATGCTCTCTCCCCATCATTAGGTTTGTGTGGGACAGACTGACTCCGCCTCCTGGACCAGTCACAAGTCTTCCTCCCACAGTCTCTGCTTGCTCTGTTGCACTGTTTCTCTTGCATCAAAGGCCTCTTCCCACATCACCCAGTCACATCTTTGTAGCTTCTCTGTCATCATCACAGTTTTTCAGTTCAGTTTGCGTTTCAGACACACATTGCTTATTACACAGCAAAACATAAAAAGCAAGATGAACGTTTCTGTGGTTGTGATCATGTAGATCATGTAGGCTACTTGCGCTGTACAATATTAATAATGCGATATGCAATAATTACATGTATTGCAATAACAATATTACTGGTGATATTTAGACCCTTAAGAGATTTAAGACTTTATTTACCTTATGCATTGCATAAAATATGGTATATAAAATGATGACTAAATCAAAATTTACTAAAGGCTTAACAATTGATATTGGGAATAAATCAAGCTCATATAATTTATTCATCTTATTCCCATTATGGGTCGTGGGTGATTGGAGCCTGTCCCATTTACTTTGGGCCTTAGGTGGGGTACACACTGGACAGAGGCCAGCTTGTGGCAGGGCTGACACAGAGACATACACAGACAGACGACCATTCACCTTCACATGCATTCACTAGGGGAAATTTAGAGTCACCGAGTCACCAAATACATGCATGTCTTTGGACGGTGGGAGGAAGCTGGAGTACATGGAGAGAACCCACGGTAAAACAGGGAGGATGCAGACTCCTCCCAGTGTTGGCCGCTTTTGATTTAACAGCTTTTATTTATTTCTCACTTTGATTAAATTTTTATTTGCATGTGTAATTACTGCAAAATGACAATTACATTATACTAATTATTATTTATTATTATTATTTATATTAATTATTAACCAGTATAATTACAGCCTAATAACTTTTACCTACTATCCCCCATCACATGGCCTACGATGCCACGCCAAGCCTCTGGGACCAGAGAAAACACTGTAAAAAATCCTGGCACATGTAACAAAATTTGTTTAAAAAAAAAAAAAAAAAAAAAAAAAAAAAAAAAATATATATATATATATATATATATATATATATATATATATATATATATATATATATATATATATATATATATATATATATATATATAAATATAATATATATATATATATATATATATATATATATATATATATATATATATAAATATATTAATTATAATTATAAAATTCAGATTTTTACCAGTGCCAAGGGTTAGTTTATGTTTTTGCCTGCAATGGTTTGTTGGTTTGTTTAGAGGTTTGTTGGTTTGTTAGCAAGATAATACAAAAAGTAAAGGTTCTATTTGGTTGAAATTTTAGGGAACCATCTGTATTAAAACAAGAAAAAAATGTCCGTTTTGGTGTGGATTGATCCAGGAATTTTTGAAGGCATTCTATACAATTGTGTAATAGGGCTAAAGATCCTAATTAAATTAATTTCAGTTGATTCTTAAGCATTGTGAGCTGTAAGGGCTTTGTGTTGTTAGACATGTATAAAAAAGAAAGATATGGCAAAGTCCATAGCTATTTTATAAGCTTTTCTGACCAGACGTGGTACAGATAGTAGGATTAACAGAAGGTCTTAAGTGGCGTGTCTGTGTTTGTTCAGTCCTCCTCAGGTTTGTCTACAACTCTCCTGTCATTAGGAGTGGGCCTAATCAGATTAGATTTGAGGTTGTAAAGCTGGACCACAGATATAATGAACAATATGTGGAGTGTGTAAGGTATGGGCCTGTCATAATAAAACCTACAGCTCACCAGCTGGACACAGCCTTATCACTCACGTCCCACTAATTAAACTTCTATTAGAGTTTAAAACTAGGAACACTGGATTTATTCAAGGCTCCTTCTATGTGCAGGTCCAGGCACTATAGTTTTACTTTTGTGTAATGGGACCAATGTCATGTAATTTTATGTTAACAAAGGGGGGAAGGCATTCCTAATAATGCTACAGGTTTCTGCCACCATAACTTTTCCTTTACAATACATTTCCCGTTTATCATTCATCTCAGGACTTTCATACCTTAACAATAAACTTTCAGTATGTAATAACATACTCACATAATACTGTTAAGATCAGTGTTTCTCAATCAATGGCAAAGTAACCAATTGCGAGAGGTTGAATATTGCTTTAATGCTCAGAAAAGTTTTATCGTAAATACTATTTTAATTACGTGACATTGTGAAACTGATTTTTTTAATACCATTAACTATGTGGTTGTAGAATATGGATTATAATAAAATGATAGGTGATTAAATTTGCTCCCACAATATGAAGTTTGACAAGATGTAATGTGTGTAATATCAAGTAAATAAAGACAATTGTATTATTTAGATTTCAGAGATGTTGCCCATTGCACATGTAATTATTGACTCAAGATTCGGGTATAAAACAATATTTTCACACTTTTATTTTAAGAATTACATACAGTACCTAATGTTTGTTTTTGTTTTTTTCAGGAACCTATAAAGTCCAGGGCACCACAGCTCCATTTGGAATATAGATTTTACAAACAGCTGGGAAACTCAGGTAAGAGGCACAGAATCCTTTACATACTGACTGCCCCATGACATTTTTTATTGTGGTATCATGATTTCTAATGTTTAATAATAGCTGGTGTCCTCCTAGTTGTAGAAAAAACCTCTTGTGCAACAGCACTCAACACACACAGTTGGTCCAATTTAGTGACACGTGCGGCCTCTTGGCTCGCTTTGCCAGAGAAATATCCCTTGGCTGGTGATAAGGAGGTGGGGCAATAGGGCAGTCCTCCACTATTTTTAGACAGCCCTCCACATGCGTTCGGGCCATTATGGTGACTGTGCTTTTTGGTCTGTGCTTTATAACCACAGGTCTACTTTATGCCTGTCAGTGTAGAGAAATACAAGAATCCTGGTGTGACCTGTTAAACACAGTCTGTTGATGAGGTATAGCTTGAATGCCTAGGGCCAGGATTTAGCAGATTTAGAGTTTAATACCTCTGCCTTCTGATTCTGTGCAAAAATGGATCAACTTTCCTTTTGAGACCACTACTGTTCTTGTTTTTGGAGGTTGTTCTTCAGGCTGCACAGTAATTAGTAAGTTAGTGCTATGAAAAGTGCAAATTAAAAACTTATGTTAAAGACAGCGTGTACTGGTAAAAATGTTCCCTATTCAGCCTGCAGAAACAATCTTATCTGGCCAATCAGATGAAGCAATCGGAGTATTAAAAAAAATATACTAGTAAAATATTGATCCCTGAGGTCAGGGGTTTTATTCCTAGCAATTGCATTAGGAAGATGGTCTGTTTGGCCATGGTGACCCCTGGAAGTCAGGAAGCAACAGAAAGGTACTTTTAATTCACCTTGTGCGGCAAGCTGGATTGTTTTGAGATTTGTTAGTTCACAAACTCACAGAATCTGTCTTGTCAGTCCCTCGATTCGTTTGCGTCCGCATTGGTGGAAGTGTGGGCTAATGGTGTGGCAATACAGGTGCAATCATATCATCCAATGATATTTTACTTAAAAGGTACCAAAGCAGCATATGCACTCGTACTGGTTTGAAAACGGTACTGCAGTCTAAATGGGTTGCCACTTTCTGATCGGATGATCAACAATGTAGGGTTTTAGAACCAAAACAAAAAATGTAAACATAAACAACTTTCTATTTTTTTATTGTGCCCATATTTAGCTGTGCCACTTTTGTCAGTAAAAGTAATAATTGAGTCAAACATGTTTACATTATAGCTTGGGACACGTGGGTAATTTTTAAGAAATATAAAAAATGTATACTGCTCATAGCACCTTTAAGCCCTTCCAATTTACAAACATTTTTAATGGGAGGCATTCCAGATGGACTACTAACCTTGCTAACATTATACCAGTCTGGCTTTTGCCAGGTTAACTTTTAATTTCAAACTTGTAAATTTCCAAATCAATGTCAATTTACCTAAGTTAGGATATTTTGCTAGTCACGCAACATTAATTGCAAAAATAGTAAACATAGCTAGTCTTATTGAGGATACTCAAACAAAGCTACTGCTGCAATATTACTTTATTTTACTCCCCCTTCTATCTGTGATTTTGCCCATTGCCAGTGAGTTACTGGTGGCAGAATTTTGCATTGTCTTTTAAGTGAAACTTCTATGTAGGACATAACACAACAGGCAATAATCCCCTCCATAACCATGACTTGATATCTCAGTGCCTGTCAGCACAATCAAGCATCTCTCTGTCCCACTGCTTCAATACAACTGGGCCAGGACCAATTATCAGAGAGATGATAATGGAGCTGTAGTGTTTGAGACATTAACAACCGCACAGTGATTATGTACTGTAGGTCAGCAGGTGCTTTAAACCCTGTTGTGTAATTTTTACATCACAATATGAGTCAGCAGAATGCATGCACCCTATTCACTCTGACCTCACCTAACCAGGACCATGATTAAGCTAAATATGTATTGTAAATTTAAAATTATTAAAACTACCCTCAGCATTATATTAATAGAAAATAGTGCTGTCAATCAATTAAAAAAATTAATCAGATTAATCACACTCTTGGGCTGTGATTAATCACAATGTGTAACTTCGTAGATTTTACATGACTATATGCAGCATTTAAATAAAAAAAAGTCCAGAGAGTTTGGGAGTGTGTTTTTAATTGGATAAAAAAAATACATCTCAGAAATAACTTGATATATAACTTAATAATATAACTTAATAATATAACTGAATATTGTGAGAGAGCCTTTAATAAGTCTGTGTAGTAACTGGCCAACCATTTTGAGATGACAGTGTCTGCTGAACTGTGCTCTGCATTAAATCTACTGCAGACACCTGAGTACGCCTCTCCTCTGCTCCTCTCAGCGCCGCGGACAGGGGCGGGGCACAGTCACCTGTCCGCAGGGAGGCTACCACTCTGAGTCGAGAACTGATGCTTTATGGAGAAAAAAAAACAAACAAAAAAACACCGCAAATGAATCGTTTGTAGAAGTTTGCGGCTTGTGGCTGGATAAGTTCAGGGATGGCCATGGATCACCCACCGCTCTCACCATGGGTCCAGGATACACAGAAAGCACAGCTCCCAGGAACGCGTACAGACAGAGGCAGTGAAAGGAAGCGATTTAAAAAGCACACGTAACATTTATTAGTAAAATGTTTTACACGAGACTCGTGAGGGGAGGGAAAAGAGAGAGCTGTAGTGCAGCGGCCAAAGCAGTAGACTTGTCCTGAAGTCGAACCACGGGTAAACGTGTGTGAGGTAGGTGCTCTCTCTTTGGATGCGTGGGTCGTTCACAGTGAAAGCAAGTCTGTGTTGTGATATACGCACATTTCCAAGATGGTCACGCGCCCCCCGACACGGCTTCACACCCTCCAAAGTGCTTTGAGAATTGGTGGGCAAAATAGGTCGTGTGATTAATTTGCGCTAATAAATTTTAATGTGTTAAACGCGTTTTTTTTTTATTAATCGCATGCGCTAACGTTGACAGCAGTAATAGAAAAGTATGTATTTTGGAATAGTTTTTGTCAGCTTTTTAATGGTCAATTTTTTTGACAACCACAGCAGTAATGGTCAGTAGTATTGACCAACACCTGTTCTGTAGCCTTTAGCTATGTAGCCCTAATTACTTCTTTAAACAAAAGAGACAAATAAAGATACACTTGCTATTGTTCTCGAACCAGGCACTGACATTACACACGTAGTCAGTTGGGTGCCAAAGTCATCTTATTTGGAATTTGGGGGCTAACACTAATGGCCCATTGAAATTGACCTACAGTCCACTACAATGCAGTCTTACAGAGGTTCACCTGAGTGTCCAGCGTAGAGCAAATGAAGATTAAATCTATTTATGTAATGGACTGGCTTTGTGAGGTCATGTGACACAAGGCCAGAGCCTGAAATATGTCAGAGTGGACACAGCCCTGAGCTCTAGGGAGGAGCTTATCTACTCACTGGTAAAGCTGCTGCTGGACACTGCATCCCTGTATCCTCATTTCATTCTGTATCCACTGTCTTATCACATTGACTTCTCCATACAGGCATTTATCATAGTCTACATAATATGTATTTGTAGAAATGCCAGTTCTTAAAGGGGCTCTGATATAGGTGTTTCTGTTTTAGTTTGAGGTTTTGCAGAATCTTAATCAAAATGAGATTTACTTTTTAGGAGTTGTGTGTAATTAAGTTGCAACTTCTCTCTCTTTTCCACCATATGGGGAGATTTGCAAATGTTATTGTTTCCGTAAACCACTTCTAATACAGCTCTTCAAATCTGAAGTAAATCTGTTTATGAAAATGCACTTTTGCACTTCAAACCACTATTACATTTTTCTAGTGTTGTAATACTAAGTGCTCAACATAGATGCACAACTTGTACACTTATACACTGTAGTGCGATGTACTCCAGTCTTTTCAAGCCTGAATGCTGATCACATTTCAGCCTCGTGTGAATTTCTCCAGAGCGTTGGGCCTAATGGAAGTCGTTCCTTCTCCTTTTTTTCTGCTGCTCTATAATCTAAATCTTTAATACACGCTTGTTCCTCTCTCTATTCCTGGCCTCTTCCAGCTCCACTCCGCTCCCGAGCCCTCTCCACTATGGCCCTTTTCCTTTGACATTTTACAGCAGCTCAACATTGTTCTCAGCCACTGCCTGAGACGAGGACTGCCTACGGACACAATAGGTTTTATTGTCTCAGACTGTCAGGACAGCAGGGGTCGGAGCGTTGCTAATGCTCGCTCTGAAAATGGCAAAAGGCAATTCTAATACAGTAGTGACATGCCATTTAAAACATAGACGTATTAGCAGTGTTTCTGTAAAGTATAAAGGAGATTGGACGTGAGATTTTGAAATGTTGAGAGAATAATGCAAATTAGGTACATTTTCATCAGCTAGTTATAAAATGAAGGTTAGTTGGATTTGTAGAAGAATCAATTTTTGTTCATATTATTCTTTCAGTTTATAGCCAATTGTACAAGCCCTATTTTGAAAAAAGTTGGCATTGTGTAAAATATAAAAGATGCTTGAATTTGCTAACCACAGTGGTACATAAACATCATATTGGGTATTTAAACTGCTATATTTAACAATTTCATTACAAATAGTAGTTCATTTTGACAGCAACACATCTCAAAAAGATTAAGATGGGGCAACAAAGTGGTGGAAAAATCTAAGATTTCAAACATCCTACCTCATACAGTATATAATATTCAAATTTTAGAGCAGCATTGCATCAAAAATTGGCCTGATTGTAAACTGAAAATTCCTGCATGGGCTCAGGAACACTTCCAAAGTCATTGTCTGCGGTGCAATCCAGAAATGCAAGTTAAACCTCTATTATGTAAAGCGCAAGCCATATGTGAATATGATCCAGAAACACAACCTTGGTTAAATGGACCAAACATGTGAAAAATGTGAACTCAGTTGGTCCAGCAGATAAAAGCAGCGTTTCGGTGTCAATTTGTGGTGAGTTAATTGGAACCTAAACAAAAGGTAATAGCCATATTGGTTGACAAAGTTATAGAAGCCAACTCAACCAAGCCACCGTCTGCATGCACCAGCCTCTCTCACCTCCTCCGTCAGCAGCAGATTATAATGCTCTTGGCTGTATCCGGTGATGACTGTGCTCTGAATGCCCTCTAGATTTGGGCTGATCTTTGATGAGTCAGGCTTGATGTGATCTCCTGTCTCGGCCTCATCTGTCACCGGGGCAGCCCTAAGACCACAGCAAACAAAACAGACGGCAAGCTTTTTATACACCGATATTTACAATAGGGCTCGGACTGTAGAGCAATGAGTCATCCACTTGTCATCTTCCTAGAAAACCGAAGAAGCAAAATGTGATTTGTCACATGACTGCCAAAAGTACCTTATTATTTTAATTGGTTGTTTTCACGTTCTAGAATGTGATGATGCCACACTCTCAGATGGGGGCAGGTGTTCTTGTATCGGTTAGGTTCTGTTTTCGTAAAAAATGTCTAAAAGGAAAATTAACAAATGTTGAACTTGACCTATCCTATCACACCAAAAAATCTGCATATTAACAATACAATTTTTGTCGCAAAAAAAAACAAGTGCACATATATTTCAGTGATGAGTTTTAAATTTCCTTGTTCCAGATTGTATTTATTGTGGTTGATACTGCATCCAGTCTTTTAATTGGTTTAATATCCAATTGCATGTAATCTTCAGGCTTTTGTTCTGTTCCCTAGAAATCAAGCTCAAATCAGCAGGGGCCAGAGTAATTCTTTGGGTAGAATAGGAAAGAATTGGATTCGGTTTTTAGCTGATATAGTGCTGATAAATTTTACAGCATTTGACCATTTTCATCAACAACCCTTTTTTATACACATTAGAGAAACATGACCGTCAGGTACATGACTAACAATGTTGCCTAAACATTTCCTACATTAATTCTAGCTGTATATTGTTGTAAAGAGCTGCTGAACATTCATCTTCTATGTCGCTGTGACTTGTGTTGTCTATGAAATGTGATGCCAGCTCCTCTCAGGCCTCGTTTTGTCGTGACAAGTACTGCTGAGTTTGTCCCCTGCTGACGACATTCACTGCTGCTGCATTTGTTGTTGTTGTTGTTGTGCCATTGTTGTAATTAAATCAACACTTGTATTCCCTGTATTTTAATCGATGGATTGTTTGGCCACACCTCAGTCTTCCCACTTTCTGAATATAGTTCTTGATTAAGCCACGTTGATCTGTCACATTCTTCATAGTCACACACATTATGGCTGCAGTAGGTGCGGCTCCTCTGTGGAGGAAAGGTGCTGGGAGTTTTGAGAAAGTGCCACAAACCTCTGCCAACCTCAGAGAAAGACACAGATAAAAGACAAAAGACTCCAATCATATCAGAGAGAGGTGTAGATCTGAAACATCATCTAGAGCCAAGATTTATTTTATTATTCTGTACCACTGTGTATTTCCCACTGCCACAAAGATACCCGAGGCACTAGGGTCAACAAGGATCAGCAAGGATCACCTTCCATTTTTTATCAGTTAATAATGTATCCTATAAAGATATCTAGATGGATATAAAAAATATCCAGGTATTTTTAGTAGGGCTGGAGGTGGATTTTGAAATGGTATATCATGCAATTCCTTTGTTGTTGTATCAATACTTCCACCGGGTTCTGATACTTTCATGAAGTCATGCATAATGATAGTGCTACAGTGCTGCTTTCACAGTCAAAAATGCCAAAAGTGGTGAAGTATTCTGCCAGGACTGTAGAGGGCAGCATTCCACTCTGCTCTGCCAAATACCATGAACCAAATAAAAGTATTCCTAAATTAATGTCAGACTGACTGATAGTTACTTGTGGTTTCTTGTTAAAGTCTACAAACAAACTTGGTTTTTAATTTAAGGAGGAGAAATCACAATAACAGATACTATTGAATCACAATTTGAATTGAATCGGCACCAAAGTATCTTAATAGTATTGTGACAAAAGCACATCATCCCAGCCCTAGTTTTTAGTGGAGTCTCTACCATTGGGAGATATATTGGCTTTGTGGCTCAGTGGCTTAAAGTAGAGCATTTACACCTGAATTAGAAGATCTCTGGTTTGAGTCCAGGTCTAGGCACTATTCCATCCCACCATTGCAAGATGGGGCCAATGCCTTGGTACTGTCTTTGCTCATAGGAGTGCTTCTTGTTAAATTGTTAAGTCATTCATAATAACTTTGATAGGTTCTTATTTATGCTTAATAGTTATAATGTTACCATAATAACATAACTAACATTAACATTATTATGTTACCATAGTTATTATGTTACCAGTAAAATCTTGTTCAATTCTAAATTGAGAGACATTTCTTGTTACATGGCTCTATTCAATTTATGTACTGTACATTCATTTTAGACTTTGTTATTAGGATTTTCAGAACAGTTACTAACAATAATTTCATGCAATCGTAATTTTACTGCAGTCTTTTTAGCCAGGTATAGTAAAAAATCTCAATGTATTTTAGTTGTTTTGTAAAGGTGACAATGACGACAATGTTAAAACATAACTGGATAACAGTTCATTTCATTCACTAAATGAGTTCACCTTTTTCCCACTACTTCCTTGACCTGGTGCCAAACAATTCTTTATTCTTACAGCCCTTTGGCCCAAGAATGAGGCACAGTCATTTTCATGCTTTTTTGTCAGATGACCAGGAAACATGTGCGCTCAACTTAGCAAACAATACCAGGAGATTGATTGAACTGTACTTAAAATCTTCTATAATCTTTCTAATGGGTAAAAAGGTCTCACTCCTGTTTGCTTGTTGTCTTTACAGAGGGTATCCCTCAGGTGTATTACTTTGGTCCATGTGGTAAATATAACGCCATGGTGCTGGAGCTGCTCGGGCCCAGTCTAGAGGACCTGTTTGACCTCTGCGACCGCACCTTCTCCCTCAAGACAGTCCTCATGATAGCCATACAGCTGGTAAGTCTACATTTATTAATCTGTATTTCATTAAGCTCTGGGAGGTCTAAGCAACTTTTATAGTATTAACCAGTTTAAAAAGTGTGAGACTGCTGATATAAGAACAGTTTTAACTGATCTAATCTGTGCTGCCCTCAAACAAAGTGGTTAAAAGTTTAGCTATTCCTTTACTCCATCCGAGTTAATATTGAAGTCATGTTGTTTTTGATCATTTGAAGCATTCAGCCTAGGTTACAAGAAGAGCTAACATTCATTCATTTATTTGTCTGTTAGCGATGTGGCTTTCCATTGTTGACAACACATAAACCTTGAGTTAGCCAGCAGAATTACAGCATCTACTGTATCTACCCTCACCAGTCTACTAAAAGTTTGTGGGTGTCAGTCAGGCCTAGAAAACCACTGGCAAAGGCTGTCTTGGGCAGTATTTGTAATTTCTCTTGATGAGCGATGAAGGCTTGAGGAAAAAGTTAGATTCAAGGTGCTACTCAAAAATGTATGACCGTTTACATTGTGCAAAGTTACAGTATGCTGCCCTTAATGGTTTAATCTTATAGACGTTTCCACGTGTTCTGTCTCATTAATTTTAACAAGGTAGTTTTTATACAGCATAAAGAATGGTTGTATACATTTTAATAGCATCCACATCTGATTGCCAGCTAAAGTTGTTTCAGTTAACTTGTTAAATAGGATTAGTGATTAGTTATTGATGGATTCAATCTGAGCATACAGTGACAAACTCTTGTGGTCTGCCACATTTCTGTAACTACTTATCCAGTGTAATATTAACAAAAATGTAAAGTTGGCAGCCTTTAGCTTATATGGTAATTAGTAAGTATGCTCCGATCGATCAGCCGCGATCGATGATCGCCGATCATGGCTAAAAATTGAGTGATCGGTTATCGGTAAAATGGGCCAATCAGAAGGGCTGATCGAATTACAACAAACACACGAGGCTCTCACATTTACTGTCCTGCAACTGCGGTTTGATTAAACAGCAGTAGCGTTATTCTAGCAGTGTTTTTAAGTTAAGCCCTGGTTATAACTAACACAAACCTGCCCTGGAGGTGCTGCTTTATGTCCCCGCTTTGTCCCCGCCTGCTCCTGGAGCACCCGGAACAGAACCGAGGCGCAGCAGTTGCGTGTATTTGCAAACGCTAACGCAAATAGAGCTAGAGCTAACCCACTAACACTTAAGTTAAAAGCATTAAGAAAGTTCGGAGTCTGCCTGTGTTATGTTACGCGGAGAAAACTGTGCGTTTTGTGGCTTCAGCTGCACCAAATAGCTGCTAATGGAAAGAGAAAGCAAAAAGGCAGCCCGTGTGTCCGTGTGTCTGGGAAGAGCACCTTTCATTGTTGTCTTCGCTGCTCTCTTGTGCACGTTTTCTTTGTTCAGACGTTGTCAAAACTGGCAGCAGGAGCTTTCTGTTCTTGAGTCCACTGTGTTTCAGCCTGGTTTGGCTGCACGTTACGCGGACGCAGGCGCTGCACCCGCGGATTCGCACTAAAATTAAGAACAGCTGATTTTTACATCTACGGAGCATTCAAACAAAGCCACACAGACACTGGGCACACATTAAAGGCCAATAATGCAACAAAATCTCTTTTCTTCTTTCTTTCTCTGTACTTTTACATTTAGAAAGACTACAGTATTTTTCAAGTGGAAATAATAATACCCTGCATACATTACATTACTACATTGAAGACCATGTGATCGGCATCAGCCATGATCAGTATCAGCCGATTACAGCAAAGGCTGATCGGTGATCGGCCTCAAAAATCCTGACCGGAGCACCCTTAGTAATTATAGACGCTGATTGCAACGTTAAATAAAACAACAAGCAACAAGTGGATAGACTTGCTAATGTTATCCAACAAGGCTCTGATATTACTTACACATAGCTGATTGGTTGCCATAATCATCTTGATATTCATAATTTGCCATGGCTGATGGCTAAGGCTAATTCCTCAATTTAAAATGTATTATGCCTTGTTGAACATCCAACAAGAAAAAGCCTGTGACATGCCTTAAGTTGCCTATCTGACACATATTAAACCAGATAAAATGATTCAATCATTGTATATTCTTCACTTTGGCCTTTTGTTTGTGTAGATAACACGGATGGAGTACGTCCACACCAAGAGTCTGATATACCGAGATGTGAAGCCTGAGAATTTCCTGGTGGGGCGGCCGGGAAGCAAGAGGCAGCACACCATTCACATCATCGACTTTGGTCTGGCCAAAGAGTACATCGACCCCGAGACCAAAAAACACATCCCCTATCGAGAGCACAAGAG
Organism: Bostrychus sinensis; assembly: GCA_020698575.1. Classification (NCBI taxonomy): domain Eukaryota; kingdom Metazoa; phylum Chordata; class Actinopteri; order Gobiiformes; family Eleotridae; genus Bostrychus; species Bostrychus sinensis. The sequence continues at coordinate 9,097,503 of CM036246.1, read as the reverse complement.
TTTGACCGGCACGGCACGCTACATGAGCATCAACACACATCTGGGAAAAGGTCTGGGAGGACTATTGTTCTCAAAATTTACTTTTATTTCTGCTTTAAGATACATTTGCAGCTACTTACTATAGGATTACATGCTTTACTCCACTGAAGTAGACTAAATGCAAGCTCTTGAAAATCTTTAGCACTTACTAAGAGATGCTTTCCATTCCTAGACCTGGAAGAGATCAGTAATATACAGGATTTGCATCCAACAACAATAAAATAAAGCCTAGCACAATTGCAAAACAAGCTACAAGTTCCATTCTAACCAGTGGGCTGAGATTTGATTAATTAGCACTGCTTTGTGTTACATCACGGCTGTAGTGGGAGGCGTATTTTCAGTAACAGGCTTAGAAAGAATGTCTGCAAATTGGCATAAACCTACACCAGCAATAAAATGTAAGCTTTTATTTGAGCACTTTTGCAGTGCCTAAGACTAGTATGTAAAGGTCGATGCTTTTAGGAAGCTATACGAATGCTATAGGCCAGTGGTTCTCAAACTGTGGTACAGGGATCAGTGGTGGTACACAGGAGTCATTTGCAGTTCTGATTTAGTTTAATTTAGAATAAGTTTTATTGTTATTTTAGTCCTACTCTGGTTGGATATTAAACTTGAAGTGTGTAGACCACTGCTTAGTTCTGGTTTAGGCATAGTTCAGTCCTGGTTTAGACCTGGTTTAGTCCTGGTTTAGTCCAGTTGTTAGTCCTTCTTTAGACCACTGCTTAGTCCTGCTTGAGTTGTGGTTTAGTACGGGCTTAGTACCGTCTTAGTCCTGGTTAAGGCATAGAACTGATTTTGTCTGAGATTAGTCCTGATTTAGTAATGGTTTAGTCCTGCCTTAGACCTGGTTTAGACCTGGATTAGTCCTGGTTTAGCCCTAGTTTAGACCTGGTTTAGTCCTGGCTTAGACATAGTTTAGTCTTAAATTGGTCCTGGTTTAGTCCTAGATTCCCTAGATTGGTTCTGGCTTTGTCCTGGCTTAGTTCTGGTTTATGCATAGACCTAAATTAGTCCTAGTCCTAGTTTAGACCAGACTTAGTCCTGGTTTAGACCTTGTTTAGTCCTAGATTGTCTCTGGTTTAGCTCTAGATTGTTTCTGATTTAGTCCTGGCCTATCCCTGGTTTAGGCATAGACCTGATTCAGTTCTAGATTATTCCTGGTTTAGTCCTAGATTAGTCCTGGTTTAGGCATAGACATGATTCAGTCCTAGATTAGTTCTGGTTTAGTCCTAGTTTAGACCTTGTCTAGTCTGGTTTCACATCTGTCGTAGCCCTTGTTTAGTCCACTTTTAGTTTTTGTTTAGTCCTGGCTTAATCCAGTTTTAGTCCTGGTTGAATCCACTTTTAGTTATGGTTTTGTCATTATGTAGTAATGCTTATATAGTCCATTAAAGATGGTACTTGAAACCCAAATATTTTCTGAGGTGGTACTGAAACATTTCAGCATCACTTCTATAGGCTACAACACCTTCCAAGTGAATAGCATTGGTATCATTGTTGTCATTGCTATTTTTGTTCAGCCTTTTATTCAGTTACTATAACTTCTGACATTTTCTTCATGTGCTTTCTGTTCCAGAGCAAAGCAGAAGGGACGATTTGGAGGCACTGGGTCACATGTTTATGTACTTCCTTCGAGGTAGCCTTCCGTGGCAGGGCCTAAAGGTATTCACAATTCACATACACAGTACATACAACACATTACTGGGACATGCTTAATACTTGGCTCACACATTTAGCAACTTGTGCAGCATCTATTTCACATCTCCTGCACAAAATAATTTACAGTATTTATTTTTCATTTTGGTAAACCCTAGTGCCCTTTAGACTGCTTCATTTAGTGGAAATAGTGCAGTAGCTTTTAAAACTCAGTCTATGCCACATCAAATGCACCTTTTTATCAACCTGCTTTTTTTTTTTTTAGCGCAACAGCAGTTTTTTTCTCTGTCCTTGCTTTGGAAACATTTGAAAAGGCTATTATGAACTATTAGTGAGTTTTTGCATTAAAGCTGTGTAAATCAATAGCCCGAGCGCGTTTTGAAGGCAGAAATCTCAAAGGTGCACACACAGAACAAGACAAGACACCTCATCTGAGCACCATTTGCTGTGTGGGAGGCTGCTCTTGTTGGATGAATGTGGAGGACGTGAGGTGGCTCAGGCCAAAGCGAGCTCGCACCTACACAAAGCATGACAGTTTACATCAAAGTACTATTTAGTTTTAGACAGAGATTTGGACATAGGGATTGACAATTAGGAGTTATTAAAGGCATGTGTACGGTAGTAGTTCTTCCTGTATTCAAGGGCTTTCTAAATGATGCCACTCTCTAAGAAATAGTGTAACAACTCTAACTCTTAAGTTAGATACCAAGTAACTAATAGCTTTTCTAATTAAAACATGTATATAGACAAACTCAAGCTGTATGTATGTATTAGTTTATGGTTGGGTTTATGTGCTTTTTACAACTTATTTTTTTCCATGCAACCTGTTTTTTACATGATCTAGAACAGGGGTCTCCAACCTTTTTGGGTTTGAGGGCTACCCATAAGATGAGAATTTGTACTGAGGGCTACTCGTGCAAAATAAACTTCTATATTAAAGCCTTGACATGCCTTTCAAATGACACTAGGATTGTATGATTGTTTGCTTTGGATTAATGATAATGTTTATAAAAATAATCTTGTAATTAAACATAAAAACAAGTAAAAAAAAAAAAATTATAATTAAAACACTGCAGTAGTCACTGTTTATAAATATCCCTCGCGGGCACCTCACAAGCTCCAGAAGGGCTACCTGGTGCTCACGGGCACCTCGTTGGTGACCCCTGATCTACAACTTGAACAATTTGGCTTAAGCTTCTTTCTGTTGCTGCTTTTAAAGTTAGCTATTTATTCTTGCTTGGCCCAAGTAATGTGTAGGTTTTAGCTGCTGTGTCCTCTTCAAGTTGGCATTATAGTTTTGAATATGTGGAGTGTTAAGGTTTTTAACACCTACCAGTCAATCATATTTTGGATACGTTATATTACTATATTATTTTGACAGCGTAGAGTGTGTATAAGTTTTCAACTGGTGGACTTTAGGCCAATCACTAGAAGTTGTAAGCCTTTAAATACTATTATTATGCATACATGATAAAAATGAATTATACTGGCTGTGTTTTACAGGCAGACACTTTGAAGGAAAGGTACCAGAAGATCGGGGACACCAAACGAGCCACGCCAATAGAAGTGCTGTGTGAAAGTTTCCCTGGTCTGTACCAGCAGCTGTTGCATTTCAGAAATGCTATTTGTTTGGGCAAAATCATATTTGACATATTATTTGTTACAGAAGAGATGGCCACTTACCTGCGATATGTGAGAAGACTGGATTTCTTTGAGAAGCCTGACTATGACTACTTAAGGAAGCTCTTCACTGACCTGTTCGATAGGAACGGCTATGTCTTTGACTACGAATATGACTGGGTTGGCAAATCACTTGTGAGTCTTTACTGTTATGTTTAAGCATTTACAATACAATGTAGGTGTGTCTTAGACTGGTCTGAATTAGTCTAACAAATCTTTCTAAATACCAAAATGCTGCTCTGTGTTGACTGCTAACAGCTAATCCCACATTACATGCACAAAATAACATATACTGAAATATACGGTGGCCCAGAGAGCTCAACGAATTACAAAAGCCGAAACACACTTTACAAAAAGAAACTGCCGCACGGCATTACAACAGCATTCACCTGCACCAGAAATACCCACACGGCATTACAACAACATTGCCTATAAGACATTACAAACAACAATTTTTCTGCCCCGGAACATGTAGCACCAGAAGCTCTGCAGCCAGAAGCTGCTCATTTTCAGCTTTGTACTTACTTTAAAATATGTCGATATGGGCTATACATTCACTGAGCTGGCTCGCGTGATTATGCCGTTCCTCCAAAACAAAACAGCCGCGCCATGAGGCGTGCTGAAAATGACCAGATTCCGGCTGCAGAGCTTCCGGCGCTACATGTTCCGGTGCAGAAAAATTGTTGTTGTAATGTCGTGTAGGTATTATTGTTGTAATGTTGTGTGGGTCTGCAACAAGCTGGCCCCTGTCCAGGGTGTACCCCGCCTACGGGCCAAAGTTACTGGGATAGGCTCCAGTCACCCGTGACCCCTAATGGGAATAAGCGGTAGAAAATGAATGAATGAATGTTGTGTGGGTATTTCCGGTGCAGGTAGATGTTGTTTTAATGTTGTGTGGCAGTTTCTTTTTGTAAAGTGTGTTTCGGCTTTTGTAATTCATTGAGCTCTCTGGGCCACCGTAGAAATACATACAGCGGCAAGAAAAAGTATGTACCCCCCTTAGCATTTTTCCTTTATTGTTGCCTTAGAGCCTGGAATTTAAATGGATCATTGAGAGGTTCATGTCAGTCACTTTACATCAAATGACAACAACTATGAAAATGCAAAAAAACATTTATTGTGAAGCAAATTAGAAAAATGACCAAAAAAAACAACAACAGAAAACTACCCCCTCAAGTTAGTACTCTGTAGAATCATTTTCTGAAGGACTTTCAGCTCTTTTCTAGGATAACTGTTTATGAGCTTGGTTAATAAAATCACTGGGATTTGTGCTCATTCTTCATCTAAAAACAGCTCAAGCTGTCCTGTGTTTAGCTCCATCCTTCATTCCTTCAGTTCTGAGCAGTTTCCCAGTCCCTACCAATGACAAAGATCCCCACAGCAGGACACTGCCATCACCAGGCTTCACTTTAGAGAGGGGGCCACAGTCAGGTGCTAGGTTTGTGCTACACATAGCATCTTTCATTGATGGCTCATTTTAATTGTATCTGGACGGAGGACCTTCTCGTGTTTGGGGAGTCTTCCACGTGCCTTTTGGCAAACACAAAACATGTTTTGTTATTATTTTCTTCAAGCAATGGCCACTCTTCCACACAGCACAGCTCTGTGGAGTGTATGGTTCAGAGTGGTCCTGTGGACAGATACAACAGTCTCTGCTGTGGAGCTCTGCAGCTCTTTCAGGGTCACCTTTGGTCTTATTGTTGCCTCTCTGATGAATGCACTCCTTGCCTGGTTTGTGAGTTTTACTTGGTCCTCTTTAGGCAGGTTTGGTGTGGTTCCTTATCTTTTACATGTTGTAATGATGAATTAAATTGTGTTTTGTGGCATAATGACAGTTGAATTGTAGTCAGGCCAACCTTATCTATTTCTGTGACTTCTGAGGGTGAGTAACACTGGGTCTCATTTAGGGGCCTCTTTAAAAAGGGGGTACATACTTTTGCACATTCAAGTTTTCTGTTTCTCTGTCATATTTCTCATTTGCTTCACTAAAAATATATATATGGATCATTGAGAGGTTCATGTCAGTCACATCACATGACAACAATTATGAAAATGCAAAAAAAAAAAAAAAAAAATACATTTTCATAATTGTTGTGAAGTGACTGACATGATCCATTTAAATTCCAGGCTCTAAGGCAACAATAAAGGAAAAATGCTAAGGGGGGTACATACTTTTTCTTGCCTCTTTATTTATATTGTATAGCACTTTTCAAAAAAAAAAGTGCTTAACAGCAAATGACATAAAAATTACAAAGAAAAGGCGCAGACATAGACATATGTCATATAACATATGACATATAAGCATACAGTCAGAGGTAAAGCAAGAAATTAATGAATAATATAAATAAGCTATAAAAAGTTTCCTATAAAGTTATAGTCTATAAAAGTGGATTTTGAGAAGTGTTTTAAAAGGTGATACTGATTGTGCCAGCCTTATCTCCTCAGGCAAGTCATTCCAAAGTCAAGGTGCTCAGACTGAGAAAGATCAGTCACCTTTTGTCTTGAGTCTCAACTTTAAAACGGCTAACAGGGCCCTGCCTGAGGATCTAAGGATTCTTGGAGGCTTGTAGGGTATTACTAACTCAGTAATGTAGCTGGGTGCAAGACCCCCATCCATCCATCTTCTTCCGCTTTATCCAGGACCGGGTTGTGCGAGACCTAAACGAGCTTTAAAAGTGATCAATAAAATATTCACATCAATTGTAAAACACACAGAGAGCCAGTGGAGCGAAGATAAAACAGGGGTAATGTGCTGTCGTCTGTTAATGACGAGTCCTGAGTGTAGAGCACTGAATGCAACCCAAGTTGATTTTCCATGTTAAGCATGTGCTAAGTGCAATTTCCCAAATATTGTTTCCAACATCATGTGAATTAATCATAATATTGTTGTACTATTGCTGTCATAGAAACTCATTTAGGTGTTTTCCAACTGATAAAATGGAGAAAAGGGGCTCGACTTTGTATGTATCTAAACCTGAAGAAAAGTAATTAATGACACAAGACTTACAAAACTAAGCAGAACCATCAGCTGCAGTCAAAATGTATAGTGGTCCAATTGTTGGACCCAGTTTCCTCCCACATTGGTGGAACCAGTGTTTTTGAGAATCACAGTTCTAAAATACTGGTGTTTACTATTGCTATTGCTGTTGCATTTTGGAATAGACACACTAGGCCAATGGTTTGAGCTCATGCGAACGAAAAACATTTTGGCAGTCAATCATATTTTGGATACATTATACTACTACTATTTACTCACAATTGAAATTTATCTCAGCCACCATTTTGATATCTCAGAGATAACTTTTTACTATTGAATACATAAAAACACATTGTTCTGCATCCAAAATACTCTGTGTTAAGGCTGATTGAGACCAGTGTCAAGTAGTTTTGTGAAGTGTTCGTGTCACGCAAATAGCACAGTCATAAAGAATGTGATAAAATAAGTCTAACATCTGTGTCCTGTGTACTTCTTCCTCCAGCCCACACCGATAGGTCCTATCCCGAGTGACACGCCCCTTCCACCCAGCAGCAGAGACAAAGCACAACAGCAGACCAAAAACCCGGTGAGGCCTGCCACATTATCACACATTTAAAACCAATAGAAACAAGCATTCAACTCTCAGACCAGCCTCCCAGTCTCGTCATTTGAGGTCCTCTCTTCTTGTGTACTGTGAGCACCTTACCAGAAAACAAGTCCACACACTTCTGCCTTAAGATTAAATGCCCTGCCATAGTTTTGTAAAAAGGGGTTTAAAAGATATTTGGAGATACAATAGGTACAGTAGATAAAGTTGGCACACTCCCACATTGGAGAAGGAGACAGGAGCAGAGATACAGAGACTAAAGTATTCTTTGTAAAACACTTTTATAAATGTAAAATTTAAATCACCAATTTATTATTTTATTATTTGTACATCTTTTGATAGTATTCAGATGTACTATTTTGTGCTATTTGGACATTATTTTTGAGCACAAAAATGAATTGTGGTGCAATTATTTACAACAGTTGCAACAAAAGCAAATGAATCCAAAGAATCAGTCCATGGCCATTTTCTAACAAATTTTAATTTACATTTACACACATTTTTACTACGCTATAGGATACCTGCAGTTGAAACATTATGTGGTGGGTTGCATCAGGAAGCACATCCAGTGTAAAAAGCTGCCAAAGTGTACCCATGTGAATAATTGACTTTGGCGATCTCTCCTCCTCTCTAAACTGGAAGTGTGCTGACTACCTATCTATTGCAGTTAGCTAGTCCACCTTTACAGCATTATTTCTTTAAATATTTTTACATAGTAGTTTGTGATAATAAACTAGTAACTGTTGCAACTTGCTTTATCACAAGATGAGGCTCTGTTGCTGCAGCTGTCGAACGGAGCTGTTCTAGCTTTAATTTGTTCTTCACACCTTGCCACTCGAAGCCCCAGTCATCGCATGGATGAGCAGAAAATGCTAATTGCATTGTTCACACAAGTAATGAAGAGCTATATGCTTAGTGTGTGAAAAAGTAATGTATAATTTAAAATATTTTTATTGCCAAGCTGCTAACGTGGCCTTGTATTGTACTGCTGTGGTAGGCTTTTGCTGTTTTAGGATAAAACAATCTATGATGTGTTAGAAATCCCACTGTTCTACTAAAGTGTGGCTGGTGTTTCCCGTAAAGCCACACATGTATAAGTGCATTAGTTTTATGACCGACCTGTTACAGTGGACTCTAGCCTCATTTTATTGCTCTCCATTGGACACGATTGGCTTGGTAACCACATACCACTTTTCCAAGCACCACCCACTGTAACTGTACAATGAACATAAGGAAACATCCTGGTTTGTCATCATAGAAAAGACAACAATACATACTGTACATCTGTTGGGGATATACACTCACCATTATTGAAGCCCCACAATGACACCAATGGCTTGTAAATATTGGCAGGCAGCAACTGAGGAATTTAGGCTGTACACATGTGCAAGATTATCTGCTGAAGCTCAGATCATGTGTCTAAAAATAAATAGCATGTTGTGTATATTGTCCAGTTTTTGGACAATGTACAAATCATAATTTTTTAATAACAAGAAGAGTGGTGTGATCCCAGTGTGGTCCTCTGATGCTTGAGTCCATCAGCACAAGCCTTTTTGGCCAAGATATTTGTTGCTTTGTTAGGGCTGCATGATATCAAGAAAACATAATATGTGACAAATGTATATTAAACAATGGAATAATAATATAATGTAATTTTCCGCTTGGACAAGCAAATGTGTTGGAATTGCATTAACACAAAGGAAAAAAGCATACAGTTAAGCCCTGGACAATAACCCAAAACACAGCACACAGCAAAAGTGGTAAAGAAATGATTGGCAGGGAACAGGATCAACATTTTGAAGTGGCCAAGCCAGAGTCCAGACCAGAACGATCTGATTGTGAATTTGTAATGGCAAGGAAGTTTTCTATCATCAAGGACCTTGAGAAAGGGTATAAATAATTTTGGACACAGACCATTTTATCAAAATACTAAAATAAATATCTTTACTGTGATGTTTAACAATATTTTGACACTTTGCTGTGTCATTTCCAGCCAGAACAGATCTATTAACTGAGTAAAAAATTATTTTATTTGGTATGAATAATTTTGGCCTTGACTGTTAGTACTGCATTTACAGCCGTTTGATTTTGTAGATTCTAGAGATTGTGCTTTAAAAGTAGTACATTTTTCACTAAGTACAAGTATATTAAAGTCTGTTTTACCTTAACAGTTCACTTTCATCGTTTACCATTTTCATTCACACTAAAATATTTTAAATGTAGAGCGAAAACAGCGGACACAATCACACGTTAGTGTGTAAAGGACTGTGTTTACCCACTACAGCTGACTCTGGCTTTGAGCTTCAGCAGATTGTTTTGGCCACGTTGAGTAGCCTAAATACATTTGTTTGTTGCCATGTGATTGGACGTATTTTGAGGACTGTTGTTTCTGATAAAATGCTCATAAAATAAAAGGTAGGACTTTTAGCTCTCTCCCTGCATAATTCCTTTAAATGTTCTCTAAGCAATTTAAAGTTGATCAAGGCTGTTTTCTTTTATTCCTGCATGATTTTGAGTGTGTTGATCTGTGCTTTACATAAAGAAATATTTGCTCCCCTTTTACTCCTCTTATTAACATAGTTTGTCTTAACAAGCCTGCTTCTGCTTGGGAAATGTCTTCTATAATTTTTTGTTGTTTTGTTTTTGTTCCTTTGTTTATATATCCACCCCCCAAACCCCACCACACCACCCCCTTCCTCACCTTCTTTTCCTCACCTCCTCCTCACTTCCTCCTCACTTTTACAACCACCTGGCTCTATCCATTTTTTTTTCTTTCTTTTCTTTTTTTATTTTTTTTATTTTTTTTTTGCACTTTTGCGTGAAGTCGCCCGAGCCCAAAGGAAGCGAGTCTCAGCCCACCCCCGTGACCAATAAGGAGACTTTGGGGTCGCACCTCACAGCTGAGCGCTTGGGGGGCTCTGTACAGGTACTTGCTGCTAATGCTAACGCTACTGCCACTTTCTGCAGCCTTGATGGCTAATGCATGCTGCTCTATAGTTTGTTTTTACATGTGTTTGTTGGTTTGCCCCCCTCTTTACACTGACTCCACACACTGCTTGCCTCAGTCCTTGCATCCCTCCGTCCGAAGTCTATGCCAAAGCGCTTCTATTTGTTCAAATTAAAGCTTGAAACGCCTGGCTGCTCGGAGAAAGGGCTGTGCTAAGGATATTTAGCAGCAATAAAAATAATTAGCTTTTGTTTTTAAAACTACACTATGTAACTTTTCAGGATATAGCCACCAAACAGAGGAGACAAATCATGATGCAACTATAGGTTCTTTCTGACTTTCTGCTGCCTTTTATGTATAGGTTAATTGGTAAATCTAAATTGTCCATAGTGAATGAATGCAAGTGGTTGTCTGTCAGTGTATATCTGTAAGGTTTGGCCCTGTGACTTACTGGCCATTGTCTAAGGTAGGTTACCCCGCATCTGGCCCAAAGTTGCTGAGATAGGCTCCATTCCAGCAGTGACTTCTATTTAAATGAATGAATGAATGAGTGAGTGGGTGTATGTTAAGCTGCCATGTCACTCAAAGTTACATAGTGGAGTATTTTTTTACCTGGCATGCTCCCCCCCCCCCCCCCAAAAAAAAAAAAAAAAAAGAAAAAGTTGAGTACTATAGAATGTTTATCCTCCCTGGTGCTGGTAGAGTTCAGATGAATGGTGACAATGGCTTTGATGTGCTATCTTGAAGGCGCCACATTGATTTTCTCTTTAATGTTGTCTGACCCACTTCATCTTTTTGGTTACATAGCACAGGGGTGTCCAAACTATGGGGCCCACATCAGTAGCTCTATAACAAAAATATCAATCAAGAAAGAAAAAAAAATAATTATAGTGGTGGGGAAAAAAAATCTGCCATACTATGTGCCAGTCCCAAGCCTGTGAAATGAGTGGTGTAACGGCATCCAGAGTGAAACATATTCTCAAGTACCTATGGGAATAATTCAGTGTGGAGACCCCCTTAAGGAAAAGGAGCAGCCGAATGGGATTTGCTGTTATGGTGAGGTGAAATCTGTCATCTGTATGAGGCCCTCAATTAAAAAAAGGTTTGGGTGCCCCTGACCTAGCATATGTCTTTACAAATGACCATTAAATTTCTTATTTATGTGAATAAATAAATAAAGCATCAATGTATTGTATTTGCTAGTGCTTTTATTTATTTAGTCTAAACAGTATTTAGAGTTCATAATAGGGATTTCCTGAAGCACTTTTCCACAACCTCCTACATAAGCAAATATTAGTATCTAGGCTGCTAAAATTATTCAGTTATTCTTTCATTGGTGGGTGGCTGGAGCCTATCCCAGCATCTATGGGCCAGAGGTGGGGTACACCTAGGAAAATTGCCAGTTAGTCGCCAAGCTGACACATTTGTATATATTTTTTTCCTATTATGGCTTTAGATCTAACACCTTTGTCACAGTTAAGTTACAAATTAAGTATGTCTCCTCAATAACAAATAGGTTTTACTTCTATCTACGAATGGACCTTATCATTTGACACCTAATAACGTATACACCTTCCATATTTATTCATAATTAATTACAAAACTGTTGTGTTGATTAATGGAAGTAAAATGGCTTATGTAAACAGTATCTGATAAGGCTATTTGTAGCAGACAGAAAAGCTTGGGCTAACAATGAGGCTCTAATACACCTCCTACTGTTGGATAATGGGATTACACTTTTAACTCAGGTTAGGACCCTTCCATTTTTGTTTCTAATGGGTAAAGACTGAAATAGAAATTATATACAGTACTATACAAATATTTCTGCCAGGTTAAAGAAAAAAATATAGAGAATTTAATTATTTTTACCTGCATAAAAATTTGCTCAGTACTGTATATATTTTACTGTTCAAAATATAACTTTCTTTGAAGGCCTACCTCCACTTTGTTGTTAGTAGGAGTGAGTCTAAGATTTCTTGTCCTGTCTTGTGTTGGTGCAGGTGATGAGCTCCACAAACGGAGAGCTGAACACTGACGATCCCACAGCGGGACACTCAAACGCCCCCATCACCGCTCCCACCGAGGTCGAGGTGGCTGACGAAACCAAGTACGAAACCACAATGTAAAACTTTACTTTTTCTGGTTTTCAATTGTACATTTTTACTGTGATGAACGAAAAATAAAGAAATAGACAATAGGGAAGAAATATCAGAAGTAAAATTGTTGGTTTTTTTTTTTTGTTTTTTTGTTTTTTTGGTTGAGGACAGTCCTGGGAGTGCTTTAACAATTTATAAAAACATTCTCAAGTAGTTAGCTTGCATTTCACAGTTACAAGGCAGTAATGAATAGCTGTTGCTCATTTATTTAACAAGTTCTGTTATACAATATTTTATACCAGGGTTACCCAACTTGTGGGTTTGGACCAATAAGTGGATAGTGGAGAGGCTGAGTATGGTTAAGTTCAGTGGCTCTCAAACTGTGGTACATGGTCTTCTTCTGGTGGTACTTAGGTTCTGGTTCTGTCCTGGTTTAGTCTGGTTATGCCTTGGTTCAATCTTGGTTTAGTTTCACCCGGTATAGTCTTGTTTCAGTCCTTGTTCAGTCCTAGTTTTGTCCTTGTTCAGTCCCGGTATAGTCCCGGTATAGTCCCGGTTTAGTCCTGGTTTAGTCTGGTTCTGTCCTGGTTTAGTCCCACCCGGTATAGTCATGGTTCGGTTCTTGTTCAGTCCTGGTTTAGTCCCAGTTTTGTCCTTATTTAGTAACCTATTTCTCTAGTAATCTGTATTTTATCCCTTTTTAACCTAGTTTAAATCTAGGTTAGTTCAGATTTTAGTCCATTAAAGGTGGCACATGGTAACCCAAATATTTTCTGAAGTGGCGCTTGATGTGAAAATTTTCAGAATCGGTGGTTTAGTTTTATTTGATGGGAGAAAAATAGATGAAACAAATTTTAAAATGCATTTGTCGTAAAGTTTATAGGATTTTTTTAGTAACACTTTGTCCTATTGTCTTTGCTGCAGGTGCTGTTGTTTCTTCAAGAGGAGAAAGAGGAAAGCTCTCCAGAGGCACAAGTGAACGAGGAGCGAACTTGAACCGTTGTGGTCACTGTCGAGTTTTAAATGGAAGCAACTACACAGCCCCTCCCCGACCCCTCCCCCCAAACTCTCCCCCTTGGGCCTCTCACCTCTGCACCCCTCTCACCGCCCCTCGTCCCGTCACTTTACCCCGCCACCGTGCTCTCTTTCTCTTGTCCTACTGGCGAGTAAAGGAATGTTGAAGTCCTACTGACTCCACAACAGACTTTGATTCCTTTAAAAAAAACTTTAATATTACAAACGTGTGGGGCTCGAGGAAAAAAAAACGTTTAAAAAGCTGTAAAACCTACGAAACTATGTGGCGTGAAAATGAAAAAAGTTGTATTTAGATTCCATAAAGGACATGTATTGTTCAGGGGGAAATGTGAGTGAATGGAAGAAACTGGGTACCATTTTACATTCAGTCTACCTTCATAAACTGATTAAAATTTGGTTAATTGTTTGTTATTGTTAGGTCTTAAACATGTTATAAATTATTAAAAATGGTGGTGGTGATCTGTTGCTTACCAATTAGTGAGTTTGTTTTTATTAGACCTAAAAATAATATAGATTTTATTCATTCATTTCATAATTTGTCCTTTTGTTAAAAGTCCTACATATTGAGAAGTATTTGGTTTTAGTAATTCCCAGGTCTTGAAGTTAAATACCAGCATTTTTTGCGACCTTAAACTTGAAAATGCATTTTAAGCTAATTATTTTGCCCATAATCCACCTTACATTATTTTATTTTGCCAATAGAAGGTGCACATTGACCTCCTGCCTCACAGCAAAATGTATTTAAAATGTCCAAAGACATGCATGTATGAAATAAACTGGTGAATGTAACTTTACTATAGGGAACAAAAAGTTGTCTCTAATTGCTAGCCCTGCAAGTAACTCGCGATTGTCTACGGTGCATTCCCCTTATCAACAAATCAGCTACAATAGGCTGTAAAGAAAATAAACTATTAACGTGGCTACTTTGGCATAGGTTTTACACCAGAGCTGATGCATTTATCCAGGCTTGGGACTGGAACAAAAAGTACTCTGGCTCGTGATCCCCTGTGGCTAGATTCCTCCACTGAAAAAAATAAGTTGCACAATTAACATAATGGTTAAATGCTGATGAAGCCCAGATAACCATGGCCACTTTTAACTAATGTGTTAATGTATAAAAGCATATTAATGTTTCATAACTTGTTTGCCACCTAATGATCACAAGTGAATAATGTATTTGCAGACCATTTTAAACCAGGCAGTAAGGCTAGACCTGTTGTAAAGTGGTACCAGAGTTGTTTTATTGTTCTGTTAATTTTCTTCCTTTGGTGTGGGATCAAGGCATCAAGAGTCAAATGCGATCTATGCTGATGTTAACGTGTCAGACGCAGGAAGGATCTGTTCAAACCCGAATCTTGAGGATTTTTATGTTATTTTTGTTCTCATTTATTTTATTTTTTTTTGTAATTGAATCCTCAGTTTTCAAAAATCCCTTCACTGAAAACTTATTTTTATGACGTAGTGTTTTTTGGACGATTTCCTCCTTCCTCACGTTGGCGTTTTCCGTCTGTCGATGTGGACGTTGTAGCACAGTCACTGGCCTCAGGTACTGTGGATGAAGAAGAAGATGATGATCAAGAGGAACCGATAATTAAGCTCTCTTATTATTATTATTGCACTTTTGGAGTAAAAAAAATACAGGAAAAAAACAATGACAGTGGATATTTAGGTTTGGAATTAACAATTAAGAAAACGACTTAATAAAGACTGACCTAGGAAGAGTCCTTCACAACGCTTATGTATCTGAGTTATGGCCGAAAAATGTTGATTTACATGGAGAAAAAAACTCAATATGTCTTTCATTTTTTTTTATTTCTTACATCAAAATAATTTACCAGGAAATCATAGTTTGTGCCTTTCTAAGTAAAATGTTTAAAGCTCAAGTGTCCGCTAATGGTGTTTATAGATATAATCTGTTCCACATGCGCTCTGGATTAATGAGTGTGGTCTGAGCTGGCACAAATGTGTGTGTATGTGTATTTTTGTAAGAATGGATGGATATTGATGACTGTGTGTAAGTCAGCTAGTGTGAATGTGAAACAGTGTACATTAACCACGTTTGACCTCTGCTGTGAGTGTACAACAAAGTCTGTTGGTACAGGGCCTGCGGCTGACGAGATGGACAAGAAAGGGTGCAGAAGAAAACTAGTAATTTCTTGGGTACATTACTGACTGAGCTATAATGTTGACACAAAGACAAAACACTGGCAAAATTATAACCTCCTTGGTCATATTTTGTTCATATAAATGGTCTATCAGAAATCCCAAAGTCTGAAGCAGTAGTCTGGTGGAACATTTTTCTCATGTAATTGTATTTCTCTGAACATCTGACACAACTTCTTGAAACAGCACCAGGGCTTTTTATTTTGTTTAACTGGTCCTCCTGAGCACACGTGGCTTAAAGGTCAAGCAACATGAGATTAGGTTTTTGCATATTATTTCCATGTTATATATACATCGGGTAATTATCATAATATGGAACCTTTTTACATGTTGCAATTTTTCTAACATTAAATAACCCTTAATGTTAATATCAACTCAGCCCAAAACTATTTTATACCATTTTCTTATACAGTATTGTAAATGGAAACAAATCATTTGCACAAGAACTTAGTGTAACACTTTTACACTACACACAGTGTAACTACAACGTAACAGTGTAACAAACTGTAATAACACATACTTATGTCATGCTTACATCATGGCATTTTGTGTTCTTACAGATTGTAGGTACAAATGTAATAAAAATACTTGTTACACTACTATACCATAGTGAATATTTCCACATAGTAAAGTAGTGTATTACTGTTTTACTGTTTGCTGGAGCATAATGCACTTCGGTAGAGTAGTTATTACTAGAAGTACACAAAATCTCCTTATGCAAATAGTAGTAGTATAGCAGTATAGTTACAAGGTATTATAGTTTGTCACATAGTAGTTACATTGTAGATAGATTGTATAACAAGTACTGTAAAATTAAGTTTTACAGAACAGAACTAATGTGCCAATGTGTAGCTTTAAATGTCAGCCACAAGAAGCAACATGTGTCATAAACCTCAACAAGGAAGTTTTTTTTTTTTTTTTGCCTGCTCCAAAATCTTTATTTTGACAAATAATACTCATTTATTGACATAAAGTGAACACTGTTGCTTGTTAGTTTTAACATGTAATATAATGCACAAAGCACATTACTAATCTGTTAATGTTTGTTTGTTTGGTTGTTTTTTTTTTCAAAATCTCTAATAATACACCTTAATAATTTCTTATTCATTTTTTATAGGGCTAAAATGATTAGTGGCCAAAACAAAGTGATGATTGGAGACCCTTTCATATTAATTGCCCACTTCGCTCTCCCAATTAGCGTTAACAATAGGCTATCACGTGGTAGCCCAGTATCTATGTTCTTATTACTATGTTATTATTAATCAAATATGTAAGTTTTTGAGTCACTGCCCATGTGAACGACTCAAAGAGGAAGTGTTTTGGATACAACATGTAGATCACATGTTTGAAGTGTGATTTATGAGTCACACAATTTACATAAAGCATTTTGGGTATGTGGGGATTATATAGGCCTCAGTGATATACGGTGGACCAAACTAAGGTAAGATTGTTCTTCTGTAGGATGCACAGGTGATTTGATGGGACATGCAAACCCAGAATGCTTTTTAACTCCTGCTAGTGTAAAATTTTGACCAAATATGGACATTGCAAACGTCTAACAGTGAATAAAGGAGAATTTTTAAGTCATGGAGCATCAGTCTGTACCTCCCGATCGCACCTTGCCGCTCTGCAGACGCCTGTGTTACGCGGTGGGACACTTTCTGAACGACTTGTGCGCCTCCCTGTGGTTCACCTACCTGCTGGTCTACCTTCACTCGGTGCTGGGCTTTCAGAGCACGGCGGCCGGGGTGCTGCTGCTGGTGGGACAGGTAGCGGATGGGGTGTGTACGCCTCTGGTTGGATACGAGTCTGACCGGACACAAGGAGTGGAGAGGCTCGGGAAGAGGAAGACGTGGCATTTACTGGGTAAGTGCAAGTAGTAGAAGAAGCGTGGGTGTAGTGGCAGCAATACTCTGACTAATTAATAAATAAAATGAAAATTAATAAATGGGTTACAAAATTACTTCATATTTTTGTGTAACTTTGCAAACTGAAATAGCAATAGATATAAAATTGCACTGTTTTTTATTTAAAGGTGTTATGAGCAGTATATATTTTTTATATTTCATAAAAATTACCCACAGCTGATATGATAATGATAAGATATGATGTAAACATGTTTAAATCAAATATTAATTTTACTGATAACAATGGTTCAGTTGATTTATTAATAATAATAATAAAAAAAATTAAAAATAATGGCCAAGTTGTTTTTGTTTACATTTTTTGTTTTGGTTCTAAAACTACATTGCTGATTGTCCAATCAGAAAAGTGAAAAGAGTGGCAACCCACAGACCATTGTTTTGATTTTGACTGCAGTACTGTTTTCAAACCAGTATGAGCACATGCTGCTTACAATACCTTTAAACTTCAAAGATCTAGACCCAAATTTATGCCACTCTACCCAAATTTAATGAGTTTTAAAAAAGTCAACTTTGAACAATAAATAATGCCTGCCTGACTGACTAGTATTTTCTAAAGTACTACTACTAAAGGCTTGAATAGAAACTAAGTCTATGACCATTAGCATACTAGGCTTTACATGCAGACAGATGTGTTGAAAATCTTCTAAACACAGAGTAAGTATTTTATTTAATCAAATGCATGAATATAAAAGTGCAACTACTTTGGGTTTGGTATAAAAAGCCTTATATAAACAATATAAACATGAAATGCATTCATTTGACATACTTCTTTCCACACTGTGAGATAGCATATTTATTTATAATCATTTTGGAAGGTTTGCTGATGGGCTTTGTCACACAAAGCTCATATTACTTTCTTGTCTCTATCTCTACAGGTACAGTGTGTGTGCTGGTGTCCTTCCCATTCATCTTTAACCCCTGCCTTGCCTGTACCCCCTCCACGCCTGAATGGGCTCAGATCATTTACTTCACTCCCTTCATCATCCTGTTCCAGTTTGGATGGGCCTCCACTCAGATCTCTCACCTGTCCCTCATCCCAGAGCTGGTGTCTGGGGAGAGCGCCAAGGTGGAGCTCACTGCATACAGGTGGGACTGGACAGGGGTGGGCATACAATCAGTAGTAGGCTTTTATTACAGTATACAAACTACAAAAATTCTACATTTTTTAATATATAATTATTATAAAGTGGAATAATTCAAAGCGTCTATTGTGAACAATGTAATGAATAAATACTGAGAATAAATGAGCATATTATACAAAACAATTGAAGGGATAAAATTGAAGAGTATAATATCCCAGTGTCAGTGCTGGCATTAAGTAGGCAAAATTGCACTTGGTTAGAGACCCAGTCAATCAGAAAACAGGAGGCAGTACGAATATATCCCAAATAATCCAAAAAGCCCTTCTCATTTTATATAAACAGTTAGGACTGTGTTTGAGGTACAATATGGTTTGACTGAGAGGCTTCCAGACCCATTTTCTATAGCCTAACAAAGTGAATGGGACTGATCGACCAGTCTAGTGAGCTGTGGCTGAAACAGTTTGCTCAGTCTGGACGTCCTGCATTTGACTTATTTGTACCTCCAGCCACAGTCAGCTCTGGAGAGAGGCAGCTCTCTTTTGGACTCGATTGTCCTAACCCCTAAATTAAACCTAACCCCATAAATCTACATATTAAACAAAACTGAATGTAGAAATTTGGTTGAATGTGATTCTTGAATGATTTTTTTGTAATAATAATTCATAAGGGCTCCTTATCAGTGTTCAAACAGCTTGCTGAAGTAGCTTTACTGTATTTACTGCTTAGGAAAGAGTAAAAACATGGCAAACAAACAAACTACTAGGGTTGCAAAGTTCAAAGTTTGACATTTTCCATGGGAATTTATGGACATTTTTTGGGAATTTATTGGGAACTTACACAATTCAAAGCTATCCCATGACAGGGCAATATGGCATTGCATAAAAAACACAAACACACTTATTATTTATTATTATTATTATTATTATTATTATTATTATTTACTTTCAAACACACAATATCTGTTATTCCTCAGTCACATATGGAACATGTAGTAACCTGCTTTGCATACACTTCTCTGCACTCTGCATCCCTCTATCACATGCACAGCTGATTTCCACAACACTAACAACTCAAGACTGCAGACTCCATATTTCTGGTTAGCTCAACTGTTTGGGGTTGTAAAAATGTGTTTTGTGGTATATTGGGATATTTACCACAATTTACAACTCTGTTGTAGTTTGAATTGAAATATAATTGCAGAATTGTATTGACCTTTGTACCAAAAGTTTAATTTGCTTATTAGCCCTATAGCTGCTATGATATGCTAAATACTAATACCTAAATGTCATGCTAAGACCTTGGTGCATAAATCAACCTTACTTTAAAATGAAGTACCGTAGCAGAAAATATTGCAAAAGTCAATACTTAAAAAAGTACTGTTTCTTATGCTTCATCAGTCATTATAATGTTCTTTTATTTATTTATATATGGTTTCCAAATTTGAAAATTTTCCAAATTTCGAAGCTTAACTTCCCATGGAAAGTTTCCACAAAATTTCTGGAAATTTACTGCAAATTTTCTGCCCCTTTGAAAATTGAAAATCCCAAATGATCCCCAAAAAGAGAAAAACTGAAGCAATAGATCTCTTTTCCTGATTCAGACATTCATGAGTCAGGTGTCCCCACTAAACAAAAACAGCTGTCATCATCTTGTGCTTGTGTCAGTATTATGTAAATGGAAGGAAAATGGCAGACACAAAAATAACCAAAACAGAGGAACTATTCAGTGAAATAAGGAAGTGGTTTTTATTGCAAAATCATTATTTGTGCCCAATTTTGAACTTGTTTTCATAATGCATCCAAACATCAGGTGCCTTGTGTTAATTATATTTGTAGAACAGGAAGAATGATGTTTTTGTAATAACATATTTACTCAAGAATTGCCTCAGAATGATGTTATACATTTATCTTTAAAGTTACACAACAGTTAACATACATTTTGGTGAACTCATCACTGGACCTAATTCTTAGGGTTTGTTTATATGGCTCAAAGACAACAGTATCTATATAGGCCTCCTCTGGGGCTTTCGGGCCATATAAAGGAGGTGTAATCTAAAAAGTCACCACCAGATCCTGCCAAAAACATCATACTAAGCACAGTTTGCGTTCTTGTGCAGGTATGCTTTCACTGTTGGGGCTAACATCACTTTATACGCTGTCGCCTGGCTGCTCTTCCACTTCCAGAAAAATGTAGACCCTGAAATCTCTGACAGCCTGAGCCCAGCGGACATCCCACTGTTCAGGGTAAGAGCAGGTTACACAGGTGAAATGTATATAATGCTCATTTGGACATGTTTAAACACAATGTCTGTCTGTCCATAGACCCTGTCCTTCATCATGTTGTGCATTGGGGCTCTGTTCTCACTGATATTTCATGTCGGGACAAAAGAAAACGTGTCCAGTCCAGAGACAGAAAGGCTGCTTAAATCATCATCCACCTCAAAGAATCAACCAAGTACAGTGTTTAGGTGGAAACACTGGCTGAAGGAACCATCTTTTTACCAGGTGACTGCTAAATCTGTTCAAAGTCCAGAAACATTGGAAAGAGCCATGGTGTGAACTTTAGTAGCATACAATAGGTTGCGTTCATGTTCTAGAATTTGATGAAGTCAAAACCTCAGATGGAAATGTACAGGTGAGGTACTATTTTTAAAAGAAATATCCAAACAGAAAATCCACAAATATTAATCCAGTTCATTTTTTGTTAGCAACTGGGTCTACAGCCTCACCATAATAATCTTGTGGCTTAATACCAAGTCTACTGACAGCAATCATGCCTGTGTATTTTAATAATATCACCACTTTTTAATGCTATAGCGAAGAAATAACTTCACGTTAGGTCATTTGTACTGACACAAAAGACTTTGAACTTTGTGCCAGTTTTTGTTTCATGTCGATAAGACCAGTACTTGCAGAGATTTTATAAACCACCCTAAGATGTCTGCATTTTGAATCTTCTTTAACAGATTCTACCATAGAACTCTGACCTGCCTTCAGCTCAGTTTTAGGCCCTTTCGAATTCTATGACATCACATAAACACAGAGTGGAAGAGAAAGAGAATCACATCTTTCTGTAAAATTATAATATTTGTAATCCGAGTGGAAGAAGCCACTGCTTTATGTTTATACCTCAACTTTCAGAATGCAAACTGAACACTGCTAGAAACACATTCAGGATTCTTCCATGAAGGCTTTAATATTTACATCAGTGATTCTCAATTGTTCTCATTGTGGTATTGTGGTTGCATTCACATTCTAGAATGTGGCAGAGGGCAGTATTACTGTATAGGTGATTTTTAAAATAAATCCAAACACAACAACCACAGATGTTGTTCTAGTGATCATTCTTTGTGAGCAATAAGGTCAATGACATTACTATTGTACTCTTGTGCTCTGTTTACTGTCAACAATCAGCCTGTGTGATTAAATATCATCGCGACTTTAAAGCTATAATAAAGAAATTATTTTACCTTAGTTAATTTGTGCTGACAGAGGGGACGTTGAACTTTATTTCAGTTTGTTTCATGTTGATAGGGCGGGTAATTGCAGAGATATTAGCCATAAATCAGACCAAAAGATCTGAATTCTGACACATTAACAGCGGATTTTACAGTAGAATTGTATCCTGTCCTCTACCTCAATCTCACACCCAGGAGACTGTTATGACATCACCTGAACACAGCCTATTTCATTTCTCATCTTCTCATTATTCTTGACTCATTATGTGAACCTTCTCCATTCTCCATGTTTTATATAAGCCCCACGTATGACCCTCACTAAACTAAAATGACTAAAACTAAAACTAATCTGAAGTGCTGTTCTTGTTCTTTCATATCTGCTTGTCTAATCTCAAGGCTATCTGCTCCTCAGGTGGCCTTCATCTACATGTGCACTAGACTGATAGTGAACTTGTCCCAGACCTACATCTCTGTTTATCTCACCAACTCCCTCATGTTGCCAAAGGTGAGTTCGAATACATTATTTACCATAGCTTAAATGCTATCTTTAATATAACATTCATATACTGTATCTACCATCTGTTTCTCAGAACTTCATAGCCATCATTCCTCTGGTCATGTATGTCAGTGGCTTTGTGTCCTCTCTTGTCATGAAGCCTGTCAGCAAACTCATCGGCATCACAGTAAGTCAAGCTCAAAGATTTTTGGCATTGATTGTCTTTTTTGTGGTAATGACATACTTGGAGAGAAATAGTTTTTCAGTTAGAGTAGGTAATTGTCAGACCACCCCCAGTTTGTACAAGCAGACAGGAGTAGAAAGGGTTTGTACTGGTACTACTACTACCACTAATGCATTGGTTTTATATAAGGCTTTTCTGGATACTGTACTGACGGAGACATGGCTGCTATTCTGAGCCTGCAGCATCTCCTACAAGCACCAAACACACAACCACACACTCATTCATACATAGGCAAGGTGTGTGAAGTCTCTTGCCCAAGAACACAATGGCAGAATGCAATGCTCTACCTACTGAGCTACTACTGCCCTTACTACAACTATTGCTACTATTACAATTGCAGTTTTTTCTGACCCTATTTACAGCTCTATATAATTTACTTCCTGTGATGATGGGTTGCTTCTCCAAACTGATAATGTGCTGCCAACTACTGTATTGGATAAATGACCTATCAAAAGTAACAGAACCACATTTACAAATGATGTACTAATAATGAATAATCATTCATCTGTTATAGGTGACATATCTGGTTGGTTTGCTGTTGGTGCTTGGCTTTGCTGTCTGGGTGTTTGTGGACAAGTCGATGGGCCCTGAGAGCATCTACGGTGCTGCAGTGGTTTTAGGAGCAGGGTCGGCCATTATCTTGGTCATGTCCTTGTCCATGACGGCCATGCTCATCGGAGAACAAACTGTAGGTGGATGGGAAAAGGGTAGATTTAAAAAAAAAATCATTTTTCAGCAACAGCTTTATTGTAATCTAATTTGTTTTGCAGCAAAGTGGTGCTTTTGTTTATGGATCAATGAGTCTAACTGATAAAGTGGCAAATGGTTTAGGGGTGATCCTCATTCAGAGCATACGGCCATGCAGGTGAGTCCCATGTCTTAACAACTCAAGGCCCATGTACACTGAGCTACGATTTATGCATATACATTAACATGGCTGTACTATACTGTAACTATTGCTCTTCACTGTCCCTCTCGTTCTCTTTTACAGTTCAGAGCAGTGCTGTCCGGACTGTGTGTGGTTCTACCGTGATGTCATGTCAACAGTAACAGGGGGTGTGGCTTTAGCATCTGCCCTCTGTCTTTTCACTGTATACATTTGGCCAATCAGATTAAGGAAGAAATAGGTACGGATCAGATCTATTGGGAGAGAGCATTGAGCCAGTGGACGTCCAGATTAATATGGATGGTCATGTGATTTATGTAGCCACTAACATCCATTTCTGGATATGTAAATTGGATCTTATTCCATAACACAGTGATTCACAAACTGGAGTCTGGGGCCTCTTGGTGGGCTGCAAAGGAACTGCAGAGGTGTTGCAAAGGTCTACTTTAAGTGCATAAAAAGAAATTCTGTTTGAAATGAATTACGAATATGTAAAGATAAAAAGTTGTTTAAAATATTACATTATTTTAGCCAATTTTAGCCGACAGTCTGAGTTTTTTGTAATGCTTTTTATTAATTGTTTTCAGATTCTAGAATGTGATGATGTCACACTCTCAGATGGGGACAGGAGCAAGTGTTCCTGTATAAGATAGCCAGCCTATTAACCCATTGATAGAAATCTAAGGGGAAAAACACAGCATCATTCTGTAGTTTGAATAAAAAAAGTGAAGTTTTATTGTTGGTGATCTGCATTGAATTTTCTGATTTTCAAGACTCTCTTGACTTTGGGAATGGCTGCTGTTGATAATATTATATACTTTGATTCTTTAAACATCTTTAGAAAAGAGCAACACGGACAAAGCTTTGTATAGCTCTGCCAGTCTGAATGGCTAACTTCCTGGCATTATGCCTAGGAACTATTAGTGTAAAAAGCTGGCCCATTGGAGTCAGTGGAGATTTCTCAACCC
Organism: Bostrychus sinensis; assembly: GCA_020698575.1. Taxonomy (NCBI): domain Eukaryota; kingdom Metazoa; phylum Chordata; class Actinopteri; order Gobiiformes; family Eleotridae; genus Bostrychus; species Bostrychus sinensis. The sequence goes on along the minus strand of CM036246.1, from coordinate 9,073,245 downwards.
TCTCCCTCAACCAGGGCTGTAAAAAGAGTTTTAGAAATACCGAGCTCCACTGTGTTAGGTTGAGGCCAAGTCTAGTCCTGGGTTAATCCTGGTTTAGTCCTGGTCTCGGCCTAATTTATTCATTATTTAGTCCTGGTTTAGACTTCGTTTAGACTTGGTTTGGTCCTGTTTTTTCCTGATTTAGACCTGGTTTAGTTCTGGTTTAGTTCTGTTTAGTCCTGATTTAGACCTGGTTTACTCTTGGTATAGACCTGGTTTAGTCTTGGTTTAGACCTGGTTTAGTTCTGGTTTAGTCCTGGTTTAGTCCTGGTTTAGTCCTGGTTTAGTCCAGTTTTTCCTGTTTTTTTCCTGGTTTAGTCCTGGTTTATACTTGGTTTAGACTTCCTAACGGCTCTGCGACAGTTGTATATCCTCATTTATCTTTTCTCATATCACAATTTACAATAATGCACTTTGACTGAAACTCAAGATGCAAATGACACACAAAATTTGAACCTGTCAACCAATTTCCTCTATAGCCTACATACTGTTTTATTTCTCCTTATGTCAGTGCAACAAAATACATTATATTGTTTGTAATATCTGGTATTGCTTTTTTTCTTTTTTTTTTTTAATAGTCTGGGTGCTTAGTTAGGCTACACTTTATTACTTTCTTAAACTATATTACTCCCCAAATGCTTTGCCCACAGCTATAGATGATTTTATCCCATTATGAGATGGCTGTAGTTGTTGCCCTAAACCATCCCCGGCTCCAGCGTCTTTATTAGTGTGACCTCTGGCGGTAGGATCCCGGCGGTGCAGCTGTGGGTGTGCTGCGGTCAGTGGGCCTCATCACAGCGGACTGGCGGCGGGACACAACACTTGTTACAGCCGTGAGTCTCAGAGCGGACCGTTGTCTCCGAGTCTTTCTCTGGGGGAGGCTACAAACCAAATATATTGTCACAAACTGAACTTTTTTCTAGATTATTACGTGCTGACGAAGACTTGTTGAGCGTCGCATTTTCCCAAAACTTTCCTTTAAAGGAGGAGGTCTCGAAAGGAAACGGGACAAGAGTTGGCAAAGTTTAACTCACCTCACTGAGCAACCTGCAGGTAAGACGAGGATCCCGAAATAAAACAGACATTTTAAATAAATTTCCTTGCTTTTCTGTCATCAAATTTACATTATCTTCATCCTTTTTTTAAGCTGTATTTCTTGGCTACTCCCAAAGTCCCGTTTTTTCACCTCTCTGGGTCGGGCCATTATTCACGGTGCGTTTGTTGCAGGTGCCACCCCATTGTCCCGTTTTAAACCCGTGTTTCTACTACCTACTCGGTTAATACGGCTTAACTGAGCTGTAACAAGAGATTTTCTGTAAATAAAGTAAGTAACAGCTATAAATGTGTAATTAAAGACTGGATCTTAATTTAAATAGGCTACTTACCGCGCATATTGTCGGTGCAACGCTGGTTTACGAAACTGCACTTGCTTCTTATTTGTGCAGCATATTTGGTGCTAAAACTGCATTAATTTGACTTAAACAGTTAAAGGGTAAATAAAAAAGGAAGACTAAATTGTATAGGCCATCCCTTAGTTTGTATGGAATTATGATAATGGGCATGGTTTTATTTATGTTAGCAGTTCCAGTTATGAAAAGTAATAGCTGAAGAAGGCACAGACAGAAAGCCATCCTAACCAAAAGTTTGGCTTTCCCTCAGTAATATATTGTGGAATTTCCTCTGTGGTCATACATTTAAACGACTAATAGTAGTAGCTGTAATCTTAAGTGTTTACATCCAAATTGTCACTGGACTCATAAAAGTAGTGCGTAGTTTAGTCTTTGTAGCTTTGCTCATGTCTGCTTCTTCAAACTTGTTGCACACTGACAACCACCCACTGTATGTAGACAAAAGTACTTAAAGGCCCCATGTCATGTATTTTTCAGGCTTTTTGAAATGATTTTGGACACCTTTACATTAGTACTTCATGTTTAATAACTTAAAGGGGCTATATTATGCACCATTGACTTTTCTGAGCTGTTATAATGTTGTTCCCTCATCAAAACCATACCTGGAGTTGTGTTTTGCTTCACATTCATGCATGTTTAAGAAGCACTAACCAATCAACAAGCCCTTCACATCCTGTTTGCTCCCATTCATATTAAAAAAAAAAAAAAAAAAAAAAACGTGTACAGCTCGGTTTCCACTGATTCCTCACAGCTCGTTTTCATTTTAACGGCATCATACAAAAAGTTCTTTTGGGGAGTTTCTTTCCTTTTGCAGAGAACACTTGGATTAGGTGCCAGTGGTGGGGAAGGAACAGTGCATAAATTGGCTAATTAGCAACATGACGCTAACTGACAGTTTTGTAGTGACAGCAATTTAAGCAATGATCAGAATGAGTCCGGTGACAGTGTATGGGTTTTAGAAACACGCAGGAGCACTTCCTAGTTTCTCGTGTCTACATAGAGCCATGAGGCCCAGTGTATTCAGCTCTTGAGAAGGGGACGGTCTCAGCATACAAAATTACTAAAACATGCATGAATGAAACAAAATACTACTCCAGGTCTGTTTTTTAGGTAGAAACAACATTATAACATTACAAGCTAAAAAATGCATATTATATTTAGCATATAAGGGTACCGCTAATAGAACCATGTTTAAAAAAATACTAATTTATTTAGTTTGGGACTTGAATATTTTGAAAGTGGGATTACTACTCAAATTGTGCATAAATTGAATTAATTGGAAAGCTGTGGTTACTTCAGCCTTGTAAACTTGGTCAAAAATATTGTATTTTTGTGGGTTGAGAGCAGCCTGAGGGGTATGCTGCTGCGTGCCCAGTTTGGAGCAGGAAGTCTTGGCTGACTTCTATGTGTGTGCCAGTGGGTCGCAGCCCACGGTGGGCCCCGGGACCTAATTGTTTTGGACAGATCTGAGACATGTGACTGTATGACTGGAATTCCTTCATGAGCAGCCGATGAGTGATTGTCTGTGTTGCGTTGAGGCTCGGGCTGCTGTTGGTGGGCGTCTGACCTGACCCAAGGCTGTTGTCTGAACACAGCTTCCAAATGAGTTCTGTGTGCCAGCATGTCCCAATTTTGACCCACTGATCCTAAGAGTGCTGCAGTTATGTGCTGTTACCTTTTTGACGTGGTCGAAGAAGGGATGTAACTACAAGCACTGGAGGTTAGCCAATGCTAAGTACTGTACTACCTCTGTAAGGGCTTGGACAGACAAACAGAGCCACTTTTGAGTCCCAGCACATAAGTCCGTGGTTTAGTTGTTGCTCATATGACGCGTTATGTGTATTGTGAACATCATTATAGTAAAATTCTTATCTAATCTTGGCCTGCTTCATAAAATTTGCACTAAAGCCCTCTGCATTACCTCTACACCATTGTTTAGGTGTAACAATGTGATGTTCTTGGCTGCATCATTTATGAGACTTCCCTCTCCATCTGAAACCCAAGAAGATGCCCTCATTTTGTAAGAAGTCAAAGGGCAACGCATGCCTCAAACCAAACCAGATCTAAAAGGCAAAGCAAGTGATACACAGTATTTTGTGGTTTTGAGAGAAACATTTCTCTCTTTAAATAGCCACCACTGTTAAAGAGTGTTCAGCTAGTAGCATATATGCCCTAGCTCTGTTTTGCAATCAAATATTTTTTGGGCCCCATTGCCATTTATTTTATGCAAAGTGAGAATTCCTTTAACCTCTCCTGCTCTAGGTAATTGTAATGGCCAATGCTCACTACAGATATTGATTCCAATAAACATAAAATGACCTAGTCACTACTAGCCCCCCATGCCCTGGACCTAGAAGATATTCTTCATCAAGTAATGATTTCCTCCTTGGGTTATTACTGACCCTTCCTGAAGCTTTATTTAAAAGCCGACTATAACATTTTGATTTATCAGGGTAACGGACTAACAAACCAACCAACAAAGCAATAGCAAAATCCCCTCCATCCCCTCCCACTACCCAGTCTAGGACAGCGCACTCTCCCACCATCTCACCATAGTGTGCTCACCTGCCCACATGTGTATTTAATTGTGTTAACTTAAGGCTGTGCCATCTACTAAAAAAGCAACAGTCAAGGCATCCAAAATTTAAAAAGATGATCCTTTGTGTACTATATACAAGATGCTCTGAACTTGTTTATTAAACAAGCAGTGTCAAGGTATGGATTCACCCTCAGTGTTTGTCACCACTTATATTAATTATGCTCTTGATGCTAACTTTCAAACAAATGTTAAAATTTTGTTGGTTGTTAGCAGTAGAAGCCATCAATAGTGGCACACTTAGGAACATGAGAATTTCAAAAAAGTTGCCAACCGCTGCTTTAGAGTAATAGATATACAATCATAAACTGATATAAAATGTAGACTTAAGATTTAAACATTCACTTTATCAACAGCACAGAGGTAATCTGATACCACTGTGGTCCGGTTCCCCTCCACCTGTCCTCCCTTTCCACAGAAGCACAGAGCAGCCCTTGTCCAATCCCCCCTCATCTACGGGCCAAGTTTTTTGAAACAAGAATCCATGGCAACACTGTTCTGGTGAGGAACAGCCTTGACTTTTTGGCCCCGCCTGCCCCCGAAACAAAGGCAAAAAGTTACAGATGAGGCAGTGAAGGGGGGCAGAGAGGACGGGGCAGGGGGGAAGAGAGGGGGATGAAAGATTTGAAGGAATGACTGAGTGATAATGGGTAGGTGTCTGAGCTGGAGGCTCCGAGGCGAGACCTGCTCCACAGAGGCTGCCACAGAGCACAAAGAGCAGAGAGTTATGGCACTGGGCTGCAGTCCATTTACTCTGCCAGGCACGGACTCTCAGCCGGGATGGCCCAACTGTTCAATGCACCAGGCCACTATTCTGCCAAGACGTCCAAGTAGTTGTGCAGCAATGTTACTTGCATGACATAACATATTTACTGTTTTAGTAAATGATAATTTATTCATTCATCTTCTTCAGCTTATTAAGGGTTGCAGGTAACTGGAGCCTATCCCAGTAAGTATAAGCCTTAAGTAGGGTACACAGACAGACAACCGTTCACTCTCACATTCATTCACTACTAGAGGCAATTTTAGAGTCACCAATTCACCTGACATGCATTTGTTTGGAGGGTGGGAGGAAACTGAAGTACCCATAGAGAACCCACATTAACACAGGGAGCCCAAGGATCAATCTCGCAACCTCCTTGCTGGGAGGTGAGAGTACTATCCACTCTGCCACTGTGCCTCCAGTAAATTATCAAACCAAGAGTAAAAAAAAGGTATAATTCCATAACAATGATGACAATTTAAACTTTTAAATTAAGTTTAAAAAAATAGAAAAGAATCATATTAATTTTTTTTTCTGCTCCCTTAGTATTTGGGGTCGCCAAAAAATCCTTATATCTCACATTGAAAGAACTAAAAATAATATTGCTGGATCCAGACTGTATTCTGGGATGCACACCAAAAACTTAGCAATTCTTTTTGGGACTATTATTGACCTTTCCTCAAAAATGTATCAAAATATGATCAAAACCTTTTTAGTTATCTGATAGCTATCTAACAGATTAACAAAACTAGTGAAACTAGTGACTAGGTTGAACTACCCATTTCACCATAGCAAAGGGACAATCTTATGTATGTTTTTGGTGAAAATCTGTGTTTAATAGCCTCTAGTTTGGAGTTAGGAGATGTTTTTGTGAGAAATTTGTCACATTGAGTGCGACAGCTAGCTCTGACGTCACAAGAAGTAAACAATCTACTACTGTACAGTTATACTGTAGGGAGCATGGACGAGATAAACTGGAAAATCTCTTAATTCGGACCACAACCAGGTCAATCTGAGTCCGTCTGACCTGAGAGAGACTACAAGCAGCCAATATAATAAGAAACGATGGGCACAGGAGACAAAGGGAGCTTTGGGTCAAAATGAATGAGGACGGTGCAGGGGTCATGATAAGTTTTGCTAAAGCTAATGTGTTCGGTCAGAGTAATTAATGTTACTCACTAAATCAACACAAATAAGGAAACTGCCCGTTTTGATTAGTATCCAATCAGTGTGTGGTTCGTTTTTTTTTAGTTTTGTCATTATTAGCTGAAGCTGCTTGTGGTAGCCACAACAGTCAGTTGTGGCTGTGCGCCCTTGAAATAATGTGACACACACTCTTCGCTCATTCTTCCCCTCTCTGCTGTCACAAGCTTTATTCAGCACACTGTTGAACAGAAGAGAGACTTAGCTTTTAGAAGAAGATTACGTCCCAAACTTGTAACTCTCATGCAGAGATTATTCCTTAGTTTAAACCACTGGGGCTGCCACAGCATCACAGTCCGCCTACCTCCCCACCACTCAGCCCCAGCCTTGAAGCCGGGGGGCGGGGATCATAACTGAATCATGGACCGTTCACAAAACCTCCTGACGATTTCGTTAGGAGGTCGATATTAAGTGGAGCAGATGAACTGCACTGAATATGGCGTGCAGTGCACAGGGGCAGGGCGGGGAGAGCACCACAGGCGACCGTGTTCATCTCACTTTATCCCTGCGGGGCATATGTGGAGCTGCCGGCGCTCTGACTGTGCTGTTTGTGGGAATCACAATTGGATTACGGTGTTATGGTAAAATCAGAATATTAAGTTGAAATTAAATTAAGTTAAATTAAGTTGTTGTTACTTTTATTTAAGTGTTTTTGTGTGGGCGAAGCCCACACAGAGGACAGGAGGAGCCTGCCGAGCTAACATTAGCACGGCTTCTCTCTAAAGACCTCCATACACCAAGGCCACGATCGCCCATCTGAAGCCGTCTTTACGGTTCTTCCACGTCGCTCATTTCTGTCCTTTTGATATGTATGCGCCGTCTGCCCCCATCGCTCCAGGACGGAGGCCGTCTGACTAGTTTCCTGCCGATTAGCCTTGTTGAATCGGCGTCTTTGGTCTTTGGCACGAAGCGCTCTGATAGGCCTAGCACTACAGCTGCCGCGCCAATCAGCTCACGGGAATTTTAGCGAAAGTGACGGAGTGACGAGAGGTGAAAACCGCTGTGGCAGCATACTGTCACCATTTTGCATTCTTCACAATTCCGTGCAGAAAGTTATCTTCTTCAAGTAACAGAGCAGCGGCACCTAATCCACCCAAAACAATGTCCAAACCGGCCATTATCACGCTTCTCAAATGTTCAAACAAGCTGAGAACAGTGGCAGACCAAGGCACGCTACATGCATATGTACTCCGCAAACATTGTGTCACTTCTGTTTATCTTTGTTCACTGGCTAGCGCCATCTGCCGCTTTGGGGGGGTAATTACATCACGCGCATGCGCAAGACACGGTCTTTAGGTTGGTTGTCGCTTCGGTGTATGAAGAGGGAAAAAGGTCATGTGATGTGAGGAAACGGGAGGGAACGAGAGGAGACGGGAAGAGACGAGCTGTCCCTCTGTCTTATCATTACTTGAGCCCATGCCAGCTCCAGGGAAAGTAAAGACTACTGTCACTGTCCTGATCCAAGTACCAAGTCCAGTTCTAAACTCTGGCTAAAGTTCTGCTTGTCCCTCCGTCTACGTCATATCCGGTAAGGAGCAGTTTCTAGAGAGAAAATTTGGACACTTTCTGTATAATAATAACAAATGGTGTTGTAAAACATACATTAACCCTTTACACAGGTATTAACAAAGCAAATTAATTATGGATTTGAAAAAAAAAACTGTAATTTGCACTTTAATAAAAAAAATTTAAACAATAATTTGAGAAGACAAAATACACGAGAATAATAAGTTACTGTATATAAAACATTAAATTGGTTACTCCCGTTTGCAACCTGTAATACTACCAGAACATCCCTAATTAAAACACTGTTAGTGGCCACAGGTGGTGCAATAAACAAATCCCAGGCATTCATAATGGTTGCAATGTGAACTGAACTGCGTGTATAACTGCTGACAATTACTGTTTCACAATATGGACATCTTATCTGTCAAAAATTATCTGAATCACCAAAAAAACTGAGTTGTGAGTTAGTGGCTGCACAGCTATAGCAGGTGGAAGAGGCAGCGATGATGAAACACTCTGAAGCAAAGGTCGTAGCAAACATGCTCCACGGGCCACTGAACATCAAAATAAACTCTGTGTGAACCAATCAGCATCGCTACATTACATAAACACTGCCATATTTGACACTGGGCAGGATTTTTTTTCTGAAGGAGGTGTGTAAACATAATAGTCGATAGTCATTGTACCCCTAAGGTTAAGGTCAAAAGTCAAAGTTATAAATTTGATTGTGAAAAAATTAAGACCTTAAAAGTATTGATTATATTAGTTATTCAAATTTGTTCATCAATGTTTTACATTTCCAAATTCTAATGTCAATATTTACCTGTTTTCTTATCAAGGTCCCACTGTAGTTTGGATATTGCATTTTAATTTTCAAGTTTTGTGTGTATATATATATATATATATATATATATATATATATATAGACACACACACATATATATTTGTGCAATACCTGGTAACTAAAATAGAAACATAATTAGAGCTCAACCGATATGGATTTTTTTATTTTTTTATTTTTTCCGATACTGATATAAGGAAATGAAAACAAATACCAATATCTGATACATCGGAAAAACTAATTTAAAGCATTTTTCTTTCTGCTCTTGTTTACATGAATATGGCGTTTACATCCCAGGCCACTTTAATAGGCTTAAAATGTTGTAGAAATCTGCTTGTTGTTCTTTATGCTGATTGTATGTAGGGGGTCTGAAGCCTAATTAGCGCGGCTGCTAGCAGTGCAAAGCTAACAAATACAAGAGCAGAATCCTTCGCAGTGACGCTGGTTTAAGCGCTGATATTATCCCTACACTTACTCGATCTAACTCATAACTTAACTATACGGAGAAAAGTGAAGCACAAACAAGTTTTGGAGCGCACATGGATTTACGTGCAGTGCATCCACAGACGCACAGCGTGCACATCATCAGCTGGCCACTGTACTGCTGCGTACAAACAGCTGATCGCTCTGGACACAGCACTAGGGGCCTCCAAGGATAGCCTCCGGGTGTGAAAAGTGTGGGGGGATTGCGTGCAAACAACAAGCCCCTCCTGAAGATTTCAGGAGAGGGTCCAGGTGATGGGGTGTGTTTGTAAAAGGCAACTGAGAGAGAACAAAGTTACTGATCCTCTTGTGTCCAACTTGGCATGAAATAATCACTGCATCCAGGGTACAGAGAGAGTATGCTCCACTGTTGGGGACATTACAGCTCAGCTCAACACGTAGATATAGATACACGTAAATTTATTTCTTCACAAAGACATGACAAGACAGCTAGATAAGCCATAGCTGCTAGTTAAGGTTATAAGGTTATATTAAAGCTTGTTAAAATGTGTATTATTTTATGTACCAATGTCTATTATTGTCATGTTGGTTAGGTTATATCACAGCCAATATACAATATATAAAACATCCATGTAAACTTGTTTGACCCTGTGCTTTGTTCAGAATGTATCGGGATACGTATCGTATCGTGAGGTTGTTGGAAATACCCAGCCCAAGTGTGGGGAGTATTATTATGTGTTTTATGTATTTTATGTATTTATTTTATTTAGCTTTAACAAAGTTTGTTTAACTTAAATTTCATTTATACTTGCTGTGCAAGTTGAACATGGGGAGAACTACAAAATTAATTTTAAATTTTTGTTCTATGAGGTTCTATGGTAGAGAAATTAGCAAAATATTTTTATTGCCGTTTTGAGCTTTCAGGCCATGAGAAGGCGATTTGGGGCGTTTCATATGAACTGCAGTGTAATGGTAGACTCACACCAACAGTGACTCTAGCGACTGAAGCAACCATTCATTTCCTATGCAAGCTGGCGCATGGAGGCTACAAGCGTTTCGGATTCGCTGAGCAACACCAATCAAGCGACCTGAGCATAGGTTTGAGTTGAACTCAAGTCAGCTTTATTCAGATGTGGAGCAACATCGCCGAAGCGGCCGCCAATCACAGAACAAGATTTCACATACACTGGAGAGGAATTGGTTCAGACACAAAAGTCGCATTTGAAACTTCCTGCCCCTCCTCAGCGACCTGAGGAGGGGCTGGCGACACAGAGGAGCGAACTGATCTTAGGAAAGAGATTTTATCGCTTTTGGTGTGAGCCCAACTGCTTGGAAACACTTTGAGTTAGTGCCAGCGTTCCCTCTGCTGCACAAATAGCAGAAGGCAATCATTTGAATGTAAACTTATTCCAGCACTCCAGCACACAGTAAAAATAGTACTGTTTATATCAGTCAGGTTTTGCCCAAAAAGTTTCTAATAGGCTATATCGGCCAATAATATCAGCTGGCAGATATATCGGTCTAGTTCTAAATATAATCATTAGTAATACAGACTTCTCTTCTTTTGGTTTAGATGTCAGTTTGGCATTCAGCCAAATCTATCTACAGTGGCATTAAAAGTCTGTTTTATATAAGGTCCTGTTGTAGTCCGGAAGCAACTGTATGCCTTGCAAACAGATATCAAATGCAAATTAATGTTTGGATACATATTAACTATTAAAAGCCTTTTGTCTCTTGGTTTATAAGTTAAATCTGAGCCTCAAAAATATGTATTTGTCTTTTATCTGGTAACTATAAAACCAGGCCCGCTGACAGACTTGATGGGGCCCAGGACAAAGCCTCTTGAATGGAGGCCCCCCCCTATATACAATTGAACTATGCAAGGGTATAATTATCCCCTCAATTTTCTCTATAGTGGCATTAAAAGTCTCAAAAAGTCCCTGGAGGTACCCCCTGATAGTACACAATGTTGCTGTTCAGTCTAGCTATTTGCCAATGGTAAAAAATGTAAGGAGTTCTCCTTCATGATTAATGAATTGTAACCAAATCAGTGACATGTCTGTATGGTGCTGATGAATGTAAATGGCATTAGAAAGTGTTAACTGATGCCATACAACCAGATAGTTGTGGTTTGTTATGTTCTCAATTATCTGAACACACAAGTCAGCAGATTATTTGTACAGAGATACTACAAAAACACTGGTATGAGTTAAAATTCAACAGTTACTTTTCACAATATCAGGGCCCATGTTATAAATGTGAGATTTGAAATGAGCCAAGACAGTACAATACAAGAGTGTTTGTGTTACAGTGTCACTGGGTGTGTCTGTAAGAGAGGGACTGTGCTTCATCAGCTTCTTTTTGTAGCTCTCTGTTAGAACTCCCAGCATTGCGTTTGTATCAAAGAAAGATTGTAGACGAGAAAAAGTGCAACAATGTATATCATCTCCAATCTATTTTGAAGCTACTGCTGGTTGTAGAGCTCTTTGTGCAGAAGAATGGCCTTTGTTGGGGCATAGCTGGCCTTGAATACTTTTACAAGATTCAAAAAAGAAAGAAAGCAATTTTTTGTAGCAGGATATAGACCGTTCAAAGCCTGTCTGTGCATTGCGGGGGCGAAAGAGAAAAACTCCTACAGCGCGGGACGAGGCAAAAAGGATGCATTGTTGTTTTGCTGCTGTCCCCGTCCTGGTGCCGACATCTCTGTGCCCATTCAGAGGCCTCAAAGCTAAGGTCACTTCACTCATTTTCACTCACAGGTACTTCCAACATAACATAAACTGTTCACCGTACAGCCTGGATTACCTGGAAGAAATGGGAAATTGCACAACAAAGCTACCCTCATGAATGACACTCAGTTGCAAGTGGTCAAACATTTACACTGTTATGTTGCTAAGCTTCATTACCACTGTGAGTCACACCTTCTTATCCATATCTCCAAATAGCGTTAGTCATATCTGGGTTGGAGGAAAAGGAACGGACAGCTCCTTATAGTTAAGTTCAGTACACTTGACTTTATAAAGACTGCACTTACTTTTGTTTTGTAGATCCACCATGTTCGACAAGCAGCACTATGACAGTCCACCCGTCTACAGCCCTCCTTCCAACAACGGATACGGACCTCCGGGCAGTTTCCAGGGACCTGACGACTACAACCCCTACCCACCTCCGCCGGGATCCTACTACATTGAGGACAAGCCACAGCATTTCTACAAATGGCTGTCACCTCCAGGGATCATCAAAGCTATGATGGCCACTGTAATTGTTTTGTGCGTGGCCATATTTGCTTGTGTAGCCTCTACTCTCATGTGGGATATGCAGTATGGCTATGGCGGGATGGGGTACTACGGATCCGGAATGGGCTACGGAAGCGGTTATCCCGGAGGTGGATATGGTTCAGGGTACGGTAGCTATGGTGGTGGATATGGTAACTATGGGAATTACTATGGCTCATACATATCCCCGTACTCCGCCAAAACGGCCATGATTGCTATGGCAGCCATTAACTTTATCGTAGCGCTAGCGTTTTTTATCACAAGCTTCTCAAAATCTCCCACCGTTCGCAGCAGGAAGTTCTTCCTGGCTCTGCTTATAACCAGCATCATCATGGCCATCCTCCAGGTAATGAGCTTCACATATTTGAGTCACTTTTTAGTCACATGTTTAATGTCACCTACTCTAGGGCAAATGCTATTCATGGAATAAACAATAAGTAGTTTAAAAGCTAGCACCTGGACAAAGCTTTGAAGCTTGAGGGCATTTCCCCTGTCATAAAAGTCAAAAAAGATCTTCAAGCCTAAAACTTTGCCAATATATTTTTTGTGGGTTTTGGAAAAATCTGTAATGTGTATACTTTATTAGTAGTACAGTAGGACATGAGATAATGTGATGTTAATGAGATATGCTGTGTGTAACCAAGCACAGTCAAGTTTATTTGTATAATAATTTAAGCACTGCTACATCAAAATGAGATTAAAATTGTAACCTCCCACACAACCCAAATATCTAAGTTTCGAAGTTAACGTCTATCCACACTACTATTGAACAAATAATTCCCAGCAGACTTTTGCTTTTTAAGTGGGTAAAGAAAGAAACTCTGTGGAGGTGAATGAAATTTGCTAGCAAATGGTGATACAGCTTCCTACATGTACAGTATCTGTCCTTTTATTTGCAGGGCATTATTAGTGTCGTTTACATAGTGGGAGTGAACCCCATGGCTCAGGGCTCGTCCAGTATGCTCTACAACCCCATGCTGATGATGTGCCAGAACCTGTACCAGACCAGCTACTCTCAGATGGGAGGAGTGGGAGGTTTCCCCATGTACAACCAGTACCTCTACCACTACTGCTTTGTGGACCCACAGGAGGTGAGGAGCCTTAGCCCTGGCAAACCTATACAGATCAAAGGCCACTGTGGTTGCTTATATCATGGGCTGTTGCTGCTTGACATGCTTTTAGTCTCGAGCCACTTTTTTGTCACATGTTCTCACACATGATACTGACAGTAATAGTTATGGTTTCACATAGTAGTAATACTCAGTAGGTCGGAAGTTACTTTCACTTATTATTGTAATTAATGTGCACTAGCTTGTAGTTTTACCATCAGTGTTCTGCCTAAAAGTCCTGATGGGAGCATATTGTTTTATATAATTCTTAGTGATTTGTTTTTTGTGCTAATGTTTTGGAGATTTTGTGTATAGATTAGTTTGTCCTTACAGAAGTAGCACAGTCTTCGTTTACTTAGACATTAAATTTTTGCCTGGTGTTGTGTTTTTTTGACCCTCTGGTTTTCAGTATGATATGTCTGTTTAAAAGTAATTAAGATGCCCATCCTAACTCACAGAACTCTTCCCATATTTACAGTCATTACAGATTTTATTCCTGTGTTCTGTTTTTCTCAGGGAGTTGCCATGGTTTGCGGCTTCCTGGTTGTCATTGCTTTGGGAGTAGCAGCTTTCTATGCACACAAAACCAGGGGCAAGATATGGCGCTATGGGAAACCTAACATTTACTGGGAAGAGCCTCTGGTCGGCGGGAAGGCCTCGGAGGGCAGGGACGTGGAGGAGTGGGTAAGGAATAACGGACTGGTAGATACAGATTATTACTACAACTGGGTTTACATGGGATTTACAAGAAAAATCACAATTCAACCCAGAGTGAAGCACAGTTTAGTGCTTACCGCTCTCTGCCAAATAGGGCCAGAGACAGTTTAAATCCATCCAGATTTGATTCGATGATAGATTTCTCAACAAATGTGGCTTTCTATTTTTGTCCACTCAGACTTGGCATATGTGTTCCACTACAAACTGTATAGGTTTTTGTTTTGTGGTTGATGATTTTTATATTATCTAAAGGAGCATGCAACTGTCAACTGTGAGTTAGCTTTGCCGCTCATGCCTTCATCATTACTCATATAAATAGGCTGGTGATTGTGGTGGAGATGAATATAGAAGAGGGAGGTACAATAAATTACCAAGCAAAAACCTGTGAGTTGTCAGAAGCTTTTGAATTTTGTAGGAAAGGCTTGTTTAATGTGTTTGACAAAGGTTGATATCAGTAAATTGCCAATTGCTATCATACTAAAATGCTTTTTTAGATGGGAAAAATGACATGGAAACCTACTATTATATTGATTTGTATCTTTGCTGCCTAAAACAGAATATTGTTATCCATCCTAGGATGGCCTCCATTTGCTTGTGAACCCTGACAGAATTAAGGTGTAGAAGATGTATTAATGGCAGAGTTTAAAGGGGAACTGCATAACTTTGCTCATTTTGGCACTATTTTCATTGCATTTTCCTTTGCAGCGCTCCCTCTACATTTCTGACTAAAGCACCGTCGTTAAAACTCACTAGTCCAGTTGACTTCCGTGTGACTGCACCCTTGACTTTACTCTCATTTTCTCCTTGTATCCATGGAAAGGTTTCCATGAGGTAAATCTAAGAAATAAAGCTTTTGCTACTTTGTTGTTTAGCTAACCGGGACATGTTGCTTTCTAGTGAGACCCAAGACTTCAGAGACACCGACTCCATCCTTGGACTGTTTTTTTAGCCAAGATCTGCCAGGGAGAGATGCAGGGGGCTTTTTCACCCTGTAACAACTCATTTAGCCGTTACACTGACTCTGAAACTGTTACATGAAGTTCCATTGTTCTCCTTTAATGTGAGTGATAGTATTTACAGCAATAGAAGATGGGGTTATATGAAGCAAATGACCTAAAAACTTCATCAGGTCCTAGTTGTAATCAGCTGATCTATATTTTTTATCTATTTTTACCATTTTTACAGGTCTCTTTCAACATTGCTCCGCACTGTCACATGTTTTTATGACGCACTTTTATGAGTTGAAAGTCTGAAGGAGTGTCAAATAGAGATCTATATAATTTTTTTTATGGCCCACAGGTAACAATCACAGTACTTAAGCAGTGCCTGGTCCAACTCAGTCACTTTGTTCAGGGTCAGAGCTGATAGGTGCAGCGGTTGTTTGTCAGAGTTAGACTACCTGGTTTCACTCTAAATAATCATTAACCGCTTGAGCAGATACAGCCCCGCAGCTGGTTTCTACAGTCTGCCCTGAGTTTTAATATCAACATGTTGCTGGTTGATTATTGACTTGACCTGACACCTTTAAATAATGCCAGTAATAGTTTGTGGTATATAAAAGAAGGCTTGAGGTGGGAACTTAGGAAATCAGGCTACAGAACAAGGTTATAATACAAGTAGTTTCCTGTTTGTGATATTTTTAGGAATCCAAATTGAAAAAGCAAAGGTTGGACTTTCAGTAAAGGTCAGTAATGGGGCAAGGCAGAAATGATAACTTTTTGATGTGGATCTGATATGGAGCACTGTTTGGATCTAAGGCATTATTTAAATAACTCTGCACCATTGCATTCAAAATACTAACTCTAGTCACATAGGGTTACTAAAGAAGAAAATTATTACTTTTAATGCATTCTTTACTATTGTGAGATTTAGGTCCTTTGTGTCCCAATAGATAGAGAATGAACTGGCAGATACTTGGTTTGAGTTCTGGTCTGGGCACTTTATCTTTCACCATCACTGCGTAATAGGGCCAATGCCTTTGCGAAGGTCTGCTCTCTGAGTGTTTCTGGTTTGTCTAGTGCTGTGGGGCAAGTATGATAAACATTTAGCTTAAAGGAGCTATGAGCAGTACATATTTGTTATATATCATAAAAATTACCCACATGTGTCAAGATATGAGCT
This sequence comes from Bostrychus sinensis, assembly GCA_020698575.1. Classification (NCBI taxonomy): domain Eukaryota; kingdom Metazoa; phylum Chordata; class Actinopteri; order Gobiiformes; family Eleotridae; genus Bostrychus; species Bostrychus sinensis. Next base: position 9,057,222 of record CM036246.1, on the reverse strand, counting down.
AAACATGTATAAATCAAATATAAATTTTACTGATAACAATGGTCTAGTTGAGTTATTAACAATTAAAAACATGTTTTACATAATGGCCATGGTGTTTTTGTTTACATTTTTTGTTTTGGTTCTAAAACTGCATCACCGATCGTCCAATCAGAAAAGAGACCATTGTTTTGATTTAGACTGCAGTATCGTTTTCAAAGCAGTTTGAGTGCATGCTGGTTACAGTACCTTTAAACTAAAGAGTTATCACTTCTGAAGACTCCTGAAGAGTATTGTGTCAGCAGCAAACAGTTATTGTATAAAGTCTCTGGTATCTCATTGCTTTTTTATCCAATCAGATGAGAGAACTCAAAGAAGACTGTTTACATGTTCAGAGGGGGGTTCAACCATGCTTCATGGGTAAAATTAGGTTGCTCATCAGGTTTTTGTCAGTGTTTGTTTGATGTTAATGATCTGTTAATACACATGACTGATTAGGGATAACGCCATGGTGACAGGAAATACCTAAAAGCCAGGGTGACGTGACCACATCAGGTGTAGTATCTGGTCCTTAAAGACTCACACAGGCTGTTTTTCAAATAGATAAGTTGAAGTTTTTTTTTAATGAAGTGTGTTAGGCGCTGTAACTGCTGATCATCTTGTCAGTAACATGAAGCCCTGAAAGAAAGGACTAGATGTGTATAGCTTGATTACGTAGAGATATTTGTGTTGAATGCAGTAGTAGTAGCAGTAGTCATTGGCTTTATGGTGGCATCATGTCCACAGATATGCAGAGTCAGAGCTGAGTAAATGGGCCACGAGACAATCCTATGACTAACACCATGTGTGAGAATGTACCAGGCTCACTGATGTCATCTGAGCTGCAAGAGTGGTAGTTAGACGAACAGCTATAGCTTCCAGAAATGGCACAATTGTTGACATTGTCATATAGAGGATACAGTACATTACAGTTTATACGATTAAAGGCAGTGGGAAGAATATGTAGAAAATTGCCAATTGCATAGGAACCTGACTATTGTTAATGTCTTCTGCAAGTTATTTTGATCTAAAGTACTGCTCAGAATTATTTACAGGCATTGAATAATGTAGGACAAGATAAGAGTGGAGTTATTTCTCCTGCAGGATGTAAAATTAATCCTTTGATCACGGCAAGGCAAGATGTAATGGAGAATTCCACAGACTAATACATGAGCAGATGTTATTACAAAGTTTTATTATTTTATATAAGCTTCAAGGTTCTATATACTGTGAGCATTTTGCTGTAGAAATGCCATATGCTCTAAGTTTGTTGATAGCAGAGATGGCCCAGAACTGTAGTTACTTGGAGCTCTGTCTCTGGGCCGAAGGAAGCCTGTCCTGGTCCAGTGACCTCACACACTGCCCTCATTCAGCCTCATTGTGTCTGAGCATGAGGTCACCATAGTGGGCTTCAGTGTGCAAATGTTGGAGCTGAGGCTGGGGATGTGACCTCAAAACAGTAACAATAAATAGCATTCAGAATTAATATATTTCGGAATGACTTATGTTTTTGCACTGAAAATTAGCTACCAGTTATTGTTCATGCTGTTTTGGGTGTGGCGAGGTACAAGGGTACCTTAGGCAAGGATCACACAGAGTGAGACAGGCAGAGGCAGACGCTGACAAACACATTAATTCACTACAGACATTTACCCATACATGCTGGTCTTTGGACTATACTGTAAGAGGGAAGTGGAAAGAGAGAGTATGCAAACTCCACACAGAAAACCACTCTGTTAGTTTTTATACCAGCATAAATAATGTTTATAATAAGTTGAAGAATAGAATATATATATATATATATATATATATATATATATATATATATATATATATATATATATATATATATATATATATATATATATATATATATATATATATATAGGAATAAAAGATAGCACAATGATAATGACAGACAGCCTGCCATTATTGATCATTTACATCACAGGGTAATATGCATACATGTTTTTGTTGGCTACCCCTTGTTAATGCATTACAGCCCTCAGTCTCTCATTGTTTTATCTTGGCTGCGCTTCACTGGGCCCAGGTCTTTAGAGATCCTCTCTGCAGCCTACAGCTGTGGTGCTCTCTGAAGGGCCATTGTTGAGATTCTTAGATGAAAAAAACTCAAATAAGAGCCTCCTGCCACTGTCAGAGGGATATCTGCCCCCACCCAGCCTCCGCCCAAAATGATTGTTATTTTTCAGGGGTTAGGTTGATGTTTAGATCCTAGCATGAACTCACAGGAATTTGGGAGTTAGGGGAGTATTTTACTTGAGCAATGCAGTAACTTGCTGTCAAATCAAAACTATAACTAATCTTAAAAAATGAAATAATGAAACTCTGCTGACATTATTTTTTCTTTTGCAATGTTAGAATAATTTTAGTGACTTTTTTTTGTTCACTAATGTGTATTGTCTTAAAGTAGTTATGTTCAGTTTTAGAATTTTGCACATGCTCTTTATATACAACAACAAGCATGCACAAATAATCCTGTGACATTGGTGTGGATATGAAAAGTTAGCTTTTGCTGCTAAGAGTTTTTTATACTAAATAGATTTTTCATGCTTCCCAACATGAAAAATTAAAAACTATCACAATAAATCATCATAAATCCTGTGTGCAAATCTGAAAAAGTTACATTGCTTTCAATGTGTTAGTTGCATGCAAGAATGTCATAAACACAAAATTATCTTATTAGTATCTTTCCAAAATCATGTGGGGATATGAATTCTGGGGTTTTACTGTCATTTTCATTAATTTATTTTTTTACATAGTTGTCCTATAGTGCTGTGGTTCTCAACTGTCTGATAGTGACGCACTTTTACCTCTGATCCTTTTACTGTAACCCAGCCCAAGTTATTTTTGAAAATTATTTTACTTCCCACTTTATGTAATCAAAACAAGAGACTTCAAATAAGTTCAACATTAACTATATAACCTCCCCATAATCCAGATGTTTTTGTTTTTGTCTCCTTTATACATGTGAGAATCTGTCCCACTAACATGTCATCCATTACTACCCCACTGCTATGAGCTCAGATTCTATAGGTCTGTAATGATTGATTTATTTACAGTACTGGCATCAGCAGTGAAAGAAAGAGTGACCACAGAGGAAGGCTTTATTGTGAGTGAGTGGATGGTGAATTCCCTGAAGATGGTCATTTGAGCTCTCAGGAAGGACTTGTAAATACAGATTAAGGCAGGCATATTTACATCCAGACAATGCCTTCCTTGGAGGAGATGTGGCCTCCTTTTTAAAGACACAAGAGAAATTCAGACAATAGTTATTGTTTGATATCTCTGTTTGTACAGTAAATGACTTGATTAATCACTTATTAGGCTTATTGTCTTTGAGCACGTGGTTAGAGTGAGTTAAATAAATAGCCAGAGCTTCAGAGAGTTTAGGTGGTAAATGTTGCCTTCTGGTCACATTTGTTTTAGACCAAACTGGTGAACCAAGCAGACAATACACTGGTTTATTGAAAAGTATGACTGTGTCTGCCAATTCCACACCTCACTGCTTCCTCAAACCTAACAGACCATTTGTAGCCTTTCTTTCTCTTTTTTAGAAAGGTAAACATTCTTTAAAGTTATCTGGTCAAACTTATTAACCCCAGTGATAGTTCTCTTCACCCTCATTTTCCAGAAATATTATCAAGCATTTTGCCTCATGCTATCTCTACTGATACAAATAAAATTCTCATTAACAGTTGCGTTTTCATGGTTATTTGCAATAGGATGCTAAACCGCTGGATGCAAAATAAGCTACCTTAGATACTTTCTAGTTTTATTGTGGGAAAACTTGTTAATAAAAAAGATAAACCATATCTTAGGTTTGATTGTTTTAGGCAAATATTTGTAATGCAGTCATAATTTAGGGAATTTTGGGCAGAATGGGAACAAAATCTATCATTACTGTCCATCTGGCCAAAAATGTACTAGATTTTGTCATGTGGCAGAGAATGAGGCCAACTTTTGTGGGACTTTTTGCTGTTTATTTATGTTTGCTGACCTTGTTCCTGTTGTTTCCTGTCTGCTGAAGGTGAACAATGTGGAGGAAAGCCGCAGCGTTCAGGATGCCCCAACTCTGCTGGTGTCCGAGAAGGGGGCGGGGCTTCTTAACGCCTCAGTGAATAGTGTCATTTCCTACCCTCCGGCCAAGATGGACAACAGCTCCTTTGATGGGGACACCTACAACAACAACGAGTGAGTCACACTAGGCACACACATCCTAAGCTTTACTGGTAATGTTGACCAGGTTTCAGTCCTATGTGTGGCCGCCATATATTTATCAAACATGCAATTTCAGAGAGTAGATTTTGAAAGGTAGACTTGTTTAAATGTTTAGTCTTTGCAGAGCCATGAGAAAAATGTATTAAGACAGTTTAGACTGTACTGTCGTCCCAATACCCGCACTACACACTGAACACTTTGTCAAAGTGTGCATTTTTTGAAAGTGCATGAGTGCACAGGGGTCCAGCAGTGTTAAAAATGACAATTGGGACATTCCACATTTCTTTTTTTTTTTTCTTTTTTTTTTTGACATTTAAGTTTTTATTGATTTTAACATTTTTAAAGACTAAAACAGGGAAACAAAAACAAAAGAGAGAGCTGACATTCCACATTTTTTAGATAACTGGCAATATGAATGTTACAATGTAAAAACTTTCGAACTTACACAATGCTGTGTATTAGCAATGCTTGCTAAACTGCTGCTGGATTTGTCAGAAAGTCAACAACAGCAAATATACAAATAGAAAAGACGTCTCTAAAGTTTATATCTTGTTGTTACCTGAATAGGCAACTGCACTTTGTATTACCACTGCTGTTACAGTAAACAATACTTAATGTTGCACTACTATAAATAGTACAGTTTACTCTTCTATTGAGTTTCATGCAAGATACCCACTTAGTTATTATTTATTCTGCTGCTGTATATTTTAATACTGTGCTGAGCCAATGCAACAAAATTTTGTTCTGAGGACAAATGTTGGCCCTGTCCCAGTACTTGCACTTGCCCCCCTCAATTCACGTTCAGGGTGGGGTGCGCAAGTGCGTAGTGTGTCCCAATTCTCCATTAACATTCTCCACTGCACTTCACCGCACACTTCACAGCGTACTTTCTCCAAGTGTGGATCACAGTATAAATATATAATCTTTGGAGTTAGCAGCTGAACTAAGTGTATATCAGGTAAAAAATACATACATTATAATTATCTTTTTTAGAATGATGTTTTAGTAGTGTTTAGTAGTATTGTATTATAGTAAAGTGTAGATTTGAATATCATCAACCATAGAAAAGTAATGTAAAGAGAAAACATAAAATGAGGACTACTTCCAAAAGTAATGTACCTCAACTGAAAGCTCTGTGATAAGAAATAGTCAAATTATTTATGCTTTGTTCCATTTCAGAGTCCTCAAAGCTCATAAAAAATGTCCCGGAAAAGTCACAATGTATTCATCAGTTTCAGAATTGTGAGTTTAGCCTCTTCATTTTGGATCATTGTGACTTGATTACACTGTACTGTACAGCGACTGCAGCCTGTACCATGTGACTGGAGCCATATCTAATCATTGCCCTGTGCTTTAGACCCAATGAAGCATATTGTCCTAGTCCTGACCACAAAATAAGACCTTTGAGCCTATGACGGTTTAACTCTGCTCATGTTTATTGAACACTTTGAGGAAAAGACAGGGTGTTTTAAACCAGATTATTGTTTTGTATTGTTTGCAAGTTGTTTTTGATAAACCACGCAGACTAGCATTTCAATTGGGGCTCAAAATCTGTGAAAGTGTCCATGTGTTTTCTGGTTTGTAAGGGACATAGCTCAGTTTAAATGCAAGATACTTGTTGTTTATGGGCTTTCATTAGTGCCAAGAATCCTTGTTGCTTGGAAATATTATGTTAGGTTTCCAAGGCGATATATTTTCTGCCAAATATCTCTCTATGTGGAGCGTGCGATCCCTGCCCTCCCTGTGTTACCCTGGGTTCTTTCTGGCTTCCTCCCTCTGTCCAAAGACATTCAACTGTAGATGAATTAATACATAAAACAAAAATAGAGAAGAATGAATGATATTAGCACCACCATTTTGAAAAGCTGCGGCTTTCTCATTGCTAATTTTCTATATCTATGTGACTTATAAATGCTTAAAACCTTATTATAGTGCTTAATTTAACTTTTTCACATAACAAACTGCTGCTTGTAGAAGAAGGAAAACTAATTATTATTCATATTTTTGTCCAAATAAGTGCTGAAAACACTTGAACATTGAAAATATTTGGAAAGTGCTTGAATCTGCCCTTGTAAAAGCTGTTTTGATCTGTGTTTACTATGATCTGATTCAGTAATGACTAACCCAACACAAAAAGACATGTCAAAATAATCACTTGAGTAATGTATTACTGTAGTAGTGCCTTTACAATAGCAGTGAATGTAATGTTCAGTGAAGCAGAGGAATGTGGCTGGTCCCTGTTGTTGACCCTCTGCGGCCTCGTTGTAAGAACTTCTAATATCTGCAGCAATGGATTTGGATTCCTCCGTAAATCCCTACAAACCTACAAAATTGAGCATGTTTCCTCTGTGCTGTTATTAAAAAGCACCAGTGTTTTCTTGTGCACTGAAGCAGACAGGGCTAAGTCAGGTGCGAGCAACAACAGTCATTTGTGGTGCCTTTAAGTGTATGCCTGCCTATATTCTGTCTGAACATGTGAGTAATTATTTGTTCAGTATACCGGCATATAGTACAGTCTTTACAATAATGTTGGTGTAATGTTTAGAGTTGGCTAACCCGAACTGTGCATCATAAGAAGATACACAAGGCAGCTGTAAGTTATGTCATTTGTCAAGCAGGTAAACATTGTGTCATTGAAAACAACTAGTACACAAAATGGAAGCAGCTTATTTTCTTAATACTGTACCATGTATAGTCCTTGGATGTACAATACTTTGATACAATAATCATAAATTAAAATAAAGTAAAACTATAATAAATATTTTAACAGTGTGTGACAAAAACACTGACTCATAGTTGCAGCCATGCATTTTAGTACAGTGGGTAAAATAAATATTGAACACATCACAGCATTTCTCAACAAATATATTTTTGACATGGTACTGACATGAAATTTTCAGAAAGCAATCTTGCCTCTTGTCTGACCTATAAAAATGTGTCTCTTTACAAAGGTGTCACACAGGAAACATCTCATGATGGGTAAAAGCACAGGGCTCTCTCAAGACCTTTGCTTTAACCCTGCTGTTACAGAAAATGCTGAATGCATTGGTTACAGAAGGATTCTTCTCAATGTTCCAGTGAGCTCTGTTGGGGCTAGAATCCAGAAGTGGAAGGAACATTGTTCCACCATAAACCAGCCATGTCAGAAATGTTCAATACTAGTTTTACTTACTATAAAAGACAAAAAGTTATAGGTTGTATGATTTGGCTTTGTAGGCATTTTGTTTATTATAAATGCATGGATTGTACACATATTCTTGCTCCTTTTCCTTCCCTTTATCAGTTTTTTAGTAAACTTAAATAACTCACTGACAAGCCGCACACGGTGACATTAAACCTGGCAGAGAATGTGAATTGTCTACAAAACTAGCTTTTCAAAAAACAATATTAATCTATTTTTGTTGTGTGCTGCAGATACTCAGAGAGGACAAGCCGACCCTCTGAAGCAATCTCCCATGGCGGCAGGACCAGTTCCAGTCCCTCTGAGGAGACCGGGGGAGGCCGAAGACCTTCCGCCAACCGGGGCAAGAGGCGCAGACGCAATCCAGAGCTGGACGAGTCACAGTACGAGACCGAGTACACAACCGGAGGAGAGACCGGCAACGAACTGGACATGGAGGAGTGGGAGAGGTAAGCACAGGGCTGTATCAGGGTCAATGAATGTCCTGAACAGATTAAGGCAGTAAGGGGCTGGGCTGGTACGTTTGTTCTGCCCCCTGCAAATAAAACCTAAATCAGGTTCAAGACTTATTCTGTATAGAATAGAAACAAATATTAAGATGGCTGGCCAGGCTATATGATCAGAGCATCAGCTACATGAACAATTATATTACATCTTCACAAATATCTTCTGCCCATGTTAAATGCAAAGTAGACACTGAATGCAGTGTTTTTAATACACAAAGCTGGAGCTGCAAGAGTCCAGCTCTTTCTAGGACCGGACACAACTGTAAATGCAATGCTTGGTGGTGATTTTTTTTTTTTTTAAATACAACATTTACCATCTTTTCTTCTTGAAGCAGGACTTCTTATCGCAAGAACAAGACACACCTCAGTTGAAAAAACTCTGCCATTTCCTTTCCACTCTCAATTTTCCCCAAGCAAGGTTTCTCTGTATTGTTCAATCAAATTCTGCACCTATCAAGGATAAGATAAAAAAAAAAGAGCCACATAGCCCTTTATTCTCATAATGGTAAAGAATCCTCTTAAACTAGTCAATTGTTTTTTTACTGACCCCTTGTGGCTGGAGTGGGTATCGTTGGCCCTATCTTGCAATGGTCCATAATTCTTAAAAAAAAAACAAATCCTGGATTCAGACAGTGTTCCAATTTTTATTTCTTCCATGTCTAATTACTGATATTCCAGATTTGGAAGCTAGCATATCTCTAAGCTGCTCTTATACTGACTGTAATATGAATGCTATGAGGCAGAGAGACAGATTGCACTCAAATAACCAGAATCCTTTGGGACGAGACCTAAATACTGAGATTTAAATGAAAGATCGCGCAATAATCAGCTTCCCAGGACAATTGACTTGATTTACAGAAAATGCATACAGTGTATATTTATCAGATGCATCAAAATGAAAGATTAATGATTTGACTGTAACAGCGTATACACACACATCTATGAGAAAGGCTGCCTGCCGTCTGCTGTTGTGTTCAGGAGAGAGGCTAATCTCTTGAGGCATGCCATTCCCAGCGAGTTCTGCTCAGGCTAATCGACAGAACTGGGCCAAAGGTAGAAAACATCAACCCCCTGTAGGTTATGAGAAACAAGAGTTATGTGATTTAACCAAGAGAGTTAAAACATGCTTGATTATTGTCTGTATCTGAAACCTAGTGTGATTTTATTCTGCTTTTATATGAAGCATTCTTCAGTTCTTCACTGGTTACCATTGGGAGCTTAAATTTTATCCTGTAATATTGATCTCATTCCTTAAAATAATTAGTCAATACAGTATTTATTAAACACAGTTGAAAAGAGCTTAAATTGGCATGAGATGACGTGTATGAACCTTTTAATGATAAACAGAAATCTTCCTTCAGCCCATTTGACCTCCACACCTCTCTCTGCCCCTGTGTGCAGGATGTATCCAGAGATCACCTCAGATGCCCAGAGACATGACTATAAGAAGGAGTTTGACGCAGACCTGAGGGAGTACAAACGCATGTGTGCAGAGATGGACGACATCAACGACCAGCTGAACAAACTGAGCAGGCAGCTGGACACACTGGACGATACTTCAGCCAAATACCAGGTCAGACAAATATAGGGTGCTGCTGCAGCCCAAGTTTAAGACTTTCAGTGTAGTTTTGACATAGTTAAAATATATACCAGGAGTGTTGTGCAATAGCAAAAGAATCAGCACTGCACATACTCAAGGCAGCTTAATAAAGATATTTTACTGATGGGAATTTGCTGAAAGGTTATGATAAAGCATAGAAAAGTCATTTATATACAGTATTTGGGAAAAAAGTGTATGAATAGTGTACAGTGGTCCAATAGACTATGGCAAAGGAACCTCCCTTTTTAGTCAACTGAAGATTGAAGCGCCATCTAGTGGTAGAAACGTGGTACAGCTACCCTTAAAAAAGGCCGGCCACTTGCCTGTTGATACCTTAGACCAGTGATTCTCAAACTTATTACATCAAGTACATTAAGGTTAAGCCCCACTAAAGCAGGGCTTAAACATGAACAAAACCTGTTCTAAATTAGAATAAATTAGGACTTGTACTTCAAAAGATTCCTGAGTACCACAAGAAGAAGCCCACATACCACCAGTGGTACCCATACCACAATTTGAGAACCACTGCCTTAGACTATATATTCATATTGTGGTGTTGTACTACATTCTGGACACTTGACTTCAGAGCTAACATTTGGCGACAGGCAATCATTCATTCTCACGTTTCCTCCCACACCTTAAATTCACCTATTACCTAATTATCTTTTGTGAGATGGGTGAGTTCACAAACTCACAAAATCCATCATGTCCAGCTCGAGCCTGTGAGAAGCTTTTAGGTTTGGCGACAGCAGCAAGCGTTCCTAGTGTTAGTTGTAAAAAACATGGCTAAAATGGTGGTAATGTAGATTCTGCTGTACATCGTGGTTTGATGTTTGACCATGTTGTTGATTGGCTAAAACAAATCACGGTAGACACAAGCTGGTAGTCATAAGCTGGTGCTTCATTCAATCACCCACAAATAGTGAAACTAAAAATGTCTCCATTTCAAGACCTCTGGCTTTTGCCATATGTAATTTTGAATTCTGTATCCTTTTTGTTGCATGTGCTGCTGGGTACTTAATTGTTCTGATGAATGTTTGTGTCTATAAATGGAGGGGTACAGTGTGTTTTGTACAGACACTAGGACACACCTCATTGTGCTGTGTTATTTGGATGGATATGTTTATCAGTGTGTTTCATGCAGTTGTTTGTAATCCCAGACACTAAATGATTATTTTTGCACAGGCTGTAGCAGAGGAGTATAATCAGCTGAAGGACCTGAAGCAGGTGAGTGAATAAATGACCAATTATCTCAGTGTACAAAACTTCATAAGTGATATTTTAGTAGCAGTTTTAATAAGTTTTTTTTTTTTTGGACTTTTTCCAGACATCAGAATACCAGGCGAAGAAGAAGCAGTGCCGCAGACTGAGGCACAAACTGTTCCACGTCAAACGCATGGTCAAAAACTACGACAAGAACCACTCATAAACCCAGCTCTGTGGTCTGAACAGTGAACACTTGCTTCGGGCCAAGAAACAAAAACAAAAAAAAAAACACTCCACACGCTTCAGAGCCTCCAGCCCAGACCAAAGTCACCCGTACAGCACCCTACACACTACCAGTGTGTATTCTATTAAAATCTAAATCATGTATGTTTAAAGATATGCAGGACTTTTTAACATACTAAACTGGGAACAGCGCTCTTAGCTGTATCACTGCCAACTTTAAAAGATCCTTAATGTGACTTCCAATTCAACCTACATGCTCCCCTGACTATGTTTACATGCACAGCCCTGATCTGATATCAGCTGAAATAATAGTGAACTCCAAATAAGATATGGCTGCCTTATTTGGAGTTTAAGGTTACATGCACAATAATCATCGATTTGAAGTACTGTATGCCAAAATTAGTTGCATTATCTCATGGCTTAACAACATATTTTTCTTCTTTTTATGAACGACAGAGAAAGAATCATGTTTGTCAAGTTTGCATCTATAAAGCCATCAATATTAGCTGCAGTGAATGTAAACTCAGTATATGAAATCTGCAAATATAAACCCAAATACAAAGTTAGTGTCCATGTAAGTGTAGTCAGTAAACTGAGGGGCTAATAGTATTTGAATTAATATCTCTTTTAACTGGTTATGCACTCGTTTTGGTCTGTGTGGCCCTGACTGCTGCACTGCACTGAGGTGTGGCTGTAGAAAGGTTGTGGAAAGTCAGTTGTGATAACTTTCAGAAGTTCGGTTTAACCTTGTTCTATCAGCACAGATAAGAGTTGTGCACTGCTGTAGGGAACATAATCACAGGGCTGATCTCTTCCAGCAGATACAATGTTTATTAACTCCCTGGATGGCCATAAGTTTATCACATTTTTGGAATTAGTAACTAGATTTTTTGGTACAGATGTCTCTGTCACATTCATTTTCTTTATGTTGTTAAGTTTTGTACAGGCAACATATATTTTTTTTGTCATAGCTGCAGCAAGACCAAGTAACAGCCAAAAAGGCCTAATTTTTTTTATATGGGCCATTTTACAAAAGTTGCTCAAATCCTTAAAATCTGTGTTTTACCAAAAAAAAAAAAAAAAAAAAGTCCAAAGCAAAATTGTATAAAAAGAATCTGCAACACTTTTGAAGAATGGCTCACATACAGTATTTAAAATGGTTTCAATCTGAAGCCATCAAACAAAGTTGGTTGATTTTTTTATTATAATTTTTTTTATCAACACTAAATGCATTAAAAAGCTACTTTTATGTTTGTAATGTTCACTTACCAAAGTATAATGTCTTTCACCTGTCAATAAGCTCTTCCACCAGTGATTCTGTTGTGATAATTCTGCATTAATCCATTTTGGTGATCTGTTGTACATTTAAACTGCTGATTTCATGCATTTTTTTTTTTTTTTACAGAGGACATTGTCATTTTACAAACCATTTGCGAGCCATTTATTTTTGTATGGATTTATTTTCTTTATTTGCTCTTTTGTTAAATATCATGTTTTTGTTACTGTATACTTCATGTTGTCTAAAGGTATTGAATTCGTTATGTAATAAACATGTCTAATTATGTGTCAAATTTAATATTTTGTTTGTCTGTTACTGTTCATCAACGTTAATAAACTTTTTAGTTGTGCTATGCCTGAGTCTTTGAGCAAATAAGCCCCCACTGCCCCCTGGTGGTACAGCCTGTTTTTAATTAAAGAGATAGTTTATACTGTATTTTGTCTATCCTAGGGCATAGATAACATGCTTCTGCTTCTCCAAACAATAATAAACTTTAACACATTTGCAAAATACTGAGCTATGTCTTGCTATACTACTTGCTATTTGCAAAATGGTAGTTTCTGGGCTTTTAAAATACTCACTTTGAAATGTACTTAAAGTAAACAAGTATTTCCCTCATCAACTATGACTATTAAATGTGAGGTATTATAAGAATTGTGCTGATTACTGTTGAACTAGTCTAATAGAAAAATATTTCAGTGTTTTAAAAGTGTGCCGCAACATGCTTTATATTTCATTATTTTGGATTTACAATGAGGGCACAACAAAAACAAATTATTTCAAACAGTGATTTGTAATGCCTACTAATGTAAAATATAATGAAGTAAAAAATACAGCTTGTAAAATCGACTTAAGTTATGTACAGATACATAAAAAGGCTGTGTCATTGCTCCTGTCTGCTTCTTCGAACATACAGACTTTCTTTTACAAAATACTGAACTACTGCAGAAATATACTATACTGTATATTGTGTATGCCCATAATGATAGTGACAGTGTTGCATTCACGTCTCGTCCACAGAAGGAATGTGCATACTTTTATTTTCAAAATTCAAAAATAACCAGTCAGAAATACAAACATTTTTGCATTTTTTTTAAGTTTGGCGTTGTCATAGTAGAAACACAATTCTTTCAAACATAAACCAACACAGACAAATCACTTAAGTTCATAATCGGACAAAGAACACGATTCGTTGAGAACATGCGGTGATGTTGAGCCAGGGGTCATAACCCATAAATGTTTTATGTTGAAGATTTAATAAAACAAAACTTCAAAAACTTCTGAATTTTAAACTTTGGCATCTACAAAATCAAGCTTGAGAATTTGACATAGTACCAGTTTTTGTACCACCAAACCTCGTAACCTTAAGAGTTTATAAACACAATATTTTTTTATTTAGGTCAAATTTACAATCTGGTGTTTAAAGGCGTCCACAAAAGTTATAAAAAGTCAAAAGCTTTTTTTGAGTGGGAATAATTCAAAATAGCAAGAATAGCTTTGGGTCAAACTTTGGGCGCTGCTTCCTCAAACCTTTAGTCACATTAGTTTGAAAATACTTTGATCCCTTTATCTTAAGCACATGAATATTCTCTGTACAATGTCTCTAGTGTATAAAATATGAGGTAATAAAGTCAAGACAGGATGTGACTGCCCCAAAGCAGCTGTACATTCAACTTACAAACTGTTCATTTCTCAAAGCGTACCACTGGAGGGCGCTATAAAACAATGCTGTTATTATTCTTTACATAGAGTAGTGGTCGTACCTTGGGATGTCCAGATAAGAATACCAGTACCATTCATTCAGTAGGTTATTTTTCAACCCCAAATAAAAAATAAAAAGAAGACTCCAGTGTACCACTAGAGTGAATGGCTGTAACACCAGTAGTACTCGTACCATAGGTCAAAGGTCAAAGGTCACTGAATACTGCCATCTGGACAACCCTAGTTTTAAATATAACAAATTTGAGAGTGTTAATAGTAGTGTTGTAGTCAAGAACCTTCAAAAATGTGACTAAGATTTGCCCAACTACAGTAGTACCAGATGGGAACAAATACTTGAATGGGTCTCAAGTAGGCCAACCATTCCTTCTTATATTCCAAAAATCTATCTAAGTACTGTAAAACTGGTCTACAACACTACTAGCTTAACAATCTTCCATTTTTTTTATGTTATTAATATTGTGCAATGTGATACTCTGCAGTCTTCAGAAATACATTTGGTAACAAAGTCTATTTTGTTTTGCTTGTGTCCCAAAGCATTAACACAACGTACAGGCCCCCGAGAAGAATTGGACTGCTGCTATGGCTTCAATGACAAACACAAACTCAGCCTGGGTCCACGCGTAGACAAATGGGGTCTGAGAGGAGGTAGTGACGGCACACAGCCTTTTGGAAGAGTCTGCATTTGAAAAACCCTATTGTTTTTGTCCAGCGTGAGACAGACAGAGATCAGACAGAGGACTAACAAGTGCTGTAAGTGTGTAAAAATCATATTTGTTCTTTTTTTCATAGAGGTATCCCCAGAATAATTAAAAGTAGTGCTGTAAGTATAGTTGTGGACAGCAACCTCATACAGACCTTGCATTAAAATCTGACCAGCTTACTTGTAATAAGCTTGTAAAGTAATATGTTTGCTTGATATTGTATGGAATTTAGTGACTTTAGTATAATAAAAAGTGCTTTTCAAACACCTACAAAAGGCTGGCAGCTCATTGTATAACTGGCTCATTACAGATGTAGTGCCACTCTAGTCCACAACTGCAAAAACCTAAAGATAAAATGGGGAAGCTGAACTGTAATTCATAAGTTTGTATTCAAAACATGGATTTCTTTGTACTGTTTGTTGTGAATCCTCTAAATCTGATCTCAGCCCATTCCCACCCTGGACCTCCCAGGGCTCACTGCCCTGGGACGTAGGGCCAGCTGATGGAGCTCCCTGATAGCTGCATGTCCCGGATCAGTGTCTCGATGGGCGTCTTCCCCACCAGGCGCATGAAGAAGAGCTGGGAGATGAGGTTGGCTGGGACGGCGCGCAGAGCAGGGAGACGCAGCAGGAGGCGGCCAAAGCGCTGGGGCTGGTTTGGATACTGCAGCCTCTCGTACTCCGTCAGCGCCACCTGAGCTTTCTCCTGGAGGGACTCCACATGGGCCGGGTCGGTCAGACCACAAGCGTCTGGAGATACAGGAAATACACTGTCAGAAGTGAAGTTATGGCAAAGGTTTTACAGTGTACAGTTTGGCCTTAATAAAACTTAATCATACACTGAGTCAAGTAACTTCTATATTCATGTAATGTAATTTTCTATACAGATACTAAGGCAGACAGTTATAATATTAATAGATACATATATCTAGCATTTTAGGTCCTGAGTAGTAGTAGTAGTAGTATTTGTAATTATTTTTCCTTTTGGCTGCCCCCATTTTTTCAGTGGTTGCTGCAGTTAATCATTCTCATTGTTACTTTGGCAGTTTTTTACACTGGATGCCCTTCCTGATGCAACCTTCTACATTTTCAATTCAATTCATTTCAATTTTAATTTTATAATCCAGTATCACAACAAAAGTCGCTTTAGAAAGGGCTTTACAAACAGTTAATTAGACATAAACACACAATCAGACATAACACACAATCAACACAAACGATAACTACACTAAACAGACCCAGGACACTCCTGTCCTTAGACCCTCCTTCTCGGTAAGGAAAAACTAACCTAAAAAAAAAACTAGCTGTGGGAAAAAAAGAATATGCCTTATGGAGACCATATTGACAGAGATATCCTCTTCCAGATCAGACAGACATAAGACATATGGTAACGGCAGGGAAGCTAACTAACTGGGAAAGGTCCTAGCTTGAATTCAGTCAGGTAGGTACTTTTAGTACAGTATTTTATTAATTAAAACTAAAATAAAAAACTAAAAACATATGGACATTAAGGACCTGAGCAATAAAAGAAAAAATATGATAAGATAGAAGGTTTGCTTATAGATCATTAAAATGAATTAATTGATCAATGTTGGGAAGGAAAAAATATTTTTTTTATTGGTTACTACAGTACCATATTAATAACAACTAACAAAATGTAATGCTAATCCTAATTATCTGATTATATTTTGATTCCTAAACACCATCTGTTGTTGTGATTTCACCCTTTTGCCCTCCTGCCCTGAAGCCAGTTGACTTTTGCACCTGTCAGTCGTCTGTTTAGTGTGTAATTTTCCATAAACACAGAGTGGAGTTTACAGTAAAGCTATGCAGTTTAACAGGTTGACTCCACATCAGTCATGCACACTGACCGGGTGAGAAGAGAGCGATGGCCTTGAGGCAGCTGTACTCGGCCGTATCCACCTGGAGCCGGTTCAGTTTGTCCACCTGGTCCTGGAACACCCTGACCTGGTCCATGAAGGAGACCACGCGCTCGGCTGACATCGGGGAGGAGTGGAACCCTGCTGCTGCTAACAGAGGAGCCATGTGCAGGGGCAAGGCGGACTGAGCGGCGTTTAGGATGAACAACTCACTCCAGCTCAGCCTCAACAGCGCCACCTACAGGGGAAAAGACAAACAAGTTACGCAGAGCATTTACACCTAAGTAGAGGTTGAAAGAAGAGTAAATAAGATAAAATTGTGTTGTTTTTTTTATCATGTCAATATCATCACAATAAGTTTATTTTGCTGAAAATTATCCCAAAAGGCCTGTAATATTACATTCTGCCTCCAGATGGAGTCATGAGCCACTCCAAAGCACAGTGTGCCTTTTGGCTCTGCAACAATCCTACAGTTTTACTACCATTTTAAAGGTAAACCACCTTTTTTATCTTTTATCTACCCTCCCAACAACAGCATAGCTATGTTTATTGCAAATATTTTATGAACAAATATAAAACATGACTTCAGGATCCATTGCCATAAAATGTAAGAAAAATAAAAGTAAAAATTGAGACTGTAACTTCAATCTGCATGTTTTTTGTTGGGATTACAAGGATTACTGTGACTGGATTGGGCAATGCGGGTAAAGTGTCTTGGCCAGGAAAACAACAACAGTATGTACAGGCCAGATTCGAACCTCCAACCCGCCACCATCGCCCTCTTCTTTTCTCTATGCTCTATATAGTCCCATGTTATTAATAAAAAGCATTGAATGTCAAAAGATAAGACCAGTGTTTTCCAGCTGGTAGGTTAGATTTAAGGGGATAGGGTTATTTCATGAATGGCCAGTGAACCAACATACTGCAAAACCAAACAATTTTCTTCTCACCTGCTCTGACACTGGGAGTTCAGGGAAGTAGGGTATGTTCCTGGCCCACTCGATGGTGCTGAACAGTAGTCGTGCGGCCAGTTCACAGATACTGTCTATCCCCATTACAGAGGCCCCACCGGACCCCTGCATCTGCGCCTGGCCGTAGGGGGTGCTAAACCGGCCGCTGGGGTACGGCTCGGCGCGGAGGAGCTGAGAGATGAACTCTGATACAGGCTGGCCATTAAAGTAGTCTGGTCCCACGTGTCCTGGGCCTGGACCCCCCACACCACCGCCTAGAGAGCCAGGACTGATGACAGCATGGGATGGAGGGATGCGGCCGCGCTGCACAGCTAAGAAGAGAAAAAAGAAATTATAAATTAGTAATCAAACGATGCTTTAGAATAGAAATTAGGTTAAAAAAAAAACTTTCCTCTTATATAAGTACAAGTACAATATTTACACATTTTTACACACATATCTTTGTGACAAAAAGGTGAGTAAACAAAAACAGTTAAACTATTAAAATTACATGTTTACTATTTTATAAAAATGTTTGATAAAATTAGTACTTGCTATACCACACATTTGTTTACTCCTCAGTTTTAATATGACCAATGACACAATGACGCTTCTTCTGATTGCTATATACTAATGAAAAAAAGCAGTTTGTAAAGGGAGAATTACATAACAGGCAATAAAATGTGACAAAAATGTTAAGATATAACATATGTCTCAGTCAAAAGTGCCATTTGTAAAAGACTTACATTCACTTAATCTGCTGTGAGTTTGAGTTAAGTTCATTTCAATAACAAGAGAAAAGTCAGCTCCTGAAGAATAGGTAACTTGCAGATTTTATTTTGAAAGTACAAATACTAATACAATACATTAAACAAGTGTTTTTCCTAAAAATCTCATTGCTGGACCAATGAAAATCAGTCAATCCATTGCCAATATTTTCCATGTTTTCCTTTCATGAAATGTATTTTCTTTTGGTGTTGTTTCTCTGTGTAAGCAGACTTTCTACCACCACTTCTTTTTAAAAGTTGACAAGTCATACAGACCAAGAACTAAAAGGAATTCTCCTTGAATAGGAGCAGACCTGTATGTATGCAACATTATGTAATTGCCAATGCTTGCTATTACAAACTGAACAATATGATTTATCAACATAAAGCCTAGATAATGAAACTTGAAAAACATATAGTTTATCGTAACAAAGTCCTCCAAGTACCTGTAACCTTAAGAGCCTTTCAGAGTGTCGTCTATAGCTTAACCCTTCATTTAAAGTGAGTGTGGGCTGAAGGTGAGCCGCACATTTCCAGGTAATGTGGAAACAGTGCGGCCTGTGTCACCAGCAGCACACTCAGCAGTTCATGAATAACCATAGCCCAATATAACTCTTGGCAAACTGTCACCTCTCTGCACATTATGTATGGCAGGAGGTATCCTCTGACAGCCTCTGAAACGCAAGCACCGAGACCACGCTACAATTACACAGCACAGACTAACAGAGCACTTCAGATGTATGCACGACGGAGAAGTTTAGAGAAATGAAAGGGGGAAATGAAAGCTCTTCTCTTATTTGTACATAATTGGAAGTATAATGCTTTTTTTTTTACTAGAAGCCTGTTGTGATCATATGTGAAGACCTTAATATTAATCTAAACTTTATTTTCAAGTAGGGTTGCAACTCATTTTTTTGATAATCAATTAATCTGTTCATTATTTTTACGATTAATGGATTAATAATGGGATAGTGAGATAGTGAAAGTGGTTAAAAACTTGTGGTGCTTGGATAGAGCATACTGTATACACATAAAGATATTTTTAATCCAAAACACAAAACGGACATTGTTTTTTTTTTTTTTGTTTCTGTCTCTACTGCTCTGTCTTGATAAATAAACCGTTTTCTCTCAGCACAACAGTATGTTTTAGTGTATAAATTCAATTAGCAATTAATTGATTAGTAAATAAGTTGATCCAGTATGAACCTGTCTAAACCCAGTCTGAACAAGTCTAAAGTAAACCCAGTCTGTACCAGTCTGAACCAGGTCTATACCAGTCTAAGCTCAGTCTAAACCCAAACTTGTATTTGAAAGCTGCTGTGGCCAAATGGAAAGTAATTGCAAGACAAATTGTAAATCTTAATTGCAAGCAATGGCTATTTAACTGTGCTCTTTCAAGAAAAACAAACCTAATTTACCTGGGTGCAGGACATGCACTAAATAACACTGTTATATGGTGGATGCTAGAGTTGTGACGTTTATGACCAGACCAAATCTTTTGGCCGGCTCTTTAAAACAAATGATGGAAGCCGAGTCACGCAGTTGTGAGCCGATCTTATTTATTTTTTGGCACAAGGTTAGGATTGACTTTTTCTGTATTGTGAAAAATGTCTATGCTTATTTTGCACGGAAGTTCATTTGTAGCATGCTCAGTTTTTCTTAGGCAACAGAGTATTTTTAGGTGTTGAATAAAGATTTACATAGATAACAATATTCACTATGAACTTCTATATACATTTTACCAGCCTACTGGCCTACTATTTACTTACATTACCTATCATGTGGTTCCTTGCTTTATGCTTCTTTTCTTGAGTTGTTTTAATCGTTTAATGGTGGATACAGAAAGCCTCTAATTTTAGATTCAAATCAAACATCTCAGTTCCTCTTCCCACAGTGCACTACTTGACCCAGGCTGTTTAAATGGCCTGTCTGCACTCATACACTGTCGCTTCATTGGTCCAAGGCAGTTCCCTCCGTTTGTGACCTCATCCCACAGGCTGAACTGCACTAAACTTGTTTTGGTTGACAGTATAAATATTTGACTGGAAATGAGTGGAAATGTCAGTTCCAGGCACTGAGCAGCGAGTAGGTTACGTTATCCATGGGTCATGCATTTATTAACAGTCCGTAATATTGTCACTGAATGTGATTTTATTTTGATTGCTAGATTAATTGTGTAAACAAAATAAAACTGAATGCAAATTACAAAATCACAATTACTGGAAGTGTAGAGGTCAGTGATATGGAAAAGGTCAGCTGAAGACTTACCAACAAAATCTGAAAAGAATTTGATGAGATGTATGCTAATCCTAGTGCTATTGTAAATATGATTCTTCATACTTAGGACAGTGTTTCTCAACCAGGGGTACGGGAACCCCTAGGAGTACGAGAGTACTTTGCTGGGGGTACTATTTCCAAGATGATAAGAAATGTAAATAAATGTATAACTGATGAAAAGTAGGTGAAACTGCTAAAGAATATTATTTGAATGTTATATATTTTTTAGGTTTAATAGCTTGTTTAAAAAGAGTTCATTTTCATTTTACATTTTTTTTCTTTTTTAAGTTTATTATATACATAAAATATACAGTAAATGATAAAAAAGGCAACATAACGTAATGTGACATTTATATTGTTATTTTTTATTTTAATTTTAGAGGCATTTAAATTAATTTTTTTTCTATCTCTCTGTGTGTCTCTGTGTTGTTGTTGTTGTTTTTGTTTGTTTGTTTTTTATATCTTTTGGAATTATTCACACGTATGAGTGTGTGCTGGTCATTTTAATATCCATATATGAGGGCTATAACATAAAGCCCGTACACAAGGAAAGGAGGGTAATCAACGTATTGTACGTAAGACAGGATGCTATAACGTAATAGTTAGTTTTTTTGTTGTTGTTGTTTTTTAAAGATGTTTTAACCTAAGCTTTGTAACCTTAAACACTAAAACACAGAACTTTTCTTTCCTGCCGCTCTGTCTTTGGCCTGAACATCGACCCTTACCTCAAATATCGCTCCACGAGGACAGCATCAGTAAGGAAAATCAGTTAGAGAGATAAACGTTTAATTACTTCTATTTTTACAGGCTATTAAAAAGTAACCAGGATTGAGCAAAGTTAACAGTGATTGGTTCAAACAGCTGTCATTTATATATTTGTAACGCCCTCGCTCCTAAATCTTCAGCTGTGATTGGCTGAAGTCGCTTCGCTGGACAACTTTCCGCACGGAAGAAAACTGATTGAGGTAACGTTAAATAGGCTATCAGCGCGCGTAATGCTTATAATACCAGCACAAATAGCGTTTTATATGTGTTTTGAACGTTAAATATAGTGATACCTTTTCAATACAAGTATTCCAAACAAAATTTCCAGCAAACAAAGTTAAAAAGTTGGTGTGACTAGCACTTGGTTTAGCTAAGGTTGTTAGCCACTAGAAGGCGGTGTTGTAAAGAATGGAAGATTCGGAGGCACATAATCACGTGTTTGAGATGATTTTCTAAAGATGAACTCGTTTTCAGGCCAGTTTTTCCGGTATTCAATGATAAAGTGCGGTCAGTAGATGTAAATGTCAGAGGTTATCTTGGCTATAAATAAAGGAGCACATCATGTTGATAGCAGGGCAATGACAAACAGGTTTCATGAAGAAATAACTCCAAACTACAAATGGTCACCTTACAACAACCAGTATTTCTTACCTTCTTTGCGCATCCCCACTCTGAAACACTTCTTCAGTCGACAGTATTGGCACTGGTTGCGGTGATGTTGGTCTATTTGGCATTCTCTGTTTGATCTGTACACAAAAAACAAAGGTGAGTCTTAAAAAACGTTATTGTATGGGACACATCAGTCTAGGGTAAGTTTTTATAGTGTATCACATAAAATAACACTTTAACGGCTTGGACAATTATTTTGACATGACAAAGTGTGGAAGACCATAATATAGGCATTTAAAGCTCTATGTATTCCCATATATTCCAGGACATTTATGAAGTAAATCAATTTCCACAAACACATTTTTGACCTATCCCTCCCGCTTTGTTCATAGTCACCAATTTGTTACAGCCAGGCTTCCGCAGCCCTTTACAGGTTGAGAAAAGCAGTGGTTTGAGTTGTACCTTTGTAATGTAATATAACCAACACATACTGTATTATCATATTGTCTATTAATTTTTCTATATGATTTATTGTCAATTTTTGTTTTCTCTCTGTAGGTGTGACCCCTGTGTCGAGTGAACTCTGAGCTGCTGTAGCTTGAAAAACTACCGAGGCTGTGACCTTTGTAAATCATCAGGCACACACACCCTTTTACTGCGGGGCGATGGCTGTTTCGAAACCTTCACCTTTTAGCCCCCAAGGTGACAAACGGCCAAAAGACAACTTCCATTCACTATTTGCTTTTCGACTTTGGAAGAAAATAGTCTTGTGTATGCAGCAGGCAGCAGTAGTGGGTTGAATTGAGTTGCTACATTGTGTTCGTGTGGTTAAGAATAATAGCAATGTTGACCTTCTGAAGCAATCACATGACTGACCTTCACAGCTTTCTTTTTTTTTTCCCAGAGCTGTTTGCGAGATATACTCAAGGTTGTAACATTTCATTTTGCACAGTGAGGAATGGACTAATCTTCTGTGCCCTTAGTGAATGCAAATATCTGCCCATACAACATACCTATAAATGTCACAAGATAAACATAACTTTCACCGTTGGCAGTGAAACTGATTAAAAATAATCTATAGCTGCTATACATACTATACATATACTAATCTTAGGCATGCCAATAATTTAACAGAAGCTAAACTTATTTACATTTGCTTATTTATTTACTTACACATGTGGGTTGGGTTTGTAGTTATTCAGTTATGTTTATATCGAATACATAACTTATGCTAAAATATAAAGTTTGATTTAATAATTTTCTCACTTTATTGACCCCCTGTGGCTGGAGTTAGTATCTTGAACCCTATATTCTTCACAAAAAAGCAGATATATTAATAACCTTACTGGTTCAGTATGTTGATAACAGACAAAATTGTTGCAATGATACAAAATCCTTTGAAAAATCCTGGAGCCACAACCAAAACTAATCATGTATTTCTTGGCCTGTGATTGACTTTTCTGAAAAAAATCATCAAAATCCATTCATCACTTTTTTGAGATATCTTGCTAATTGACAAACTATAGCAAAAACATAACTCTTTGGCAGAAGTTATAATGATGTGTGTATCGATTTAAAAATAAATTGTCAGTAATTGTTAGTAGCCTTTGTTACCAATAGTAAGCAGTTTATATTTAATGAAACAAGCTGTAAAATAATTATATGTAGGCCAAGGTGTGGGCCACAACTAGTTCTGCAGATAATTATTTTGCTTTGGGTACTACAGCTTCCAAAATGTGCCAAACCCAAACTTAACCCTGGTCATTTTATTTTGACTGGCTTTCTCACAAAAATGTTTTTCTTAATAATGTCACTACTGCCTATGGCACAAGTATTTTAAAATCTGTTTCCCCATATCATGTTATTAAAACAACATTTGGGTTTAAATTAAGGTGAGCATAGAAACTACATTTTTAACTTTCCTATGACCCACTTTTGGGTTGTGACGCACCACCAGGTAATCAATTATAGGTTACTGTGAAGTTTTTCTCTGAACTGCAGGAGTTAAGTTCACTGAAGTCTTAAAATGTAAAGCAAATAATTAACTTACAAGCGGACATTAACTTGTTCGTAGCAGGCCTGTGACTTTCAGTGTTTCTCTCTGGGGTATTTGAGGACATTGAAACAATGGTCCATCTTTTATACTAAATGTATGACTTAAACAACTGTTATGCCTCTTTATCTAGGTAGTTATTTATTTTAGACAAAATGCAATCTGAAATGCTTATTCTACAAAGAGTACTGTAATGTGGGACATGTAAGTGTGTCTATGAAATTCTAGAGGCAACTAATTCATTAGGAGTAGTCAATTGTCAGCACACCCCCGTTTGGAGAAGTAGACAGGAGCAATGACCACATAGAAGGTGGTTTATGTGCATTCTGACATGTGATGCTACTTAGCTTCTCTTCAGGTAGTTCATTGTGGCCACCTGAACCAGAATCAGTTTCATCTTTCAATAGCATATTTTGCAGAAAAAGACCCATTGTGTGCCACATATTTAAATGTTAAATGTTTTTGGCACTTACTGAATTATTATTTTGGCAATATAAACAGTACTTCTTAAGTACAAAATTTCCAATATACAGTGTTGCCTTAAGAAGTCCACATGTTTTACTCATTAAAATGTTAGCCAATGCACTAAATGCATATATTTAACTGTAATATTCTGTCTCCTGTCTCTTACCTGCAGGAGTAGCTGAGGTTCCTCCGTATACTGCGCTTGAAGAAGCTCTTGCAGCCTTCACACGTGAAAACACCGTAATGTTTCCCACTGGACTTGTCCCCGCACACCACACAGTCCACTATGCAAGCCTTGTCTTCGTCTGCTACGTCCACATCACTGCTTCCTGCCTGGGGCGACCCATCCTCATCCTCCCTCCTGAGGTAAGCCTTCTCCCCCAGTCCGTTAGTGTCCCCGTTCGGGTTGCCCCATCCCCCGCTCACCATGGCCATATTCACGGACACACACTATCTTATATCCTATAAGTGCCTCATACAATTACCAGCTGAAGTATCACAACTTTTTAAAGGTTAGATGCATACAGTCACCCAAGTTAATGCAAAACAGTGTGTTTTCCAAGAAGTTCTCTGTCCACTTGTAGGAATAGTCACTTGAACTACTCAAAATGTAGGCAGCACAGAATCTACTAAACACAAAAATAATGGTTTACCAAGCAGTTTTTTTTTGTCCATAAAATTGGCTTGTAGTCCAACTATAGTGACCTTTCCCTCTTGCCGTCTGGTTGCAGTGACCCTGAGGTCCTTTCCAATGTTTTTGTATAATCCGTCTGTGCTCCCGAGCCTATTCACGCTTGTGTTTTGTACGCCCTGACCTCTGATTGTTGGCTATCAAGGTCTGAGAAAACTTAGCATTGAGCAGTTCAGAGTTCACAGAGAAAAAAGGTTGCAGCCTCCTTTTCACAGGAAACAATAAATTACACTTTACTCCCTTCACTTTCTCGCCCCCTCTTTTACAAGAAGTAGACCTCACCTTTCCCTGTGCATTGTCACCAAACTGTCTTCAAAATCCTTTCAACAACTTTCTCCCACAAAAAATCCACATGAAAGATAAAACAGTACAGCTCCCCCTTTCCTTCAGGCTTGGTTAAAAAGCCCTGCCCTCTTCCCTGCGACTTTAAACTAGTCCAACCAGTTTCTCACTTTAGTGTTATCTACACATCTAAAGCACTTCTAGTCCGGACTGACTTCTGACTTGTTCAGGCTGAAAAGGCAAAAAAGAGGTGAGAGTGATGCGGACAGGCAAGAAATTCTCCTAAAATTGTCCGTTCAAATGATTCGGAAACTCAATTTTCCGTCTAACTAAACTTTGAATGCAGTCTTGTTTTGGTTGCATTGACCTTAAAATACCCAAAAGGAGAACTACAAAAGACAATACGCTCTTTTGAGTAACTGTGGTTTCTCAAAGTTCTTCAAAGTCCGTCTCCGCTTGTGAAAATAAAGCCGTCTTGTTGTTCCAGCCAGCTGCCAGTGGCTCAAATGTCACCAGGAACAAAAACAAATAGATCCAAAACAAAAGTTGTGAAATCTCCGGCCAAAGTGCTTCAGCAACGTTGTCCCAATCTGTCCGTCTCCTATCGTTTTGTCAGTGTGTGTCCGTCCAGCGTTACCAACCACTGACCAGCACTCCTCTGCATTCCCTTTGAGCGAGTCAGAGTCTACAATTGCACTACCTTTTTTCCGCCTTCGGAATAAATTAGTCAAAACAAAAGCTGTGAAAACACAACACAAGAGCTCGTTGAGTTGACCTAGCCTCTTCTCCGGCCACTCTGGGTATGCCCGTGTCTATCTAGTGCTCCCTCCTTTAGGGAGAGTGAGCGTGTGTCGAAGTGCGAAGGGATTTGACACTGCTATTCAAGCCCTGCCGTTGCCATGGCACCGTATGCCTTATAAGGGCAGCAGTCAAAGAGCAGAGAGCGGGCTGCAGCCGAACACACACAGCACACAGAGCACAAATTCCTGCCGCATGTTTCCCCCATGACCCCAGGCCAGAGGAGAGTTAACCCCAGCGCTGCCACAAGACAAAGAGGGGCAAAAGGGATCACATCGGAGGACACAGTCTCTGGACAGCCTAACTTAATTGATTATTGTCACTCAGTTTTGACTCCAGGATCAAGAAAACAGTTAAACCTTGATTTAAATGACACGGGTCAAAAAATGTAAAGTCTCCTCTTATTAAACCAATGGTAAAGGATTTAGTCCAAAGCCTCTGGTGTGCATAATCATCACAAAGGTTTCTAAAACTTCAAAACTGAAATCATTGTAAGTGTGCCTTACGTACAAGGTAATAGTAAAAAAAAACAAAAAAACACTTGCAGTGTATGCACGTGAAGTGTTTTCCTCATGGCCCGTGGTCAGAAGGAGGCTTAACCCTAGCAAAGGGGGCAAAAGGGCTCCAATGGTAGGACTCAGTATCAGGATGTCCCACCTTTGCAGTCCATGTTTTGCTACTTATTTTTGACTTTGATAAATACATTTTGATTTCAGTGATAAGAAGTTCATTCAGATCAATGTTAAAATGAGGACAATAATGTTTTAAATCTTAAGTGTGTAAAAAGTGTTTCCCCTGTGACCCTAGGCCTGTATGGAGGACAGGGAGGGGCACTACGGTTCTTTCTTGGGACGTCCCACTCTCATGTTCCCCTCTCACTCTAATCCCGAACACTTCCTCTGACTTTGTTGACCCAATAATAACTGGGAGGGCCTGTTGTTGTTGAGCGACTTGTCAAAAGGTTATTTGATCCTCCAGCAGCTCCTTTCACACCTGCCCCACACACTCACAGGTCGCTGAAAAGGACACCAACTGCTGCCACACTCACGGCTATGTTGGTGGTGTCAAGAAGTGATTAGGCAACAACAGGAACTTTAACACTGCAATCAATGCATTGTATGGAACTTAGATTCATGTTTTTTTTTCTATATTTTATGTCCTTTATATTATTTTCCTTGTTTTTACAACCCTAGAATAGCTCAAGAATGTACTATACTTGAAGTAGTAGTTGTAATTAATATATTATATGCCCTTGTGGCTGGAGTTAGTATCTGGATTTCTAGATTAAGACAGTGTTTCCAATCCACCCCAAAAATGTTTTTTTTTTTTTTTCTCTGCCCATTACTGACCTTGGAAATGTTGTAAAAATTTGACCATTACAAACTGTGGCAGCCTTCGATTTCCTTCTTTATGACTGTTTTATGTTATGTGTTTTTACTGTCAATAGGATTTTGATTTAACACTTTTTACCTGAGGAGATGTAGCAGTATACCCTTGTTTAATTTTGATCATGTTTGCTTGACAAGAAACAAGACATCCTTATATCTTATCAGAACATCACTGACATCACATGAACTTCACACAAACTCCACACTATGACATATACTGAGATTTAAAGGCCACATGTAAGATTGCAGCTGTATTATTAGTTTTTAGAATGTATTTTTAACATTTTTAAAAAGGAATTTAAAACACATTATTGTATTCTGGTACTTCTGCCCAGCTCACTAACACGACATTTACACAAAGCAGCATTCGGTCAAGAGCATTTTCATGCTCAACACTTTTTACCTAATGAGATGCAGTCTATAAAGGGAACATACATATAAACATATAGACTATTATTAAAAAATACAATATTGACAAGACACAAGACATCGTTATATACAGTGACCTGGTTCTGCAGATATAGTCACTACATAAGTGAGGGCAGGTTACTGTATCACAAGAGCATGTATCTTATCAGAATTTCACTGATATCACATGAACTCCAGAGAAATCATGAGATTTAAAGGCCACATCTAAGATTGCAGCTGTATTCTAGTCTTTTAGAATAGATTTTTAACAGTCTTTAAAAGGAATTTAAAACACATAAATGTATTCTGCTACTGCTGCACAGGTCACTAACATGACATTTACACAATGCAGCATTTAGTGAATCAATAGCTTCTGGGAACAAGCTCTTTTGGCCCTTCTTTAGACCAACCTGTTGTAAACAGTCTTTTTGTGTGAAAAGTCAAACCAAAGCCAAGTCAACCTTGATAGTGAAGTCATCGAGATAATTTCCCAGAAAACGCTTCAAGGAAACATTGTTTCAGTGACATACACAGCCCTCCTAGGGATAGGCAAAAAGTGATGAGCTAAAGTTACTACTTTCTCTTAGATTTACATTTAATCATACAGTTAGGGCAAGTATTTGGACACTGACTCAAGTTTTGTTATTTTAGCTTTTTTACTAAAACTATTCAAAATACAGTTATATTATAATTCATATGTGCTTAAAGTACAGACTCTCAGCTGTAATTTGAGAGTATTCACGTCCAAATTGGATGAAGGGTTTAGGAGTTACAGCTCTTTTATGTGTAGCTGCTTCTTTTTCAGGGGCTCCAAAGTAATTGGGCAGTTGCTTCAAAATCTATTTCTTGAGCTGCATGTGCTGTTTCCCTCATTAATCCATCATAAACTGAGCAGGTAAAAGGTCTGGACTTGATTCCAGGTGTTACATTTGCATTTGAAAGTTTCTGTGAAATCACAACATACAGTATCTCAACGGAAGTGAACTAGACCATCCTTTGGCTGGATCAAAAGAATGGTGAAAAACCCCTTCACAAGATCTACCTTAGAGTAGAACATGCTCCAGGAAGTAGGTCTATCAGTGTCTAGGTCCACTATAACGAGAAGACTTCATGAGAGAAAATACAAAGGGTTCACCACAAGGTACAAACCATTCATCAGCCTCAACAACAGAAATGCAACATTAGACATGGCCCAAAAACACCTTAAGAAGCCAGCCCAGGTCTGGAGCAGCATTCTCTGGACAGATGAGACTCAGACCAACCTGTACCAGAATGATGGGCAGAGAAAAGTCTGGAGAAGGCATGGAATGACTCAAAGCACAGCCCATCTTCTGTAAAACATGGTGGAGCAGTGTGATGCATGAGCGTCCATAACTTCCAATGGCACTGGGTCACTGCTGTGTACTGATGATGTGACAGAAGACAGAAGCAGCCAGATGAATTCTGAAGTGTATAGGGATATAATTTCTGCTCAAATTCAGAGAAATGCCACAAAGTTCATGGACATTGCTTCACAGTACAGATGGACAGTGACCAGAAACATACTGCATAAGCAACCCAGGAGTTTTTTAAGGCAATTGAGTGAAATATTCTGCAATGGCAGGGGTCAGTCAACAGATCTCAGCCCAATCGAGCATGAATTTCACATGTTTAAGGCAACACTTAAGGCAGAAACACCCACAAATGATCAACTGAATACAGCTGCAGTAAAGGCCCCAGCAAAACATCATAAAATAGGAAATTCAGTGTTTGGTGATGTCCATGGGCTCCAGACATCAGTCAGTCATTGCCTGCAAAGGATTTTCCCCAAAGTATAAAAAATGAACAGTTTATTCATGGTAATGTTCATCTGTCAGATTACTTACGACGGCTACGTGGCTTTGCCCTTACCAATAAAGTATATTAAATAAATACGTTTGAGCCCACACATTAAAGAGCTGTAACTCCTAAACCCTTCGTCTGATTTGGACATGAATACTCTCAAATTACAGCTGAGAGTCTGTACTTTAAGCTCATATGAATATGAATTATATAAGTCTATCTTGATTATGTTTCGGTTAAGAGCTGAAATGACAAAACTTGTGTCAGTGTACAAATACTTATGGATCTAACTGTACATACTTCTATTTAAGGACATTTTGGTAGTATAGCAGTATGGCAATAGTAGTTGTCATGTTCGTAGTAGGGTTATTAGTAGTAGTATTTTTGCAATAGATCAAGACATTTTTCTTGTCTGTTACTATCTTGTTAATAGTATAAGGAACCATACTAATAAACCTTGCCATCTTTTATTCTTTGTAATATTGGCATCATGAATCATTACTTCTCCATCCTTAGTTGAATCTTTTACAAAAGTAAGCGCTGTAACCTTAGCCTGGGCTGTGTGGGCTGCAGTTCTGCCTCCTTGCCAATACCATTGTCACATCAAGAACTCCACAAGAAAAGGGAGGACAAAATAAACAAGCTTAGCCTGCAACCAAGGTTTCCAATAACAACCCCACAGAAGAGGTATTCAGACATGCGGCTTAAAAGGACCTCCCTGAACCCCAAACTATTTGCTCATCACATGGTTTCAGCCGGTTTCGCCACAGTGACAAATCATTCCAAGTCTATAAGACCATGTACTTAACATTGATAAGAGTCGGCCATCTTAAATCCACACTTGTCATGTAATATTTGTCAGCGATACCGAAGTAAATGTGGGTAACTTTAACCCACATCCGTCACAGCGAGGCTCTTTGTGCATGGATAGGCCTTTTGTTTGGTTAAGAGGTTATCAGGGGCCAGGATAAGCTGCTCCAAGTTGAATTACTGTTTTCTTTTGTGAGCTTACAGAGGTCGCACCATGTGGGACAGCTTTAATTACAATCACAGAAATTTGGAAAGGTTGTTGACAATTGTTAAATAACTACAAAGACTATAATAAAAGATGTTTTCTGGCAGCTCAAAACATTTAAGTTCTAAGTTAGTAATTAAACTGGAAGCACTGAGAGACCACAAATCTCCACCAAGGCATCATCAGAAAAAGTCATTTGTTCCTTAATTTCCTTGCGACTGAAAAAGTATCAAGGTAGGAGCAGTGGTCACTAGCTACACTAACATTTTGTGTTATGTTGCTAACAGGCCCTCTCACAATGACATAGAATCCTTTAAAACATTTCGGCAGTCAGACAGTGATCTGAATCAACAGAAAATTTTATTATAATCTAACTTTTTGAGTTACCTTGCTAACACACCAATAAATCAAAGTTAGCAAAAGCATAACTTCTTGGTGGTATTTAAACTGAGAGGTCCCTTCCATGAGTGACGTGTTTAGATAAGTTGCGCCCACAGCCTGGTGCTGAGATCAACATTCTGTCCCATTAATTTCTATGATTTCAAATTTTGTTTTTAGAAGTTTTTGGACAGCAGGAACGAATAGTTGTTGTTTATATATTTATTAAAATGTACTGTTACCTTATTAAAGTAGGATTT
Source organism: Bostrychus sinensis (assembly GCA_020698575.1). Taxonomy (NCBI): domain Eukaryota; kingdom Metazoa; phylum Chordata; class Actinopteri; order Gobiiformes; family Eleotridae; genus Bostrychus; species Bostrychus sinensis. The sequence goes on along the minus strand of CM036246.1, from coordinate 9,025,724 downwards.
GTTGAAATTAATCTGGGCATACAATGTCAAACTGTTGGGGTCTACCATATTTCTGTTACTACTTGTCCTGTGTAACGTTGAAATAAAAAAATGTAAATAAGGTATTATTTTGCTAATTATTCTAATTATAGATGCTAATTGGTACATTAAATAAATTGACTAAACAGTAACACACTTGTTTATGTTATCAAAGTAGGCTCTGGATATTACTTACATGGTTGAGTGGTTATTATTTGTCATCATATTAATTATTAAAAATATATTGTCTTTTTAACTTCCGGAATCAATCTCTGGAATGCAAATGTTTTCCCTCACCAGCCATTTCCACCCAGGACAAATCTTTTTGAGAAGAACAGTCAGTTGCTCAACATGATGACTTAAATGCAAAACTTACTAATCTATTATATCTTGAGATTGTTTAATATGCGCTTATTGGCTCCGCCCCATGGAAATCAAGCTTAAATGGACAGTGATCAGACTACTGTAATTGTTTGTTTGGAGTATATTTGATATGTTAACTTATTGAAGAGGCTATATTACGCAAAATTGACTTTTCTGAGCTTTCTACCATGTTATAATGTTTCCTCATCAAAATCACACCTGAAATTGTGTGGGTTTTTTTTATTCGCACGTTTATGTAATCCTCTGTTCTCTGGCACAGATGTTCTGAGCCCTCAAAATGCTTGGTTCCACAAGCACCCTTCTCTCCCTCAAACCCTGCCCACTCCAGGAAGCACTGACCAATCAAGAAGCCCTCTATATCCAGTCTGCTCTCATTCATTTATGCAAAGTGTACAACAGTGTACAGCTCTGTTTCCACTGATTCCTCACAGCTGTTTTTCATTTTGTAGTAAACTGGAATCATACAAAAAGTTTCAAGACCGCAAAAGGCTGCATTCTGCTGCACTCTGCTACCCTCTGGTCTCTTCACCTGTTTCCAGTAGATTACTTATTAAAATGTTCTCTTTTAGTCCGATAATGTTTTTAAAGTTTGTAAAATGTGAAATGCTATTCTAGATGTGACCAAGATTGGTTTAAAAAAAACAGAATAAAAGCATAATATAGCTCCTTTAATGTAGGATTTGTGATGTTCCATAGATCAAACTTGAGCATACATTGGCTTAACTATTGTGATCCGCCACATTTCTGTAAGATATATTTGTAACAATAAATGCACTGTTACATTTTCTACACCAGTGTTTCCCAATTTTTGAAATGATAGAAATTCCTTGCAACCCAAATATGACCCAAGCTAGTGTTTGAGAACCACTGGTCTACACCTTTAGCTGTGCCTTTTATTATTATTTCTTGCAAATCACTATATAGTGTTTCTGCATCTTCAGTATTTTAGCCAAAGATGCATCAATTCTAATTAGGATGCAGATGTCATGCTTTGAGAAAATGCTTTGTTTTCTGTTTCCAAGTGTCTTGGAGCAGCTTGGCCCCATAACCTCTCATCATGTTTTCACCATCTGTATTTATAAGTGAAATTATATGCACATGTATTGATCTATGTATCGGTTTGATGATTGCTGGCCATAGCTCATTGGTCAGCTCATTTTGCTCTATGGCGCAGTCTTTTCATGCTGTTGTTGTGTTGGGATGAGGAGCTACTGACCTCTTTTTGTGGAGGTCAGACCTTTGGCTTCACATGTTTATGTCACTTGACTTCTGTGACATCAGGACAGGAGGACGTTTGTCAAGCCTTTTTCTGCATTTTTGGAACTAAAGGAAAATGCAACACTACAATTAGGTCTGGGCAATATAAGACAAATGGTTGATCTATAATTTGGAAAGGCAATACTGAAATGATCCTGGTAACACTCAAAGAAACTGGAATTTTACATTATTGTTTATTAATAGGGTTTGTAGATTCAATTAGCTTATATCTAACAAAAAGTATTGTTGTCTGCCATGATTCTTTCATCATAATATTAAAAAAAAAACATTTAGTATGTAGCCTTTAGCTTAGGTAGTGCTAATACCTCCAATAAAGAAAATAGCTAGTCATTGAAATTTTTGCTTGTTCTCTGCACTGGCACTGACATTACATACATGTAATTGGTTACCAATTCTCAAAACTTTATTGATTATTCATAATTTGTAATATTTGGTGGTTAGTGCTAATTTGTCTATTAACATGTATTTAGGTCTGCTTAACCGTTTACCCTTTCAGTGTTTGAGCATGCACAAATGGTTGTGAGCATACACATAACATATTTTGACACAAATTGGTTGCTGACCTCTAAAATTGGGGTGTCATACCCCTCAATCATTATGGAGCTCGACAGTGATCATCCTCTTCTGGTTCCAAAAGTAAATTTCCCATTCATTTTTCCTATAAATCAGCATATTAAGCGTTTAATGGCTCGAAGGAGGCTAATCAGCTATGGGCTAACTCATGACCATAACATGATTATTTCCCATCATAAAGATATAATTCGGCTAAATACATTTGTAACTTTTCTTTTTATAAGGTTTTAGATAAGTATTTATAGTCAATTGAAATCCAGCCTTATATAGTCGTCAATTAGGGAATAATTGAAGAAACTAACCTACTATCTTTTGCTTGTTGTTAATCTCGTGAGTCTATATGTGTAAAAAGGGTTAGCCAAACTCGCAATTGGCCTCAGTAAAACACCATAATTACTCTTTTGATAACAATTTTCTGAAGATTATGACAAGACAGAAACAAACATGTGTACGTGAAAAAACATGTCAGTCACATTGTTTTCTACGCTACTAGTGCACTATTACATGTTGACACCATACCAAAATGGCATAATCATTATACAGTAATTAGCGTGGGATGGTTGAACATAGCCTTAGCTTAAAGGAAAGTTGTTTTGTTTTGGGGGCAGATGGTCATGAACCAGCAGTAATTGATGCATATTTAACTCTTCTTTTCCACAACAAGTAAAAATGTCCAAAGGTTATCATTACAATACAGTATCAGCCCACAACACTTGTAAGCAGCGTGTTATTTGCAGGAGCTGAGCAGAGCTTGTGCATAAGCCTCTGTGCAGTCTTTATGAGTTAATGGGAGTGAGTGCTCTTTGAACTGTGGGTCAGGAATGCGGCTGCTCTCAGTGTGAAGAGGAGTGTACAACGCTGAGCAGCAGAAAGCTTCACTAAACTCACCTGAACTCACTGTTTACACACAAACCAGCACAGCACACACCTCTGACCTCAACATTTACCCTTTTCATTGTGTTGTGTTGTTGAGTCCCACTGACCACTCTGCCTTCATACTGCTCGATGCTTACTCTAAACAAGCATGGCTAAAATTTACCTGGAATTAGAATATTTCTGTATTGATTTGTGTTAGATGTGGAGGTGACAGCAGGCGACTTGAATAATAGGCATTTAAGGAATTTTAGCCAGATACACATTAATACAGGTCTAACCAGTCATATCACTGGTTCATATTACCCCTAAGCAAATAAATGTCTAATCTTGTAGACATAGTCACATTATTTATCTTTATTATATTTCTTGCAGGAATTGGTGTTAGACATTGCTATTCGAATGGTCATTTGCATTTCCTGAACACCTACATGTACACCACAAAAACTGTGAAAACAGGTCTGTTGATTTCATATTTATAATGTTTTTAAATCCACATCATTTCAAACCATACAAAAAGTTGAATCCTAATGCAAGGTTATGTGTGTGTTCAGCAAAATTAATATATTGCTCAGTGCTTAGTTTGTCACCTCTGGGTTGTTGTAAGAACAAGAAGTATTTTGACACTTTATTTAAGATTGAAAAATACAAGGAGTGTTATTTGGAAACAGTTTTAAAGCGGTTTAAAATATGTACTAAATAGTTTATGTGTATGCTGCAAATCTTTGGACACTGCGTTGTTAATACACCAATAAACATACATACTTTTTTTTTAATTTTGAGCATATTCAACATGTTTGATAGATTTGTTACTTCCTTTTTCAAGCTAATTCTTCCACAAGATTACAGTAGGAATTACTTTGTGTTAATGGAAAAACTGAATGTGTTAAAGTGCAGAATGGGAAAAAGGCACCAGGCATGTTTTTCAAAAGCTTCTGTTATAATGGTTAATCTAAAAGGCTTTTTTTTTTAAATAGTTACTGCATCTCTTATTATGTAGAACTTATTACAGTGTGTTGGTGTTAGCGGATGTGTGTTAACTGCATAAGTAAAGAGCAGAGGAATCTAAAACAGGGGTTAAACGTTAACTTAGAGGAGGATCTTGCCTGCACACGCTGTAGCACATGACTCCCCGCTCCCTCCTCATTAACTGTGTGCCCTTTGGCCGACAGACTCTGCTCTCACACCACTCTCTATCCTCAGGCCTTTGACCTCCAGCGAGTGACGGAGCAATTTCAAATAAACAGGTCGCTGGAAGCTGCCAAAGAAAAACATCTGCTGCCGGGGTGAACCGCAGAGCAAAAAAAACTGTGCAATCAATATCTGGCCCTTCTCTCTCCTCCCAGGACCTGCCGGAGTTGGTGGGAAACTTCCCATTTGCAGTGGACTGTTGTCATTCAAATGAGCTTTCTATTGGTCGTTGACAACAAGGTATCAGGCCATTGTTTGAAGAGCGGTCAATGGACATGTTTACTGTAACAAGCTTTTTCCCGTGTGCCGGTTGTAAAGATAAGGTCCATTTAGTTAAACTGCGATGGAAAATACAATTGGCTCAGCCCTGATGGAAATAAATGAACTCTGATATGAGCAAAACTTTAAATGTTTTATAGCACACAGTCCAACAACGTGGAACGCATTGGCCCAAACTATGTATAATCTGCTCAACAAACTAACTGGCTAACTGGTTCGCCTCAGGCTCATAGCTGCTGGAATAGGCTTCAGTCACTTTCAAGTGCTATTCATAATTCGACCTACTTCTGGGTTGGTCATTGGACATCTGTGTGTCCCTGGGCTCCTGTAGGTGCTCACATTCTGTAGAATACAAGGGTGTGGGATGAGAAACAGAACAGGACACCCTCCTATTTGGTTTAATTAGCCCCCCCCCCCCCCCCCCCCCCCCCCCCCCCCCCCCCCCAGCAATAGCTTTAGACGATTGCGTGCAGACCAGTGATTGACAATAATTGCAACCAGTTGACAACCACTGCTGGAGACTGTACAGTTGTCTCAGAGTAAATTAATATTATAGACTTAACACAATATATAACTCTATATAATATGTATTATATAGAATTGTGTCTCATTTATGGTATTTTAGGTTTTAAGAAAGAAGAACAATTTGTTTCAAATGAGTCAGGCTTTATGCAGTGCTTTATTTATCTGATTGGTTGTGTGCTTTACAAATTACATTGGTCCAAATGCAGTTTATTCTCAATATTGCCACCTGCCTCCTGTTTTCGGATTGGTTGTATAGCTATCCATATGCATTCAGAAGTAGTTTAATCCATAGCCATTTGATCTAGAAATCCAAATCCAACTGGCAGAACAGAATGGTTCCTGGCTAGGATACAAAATGAGTGGAGACATATTTGCATATTTTTAGGCTCTATTGAAATGAGCCACAAAAACAGTAGTACATTCAAACACAGTAAGCAAAACTCTCCTTTATCAGCCTGTGTGCGTGGGGTGAAGCTGAGTGACTGCCCACACTGTTGACCCGAGTCAAGGAGAATATTTTGTGCTCATGTTTTTATTTCCTAATGCATGTGTGGGAGGCCGTGGAGCCATTTGTTGCAGCCAAAACCTCTCGACAACAGATTAAACAACACTGGGGATCTGAACTTAAAGTGAAAGTAGTTTTCTATTTTTTTTCTTTTATTTGAGGAAAATAGTTTAACAGAGAAAACCTAATAGTTTGTTTGGCAAGGAGGTTAAATTCTTTGTGGTGTTAGTTGGTTTGTTTGTTAAAATAAGTCAAAATATGTACTTTTTTAAAGGATTCTGTATCAACTACATCGAGAAAATGTAATTTTTGGCCAAGATCTCCATGTAAATGCAGGACTCTGATTGGGTGGGTAGTCATTAAAATTTTTCTTCGCGCTGTATAATACAATACATTGTTGGACTACTATAGCATGTATGCAGCTTACTCTGAGTAAGCTTGGAGAGGAATTCAACAAAACTAACATGCAGAGACAAATTGATCCACTTTTAAGTTTTTTTGGCTATATGATTTTATTCTACAGACAGACTGGAATACAGAAAAGTCAAACCTTGGCCTCTCCCATTTTTATAGTCTATGCTCTATCAAGTGAGGCACTAAGGTATCTGCATCTCCTTTTACTCAAATAAAAATAATAGCTGGAATCATAGCTATGTTGTTGTGATAGACAGATAAAGAATACCAAGTGTGCCTTTAAATTCAAAGTAAAACTTGTTTGTCCAATATCGAACAGATTACAAAAGATTACTACTGACAGCCTGTCTTGTTAATGGCAGCTACCTTTTCAAACAATTAATTCTTTTCTCTAAGACTAACATTTTCAGACACCATTAAAGTTAACACTCTTTGCAGCCACAACAGTTTGGTCACATTCATAACCACCTCTTGAACCTCACTTAAATCTCTGTCCAATCTGTTGCTCCCTGCTCTTTTGCATTGACAAGACCTGCCTATTGGCCACTGGCCACTTTGAGGTGCTTAGGATGACAGAAAATTAAGCTAATAAGCTTGGTAAAGTCGTCCGAAATGCTATAACTGGATTAGTCTTAGGCCACTCCCTCAGACATCTTTCCACTCTAAACACCTTACTGCAGTAATCTAGTGCTAGCGGCTCTCTGACCTCATTAGCTCATCTGCTCTGTGGGTTACTGACGGTCTGGACACTGACCCGCTCTGGGCTGAGCTCACTAAAAACATCCACAGAGTTAACACTATAAGACGGATGTTTGGCCCAGGTGCGTTTTAGCGCAGTAAAAGTGGACCTGAAAGAACATTCATGTTATGTGATGATAATAGGTATTTCTGAACATCATGCTATAAAATTTTGCTGCTGAATGTATTTAACTTGAATTAAGTTTAAAGATGGACTGTGTAAGATTTTCAGTTCAATAACATGATACACATCAGTCAACAATGTAGAGCAGACTATAATGCCTTAAGTCATAGGGTTTGGTTGTTTTTTAGTGTGGGTATCTACATAAAAAAAAATAAAATCAATCTCAGTATAGTTGCTGGGTTAGGCTTCAGCCACATGCCACATTCAGATTGTCCCTGCTTAGTGAGCATGAAGTGAGCTATTGCAAATTTACTATTAGATTGTGCCAAAAACTGCCGCTGAAAGGGACAATAGATTGTGGAGGTCTGCACTCTCTGAGTGCCTCTAGTTTTGCTGTCTTAGATGCTAAAGCAGTAGTCAGTGTTAAAGCTCAGACATGTGTCCGCCTTAATAAAGCCATTTAAATGTTTCTAAGAAGTGGCTTGACATATACTTAATTCATTGATGCTCTTTGACACTTAGCTTTTAGACCTATTTTTTGCAATACCATTTCTACCTGTTGCTGGTTAACATCCACAATTGTGTTAGATCCTGGATTGTGAGCCATCAGTGTGACAGCTGACACACTGTATTTTTTGTCTCATATTTTACAATGCATCTCTAATCAGTGTACTGCACTAAACAGTGAGAAGTTACAGAATTAGTTCAAGGAATACATAACAATTTTTTACATCACAACCTTAAACTTCATGCCATATATACTCTATATATAAATTGTGTTGTATTGCTCTTAAAGCAATTTGACGTATTTTGAAATCACTTTGGTTGTGGCATTGATATAGTGCTGGTCACCCTAAGAGAAATCTAGAAATGTATGAATCTCACCAAAGCACATTTTCTTTGCCCAAAAGGCTGAAAAACACATTTCCTTGACCTTTACACAACATTTGTACTGTCTCTGTTGTCTCCCAGCAAGATTCTTTGTAATGAAAAGAAACAGCCCGACAGTCAACACCTTCTAATGTGGTGTAGACAGCTAGTGTGTCTGGCTTAGTGACAAAAACAAATAGAATAAAATAGATTTTTCTTGTTTTTTTCTTGTGCTGTTTCTCTGTGTAACTAGATATGGAGCTCTGTTGATAAATGGTATAGAACAATCAATAGGAGCATCATAACAGATTGGATGACATATTTAGATAATGTTTTTCACAGATTATTACTATAACAATATGGTATTAGGTGATTATAAAGCTTGTCTTAAATAAATGCAGAAAAATCTGATGGGACAATCTGTCAGGAGCAGTGGGCAACCCCTGAGCAGCAGACAGGGACCATTCTCCAGTTTCTCGAGCCAGGATCTTAGTCAGGAGCTGGAGGATTAGCCTATTGTGCATTATTTAGGTTGATGGGGTAAACCGGCACACACAAAGGACCACCCCCCCTCTCCCCCAGACATAGGGAGAATCGAATCCAGGACCTTCTTGCTGTGAGGCAACCAAGCTAACCACTTTACCACTGTGCTACCAAACTGTATTTCCTAAATGTGAAAAAAAGTTTAAGACTAGTTATGTGGTAAATCTTGCTTTTATCTTTCCTTTTATTGTGCATTTACAGTTTATTCATTTTATGCATATTATCATTTCAACTTAGCTTTCTAAGTTTACTTTACAACCTTACATCTTCACTACTGACATTCTGCTCCACTCAGTTTCAAGATGGACATCTTTCATTTCTACAGCCTGTGAACACCTATGGTAGCCCTGCAGGGACATGCTGTTATTTTTGGGGCAGTAGCTCAGTTGGTAGAGTCACTCACACACAAACCCAAAAGTGTGTGGTTAGATCTCTGCTGGAATTGCATATTGTTGTGTACTTGGGCAAGACACTGAAGACTAATGCATTATCTATGATTAAACCTAAAAGGTCAAATGAGATGCAAGAGTGTGTGCTGTAAAAGAAAAAGAGGAATGCGCTTCTTTTTCAGCCATGCTCAGTTTGTCTACTTGAGGCAGATGTAAGCATAGTAACAAGTATGTATTATAATTGTATGACCCCTAATAAGGCTTTTTTTCACTGCTGTCAATGTCTAGTTTTTAATATCTTTTTGCTCAGATTTGGCAATTATAACATACCATATTTTCCGGACTATAAGTCACACTTTTTTTCATAGTCTGGCGACGTATACTAAGGTGCGACTTATATATTAAAACATTTCACATGTTTGTTAGAGGGCGCTCTAGGCTTGTGTACCAGAATCTCCTGCACCTGCACCACTGACAATTTAAAGTGAAAACATTACTGCTAACAACTTAGGCTATAAAGACAACTGAGAAAGACCGGAATAATTGAAAATGGAACTTATGCTGAGTCTGATGACAGCCACGCAGAGGAGGAAGCGGCGCTTCGTCTACCTCGAGTTGGTGGAGTTGTTCTGAAGCGATACCGAGGATGAAGAATTTAAAGGATTTAGCGATTAGGAGTGAGATCGTGAGTTTGGTGAACTTGTTATATTATGTTCTTTATATTATAGTTATGTGAATAACTGTTAATATATTATGTTAACATATGAGACACCTATTCAGTTTGTTGTTTATGCTTCATATAGCTGAATAACCATCAATGTGTTACGTTAGCATTCAGTCTGTTGTTCTCTATTCTATTATTACTGTAACTTGCCTTTCAAGATGAAATGTCTGTTCTTAGTGTTGGATTTTATAAAATAAAAAAATGAGACTTACCCCCAATGCACACCAAAGCAGCAACAGCAGCGCATAAGAGCAGCGTCACGTCAGACGCGAGTGAATTGCTTTCTGTTTTATTCAATCTGGCAATTCACACCGGGGACATCATACGCGCGTCTTACAACCGACTCGCCGCGACGCTATGCTCAAATAGACCCTTTCCATGTGACGTCAGACAACTTCCGTTTTGAGACGATGTGATGTATCTTCATTTCCGGTGCCGCGCTTCTCCCATAAGAAATTCACCCAGACTTTTTTCAAATTGCCATTTACAAGTTTACACAGTATACAGCAATTTTCAAATGAATATTTACCCACAAAACATTCAAAACTTGCTATGTAGCTAGATAGCATTAGCAACATGGCTAAGTGATAGAGCTGCGCTATAAAACAGTGTTAGATCATGTCATGATCTGAGTTTATCTGAATATTTGACAATCTGCTTATCAGGAAATACCACTGGATAGTACTACAGTATATTTTCATTTAGTAAAGCTCTGTGCTCGAACACTGACTCTGCTGTAGTGATCAGTCTATGACAAAATAATAGACTTTTCACATCTACTGCCAAAACTACAATGGTTTGCGTTTACTTTAATCTTTACTTTAATTCATCAGCAAATCTCTGTACATCATGTAGCCTTATATTTGGCAAATTTTGAAGACTCTGAGTAAATTCCATACTGGCGAGCAGCAGCACTGGAAATGAAGATACATCCCATCGTCTCAAAACGGAAGTTGTCTGACGTCATCGTGAAAAGGGCCTATTAGGTTGGAGTTCTATTTTTCCAGCGTCTCCGCGTCGACCGGCAGTGCTACAGCGGGAAAAACACAGGAAACAGGCACCAAGTGTCAAAATAAACTTCCGCTACACTTTCAAAATAAAGGTTTTCTAAATTTATGACTGACGTAAACATCGCGCATCGCACCAAGGACTTCAGTGAATGTTGCACCATGGACGACGAGAAGTTAATTCTTGAGGTGGAGAACTTTAACATACTAGCACAATAGTAGTACTGTTGTCTGATCGCCAAGCGAGCTCAATAAAAAAAAAGCGTAATTGGTCACGTACTATAGATAAAAGTACATTTTATTCAAACAAAAAGAGACTGGTATAAATCAGTTCGTAATATTTCTGCTTAACCATCTGAAGAAGCAAGAATATCCACCAATTATAGGAATGAAGTTGGTAAAACAGGGATCAGATCCACAGACGCGCCGGTCCAAATGCAGCTCTGACGCTTTCGGTGTGAATTGACGCTTTTGAAAAGACGCACGTAAAACGATCTGCTGCTGCAATGCATCTGTGACATTTTCGGTGTGAATTTGGGGTTATAGTCCAGTGCGACTTATATGTTCTTTTCTTCTTCATTAAGGATTTTTTGGCTAGTGCGACTTATACTCCGGAGCGACTTATAGTCCGGAAAATACGGTATATGACTTTATTGAGATACAACAGATAGGTAATGACCCAGCATGCAACAAGACTTCACCTTTATCTGTCGCTGCTTGTCAGGGGTCTTTTAGCTGTGATTATATGAGTGGGTGAAAGCACAAAGCCCTTGTGATAGTAGTCTTGCTCGAGGTCAGAACTCCTTCACACTTCTCCGTAGCTCTATCACCCCATCCCTTTGACCTCAGGCCTGTGCCAGAGTCATGTCAGGTCATTGGGCAGTGTGGAGGGATGAGTGCAGATATGTGGGGCTAGTGACAGGTGAGCAAATGGCAACAGGCCTGATCTCTTTATACAGCTTACACCGGACAGCGTATTAAAACGAGGAAGCGACGCACAGATTAAATGAGTTGACCTGAACCCTTTGGGTCACCCCCCCCCCCACCCCCCACCCCCCCCCGGTTCTCTTGTGCACTATGTGTCCTCCCCCCACACTGACTCACAGATCCCTGGACCATTGTCTAATAATGGTTTGGCTTCTTTCCCAGGCAATGAAAAACTCCCCTGGTCCTGCAAGCTTTGACACAACGAGGCTCAACGCACAACACAAGTAGAGTAATCTGTACTCAAGTAAAAATACTGTTAGTTTGAAATAAACATGACTCGAAAAGAAGTAAAAGTAGCTCAGTACATTAGAAACTACTGCAATTTATTAGGAGAATCTGCAATAAACAATGTGTTTGTCAAATGTTGTGATATAAATATAACGGCATGCAATACTTCTAAATGAACTCACTTATTCTCATGTGACTACACCATCAAAGTTATCTAGATACTATTGTAAGCATTGCTGCACTTTAACCATTTATTTGGTTCACAGGTGGTTGTGCACACCTCAGCTTCTTTAGGCCTGAGATAGGGTCATTGTGCACAAGGGCTGACACTTAAAAACATACACTGGCATACACCCATTCACTGGCACATTCATTCATTAAAGCCAAGTTAGATTTACTGATTTACCTATAAAAATGTATGACTTTTCAATACTGTTAAGAGAAATCAAATTTAGCCAACAGTTTATTTAAAAAACAAATATGAGCTGTTAGCTAATAAGTTTCCCATGACTTTATCACTTATTATGGCATCTCTAATAACCCCATTTCAAAGCATGTTTCACCACAGCCATAGTTTTATCAACAATGAGATTAGATTAGCTGCACCAAGGTCAGCCCGGTGTAGCTTTCTGTTTATTTATTCAGAAAAGCTCTGGGTGAGAGCCATGAGACTGACCCTGAGGTGGCCATTAACAAATATTACATTTTCCACTGGGTGCAGTTGAAGTTTGCAGCACTTTGCAAGCTTTGGTCAGTCACATGTTTGCATAGATTTAATCCAAAGGGGTGCTGGCAATTGCTGGCCTGGCTATTCACTATTTTCGGTATTGGCATCAGCCATAGAAAAACCCATATCAGTCAACCTCTAATCTCTGTTAGAGACAGCCAATTCAATGTTGACAAGAGGTGCAGACAAATTTCATAATAAAGCCTGACTTAAACTTTTTGTTTCACAGATGATTACTATCACAATATACTACCAGGTTAATACACAAATAAAAGACAAAAAGTAAAAACAAAAAAAAACTTTTTACAAATATCCTATGAATATCCTGCTTATAGTGTCAAGTTTGCACTGATGTGATGTGTGCTCCACAACTCCAAAATTGTGGAGTGGAGTTGTACTAGCCTTTCTTTGATTTTGAAAGAAAGGTTATTTTAGTTGTTTCATGTCTAGGGAGTTTCGAGAAATCCTCTATGAAGTCAGTCCTTAGTTGTGATGAATTTCAAGCTTCATATTTTGGGTCAAAAGTTACACTGAAGTTTTATATAAAAATAAAAGCTGGTTGTTCTTGTGGGGAGTGAGCACTTGGAAGCATGAGGAAACGTGTTTTGTGTAATGCAGATTTAAGGAGTCACCCTGAGGTTACCACAGTCTTGTAGTTTAAAAATCCTTTGATGAACTCTGAGGCTTAACACAGATCTAAGCAAAGATGGAATGATAATTGTATCATGTGCTCTAATGGCTTCCATTACAACAATAGCGGGGGTGACCCTGAGGTGCCGGGGGTGTGCAGTATGGGCCTCTCCTCGGTGACCTTTGCTCGGGAAAGGGCAAAGCGAGGCAGGAGTCACGGCAGTTCGTCTGGCGCTGTGAACACTCTCCATTCAGCTGCTAACACAACAGCCAGGCTTCCCTCTGACCCTGTGGGTGTGACACTCAACCTTTGCCTTAACCCCCTGACCGCAGTTCCAGCTGCAGATGACCGGCCTGGGCACAGGGTCAGGGGGGGCGGTGATTGAGAGATGAGTGAGGAGATGGCCAACGAAATGATGATGCAGCTCAACAGAGGTCACAGCGAAAGGCAAAAGTCTGAAATTGTTTATTTTATTTGAGGAAATATATGCTTCAATTCCGCACAACATATCAAAAATGTATAGCCAATGCAAATTTTAATTTGCTGCAGCTGCACTGTATCCTGATGTGTCAGACCAAGTTGAAAGTGTCTTTGGTGGGACACGTTTTGCACAAATGCAAGTTAAAACTATCATCTACGTAAATAAGGAGCAGTCCAGAAAAACTGCCTTCATCTTTAGACCAATTGTGTTTGTATTTTTCAAATTTTTGATTGCTTTGATTGATTGCTTGTAGTTTTAAATTTTGCCTCAATTTATGTCAAGTGAGCTTTGGATTAGTTGAAATTATAATTGTTTTTTCAAAGTGGAGAAGAGATTTTTTATACTATAAATTGAACCAATTTTCGGCCTATCAGGCTTCATTAGACAGGATAGTGGAGAAGTGACAAAAAATTATGGAGGAGAGCAGGGAGGGACATTCAGTAAATCAATGGAGTCCAGACTTGAACACACAACACCAAGGCGAGCTGTAGTCCCTCTGTGTATGTGCTACATGCTCTACCAACTCAGCTTGACTGTGGCTGATTTTATTGCATGTTGTAAAGATATAGGTAAATATTGCCAAAAATAAAAACTAGTTGTAATTCCTACTAAAAGTATCTTCTGATTGAAAATTAAGTCTGAATTGATTTTATGTACGTATTTATGTAAACACTTTTTTATATGCAGTTGTATTGCATTTTTATTTTTATTTTTTTTTCATCTGCTCTCATTTGGGCTCACCAAAGAGAATCACTCGCACAGTTATTTGGCAAGTTTTTACTCTGGATGCCCTTCCCGTCTCAACCAACCATACAGTATAATGTGACTGGAGAAGGCAAAGTAGGTCAAGTGTCTAGCTCAAGGACACAACAATAGGATGCTCTGGTGAGAGTAGGAATCAGACCACCAACTCTCCGCTCACCTGCTTAACCGCCTAAAGCGTTGTTGATTAACTTTAAATGTGTTTCCAATTTTAAAATGCACTAGAAATTACCTAAATGCATTACAGGGTAAGCAAAATTATTATTATTATTTTAGTTTTGTTTCCGCACCCATAAATATCCAAGGTACTAGCCTAAAACCACACAGGTACTTAATGGTACTTTAGCACAGTACATTATGACTTTACAGCCTCAGTCCTATTAGTTGTGAATGCTCAGTAATTTTCACAGTGGACAGACCAAGTGCCTGTAGGTGATTATTACATAATGTCCTGATAACAGGGGAAAGGTTAACTGATGACTTTTCTAGAGAATTCCCAGAAATCCTGAATAAATGAATGAAGAGGCTTTAGAACGTACAGTATGGAGATTAGACTGTAGATATTAATATAATACTAAAGTTTACAAATATTTGTATTATTAAAGACATTTAAGTCTTAAAACGCCAAAGTTTTTCAGTAAGAAATAAGCATTTAATCATGTAAGTTCTGCCAAGGCTATTTCTTGCTGACATTTGTTAGTTTGATGATGAAATACCATAGGATGTACTGGTCAAATTTTGATTGCATTTCAAAAGGCCAGTAATGGTCCAAGAAACTAAAGATTTGTTTTTGGTTTTGGTCTATTCAAGTTTGACAATAAATCCTTTTGCTGTGAACCACAGACCATGGTGCATCTTTTTAAAAATAATTTTAGCTTGAAACAACACTATGTAACCATCTCAATAACTAAAAGCGCAGACCTCTGCCAAGGCATCATAATGCATTGTTCTTTTAGGGACCATTGGAACCTGCTTCCTGCTGCACAACGATGTTCTGCCAACTGGGTTATACTGGTCACTAGTAACTGTACCAGTCTAACAGTTAATGGTATAGAATCCTTTAAAATATACAGTATGTGATGTGGTAGCATCAGTATTACAAGAGTTAAACTGTGGAGAATGTAACAGTTTGTCTTTAAAGGAGATATTAGTTTCTCTGTTTTATGCCATAAAACAACCAAAATAATTGTTATTAAAAGTTAAAGCTCCTATATAATGATTTTTTTCAGGCTTTTTGAAATAGTTTTGGACACATTTGCATTAGTATTTTGCATTTTATAGCTTGAACTTGAATTAATGTATCTTGTGGGGAGCTGTTACAGTTACTTTCAATTTTTGAGAACTCTTGGATTAGGATGTCTGTGCTGAACAGAGCATAAAATGGCTAATTAACATGGATATTAATGACATGACGCTAACACAGCGATACAGTGTCAAGTGTGAATGAAACATAACACAACTCTAGGTATGTTTTTGAGGCGGAAACATTATACAAGGATAAAAAAAAAAAAGTCTATTTAGCATAATAGGCGACCTTTAAGAAATAAAAAAATAAAAATTTGAGTTATGTGTGAAATATAGCATTCTTTAAATATTTGTAATAATTTTGGATTCATATCTTTGAAATAAATTACAGTGTGTTACTTCTAGTTGGATTCACTTTTGTTATGATTTGATTAAGACAAATAGTAACTGCCATGTAAAAGCATCAGTATTTATTCTCACTGCGCTATAAAAAATGAGAAAATGATTTTGCCACTGCAGTAAGGACCACCACAATAGAGAAGCATGTTTGGGCCCTTTATTGTTCATAGAAACAGATAAGATTATGCATATGGAAATGGACACCATAAAAGCGTGGTGTGGACATATTGTCAGCTATACATTTTGTCGGCCATTGTCCCTTCACCCTTCCCCCACTTTTTTTTTTTTTTTTTTTTAAACCATTGTGATGAGAACATGTCCGGGTGTGGCTTTATAGAGTGGGTCTGTTATGGTAAAAGGACATATGTGCGGTGAGGTCACTCTGGAGGTCCTGAGTGGTCTTCACTCACATTTATTATTATGCCATGACAGCTGCTTCTGTGAAATGAGCAATGCGATGTGTGATGTTTGTGTCCCGTTTTACAATTTAGGCTCTGGAATCCTACTTGAAGTTTATTGGAATGACCCACAAAGGTTGGAAAGGCAGACATGATGATATTTATGTCTATATTTCTCACCATAGGAAAAATGGATACAGAAAAACCACACCTCGCCAAGGATGTTCTGTTTTTTCCGGTGTTGTTTGGTTCATTTGTTTGACTGTTAGCAAGAAAAGTAATGGTCACTTTTTTAAGACACTTTCAGGAAAGGTCAGTAATGGGTCAAGGAAGAAATTAGTTCTCGGTGTTAATACAGGACACTGCCTGGATCCATTTTTTTTTTACAGTTATGAATCATTGTGAGTTTGGTCAATGATACAAATGGATCAGTAAAGACTCAAATAAGTTATTAGAATTATTCTGACATAAGGGCTTGGTGGCTCAGTGGGTAGAATAGCATTTACCCCTGAACTCAAAGATCCTGGTTTGAGTCTGGGCATTATATAGAAGAGATATTGTATCTCATTGACAACTTCCTGGCTAAATAAAGGTAACACATACATGCATTTACATATACATTTATTATTGCATTGGCAGAGGTCTGCTCACGGCCACTGCTTGTAGTTTTTTAAGTTAGAGCTTGACCTAAGGCATATCTGAATCTTATCTTCATCTTATCATGATCATATCTATATTTTTTCATAGTTTTGTGCCTGCCTAGTTGTATATATACAACAATTTTCTCATTTTAACCAATTTATTACACACAAAATAGCAATCTTGGACTGCCTGTTAAAGTTTACAAGCACAAACATCTATTTTCAGTAGTACATTGCACAACCCTCTTAAGAGAAGTACACATAGACACCCATAACAGGAACAATACTGTATATGGCAGTATTTGCAGAAGCACTCTTTCTGAAGGTTGTCCCTCAGACTGTACTGGATTTACAATCTGACAATTTTTCATATAACATCGTCTTTAAAAGAGAACTCTTCATCTAAATATATATATCCTTCTAAAAGCTTCACACTTAATAATACAATTTTTGCATAGTCTTTTACACAAAACTTTAACAACCAGCTTTTTTCACACTTGTGTTTCACCTTTTTGAACTTTGAAATTTCTTTCACTTTTTTTCAACAGACGTTTCACAATATTGCAGTATTTAGACAATTTCATAATTAAAGGTCCATATTTTGCTTTTTTTCAGGCATTTTGAAATAATTTTTGGAAAAAAAATGTCTTCCTTTGGGGAACTGTTACCTTGACTTTGCAGAGAAATGTCAAATATGATGGGAAATAAAAGGTGGAGTGTGTAGTTTTAGCTGGCATTTAGTTGGAGCGTTGCAGATTGCATTTCTTCACACCATCTTTTCTACAGCCTGATTGCACCTATGTTGGCCATGCAGGGATACTTTTCCCTTAATTTTAGTTTTCTAAGTGCTTGTGTGAATTAAACTGCATTTACAACTTCTATTCGCAAGTCCTATTTTCTGACTCCTCTTCATAACACAGTCTCCTCCCTCCTCCAGTCCACGTTGTCGCTAGCAGAAGCAGGAGCCTTCGGAGCTCCACTCGCTCCACTCTGACTGTGCTGACTCTCCATCATGGCTGCCACCTTCTGTTCCAGCCGCCACACCTGCTCCCGGTACTTCCTCCGGATCTGACGGTACGAGCTCAAGGCCTTACTGCAAACACAAGTAAAACAAAAAAAGGTTTCAGCATGAATGAAAGGAAAGTTGTACAAGACAGTGGTGAGACCAGCAATGTTGTATGGTTTAGAGGCAGTGGCATTGAGGAAATGACAGGCGGCAGAGCTGAAGATGTTGAGGTTTTTGGGAGTGATGAGAACGCATAGGATTAAGAATGAGTACATCAGACAGAGTTCATGTTAGATATTATATGTTTTGGAGATTAAGTCTGAGAGGTCAGGATACCGAGGAAAAGAAAAATAAGTAAAGGTGCTAAACAAGAAAATATCCTTGACATTAAAAGTTAAAAACACACATCTATCATTGTTCATAACATAATAGCACATTGTCTGTATACAGCATCTACCTGTGAGCCTGGGTGAGTCGTGCGATCTGCTCTCCACTGTCTCTTCGCTGAGGGGCATTGTCTGAGAGAGGTGTGTTCATTGAGTCCTGGACTAAAGCAAGTCTTTTTTTTAAGGCCTGTTCCCTAGAAAGAAATTTAAAAAACAAGCAACTCACTTTTCCACATCAGTGTCTTCTCAGAAAAAAACATGTCAGCTTTATGCAACCTATGACAGCTCTGTTTAAAGCAAAGGGTTAAGCAAAAACACCTTAGTTTTATGCAACCTATGACAGCTCCTTTTAAAGTAAAGGGTTAAGCATTTACTTCTCAAGGTCAGGGGAGAAAAGCATGGTGTCCAAAGAGTATTGTATAGAGAAAACTAGAGGCCTTGTCTGTACACAGTCTGCTCAGAGTGTTTCTAAGCAACAGATCAAAACCAGGCAACAGAGGTCTGGAGAGGAGGAGATATTTTCTATACTTTTGACTGACAGATATTTCCCCTGTTGAGACACAGAGAGATCACCAGCAGGGTTCTCATCGGCAAAACATGAACATTAGAAACTACTTTTCTTGTCATTTAGAGAAGAAGATTTGTAAACTGAATAAAATGTTCTGGAAGAATATACTTTATTGTCCTCTTAGGGAAATTTATTTTCTGCTTTTGACCCATCCTTCAGTGCGCCTGGGACAACCTGTCAGGAGCAGTGAGCGACTGCAGTGCAGGACCCGGCAACCCAGATCCTGAGCAAGGATCCTGGTCAGGAGTACCTACCTGGAGGATTTGCCTATTGTGCAAATTTTGGGTTGTGGAAGGGAAACCAGAGCACCGAGAGCAAACCCACGAGACATGGGAAGAGCATGCAAACACACAGAAAGGCCCACATCTCTCTTTTCTGAGAATCGAGCCCGGGATCTTTTTGCTAACCACTTTGCCGGCAAATTAGGCAAAGCAGTTAGGGTTGAATCCATAGATCTGGCTTCATGTCTATATAGACCAGGCCTACAAAGTATCATTTACATGCCATGTGAAGTCAAAAAACAAAACTGTTCTGTTAAATGGAAGCACATGGCTAATTTGCATATATTGTCATGTTGACATGTCATGTGACTCTTTTCTCTGCACATTATTGGTTGTTTGATGGGTCAGAAATCTAGTCATGCTTCAGAACTACAGCAGGACACTGTAAAGAATAGTTTAGTTATGGATTAAGTATATACTGTATATCTATAAAAGTTACATACATTTTGTTGCTGTATAAACATATTTTTTGAAGTTGGTACATGTTTTTAACAAGTAAACATTTGTTATGAAGCTGTAATGACAGCTCTCTCACCTTTGAAGTACAGACTGCAGTTCCTTCAGGATGGGTCTGGAGAGACCCCCTTCATTTCCCAGTTTAGCTGCCATCTCACACAGCCTCTAAAATACATAAGAAATTATGAATATAATTTAACTAATAATAACTGAGGTGAAACATTACTAACGCAACACAATTTAACATCACAAGCCATTTATTTTTATCTATTTCCAATACAATAATTTGACTGAAGCAGCATTGTCCCTATCTTGCAATGGTTAAGATATATTGCATTGACCTGATGTCAAATGGAAGTTAAATACCACAAAAGCCATGTCACAGTGGTAGGAAATCCATCAAAATGAATCCCATTTGTATAATTTTCTGCTGTTCCCATTTCCATTACTATTTTATTTTTGGTTTACAAGATGATCTTATGTATTTTCAAACTGTGAGAAATCTTCTGAAAGTCTGAGTGTAATGTTTTTTTTAGCTTGACAAACCATTCTTGAATCTAGTAGCTATCAGACAATTTTGAGTCTTCTTATAATGACGAGTGTGTATTATAAAGTCATTAAAAGTGTTTCTCTGCAGTGAGAGGTCAGCTCAGGAGAGGACCTCGTGAAACTGAAATATCCCATTGGCCTGAAGGGATCCTGCTTTAGTGAGATTTCCCACGAGTCACAGCCAGATTTGAATCTGTCACAATAGACCGTCGTCGTTCCCATATGTACATTTCACCTTGACTTTTGTATTATTTGAACATTTAAAAAAAGGCCATCCCACCTGTTGCTCGGTTTTGCGGTCCTCCAGCTCTTCTCTCTCTGGGATGAAGGCACCGGCTGTGTCCTGGGCTTTTTGGGCCATTAAACTCCACTCAATACACCGTAGTTCTTTTTCTTTGAGGCGGATCAGAGCACGGAGATCAGACATCTCCTCCTAAAGATTGTTTTAGTAAGAAAGGCATGTGTTTATAGATGGCAAAATTAAATTTTTACCATGCATTTATTGTTTGGCAGGTAGAATATGTTTCATGAGAGAAACAAATTAAAAAGATGCATTTAGAAATGCAAATAGGTAGAGCCAAATAGCTAGCCTGGTTGGTGTAAATCTGGGCAATACACTTTTTTTTATGGACGCCTATGTTTTTTTGTAGCAATTGACAATTGACAGTGGGGATGACAAAAACCCCAATATAACCTACTTGGTTTGAAACTTCACTTTCATAAGTCTTTTGTTTATTTGCTAAAAAGTACAAGTTTTAATCAGACATACATGTCAGGTAATGCTTCCCTGCAATATTTCCTAGATACTTCAAGGTGCAGTGTGTATAGTGGTTTATCAGCAGTTACCCCTCTTTTCAACCACCTGTGAGCACGTACAGTAGCGCTGTAGTGACACTGTTTTTGAAGAAACCCAGTGTAAATAGGTCATATAATGAATTCACTTCATTCAGCAACAGTTTCTTCATTGTGAGATCAGGTTGTCCACTCTAAATGGCTGTATGAAGAAGTAAATTAAGTTCTTGTGTTTCATTCTATTAGGTTTTTCTAATGGTGATTTGACTTAATTTCTAATTACTAATAAAACAAAACCAGTAGAGTTGACTAAATGTCATTAGGTCATTAGGAATGACCAGTGATGGAAGAAATTATTACTTTTTGGTGTGGATCCAGATCTACCATCTGGATCAAAGTGTTATTAAGTTTATCATTTTCACATTTACCATTGCGAGACTTAATTTCCCCCAACTAGAAGATCCCTGGTTGCAAGATAGGGCTACTGTAATTCCTTTAAAAATAGTGCTTCTGGTACACCTAGTACACTTTTGAAAATAGTGTAACTCGTGGGGGGTACATCCCACTAAACACTACAAAGCTTCAGATCAGTCTAATCTAGTAAATGTAAGCCCCGTCTGGCCCCTCCACAGGTGTGTTTACTCAGCAGATAGTCCGGTTGTGTAAGCATGAACTGCAGCTCTCACCCTGACAGAGATGAGCTCATAGAAGAGGGAAGCCTTCTCCTTTTTGGTGTCAGGAGGCCTGTCTTTATTCATGTGTCCGGCTCTTGACCCCGGCGTTGGGCTGCTGTCAGGGATCAGCTTGCACTCAGCGCTGCCTGGGCTGGCTTTGGGAAGGCAAATGGCTGCACGCTCCTTCTTCAAACGCTCTATTTGCTGACGCAGAAAAACCTCTCGATCCTCCTCAGGTATCCTTTAAAATTACATGAAGTGGGTAAATGCCTATTTCAGTGAGAGGTTGTATAAGCACACTACATGCACACAACATACAACATACAAATATCATGCAAATGTTGGCATTGCATTTTGTCATGGCCAAGCCTCTAATACAGGTTACTACTGTATTTACCTGGGTGTTTGTTTTTACCAAATTACACACTGTATTAGTACACATAAAACTTGTAGTGGAGAGTGGACAATGCATCGTTGACTGGGGAAACCTTTCAGTCTAATGCCTTTGTACAGGGGAACAACATCTGTCATTTTGGTCTTGTACAAAATGCTAGAAAAAGTCTTTTTTTTTTTTTGTTCTTGGTGTGGTGACTTGCCAACAAGACAAATAATCTACAACTAAGGTTTTTTATTTAATATTACTAGCATCTGAACTGTCAATATGCCAGGAATCCATTAGGATGTACAAAAAATAACTATATGCAGAGGTGAAAGTAATAATTTACAAACACTTACATTTTCTGTAATTAAGTAAATTTTTTGGGCTGTAACCTACTTCATTACTAAAAAAACAGTGCCTTGCACTTGAAAATAGAAAGAAAGTTGTGCAGGAAACATTTTTATCTGTACTTGATTACGCTGACATTATATACATGCATGCCTTTGTACAAGTTCTGAAGACACTTGGTGCTTTTTACCACAGTGCATTAAGGTTTATCACAGGAAATTGCTATCACATGCATCACTGTGTTTTATATGAGAAAGCTGGGTGGCCATCTCTCTGAAGAGAAAGAAGCTATTTTAAATAAACTGCCTTTTTATTTAACATCACTTTTAAATTCACCATGCTCTGTTTACAGCACTCAGTCACAGGAACACTACACTGGATGTTGCCTTCATGAACACAGAACTTGGAGACTGCATTTGTATACTATGGGCCATACAGATGGCATAAATTACAAAACATGCTCAAACTGTCTCAATTTCTATCTGTAGAACTAAATGGTGTTTTGATCGACCAATGTACCTGTTTTAATTTATTTAATTTGATTGTTTTATTGTTATTAATGTTTTATGTCTTCATTTTATTTTATTGTCTTTTTGTTATCATTATGTTTGTATTTTATTAATTTGTACAATTCATACCCTTATCTGTATGAACACTTCATCTACATGGCACCATTGCAAAAGAGAGCTAGACTCTCAATTGGTCCTCCCTGTCTAAATAAAGGTTAAAAAAAACAAAAACATTAGTGTCAAAAATAAAAGCTTAGTCAAGGTTTAAGTGTTCTTTAAGTGTTCCATTTATTGCAGAGTAGAAAGAGCCTTATTACTCACAGACCACTCAGCATTGTTGTTAATTTGAATGTAGTACTTTAACTTTTTTATGTGTTTTTAACATCACCTTTGTGTTTCGATCTCCTCTGAGACGCCTGCTGTTGAGAAAGACGTGGACAACTCCTCAGTGTCCATCGGAGCATTTGGACTGTTGCCAGCTTCCTCTGATGGAGCGGAAAAATCAGAGTAAATGTTTGTGTCGCTGACCTGCATTCCCACTGTACATACAAGTGCAAGGGTTCCACATTAAAAGCAGGAATCCTACCACCTGCTGCGTCCGTCCTCCCAGGAATGCTTTGGTGTGTCTTGGACTCGTAAAGTGACAGCAGCTCTTCATACGCCTCCTCACACTCTTCACTGTCAATCAAACCACAAAGACAAACATACAGAGGTCACCCATTAGGCTTTTTCACATATCACACTTTTTTAGGTCAAAATCAAGGTTCATGTAACTTTTAGAATACCAGACCCAACACAACACAACTACACTGCTTTAACACATTCTTGAGGCAGAGTTGGCAGAGTAGCCAAAATATTTTCTCAAGTAAGAGTATTATTAGTTCAAAATAATATTACTCAAGTAGAAGAAAAAAGTAGTCATCCATATAATTACTCAAGTAAAAGTTAAAAATCATTTGGTGAAACTGAGTTACTGTTTGGACATTATGTCTGATTTATGTTTTAGTATTGCTGTAGTCAGTCAGGTAAAACATAAAATGCTGTTCAAATTCTGGTATTTGAAAACAATAAACAATACTAAATACTAAAATAACTGACATCTTTATTACACGAAGGCACAAGAAACTCAAATTTACAAATCACTTTTTCACAACATAAAGCTTTTGAAACCAAAACATATATTTATTATATAGTAAGTAAAAGTACTGTTACTTCAAAAAAAAAGTAGAAGTAAACTATGTTGCAATAAAAATACTGGTACATTTTTTTTTTTTTTTTTTTTCAAAATTAAATGTACTTCATTACTACTCACCTCTGTCTCTAGGCCATTAGACAGCAATAAACAACATAGCAGTAAAATGAAACCCATCCTGATTTGTTTAGGGTTTTACTTTAGTTTAACCCATTGCAATTAAAATCAGTGTAACATGGTATGTTATATGAAAACCCACTTTAACAGGCTATAGTATCTAAGAACTAACGGGACCTTCAAGAAAGTATCTCTTCTTAAAAGAGATTAAACTGACATGAGCACATTTATATCCTGTTTAACACAGAGCAGAAAGCAGTCAAACATAAATTAGTCTTAGTGTGGACAGGTCTTTGTAGTGGCAGGTGTGTGTAATGTGTACCAGTATCTGAGGGCCATCTGTAAAGCAGAGCAGTCTGACTCCAGTTTGTTCAGCGTGAGACTCATCTGCTCAGACTCTGCCTTCCTCCGCTCCAGAGCTGCAGTCAGCCGCTCGTTTCTGGCCTTCAGACGCTCAATAACCCTTAGATACAGAAGTAGGGAGAGAATACTAAAGTTTATGATGATGTATATTGCAAACATGGGGAGAATTGTCTAGGATTCACTGACAGCATCCTGTAGTATTTTAGCAGCATTGGTAGACATTTGATAGGAAGTGTTTTTAGGTGAGATACTTCACCCAGCGTCGACTTCAGTGTGTGGAGTTGTGAGTGCTTGTGTGTCTGAGTGGGTGAAGGGGGGCTTGATGTAAAGCTTCCTTGAGTATTTGGAGGAAGGAGAAAAGCAATATATTACTACTTTACTTTTTACTCTGACTGGAGGGTTAAAACAAGACCAAGAACTCTGCAGGAAGCACTACAAGTATACTGTAAATCTACACTATACTTCAAACTTATTGGCCATTTACTACTGTTTATGAAAAGCAGTGAGGGCTATGCATTTTGAAAATAGGTTTGTATTCAGTCATTATGATAATATTAGGACAAAATAATGTGGGCTGAATCCAAAACCCTGAATCCTTTATGTAAAATTAAAAGGCTTTTGATTCTCAGATGAGACCCAGGTCTGAAGGACTTTTCAATGTTTACTGTGAAATTAGGTGTTTGAAGGAATACGATTTGTGGTTTCTAGGTCATGTTTTACAAACTGTTCAAGTAACAAAATACAGTTGAACACGTTTTTTTGTATTTTGAATTGCTGAAACTGTTTTGTGTGGTTTAAGAAATGATACAAAATATATAAATAATATTCAATTAAATTCTTAATTTGGTGATTTATGCATTGCTGACTGACATCACAATAAAAACTTTCATATAAATGAATAGTATAGATTCAGTGTTTGATTAGTACCTAAAGATGGCTCTCTGAGTGTCTGGATAAGATTTCTGGAAACTTTTAAATGCACTTAGTAATTTTGGGTACCTCTTTTTAAATGGTAAGGCAATGAATTTTGAATTTTTTTTTTTCATTCATTCAAAAAAATATGTATAAAATGTTGTGGGCTTTTTTGAAAACTACATGTTCTCCATGTCCAGTTGAAAAAAGCATTTGATTTTCAGATGAGATTATTAAAAAACTGTTCTGTTCAAGTTCTTATTGTCACTGCAGCACACACGCAATGTGGTATTTAATAAAAGATCAATGTTTTCTAGGTCAACTGGTACAATACGTTCAGGTATCAAACAACCTTTTACTGAGATTATTTTACCCCACCCAATCGGTTGACATAGCTTAAAGAAAATGATAGATACATGCAAGCTGAGTCCAACTTCTTAAAATGGTGAATATATAAATATAATTTACACCTCACCTGTTGAGCCTCTCTGTCTCCACCTCAGGGCCTATGGGGCTGGTACATGGACTGTTGGAGTTCCCAGAGCCCAGTGGAGACATGTCCCCTGTGGGAGACAGGGGCGGAATTCCTCGGGATGTCCTCCTGTGGGGCAGAGGCGAGCCGGGGTATGGAGGAGAGGCCCAGTCTGGACTCACTGAACCAGCACAGGACATCCCAGTGGGCCTGTAGGATGGAGAGCGCCGGCCAGACCTCCAGGGTTTTTGGAGGCTCACCAACTACCAGACAAGACAAAACAGAGGTAAAATATAGTTTTTATAAGATCATTGTATTATGCCAAACATTACTTAATACAACATTTATATTTGAGTTTACCTCTGAGGTAAGTAAATTATTTTGCTGGTGTTTGTCTGCTAGCAGATGGGCTAAGCAACAAGTGATTAGTTTTAAGTGCCAATCATTTTTTGAAAAGATGATTTACCATTTGGGAGGCCAAAGATGCAAAGGGCCAGCCACAAGGGGCCAGTAGAGGAACATATTTTTAGTTTCAGTGTATTCTTTACCAGGTAGAAGATCTTTGTGCTGCAGTAGATAGAGCAGTCAGTGTCTTGGCAGAGGTTTTAATGCTTCTAGTTTTATTCAGTGTTTGTACATTTTAAAACTGTATATAGTTACTCACTGTTAATATATTTTATTATTTCATTAAGACTGAAAATGTACTGTGACCAACTTTAGAAAATAGGCCAGTGACAGTTTTCATTTTTAGTCAGCACCATTTTTTTCATTAGGTGCTGTTTTGTTTGACCCGCCCATTACACCCACTTTGTCCTTCTCCTCCTCCATCAGGCTGATGCTGTGTGCTCTCTCCAGCTCCTCCTGTTGGTTCTGTAGGGCACTCAAAGTGAAGTCACGCCTGTCCACTTCAGAGATCTCTGTTTGGAAATGTTCTTTTAGTTGGACTGTTGTGCAAGATATGCCAAACTCTTTTTCCATTTCCTCCAGAATCTGCAACCAAAGAGTATTTCTTGAAAATTATTGTGGTTAGGGCTGTCTAATGTATCTCTATCACAAGATTACCAATTGGGATATCTATAGTGCAAAGACACACATATAACCCTACAATCTTATGATAACACATTTGGCACATATATTCTATGTCTGTAAAATAATAGTTTCCCTTTAGTTTAGTCCTGGT
This sequence comes from Bostrychus sinensis, assembly GCA_020698575.1. NCBI lineage: Eukaryota > Metazoa > Chordata > Actinopteri > Gobiiformes > Eleotridae > Bostrychus > Bostrychus sinensis. Next base: position 8,998,606 of record CM036246.1, on the reverse strand, counting down.
TTAGTCCAACTTGAGAGGCTGTTTTTGGTTGATACAAGAACCAAATGAACCTCTGTAGAAAGTATATCATGTTGTCATATATACCTGACTAGCCTTGACTGAGCTCTCGTGGGCGGCTCTTAAATGCTCCTTGTGTTTGTTCAAGTCCACAGCAGTGATAGGGGCAGCCCATGATCTCCTGAAGCTGATAGAGTCCTCCACTGAAGATAGAACATCCTGAAGTTTGGACCAAACAACGCCTCCGCCCCCTGGTGGACAGAAGACATAAGTACAATAATGTGTGAATTCACTTAGCTTGGATTTAATAATACATTAATTTACAAGATGGAGCCTGGTCAGCTATTTTTTTCTTCTATTTTTTATTCTATAATGACAATTATCTATAATGACAATAAGAGACTGCCTCCTGTTGGTATAAATTTGATTCCCAAGAAAAGGAACAAATGGACATTACATCTGAATTCAACTGGATATATACAAGCAATCAGAGAAACAAATATGTGCAAAAAAGGGCTCTACCAGTGAGCCACACAGCACAAACATAAAGTCAGTGTGTGTTTAGTGTTAGTAGAGCTAGAGCCAACCTCTTTCAGTCATTGGAGGTTTTGATAAGGCAGTCTCCATAGTCTTCCGCTCTGGGTTTTTGACGAGTCTATGTGATAGAAGGTCTGGAACCAGAGGTCTAGACGTTGCTGGAGGTCTCATATCACCTGGTTCACTGAAGGGAAGCATGAGGAATAAGGTAATTAATCAAGGATTATCCCAGAAAAGGTCTAAAAGTGAAATCAAAGAATGTGAGCCTTTCCCAGCTTGCTTCAGGATGTGCTTCAAACAACACTAAATCCCCTCACTTTGTTCACAGCAGTCACCTTGGTGCCTTCAGAGAGCCCATCTTCTTGTTTAGTTCGGCGATGATGCTGAGCAGTGTCCCCACCTCAGCCTCACACTGAGCCAGTTCTGCAGGTGTAGGCTCAGGGCCGAGAGCAGTGTCAGGGCCCTCAGAGCTGAATGCCATGTGTTCAACTGGAGTCATCATGTCCCTCTCACTCAGAGACGCTGTATCCAGACTGTCACAACGGACCAGGCCAGTCTCCTTCACAAACATGAATCACCTTTATGTTATAGACACTTGGAACGACACATGTATTTTAAAATTGTGTGCCTTTGATGTAATTAAAGCAACATTAAGGCTTTAAATAAGCTCAACCAGCCAAGAACTAAACTACTACAATTACTATACTCATTGCTGTGACCCAAATCCAGAGATGGGAAGAAATTTTAGGTAATTAAAGTACATTATAGTCTACCACCTCCTTGACATATTTGATTTCTTATCTGTCATATTTACTGATACTAAACCTTTTGAGCTCTTCAAACACAGGTTGTGGCTCTAATGTTAAAAGGCTATTGTTCTTGGCAACGGAAAAGGTGGAAACTAAAACATCCTGAGCGACCGAACTTCCTGTTTTGCAAATACTTGTAGGTCAGCCATCTTCTCTTGTGTTTCAGAATGTATGCTAAATGCTATATACATTAACATACACACATCAAAGTTTATTTAGTTTTCTGCTAGACTACTATTAAGCAAAACAATGCAGTTTGCAGCATTTTAGTTATATATTAAGTATATTTTACGTGTATGGACCATACCAAGGTCATTTCTATATTTCTATTTTTTAATATACTATACACTATATTACTCATAAGGCAGTATTACTTATAATTACTATATTAATCATGTTTTATTAAGTGCTGCTGATGAAAATGTGGTTTATTGAGTTTGGATATACGATATGGTATCAACAACTAACTTCTTGATCGTATATTGTTTATTGTAAATGCGATGTACTGTGCAGATAGAGTTAAACATTTACTGCATTCATTTAAACTCACAACTACTATATGTCTTCATTTAACCTGCACTAAGCCTGTGATGATTAGTACAGCATGGTAACTGCAGTGTAAACAAAAATCGTATTATCTTCCTATTGGTTTGATTGAGAGGAATATTATGAGTTATGGCACATTTATTGTAAAATCTGTTTCCCCTTTTCATATAACACTACAAAACAAGATGTAGGCTTCAGTAAGCTCAAAAGATCTGAGACCAGACACACCAGTTGAAAATCAATAGACTTATTAATAGTAAATGAGCATAGAACAGTAAATATACAATGCTCATATTAAATAACTTACCTCCATATTTAAGTCTCTGATGCCAGTAGCTCCAGTTCACAAAATTAGCTAAAAAAATTCCCTAGGCCCAGGAGTAGTTTTATTTTCCAAATGTGACTCCGCTGGTGCTGTAGACGGTCCACATGTCGGCCTAACACAGTTTAATGCGATGAATGAAGTAAGTGGAAAGTCATCTCCACCCATTCCCTGTGACTGTGTGTCCTTTCCTGTTTTGTCCACACTTAGCTTCCATGCATTTTATTAACACACTCTAACTAGAAAACTATGCATGCTTACAATTGCTCTACACACAAACATGTAGTGAAAAATGTAATGTGGTGTAATAGTTTGAAAATGTAGACAATTGAATTTGTTTGTGACATATTAAGTGGTTAAAAATAATGATTTGGGCTGTTATTTTCTTGGTATGTTGTCAAAGCTGAGAGCTATTATGCTCAATGGTTGACAGCCAAAAAGATTATCTCAATTTATTGTCTTATTTCCTTGAGCCTATTTTTAGTAATGGACTTCAGAGGTGGCCTATTAGTTTTCCATGTGCAAAAAAAAATAAAAACATTTTAAACGTTTTAAAGGAAATCAGTAATGATTTAAAATAATATAATAACTGGACTACTTTGAAATCAAACGCTTTAAAAGTGTAGGAGTGGATTTGGTCTAATAAACTTCATTACCCACAATGCAATAGCGCGATGTTTCCGCATTGTTCCGAGCAGGAAGTCCAGCCGGGTCTGGGCGGAAGTAGTCTGTTCAAAACAAATGTTAGCTGCGCGTAGAATTATTTTGTTCGTTTTGCCATTTTAAACCTATTATTGTTTTGTTTTTTTACTCAGGTAAGTCTTGTCTATAATTGCTAATATCTTTAATACAGATTAACTTCCAAACTTTTGTGTAATTGCCTTAAAACGAATAGGTATTTATGCTACTGCGCTGTCATCAAACTGCACTTGCTGTAACGGCAGTCGGGATTCTACAATTAAAAAATGTTTTATTACTTAAATATAGGTGCTTTATGTATAACTAGTGTATTTAGTGCAGCCACGAAGACAGACTGTTGAAATGTAATTAATTTATCCTTTTATACTTAAATAATAAAAGTATAATAATTTAGATTTTTTTAAATTCTGGATTTAGAATTAAGTCCGACTGTAATTTTTTTGCTGTTACTGCAAAATGGATCTGCTTAATAATAATTGATCTGAATATAAAAAGTTAATTTGCCCAGCGATGCCATGCATTTTATGTAAGTTTAGATATGTATTAGATAAGCACACATTTAAAAAATCACTTGTCTATAACTTTGTATAAAGTTGTAGAGACTAATAGGTTCTAGTGCCCTACTCTACCAACATTTACCCTTACCTACACTTCCCTAAATTTGAGAATAGAGAACAATAGCATAGTTTAAGCATAAGATCTAGTTAATGTTTGGTATTGTCTACGTGTACTTAGAGGGGAAATAATTCTACTGTAATGTTTTGTTTTTTTCTGCTGGGCGTCTAAAAAACAAAAGGACAAACCTAAGGACAATATTTAAGCTTTTGGTTGTGCTAGTTGTGAGAACATTTACACCAACTGGCCATACACTATTCTCACTCACAGTACTAAACTAATCTATATCTTCATCCCTAGAAACTTCTGTATCCATGGAGACTCCAGAGCCAGGCCCTGCTGATGGAGAGGAGCGGATGGTGGAGCTTCGACCTCGAACTCGCTCAAACCCTGAAGGAGCAGAGGACCGGCGGGGCAGCACGGGCAGCCTAGGAGGAAATGGTAACGCCAGCATACCTCAGCCCGCAGTAGGCAGCCGAGTGGAGGGTGAGGGAGAGGCATCGACCAGTGATAGTCCCCTGACCTCCTCCACCGCGTCTGTGTCTGTGACCGTGGCCCAAACGGCGCCCCCTGCTCCTGCCGCTGCTGTAGCAGGCCCTAGTACTACAGTGCCAATGTCCAACACTAATACTGCTGCTGCTGTGGTTAAAGAGAGGCCAAAACCAACACAAACCCAGCCCGCACTGAGCACTCCCATTCCTCCTCCAGCAGAGTATCAGCTGAGGGTCCCACGAGTCAACTGTCCAGAGAAAGTGGTGAGTCTGTAATCATTTATATTGGGATTTTAAAAGTGTTATAGGCGATTTTGAGACTGGTTCTGATGTTTTTCACTACAGATTTATGGGTTGCCTATGAATATGGACTATTAAAAGTTGGACTTAAATTAATAGCATACTGTAACTTTACCAAAAGAACTTGTTTTTTGTGAATATTTTTGCCTCTTTAAGTTTAGAAAAATATTATTTTTTTACTTAGATTATCTGCTTAGACCTGTCTGAAGAAATGTCTCTACCAAAGTTGGAGTCCTTTAATGGGTAAGCCCAATATAATCTATAATTATATTCACTGTTTTAAATGGTCTGTTTTATAATTTGTCTGTTGCTCTAAAATTCAGTTCTAAAACCAACGCCTTGAACATATCTCAGAAGATGATTGAGATGTTTGTCAGAACGAAGCACAAGATCGACAAACGGCATGAGTTTGCTCTGGTTGTAGTAAATGATGATGCTTTGTGGGTGAGTCGCATTTAACATTGCCACTCCTTATATATATATTTTTCACTATATTTTCAATAATATTTTGTATTGTCTTTTCTCCTATCATGGTGTGTGGTTTAGCTGTCAGGCTTTACCTCTGACCCTAGAGAGCTTTGCAGCTGTCTGTATGACCTTGAGACCAATGTGTGCGAGTCCTTCAGTATCCTTTGATAGAAATACTGTCGACCTATGACAAACATTCATACAGTATATTGCATGTTCAACCTTAACCTGCCACTTTAGACCTAGAAGATCTTCTTAATGTCATGTAAGTAACAACTTCCTTTGTCTGTTACAAAAAAACATAACATATGAATTCACAAGTTTAACTCTACCTTTAGTCGACAGAAGATTGATTTGCCCATGACAGAAAATGTTCAGACTGTCCCTCCTCCGTACGTGGTTCGAACTGTGCTCATCTACAGCCGACATGCAGGACCATTACAGTTCAATCCTTCAGAGGCTGTCAGTGTAGGTGCATCATACCCACACACATTTCTCTAAAACATAAGATGAAACTAAATGTTGTTTTTTATGACTGTAGAAAATGCTTCAGTCTCCATATTTCTTCTTTGATGTTGTGTATCTCCACAATGGAGTGGACGAACAGGGAGATGAGACCAGCTGGAGGGTAAGTTTAGACATATGTTCAGATACCATCTTTAATGAACTAAAATTAGCTTCTTCTTTACTGATCCAGATCTAATTAAACAGGGACTAAGAAATGCATTTTTTATTAAGGACTGAACAGGGACTAACCCAGGATTAAATCTGAGCTAAATCAAGACCAAACCAGGTTTAAATCAGAACTAAACTAGGGTTTAACCAGGTCTAAACCAGGACTAAATCAGGCCTAAACCAGGACTAAATCAGGCCTAAACCAGGAGTAAACCTGGGCCAAACCAGTAGTAAGCAGTGGTTGTTGCATCAAAATTAAGCACCAACTAAGGACTAAGCAGGTTAATTTAATTGCCCCAGATTTGTTTTTGTTTTCTTGTTAATAGTATTGTTACTATTGAGTTTTTTAAAGTGGCAATTAAGAATACAAAGTGCTGTTTGTGGAGGCCACAAGCCCAGATAACCAGAGGGTTGCATTAGGAAGGGCATCCGCTGTAAAAACGCATGCCAAATCAGATTACAAATCACAGAAGTCCATGAAGAAGATGATTTGCTGTGGCAAAATCCAATAGGTTGTAAGTGAATAAGAACTGTGGGTATGACAGAGCTTGTGACAGACACTGTTTCAACTGAAAATTTTCAGTAAGATTGTTTACTTGTTTGATTGATTTAACCTGCATAAGTAGTTGTTATAGAATTACAATCTGTATCCATATTTTACTATCATTGAGTTGAGCATTTCATAAATATGAAGCTATTTTTATATTTTTTTTAATAGTAATTGTCAGAAATTACATTATAGTCAAAATTATGCAAATGACACTATAACGGAACATTGTTTCCTTCACTGGACTATTCTTTTATCCATGCAGGAAAACTACACGTCCTTTTGTAACCTGGATACTAAAGGCATGTGTTATCGTTACGAGGTGTCGCTCTGTGGACCTGCCATTGAACTGCACAACTGTATGGCCAAACTACTGGCCCACCCTCTACAGAGGCCCTTTCAGAGCCACGCATCCTACAGCCTCCTGGAGGGGGATGAGCCCCAGGACGTTGAAGCTACTGTCTAATGTGGGATTTGATGAACAAACAATGCTTGTATTTACTAAACTCTGATAGTTAAGTTTGTCTAACAGGCTGTGTTGTGATGGGCTGACAAGTCATGGGTAAAATGAGAAATAAATCACATAATAAATATTACACTCAGAGAGATTCATTTCCATTGGTGATTCCATACACAATTGACAAAAGATATTGATTTCAACCAGGCTGAGCTCACAGCCTAGTTTTCAGAATTTGCTGTAATGTAACATTTAATATTCACTGGCCTTTTTGGATTATTACATATTATATAGTAACAATGTCACAACTTTTGGCCTTCTCTCTTTAGATAACTTTGACATGTACAATATTTTAATGTATTTTTTATTTTATGTAATTTTATTTGTATCGGTTTTCTTTTATTGTGGCACATGCGCGTTGTACTGTCACCCTACTGTATGTGCATTTTGAACAATAAAGTTTGTATGAACTGATTTGCTTTTTTTGCAACCCAAGTATTGTTCATGTTCTGCTTCTTTGTCAGCAGGTGGCAGCAAAGTTCCAGCTCTCCAAGAGTTACTACTAGTCAGCCAAGTGTTTCACATAACAAGACTTGACCAAGTGTAAGTCTGATCAGATTTGCTTGAGTGAGCCTACCAACAAAAAAAAAGTCACATTTATAATTGTCAGGTCCGGTTAAATACACTATATTATAAACCTGTTATTTCAATATGAACAATTTTCAAATTTCATATCACAAACGACCTCATCAACCAGATTAATCCTTTATTACAATATTCTATGACAGACATTTACATTACATTCTTGGGCCAAAGGTAGACCAATTTAATTCAGCCACAAGGGGTCAGAAAAGGTTTGTTTTAAGTATATTATTCACAATTTTTTTTTTCTTTTAAAAGTTCCATGATCCTATGACCGTTGGAATAAACAGGAACAACAATACAAAATTATAAACCATATGAATGTGGAAAATGCACAAAACACTTATCTCCAGATTTAGTTTTTAGTTCGATTACGTATAACGCAGCCATCATCCAACACATTTAGTACTCTTATGGCCAGTGTCAAGCATGACCTCTGCAGCCGGCACCAGGCAATTCTCCATTGGGAAACACATAAAAAGTTCTCCGCACATTATAGGGTAAACATTTTTGCGCAGGGCAGTAAGGTCCCAGAGCGGTAGGTGAAAGCCCGCGGCACAGTTTAAATGCAAAACATGACAAATTTAGAAGACATAGGGCTTTGTAGATGGATAGATAATTTACTCCTGAACAAGAAGATTCCAGGTTTGAGTCCAGGTCTGGGCACATTATTTTTACCATTGCAAGATCACGTCAATGTCTTGGTAAAGGGCTGTGCTCTTTGAGTGCTTCTAGTTCAGGTAAACTTTAATTTTGCTAAAGACAGTGCAGTTCAGATGCAAGTCAAAGCATTATCACCACACTCACCATTATCATATCATGCAGACCCCCCTCACTATCCTGACCACTGTCATGTTCCATGTAGATAGAAGATAAAACCAGCCTTTTGCATCCATCACAGTAAATGAACGCTCTTATCAAGTCCCACTGCAGTTATGTCTTCAAAGTTTTAGATAACGTCACCTTTCACTGTGTTAACTTATCTTAAGAAGTCTTTTCTATCTCTCTTCTTGACCATTACACTTCCTGTTTTTGTTCTGAGGCTGATCCAGTGTCTGTCGTCACCTCTGACATCCACTTACTGTCTGTCACTCCAACCTACCCGCCTTCATAAATTACTTCTCTTTCCGGTGAGGACAGGTTGTCAGCAGGACAATGGGGCGCAGGAAAACCCCGGGCTCGAAAGGCCTCTTCACAGCCGTCCCAAACAGAGATGGCGCCCCACGTCAGAGCCACGCAGGTCGGACGGGGAGGAGGGAGGTAGGAGGGAGGGAGGGGGCGTCCCGTCTGGACCATTCCAAGGGTTTGTTATTCCCTCATCTCTGAAGAATGACAGGTCCCCATTGTTTTCATTTATTCACTCATCCACTGCCATGAGTCCTTTCCTCTGTCCCGGCCCAGGACAGGATACACTGCCTTTTTTTTTTTTTTTTTGCCTGTTATTCTCTTTTTCTGCCTAAACCATTTACATTGTTTATTCACCAAGGCTATATTTATATACAGACGTTACAGCCATCATTCCTCATTCATAAGATTTATCACTGATTTTCGGTCTTTTGTCTTCATTAGTGGGCATACATCCTGGAAAATTACATACTGTTGCTTTAGGACAGGGAGTTTGTACAACGATTGGATTTGGAAACACATTTGCTTACATACATTGTTAACTAGAGGAAAAAATCTCAGACAAGTCTTTTCCATCACTCTTGGAAATCTTTTCTTTGACTGCTGGCACAAAATGTACACTGGCTTGTGATCCTTTGATCCATCAAAAGGAGGAGGATTCAGATTATTTCTTAAACAATCTGACCTTCATGCTCAACTGGACATTTTTAGGGTCATTCATTTTACCTCAAATTGAGGCCTCACAATTGATTTCAGTCCCCTTTTTTGGACAAATTGGCCCAAAATAGTTGATTTTATGACACAGGCTGTGGGCCATATGAATTTTAACATCATACCTTTATTGGCCCATGGACTAGACTTTGATGAAGAGAATTTGATGAAAAAAAAAGGTTAAAGAAGAAGGTCATCTGGGCAAGGTTTGATTTTAGAAGACGTTGTGTACTTTATCCAAAGGACTTAGTCATTTCTGTATAGTATTTTCAATATTAATGAAGCTATTATTTTTGGTCTGTTCTTTTTTATGTATTCCCACTAATCAACCACAAGAAATCCTTTGGATAAAGAATGAAAGGTATTCTTAAAACAAACCTTGTCCAGATAACTGTTTTGTTTAACCATTTTTACTGCTCTGGTTTGGTTAAAACATTGTGGTTTCCATTCGTGTTGCAAGCACTGGCCTTCCAAAAAAAAAAGGGGGTTGATCCCAAATGTGCATACAATTTGTGCCTGTCCCAAACCCGGATAAATGGCATGCATCAGGAAACACATCCAGTGGAAAAACTCATGCCCAATTATACATGCAAATTCAGATAATGGTAACCCCTAAAAGAAAGCAGCTAAAAATGACGTTTTCTGTCTCTGTTCTGTTGTCTGTCAATGTAATATATCATATTTGAAAAAAAAAGGCTTTGTGGATGAGGGACAACCTTTAAAACTATGACCATTATTATTTAATACTAACTGTATTTATTGTTCATTTGGGAGCTGTATTTGTGACAGGGCTTGAGTGTTCTGGAGTGTTCAGAGAAGGAGGAGGAGTGAGGCGAGGGCTGGTCCAGGATGAAGTGGAAGTGTGTCTCCGGCAGCGTTTATAAACATGGCCCCTGTGCGCTCATAAGGTCAGTGTTTACATCTTTACATACTATATACTCCAGAGCTCACGTCACTGCAACTATCGCCTGCTCCATCTCCAACTGAAGCTAGAAAACTGAGAGGATATTTTTTAACAACATTTCTCCTTAGATCATCCCACACCCCGCTGCCATCATTTCGCCCCCGACGGTCATGTACAGCTCCAGTTATTCCCGGGCCAAGTTGGGCCTGGACGCACGGGAGCCGCTCCACCGATCCAGAGGAAAGAGCTGCGGCTACTATGTGAAGATTATATTTTTCTTCTCCTCTCTCATCCAGTCGCTCATCATAGTCAGCCTGGTGCTTTTCCTCATCTATGGGCAGCCAGAGAAGACCGCTGAGGAGAAGAGGGTCAAGGTCAGTCTCTGTTAGACATAAACACTTCAATTTATTACCCAGTTAAATCTTCACTACAGCGGAGGTTGGGACTCAAAACTGGGCATTAGATAAAACTTTGGTCGCCATAATATTTTATTCAGCAACATTTGGGGGAAATTAGTGTCAATACTCTTCAAAAAAGCTAGAAAAAAGGCTAGTGTGTTGCTTTAAGATCAAGGCATCCACTTTTTTATAAGGGGCAGATGTGAATATGTCTGAGGTCCAACATTTTAGTAGTAAAAAAAAAACACTTTGGCACTGGAATTTGAAAGGAGAACTTTTCACCTTGATGACAAGTAGACCAGGAATAATAATAAATACTGATTGTATACATTACTTCTTCAATCTAAACTTGACCTTGATTAGCCCCTGGACCAAACTTTGAACATACGTTTAATCTTTCATCAATATGGACATATTCCAAAAGGTCTTTACCAAAATAAGAACTTCTTCTGCGGCTACTCTTTTTACATTAGATTACAAAAATATAAAAATTATGCTAAGAAGTAACTCTACGTTAACACATTTTGTTTATTCTTTTTTTCGCTAATTTAAATATGACCAGTGTCAAAAGATATTGAGTGATTTTTGTTGTCATATTGTGAAGGAGCTGGAGCTGAACTTCAACCGCCTGGGCGAGGTCAACATCCAGCTGAGGAAGGACAAGGCCGACCTCGGAACTCAACTCGGGGCCAAGACGGCAGAGAAGACTGCTGTGGAGAAGGAGCTGGAGACTGTGAAGACTGCAGCCAACACCACAGAGCACGAGCTGAAGAAAAAAAAGGTGAGTGGATTTTTATGAACTTACTTTTACTTTCCTTGTTTCATAGGAAGCAATTTAGACAACTTTATGTTACTTTCTTCAACCAAAGCAGTAAAAGGCAGTTGCTAAATAAAGTCCCGGCTCCTCTTTTAGGCTTGAATAAATCCTAAATTTAGCTAAATTTTTTAAATTATGTATAAAATGGAGACCTGGTTCAGACTTATGGTTAGTTTGAACCTCAACTTACCCTTAACCTTAAGTCTCTGACATTTTATAGACTCTGGTTTAGTCCTAAATTTTTATTGGAAATTTGGTAATGGTATAGACCAGTTCAGAACTAGTTTAGACGTGGTTTATCAGGGACCTAGTAGTACCAGCTGTCTCCTGGTGTTTAGAAATTATAAGTGCTTGTTTTGTTCTGATTTAGTCCTGCTTTTGACTAAATCCTACAATGTAGTCCCAGGTTTGGTGATGGTTTGTAGCTCATTTAGACGTGGTCCTATTCAGGCTTAGTTTAGTCCCTATGTGCTGAATTCTCTCTTCTGATTTGATAATGGGGATCCCAAATGCAGTGTTCTTTGTTTGTTGCAAGGAAGCAGGCATCCATCTTACCCATTCAGGATCCTGCAACAATAGTATTTGTAGGAACAGCGAGCCAACTAAATATAGTACCTACTTCCTGTTTAACCTAAATTAACCTAAATTACATTTATTTGCTCACAAGGGATTTTTAACAGCTGTGGCATCACTATTACCCCCTTTCATCTTTCACAGTCTTCTCCAACAAAAACAAACGAGTAGTTTTTACAGTGTTTATTCTGCACATTATACAGCATGATTATTTCCTTTGGCATTGTTGGCGCTTTCCTATGGGCCTTCACCGCAATAAAGTGAATTATCCACACACACACACACACACACACACACACACACACACTGCATTAATCTTCCTGTGAATGTGTTTTTTTCATCCACAGGACGACTGTGACAAACAGTTGGCGATGGCCCGTAGCATGCTGGGACGCTGCAGCACGACGCCAGTCCAGCCGCAAGTCATGTTCAACCCCACCAACAGTGAGTGCATCTTCACAGTTACAGGAAATGGACTCATGAGTACAAAATGAGTAACCAAACCAAAACTGAGTTCTCTGCGGGACGGTGGGAAGACAGGCAAACCTTACACAGGGATTTAACCCACAGCCTTCTTGTTATAACCACCACAGCATTTCAGATACTCCAGGTTTTCCATAAGCTGTGTGAACTCTGCACATATTTAATTTTTCTCTGTCCTATTTCAGGTGAACTCAAAACTCTGCAGACACTCAATGCTCAGCAGAAGGCCATGATAAATCTGATCCAGGCTAACTTTACTCAGATGGTGCAGTATCTGAGTCTAGAGAGAGACACGGCCATCAAAGACAGAGACACCCACCACCAGGATGCCATCACTCTGAGAAAGGAGAACGCCATGTTGAAGGATCAGCTCACCATTTACTCCAGGTATAAAAAATCGTACATTTGCCCAGCTGTAGAGTACTACTTAAATATGTTTAAACAGGTCTTAAATATGTCACGTACATTTAATGTAACTACCTGCATTCATAGTTTATTCTAAAATCCCCACTTAAATTCTCAAAGGTGTATTATTGTCATCGATACAAGAGCTCAGAACAAAATGCTTTGCAACACTCACTGTCGTCAAAAGTCACAATTAAACGACGCAGCCACGTTTATGAGTCAGCTTTTTGTGCACTGCGGGTTTATGAGATAGGGCTTAATTTTCTTTAACAATGGTCTTAAATAGGTCTAAAAAAGTCTTAAATTCAACTTGCTGAGCCATGCAGAAACCCTGGTAATTGGAGTAAGGGGATTTTTTACTGTTATGAGATATAAGGGCTTTGTGGATCCATTGATAGAGCATTTACCCCTGAACTAGTACATTCCCCAGTTTGGGTCACAGTACACTATCTTTAGCATTGTGTGACTAAGATAGACAAAAAAACAATCAGAAAACAAGGAGCAGTTACAATATATACACAATAAACTGCTTATGAACTAATGCAACTTGAAAAACATTCAACCAATCAGAGAACTTGGCATTGTATAAACCCCGTCCCATTTTACATCTATAATTATCACTGGATTAGAAGGATTGATTTACTTGGAAATAGATATGAATAGCAAGATAAAGTTGTGTTTTTTTACATTTAGGAAATGTAAGGAGGACTTTGCTCACTCGTTGGACGGCATCAAGACGGTGACCAGTGAGTTCCTGAACAAGATCAACAACCTGTTCCCCCACCAGCTGACCTTTCACCTCTCCTGCGCCAGTCAGACCGAGCAAATGGAGAAGATCCGCAACAGCTGCACCAACCTCTCCAACGACGTGGAGAACAAGTTCCAGATCTATCTAGACAAAGTGGGCGACAAGGTGTGTGCATGTTCTGCCATTTTAATCTGTCCCATAAGTCCGAGAGCTTATTACTGGTCTTCTATTTTCTATCACCCAGTTCAATGTCTCTCTTTGAAACTTATCACATCTGTTCATGTACATAGCTCAGTAATATTTAGTTACAACACACGCCTAATGACCATGCTGACATAAGCACATCAGATTCTCCAGACATCTTCTCATTTCCTCAGAAAAGTGGAATTTTCCACATCGTGTGCTGGATACGAAGTCAGTCCCCTCTGGAGGAAGTTGAGACTTCATTCCTGATAAATGTGCCTAAAGAGATGCTTGTCCTCTGAGACAAACGCAGGGTCAAAAACAGTGAGGTGTGCACTTGGCTCTGCTGAACCAGCACCAAGATATTTGCCCTTCCTCAGCAAACATGGCCTGTCTTTGTGTAAATGCAAAAGAATGGGAGGCCTAAAAATCAATCTTAACAGGGCTGCTGAAATCAAGCTTTTTGCTATTCCTATTGACTTTACTATTCATTTAATAACCTGGCACATTTATTAATAAAATACTTGTTTATTATTGCAGGTGTCACAGATCCAGGCCACTTCGAGTCGCATGGAGGTGCTGAATGCAAATCTAAATTCAGAGCTGAAGAAGTGTGAACGCACTCGAACAGAGAACGCAGTTGAAGCCAGCAAACAACTGGAGCTCAAGCAGAAAAACCATGACAACCAGGTACACAAACATGAAAAAATAGCAGGTTTAATTTTACATCATAATCAGGTATCATAAGATAACATGATGAGACTGACTTGTATTGTTTGTGTTCATGTGGTGTGCAGGTGGAGAGGTTACTGATTGAACAAAACCGTTTGAGAGAACAGAAGAAACTACAAGATGATAGTCTGGCCATAAAGGAAAATGAGCTGAAAACAACAAAGGCAATGTTGGCAAACTGTAAGGTAAACATACTACAAACATGTTTCAAGCTGCTATTTTAGCGATCGGGATAAGCTGTCATGGGAGGGTTAGCGGCAGAGTAGTTAGTGCTCTCGCCTCCCAGGAAGAAGAATGTGAGATCAAACAAACTCTCTGGGTGGAAGCTGCATGTCCTCCCTGTGTAATCTGGGTTCTCTCTGGGTACTCCGGCTTTCACCAATTCTTCTTTCACATGCAAGCCTTTAGAGAAGCCTTTAGAGAAGGCTTGCATGTAGTAGTGGAAGAAGATGAATGAATAAATGAATTAATATAGGCTTTAGTCTTTTAATGTAGTGTTATTGAGTTCCTATGTACTGGGAGAGGACCTAAAATGGGTCACTCACTTTTTTTCAGGTCACCAAAAATTTAATTAATAGCAAAAATTTTAAATTTACTTTTGAAAAACTGTACTTCGAGATACAGGAAAGAAGAAAACAAATTAAATTTGAAAAGAAAATCCTATGCAGAAAATGACTTAGCTGCGCTAAGTGACAGCATAAAGTTGAGTCTGTTGAAATATGAGTCTCATAAAAGAGTTTGGAAAATACTACTCGTGTGGTGTACTAGGCACAATGAGTACTATACCAGATGTGCAGAGGTAGAGTGGAGCCAGGTACCCAGTAGATAACAGTAGACCCAGCAGTGGCCGCAGCAGGAAGGATGGTCAGGGTGAGATAACAAGGGGAAGCCATTATGAAGTCAGAAGTTCACCAAATGACCAGGTTTAAACCCAGGGCTTTGTGTACACACGCAGCAGTCAGAACAGTCTGTACGAATGGAGTGTTTATATATGACGTTGTGTTTCAGCCCGGACCTAAAACAGGAGGTCTAATGGCTCCACCAGCGCAGAATAAACAGACAGCACCAAACTGGCCATCAATGGGAGGTCTCGGGATCAACAAACCACCTACAGTGAGTGCCTCACAATAACTGTTATACTCCTCAATTTCACTCAATCTTCAGTCTTTCTGTCTTTCGTCTAAATGTCATCTAAGAAATCTTTGTCTGTTGCAGGTGAGATGAGCAGCACCAGTGTACCATTCTGCCCTACAATGTAATGTATAGTCAAACACCTGACTACAGAAAACTTAATGCATTTTGCTATTTTAAAACCAAACCTGTACCCATACAAGTGCTTTTAGACAAACAGCTACAAATTGTCAGATGGGATTGAATTCAGTGGACACAGGTTTCAGTGGGAAGGTTTATAGACCCACTTCACTTTGCCAGTGAAGGGATCTGGGTGTTCAAGCTAGGGTACAGGTGAAACCTATGAGCAACTCCAGTTAGTGTGTTTGGCAATTGTCCAGGATGCAGCCCACAAACTGCAAAGGTAAAAAAAGAAGTTAAGGGAAAAGAAGTGGTAAAAATGTAGACCATGTTTTAAAGATAACCAATCGGTGAGTGTATATTGTTAAAAAGACTAAACAGCTGTATATAGTGTACATGAATCATATATTTCTATTGTTGTCTGGTGCATGTTTTAAGCTCTGATGAATGACTTTGGTTATTTTAAACACATAGTGTGACTAAACTCTTATGTTTTCCACTCAGGTAAATTAATGTACAAATGGTCATTACACTGGTGTAAATAGTTTGTTTCGTGTTTTACTCAATGTGATTTATAAAAACAGGCACTGAAAAAAGTTACTATTTTAATGTATATTGCCTTATTTTAACTTAATAAACCTTCATCTGTTCACTTGTAATATCCGGACTCTTTTGTCTTTGTAAAATCTAAAAATACTCTCACTTACACCAGACTTAGACATGCGATAGTTTCTCATCACGTACAAACACTGAACACTTTAAATAGCTACATTGTGTTTCCCTCTGATACACACAGTAGTCATACAGCCGCTTTGTTCTAGAATTAGGATGTAGAAATGCATTGAGAGCAATAACCTTTTATTGCCATTTTTACAGCACATTTAAACATTTACAGAAGCTATCGCATTAACTGCTCTCACGTTTTAGTGCTTCCCTTTCCTCACACGTACAAAACCAGGAGCGTGCACAGTAGCTTCGACTTTTTTTTCCTTCAGCTGCAAGCCAAGCTAAATCTGTAATGATTGCCAAATATTTTATGGATTCTTACCAGGGCAGCTCCAGGTTTTACCAAGTGAAATTTAAGAATTTTTTAAGACATTTTAATGCCAATTAGATTTAAATTTAATGCCTGGATCATCAGCAACAGAACCATCGTCTGTATGAAATTTACTTGATGGAATTTCCCGGATACTGAAATCTGAAATCCAAGGGTATCGCATGTCTAAGTCTGGTGTAAGCCTAATACAGATGAAAAAATCCAGGGTTTCATTAATTAATTTTAAAAAATCGTCAATCTTCAATAAGAAAATTGTAGATCCTTTATTGTGGTGTACCTTTTTGTAATATTAACATAAATATTTCACAAATTTAAGGCCTAGATGTATAAAATTCAATACCTACTCTCAAGATTTAATGCTTTTAAAGCCTTGGGGATAACCTGTCTAACACTTTTTGCAAAAGCGTGAAGTAAATAATTTTGCATAAGGCCTTTTAGTTTTAGTTTAGCTCTGTATTAAAAACATATCTGTTGCAGGTGAGCTTTAAATAATAATTATGCATTTTTATTTTTATTTTTTTGTTTTGGTCATTTTAGGTAACGCATTAGTTCCTTTTCATTTTAAATGAAACATCTTAATCCTAATTTTGTTCTTTTGTTTATTCATTTTGATTATTGTTTGCATACAGTCTTCTGACCATTACCAATTTCCAAAAGCTGATTTTTACATTTTATTTAAATGCTCATGGACGTCTGTAACTATTTTTCTGGATTTTTTAATTTAGAGTGCACAAAGGAAGTTGGTTAGCGCTCCTGCCTCTCAGCAAGGAGATCATCGTTTTGATCCCTGGGCTGGCTGACTCACAATTTTAACATTGAACAGTGAAAGAATTTAGGATTGAATTGTTGTTTGTCATGTCTCTAAATATAAGCCCTGCAACTAATTACTTTACTGTCCAGATAGTAGTACCCTGCCTAAGACTCGAAATTGCTGGCATAGGCTTTAAGAATAAAAGAATGACTTTTAAAATTACTGCACTTTTTCATTTCATAAATAAACTCACTTTGGGGTCCCCACCCAGTGTTTAGGAGCAACAGCCATTGAGGTTTGAAGTGGTACACCTTGTACATGTGCTGCCTGTGAAATAGCTCCACACATTATTGTCTGCGCGCCAACTGGAGGCTACCATGGAAAAGTGCGCCTCATACAGAAATAATGGAGAGGGCGTGACACGTTGCATAAGAAAGCCAGAGTAAGACATTCCCACAGATAAATGTGAGTGTTACAGGTGAGCCAGTGTGTCCTGAGGAAATCCTCTGTTTAACATGTGTCAAGTGTTTTTGGTCTAAAGACTGAGTACAGGGTGTGACAGTCTGCATGACAGCACGGCGTGTCAGCCTCATCAATCAAACAAAGGAAACCTACATGGCTGCCTACAAGGACCAGGTATTAGTGAGCAAGCACTGGAGTATCTTGTTTGGTTTGGGAAAATATGAAGAACATCATGGGACCACTGTTGATACATTTCATGTGAATAGAAAGTGTATGCTGTATGTGTACAGCAGTGGCTTGATAAGTGGGTGTCATTAGTGGTACGCTTGCTCTGTCCAGTGGAACACAATAAAAAATAGATATATGAGCCGCAATATAGCTCAGTTGGTAGAGCATACGCAGAGAAACTACAGCTCGCCTTAGTTTGTTGTAATTTTGAGTCCAAACTCTTGATGATTAACTGAATGTTTCTCCCTGCTCTCTTCCCAGTGATTTCCTGTCTCATCTCCACTATCTCATCCAATAAAGGCCAAAAAATATCAATTAGGTTTTACTATATTGTATACTAAAGTGTACTAATTCAGTTTATTGGGTAAGAAAGTCACTTGGCAGCAGTGCAGCAGAACATATAAAAATCATTAATTACATTATTACTATGTATCGTATTTTGGGGAGAACCACAGCTGTAATGTGTTATACTGTATACACTTATGAAATAAGAGCGGGACAATATACAGTATAATTTCATAACAATAAAATGCTGTTCTATGTAAATTTACATTTGCATACAATTGCATCTAGGTTATATTAAGAAACAGCTGCATCACCCTCTCACTATGTGGAGAATAAGTGAATGTGGGAGCAATGGCTGTCAGTATGTGTCTCTGGGATGGGGGATGCACAACAAGATTTTTTGCCAGATTTTACTTAGGATTCAGGGTTGGGCAGCGTCCCCACCAGACAGCACTACTGTAGTTAGGGACAGTCCACACAGCTAGTCAGCACAGAAATCTGTTTGTGTGTGGGAAGAACAGACGCGACCAGACCTCATGCAGGTCTTCGCAGTAGCATGTTTGAATTTTAATACTGACTCAGGACACATTTATGTAGTGTGTACTGATTACAACTGACCTTGCAAGCTTTTGTGAGAGAGTTTGAGTTGGTTTGACAAATCCTGTAGTGTGTGATTTCTAATCATGGGCAGTTCAGTCAAGTCTTTTCATAATCTGTAACAAAAAGTGTGTCCCTAGCTATAGTGCCAGCCACTGTCCAGACTGTATCCTGCCTCAGATCAAAAATTACTGGGCTAGACTCTTGCCACTAACAATCCTAACAGAAATTAAAATTTAGAAGACGCTGCACCTCAGGGCTCTCTGTTAGTGAGGTCGGTAGCTCGCTTGCCATTGGGGCGGGTGGTCAGGTGGTTCATTTGTTTATGGGGTGCCCAAAGACCCAAGTATGCCTGTGACTGGTTGCGTCAGGAAAGGCTTCAGAGTAAAAAAAAAAAAAAAAAAGCTGCGAAAATTCCCATGCAAATGATTTGTTGTGGCGACCCCTAAAAAAGAGGCAACTGCCAAAAGGGATTTTCTTTTTAGTATTGCACCTCAGTATCATGAGCAATTGGTTACTCGTCACATTTATTTTTCTGTACTACCTTTTTCAATTATTGTCCAGTATTAATTCCAAAAATGACCAGTATAAGCATTTCCACAGTTGCTCAAAACAATGCACCCTTCAGTGTGATTGTACAGACTACAGAGGAAGTGCAGCTTCATAATTTACTGCTGCTGATGTGAGCTGAAGAAATCCCCACTTTAGCCCTTTACCTCCTCCTGAGCTGTAATCCATCACTGAGAACATGAAAGAGCAGCAGAAGGCTGACAGGGCAGTGCGGAAAGAGCTAACACAGCCCCAAAAGGCACAGACAAATAGGCCAGGAGTTATGCAGGAGTACAGCAGGGCTAATGTCGTCACACAAGGCACGAAGCGGGGAAGAGGTGAGGAGTTCAACAAGGAAACATAAATATTTGATCAAGGCCAGATTGACAGATGAACAAAGGGCACAGACAGCTCTGCCTCCAAAAACTCTGCTTTCCCACAGAGCACAGCCAGGGTTACTTTTTTACACTTACACTATGGCCATTGCCCATCTAATGGTGCTGGATACTCGGGCATTAAAGACAAATATGGTTTTCACAAGTCACACAATATCACGGTATACAGGGGAGCCCATATATACTGTAATTACTTATGTAAAACTATAGTTACCTATAAATACTACTGCTCAAGTAGTAAAGGAAGTCAACATAAACTTCTTGGTGTGTGGCTCTTACTCAATTACATGTTTTCAAATATTACTTGACTGATTCATGTATAAACTACCCAGTCATCATTAATCCATTTCTTTTTCAATTAATTAGTCTCATCTGTGGTTAGTTCCAGGGCAGTACCAACAGACGCAGCATAAACTGCTTTTAATCTCAAATGCCTGCACAATCAGAGATAAATGGTTTTGACTGGTTTAAAGTTAAAATTATGTTAGAAAATCAAACTAAAGTAATGCGTAAGTTGTTTATGTTTACATTTTTTGTTTTGGTTCTAAACTCTGCAGCGCTGATCATCCCATCAGAAAAGCAGAAAGACTGGCAACCCACTGACCATTGTTTTGATTTAGACTGTAGTACCATTTTCAAACCAGAATGAGCACATGCTGCTTCCAGTACCTTTAATGTGTCTATTTTGTAAATAAATACAACACAAACAAAAGCCACCAGAGAAAATGTCATTTCTGTTGTGATTTGTGAGTTATTTATAAAAATTCAGGTGTTGAACTACAGTACAGTCAATGCTCAGAAATGCTCCACAGTAATCATCCTCCATGTAAACATCCAAGTGGAGAATACCTGACCTTGCAGATGTTAAATTCAGCTGTTCTAATTTGACCCAAGAGTCTCATTTTCCTACCAAAGGCTTTTCATGAGCTATATTTAAACTCCATTCAAGACGTGCTGAACACTTGTCCAGCTTATATGAGGCCTGTGAGTCACCTGTCAGTACACCACTGCTATTTTGGTTAAACAGCACAAAACAAACATTTCTGTGTCTTGGGAGTAAAACAATGTGAATGTGACCGAGAACAGGAAGAATTCTTTCTGTTGTGTCTCAAAGACTGGCACAATACATGGGCTGTCCCGATTTGTACCGATGCTCTGGGGGCCGCACAAGAACACACTCTTCCTCTCAAAGCAGGCTATTATTATTACAGATATGCTCAGGTTTGGCTCAGACTCATCTCATTATTTCCCAATGCAGAAGTCTTTGAAGATAATGTCCAGGATCTCCTCTGCCCCGACCCGTCCAGTGATGCGTCCCAGGCTGGTTAGGGCAAGGCGGACCCCCTCAGCGGCCAGAGCCAGGTCACAGTCCCGGTAATGGTGATACTGACTGAGGGAGGAGACACAGTGCTGGAGGTGAGCTCTGTGTCGGGCCTGGGTTAGGGAGGGGCCCCCGGACAGAGGGTCGCCACACCTAAACAAAAAGTAATGAAAGATAGAAGGTTAGGGCTAATTCTGATTTAAAAAAAAAAAAAAAAGAAAATGAAAGAAAAACAAGGTCAAGTAAAGTGAATTTAAAATCCCTTTCAGGACATATCCAGAACTTTTTCGTGATTTGGGGTGGCAGTAGCTCAGAAGGTAGAGTTTGCCCAGTAACTGTGTTGCATATTGCCATTGTGTCCTTGGGCAAGACACTTCCTCCAACTTGCCTCTGTGTAAATGACATACATTTTAAGCCAATGGTTCCCAACCTTTTTTCCAAGTGACCCTCATTTTAGCAGCTGATATGCTGATGGCCCCCACCCTTCGCCTCCGTGACCTAATTAGGAAAAATTAAGCAATTTATTTGGTAAATTTCACTGCATAACAAAAACATCACAAGAGGTATTATTAATCTATTTTTAACAATTTCTAAACACATTTTCTGTGACCATTGCAATGCATTAGCCAGTCTTCCTTGCATTATCATTCAGCCTTAGCTTGGACCTTTTTTTCAAGAGGCCCCCGCAACCCCCAGGTTGGGAATCACTGTTTTAAGCCTACAGAGTTTCTTATTAAATGTACACTGTTTGACTCTCAAAACAAAAAATCCGCCAGCAGAGAGATAGCAAAAAAAAATTAAAGATTCGTGCAGGCCATAGAAGTATACTAATGCAGAAATATGCATACAAAAATATAGTTGCTTCATAGAATTCCATGATAGTGATTTGAGCAAACTCACAGTTGTTTCACTCTGTTGTGTAGCTCAGTGAGGAAGTTGTGGAGTCCTTCTTTAGTGTGGCATGAGATACAGCAGACAGAGGGAAGACCAGACGATGTGTTCAATTCAGTTTTCAGCCTCTGTCTCCTCTCCTCTGTTAGCAGGTCCAGCTTATTCAGCACCACAAAACACCTGTCTGATCAGGAAAAAGTCAAAGATTAAAAATGATTGACTATGTAAAAGGAGAAAGAATGCTTAACAAATTAGGAAAATAATGAGAACATTTTGTGATTCATTGTTCTATTTCTGTTGTTGTACTTCTACTGTAGTAAAACATGCAGTCACAGAGACAGGGTCACATGACATGGGATGATTATAATAGGAGTACAGCGTGAGTGTACTTGAGCAGAGGTTTTGATTGTGTTAATATGACACCTGTGTGAGATGAGTCTGCAGTTGACTGGATATCACCGAGGTGATTCTGGAGAAAAGATACAGTTTGTTGGTCCGAGGGGAGCTGAGCACAGTCCACCACCACCAGAGTCAGATCGGCCTGCTCCACCCTGAAAACAGCAAGAAAAAAAAATCAGTTTTAAAATTACACAATTCTGATGAATTTTCAAAATCATAAATTTTATATTAGTCTAAACATTATGTGTTTTTAAAATGATTTTTACATTTTGCATTAGTTAAAAATCATAATTTCTGTTCAAATTTAGAGGCAATAACTGGAATATGAAGAAAACCCTCTATTGGCAAAATGTGAGTCATATTCACCATATTCAGAAGTACAACATTCTTAACATTTACAGAAAAAATATACTAAATATGTGTGAGTAATGGAAATCATTCAGATGTTTTTCAAAGCAGGAGCATCTCCTGTGAGGTAACAGCAGCAGCAGCAGGATGCTTGTACTTACCACATCCTTCCTGTAGCGACCCAGGTCACAAGCCTCTGACCAGCTCCTGCTCACAAAGTCCCCACAGAGCGACACACTGCCCACACTCCCCACACTCCCCACAGAGCTGCCATGTCACCTACATTACAATACGTCAATGGATTTTATCTACTCATTTAGTCAGACCATAAAAATGTGGCTGTATTTGTATGGGTCGCAAACAAATTTAAGAACAGATTAGATATTGTTGAGTAATAATATAAGTGGACCCAGTAATGACCCCTGAGGTACGCCACTTGTCAAAAAGAATAAATGTGGGGTTGGAAAATCATAGATCTTGTATTTATTAGCCAAGAGTGTAGAAGTAAGAAATTTTTGTTGTAGCCACTTAAAATTTGTGGCAAGTTACTTTGGTTACTAATACAGCCTAATTAGATGTAATAATTGACCGCAAAAAATTGCAGTAAAATACATAAATAAGGAGAGTACTACCCCTTTCTTTCAGGGGTTGCCACAAGAAATAATCTTTATCCAGGCTTGGGACCAGCAACACTTATGGCTTAAGTTTTTGTCTCCCTGACAGATAACTGAACTCCACTCCCACACATAAAAGGTGATATAATTTTAGTACTATTAGATCTGGGCCCTTTCAGTGGCGAGAATGTGGCCCAATATCCCTTTGTACCGGTTCCTCACTATCAAATTCATTACATTGTGCCTTATCCTGCAGTCATTTTTCTCCTCCTTTGTCACTTGACTCATAAGAGATAACACATGACCAGTCTGTGTATGAAGGTGTTTGTGTCTGCACCATTCATTTGGCTGTGTGTTTGGCTGTCTCACTCTGATAACGCTGGGATGACGGATACTCCAAGTACTGCCATTCTTCATTGGTGTAAACAGTGGAAGCAGCTGCTTGTGAATAGTCATTTATTTCCACCTGAACAGGCAATTCTCTATCACAAGGAACTCTGGCTTTTCATTATGCAACCTCCATTGATGATTTGTCCCACATATTTATAGCAGGGACTTAGCACTAATACAAACTTTGGCGACTCTGCAGACATTACGAAAATATATCATAATGTAAAGAGGAAAAGCCGTGAATTATTTCTTCCCTTCTTTGTTTTTAAGGATATAATTCATGCTGTCTTGTCAGTTTGTTACATGCTATATACTGTACACTCAAGCCAGGTAGATGAACAATTGGCCTGCTATAATTATCTGAACTTTTAATATCTAAATCAGTGTTGTTTTTTTCTGGAAACGCACCAATACAACAACACCTTGCAGACGTTCCAATCTTTTATGAGGATGGGATTTTTCTTGTATGGGATTGGAATCCTTTTTAGTGGCCCTCATTTTGTAGCACTCCTTCACATCAAAGGTGACTAATATTAAAGTATTAGGAAGTGATTAGGATACGGTCAGATGAGATCTTTTTTAGTGAGATATCTCAATTCTACTTATGCAAAGAAATTGTGCAACTGAAGAATAAAAGACCAGAAAAACTTGGTCAGTTTCTCAATCCACTTTTGACTGTGGTATTGCTCAATAAATATGTTTTTAAGGACAAACTTTACACATTAGTACCACTACATCTTAACATTTGCAGTACCATTTTCAAACCAGTATGAGCACATGCTGCTTACAGTACCTTTAATACTATATATACAGAAACCCACCAAACCCAAATTGTTTAAAAACACTGTCTCTGTACCTCTCCCGAGCTCGTCGGACCCCCTCCCTCTCCACCATGTCTGGGCTGTCTCTGAGACCAGCTGTGTCACTCAGAATCACAGGGAAACCACCAATGTCCAGTGCTGTCTCCACCACATCCCTCGTAGTTCCAGCGATAGGAGACACTATGGCAGCAGGTCTCTGGCCTAGTATCAAATCATTAAAAATGAATACTAACCAGATGTACTTTAATAGCTGTAAACCAGAAAAAAACAACAGTGGTACTAATTTTCTTTCTGCCAACTTTAGGAACAGTTAGTTCCTTATTTCTCTTATTTGTAATTATTTGTTCTGCAAGCTCTTGGCACAAAATATACTATTACTGCTTTATTTGTATGGAGAAAAAAAGTACTGTAACAAAAATGTGAGTGGGGTAGTTTGACAAATAATGAACTTCAACTACAATATGAACCAAGAGAAATCACATTTTGACATTTTGTAAAGCCACTCTAAAATATCAGTTTTTTTTTATGTGTTTTTGATTGTGACTTCCTTACACAGTGTGTTGAGGAGACTGCTTTTCCCAGCATTGGTGGCTCCAGCGATGACCACATGAACCCCACTGCGCAGCCTCTCCCCGCGCCGCTCATCCTTGAGGTGGATCTCTATCTCAGATTGAAGCACAGATATGGCCCGGTCGACTGTTGGGTGTAAAAGAGACAGAAACGCAGAGGGAAGAGGATGTGACGAAGGTTTTGTGTACAACTTCACTTTCTTGGCCTTGTAAAAGGAATTTCAACACTTTGAAGGAAAAGGCTGGTACCCCGGTGTCTGACACCCTTCGTCTGGACAGAAATGGGTCATGGACCAGTTCTGTTTACACTGAAGGACAAAAAGCACCACCAACTGAGAAGAATTATGAATAGGTTTTGGTGACAATATGAAGGTAAAATGCAATAACTGCGTTGAATATTGCAATAATGACAAGACCTGTGATATTTCAATCCATGTTGTAGTAGGTTGTTTTGTTAGTCTGTTAGCATGATATCTCAAAAAGTAATGGTCAAAGAAGGTCACTAACAGCCAATGTTTTTCTTTTTTGGTGCAAAACAGGAACCCAGTCTGGTTCCATGAAACTTTTTAAAGGATCTCCCATCATTATGAGATAAGGATATAGGGACCAATAATTAAGTTTAGTGAATTCTTCACCATTGTAAGATGTAGATGTAAGATGTTTTGTGGCTCAATGAATAGAGCATTTACTCCTAAACTAGAACATCCTTAGTTTGAGTCTAGTTCTGGACATTACATCTTTATAATTTACAGTATCTTTACAGTGCAAAATAGCTTGGCTGTGGGCGCTCTCTTGAGTGCTTCTAGTAACTAATTTAAAAACACCACAGTGTGAGGTAAAGCTCTGATTGGACAACTGTATATTAATGTGATACCAGCAGTTCATGCATATTGGAGTGGTTGATATTACAATAACAAAACATTTGCTATACATTGTACAGCCATAATAGTTAATAAAATTCAGTGCTAATATTTGCAGGTCCAGTCAGTGGACAATAACTTTAATAGCTTTCTACTTTCGGAGCAGGTCTTTTTTTAAACATTGTTGGTTTCTTAACAAGAGTCACCATTACCATGCCACCAAAACAAACAATGGTTCCCAAGCTTTGGTGTGTTAAAACTGCAACTTCTGTGCCTTTTACAGATCTGTGCCAGTGCCAGACAGCAGGCGACAGTCTCTGGGGGGGCATCCCATAAACAACAACACTCTCACATGCACTGGGATCATGGGAAACTTCGGTATGCAGCAAACTGACTACCGGCAGCTGACTACAGTACACATGTGAGTGACACGGCAGGTAGGCTTTGAAGAGGTCCCCCTGGCCTCCAGCTTCCTTATAGGAAATAGTCTTTAGAGCGTTTTTGATGGCTATGGCTTCTCCTACAGTGGGACAAGCTCACACGATGCCCAGTTAAAGATCCAAACAGGAAAGCTTAGCCGTGCTCCTCTCTCCTCGGGGAGAGCAGGCCTTCCTCTAAGCTCCAGGGATGACATTATTTTTCCGTCACTCACAGGACAAAGTGCTCACTTACCCTGGTTTAGGACCCCCTCCTCGATCAGCTCGTCTTCACTAAAGTCTATAAATGCCTCAATGTGAGCCAAGCACTAAAGGAACACAAAACACAAGACAGGGGGTTAAGTGTCAAGATATTTTTAAAGTCATATTGTTTATGTTGATATGCGGCTAAATACACGTGACAGGAAAGAGTCAGCGAGTGTACCTCTTTAAGCACATACCATTATCCTGTTGGCAGTACTGTTACACAAACAAAGAATGGGATGGCAATAGGAAAAATATATTATCTGTGAACAAAAGAATTGTAGCATTTAACATTTCAAGACTATCTACAGTCGAACTTTTGAGTCTAAGCCTGACAAATACACAGCAAATTTATAATTCAGCAACTATGGGCCTACACCCTGGACAACAGCCAGTTAATCGCAAGGCTAACACTTATAGATATACTCGTGTCAATTAAGAATCCATACATGCATATTTTTGGACAACGGTAGTGATGCCGTAGAGACATGGAGTAACAAGGACTTGTATGTTGGCCGGCCGGGTGATCAAATCCACAATATCATTGTTGAGAGACAGAAGCACTAGCCACCTTCCACCACAACAGGACAAAAGTCATAAAATCTCAAAAATAGGCTTTACAGGCCATAAACACAGAGGCCTAGAAAAGAGTTCAAAGTAATATAACTTGACACAAAACAAAATGTCAAAATGAAACACTACAAGACTGACCTAACAAAATGGGACATAAGGGCAACTTAAATAATACTTGGGCCACACCAACAGATAATGATCAAACACATAGGGGGAAACCAACCTAAACTAAAGAGACAAACAAAGCCCACTAAACCCAAGTCCCCCCTGACATGAACTAGTCTACATTCAGGCTGCCTCCGACTGGCTCTGGGTCCGCCCTCAGCCACACCTTCTCCTCAGCACTTCTCAAAGTATATCATATTAATATCATTAAAAACAAAATATGAAATAAATATACAAATCTGCTATGAAAAATATATGAATGTGGATTAACTTAAAATATACATGAGTAACTACATGTAAAACAATGTGCGGTGTTAAAGGTTTTTACCACCTTTGTGTGGCATGACCATCACTGTGTGTAAAATACCAAAATGTAGATAATAAAATGAAAAAAAAAAAAAAAAAAAAAAAACACTGGTTACAACAGAAAACTAAAGTCTTATAGCTCTGTGATGATATATCTATACCAGAAGGCCTATATTTTTGGCCATATAATTTTGCTTGTTAGCACTGTCCTTTTAAAATGGTGTAAAAGCAAAAAATGGACAGAAAAGGGCAAACTGAGTCTACAATTAATGCTCAATAAACTCAAATATAACACAAAATGAACACTAAAGTAATTTCATTTTTTATTATATTAACATAACTTGATCTTCTACTCTTTTTTATTTCTTCTCTTCCATGGATTTCAGAAAAACATTGCCTCCTGGTGTGCAGTCATTTGTGTACTGATTACAAATTTTGCCCTTCCAGGGACAACCCTCTCCATTTATCCAGGCTTGGGACAGGCACAAAGAGTACACTGACTTGTGACCAATTCTGGTTGTATTAGCTATTACATATTAAAATGCTGTATGCTGATATATATCCTTGACAATTTTGATCAACCAGAATGAAGTGTGTGTTGCTTGGGAGTCTGGTTGTTTATGCTTTCAGACAGAGATGATGAGAAATGTCTTATTATATATATATATATATATATATATATATATATATATATATATATATATATATATATTTTCACATAAATTATTATACTGACCAACATGAACACAATAGTGGTGTAGCTGCACAAAAGCAGGAAGATTTCCATATTTTAATTACTAATCCAGTTATAAAGGTGGGAAGCCATGTATAAAAAGATTACATTGTTGTCGTGTTTAATATCTCTGACCCCTAATATTGTACAGATGGTATACTCAGATACTGATTAACTAGGTTCCCAGAAAGGCTGTTCCAAAATAAATATGTCTTGCAATTGATTCTTGGAAAAGCATTAGGACACCGGTTGAACACATTTCTCAAGGGACAAGACCTGCAGCTCCAAAGTGACGTACGTATCTATATAATAGCTGAAACAGTAGAGTAGCCCTTGGCCTGGTTCCACACCTTGGCCTTAGAGCGGAGCCAAAGTTAACACACAGCCATTAGTTAGAAATGAGGACAAAGCAGCAGCATAACAAAGTAAGGAGACTAATGCGTGTCTGCAGATTTTTAAGGTTTAAATAATGGCAAAGTAAAAAAAAAACTTCACCGAGATGAGAATGTAGACTTTTAGAGAAGAATGAGAAAAGACCAGTTTAGATGATTGAAAATTCATGGTTAGCTTGCTAGCCCCAACAAATTATTCCTCCCTGGATCTAGACAGTGAGCTAGGTCCACACCAAAAACCATTTGTGACCTTTCCTTAAAGACTTATTGAGCTTTCTGCCATGTTATAATGTTTCCTCATCAAAAACATATCTGGACTTCTGTTGTGTTTCATGGATGCCTGATTAAATAATCCTGTATTATCTGGCATGGCCTCTTTGAGGGCTCAGAATGCTCGGTTCCATGAACCCCCTCCTACTCCAGGAAGCACTGACCAATCACTGATCTAGCAACTACTTAACATCACCTGTACACAACCCAATCTGGCCGAACAAGCACGCCTGCACAGCATTGTTTATAATACTCATGAGGAGGAAAATTAATACATTGATCCATACTTTTTGCAGTCAAACTTTAATACCAACCAAATCTAAAAAGAATTTTTAATACATTAATCAACTTTTAATACTTTCTAAGACCCCACAGACACCATGTCACTGCTGGAGAACTGGAGAAGTTAGTTGGGTCTTGGGGTCTGAAAGTCTTCAAAACTACAACACAAAGTCACCACAAATTTAATCAAGGGTGTCAATATTAGTGGAGGGCACTGTATGACTGATTTCACAATAGTCACACTTTTTTTTTTTCTTCTATCAAATCTCTTGTCACTTGCTTGTGAACCTTGTCTGTGTGTTGTGTGATTTCTTGCATGTATTTCCATTTTTCCATGCAGAACACCATTGTTGTTCCTAGTGTTGACACGCGGTAAACGCTCACATACTCCAACAAGATAATAACAGGAAGCCTCGTATCCCCAAAAGATTACATATTAACTGTCCATACACAGCTGTAGGGCTAGGTGCAGCAGCCAAAAAATAAGCATTGTTTTAGCTGTGAATGTACTGAGCCCTGACCTACAG
This sequence comes from Bostrychus sinensis, assembly GCA_020698575.1. Classification (NCBI taxonomy): domain Eukaryota; kingdom Metazoa; phylum Chordata; class Actinopteri; order Gobiiformes; family Eleotridae; genus Bostrychus; species Bostrychus sinensis. The sequence goes on along the minus strand of CM036246.1, from coordinate 8,968,706 downwards.
CAAAGCCTGTGTCTTTCCAAAAACAACGATTTCACAGAATAATAGTCGCAAAATCTCTCCAGAGGAAACTTCAAAGGTTCATCTCAGGTCTGCCTCTTTCTGCTGTTCACACAACATCTCTCAATAAATGTTTCAACCAAGGGAGGACACCCATTCACCTGTCAATTGGCAAAACCTGCGTCAAAGCCAATGTTCAAAGCGCATACACAGAAAAGGGTGGAAATGCGAAGAAAACAAGAGAGAATCACTTTTCATTTCATGTTGTGTTGTTGAGACCACTCTTCCAAACTTCTAGACCTTCGACCTTCAAATGACGTACTTAAATAGTGGAAAACATTTCGCAATAGAGCAGTAGCCTGGCCTGACTCCAGACAGGTGAAACATTCATGTGCGGTCACTGGCCTTAAAGTGGTGTCACAAGCCTTTCTTTATATTAGGGCTGTGCAATTGGCTCCCAATGATCACAAAATCTATAAAATCAAGAAACAAGGATTAATTAAAATGAACTCTGAATGATGCGCATGCATCGCTCCGCCCAAAACCAACTTGTAAATTTAAATAGCCATCATGTTTTGACATAACTTGGTCTATACAGGTTATGGCATAGCCTTACTTACAATACATAGTGGCTGCAGAAATAGAATCTTGGGTCTTATTAAATTCTCAGTCCTTTAAGTGTTTTCTTTTTTGTTATGCCTTGGTCCCACTAACACTAATGCCTGATGATGACATACCCGTTTAAGTCTGTGGCTCCAGTCCTGATAGAGTTGTCCCAGTTCTCCAGACATCTGCCTCAGTGCCTGCCTCCTCTGGGCCTCTGTCTCAGCGTGGATCAGATCACCAAGACCTTCCACCTTCAAAGACATTATCAAATTAGAATTCTATTTACTTTAAGAGTATCTGCTATAAATTGCTTAAGAATATCAAGGACATGCTTTAATTGTTTATGTCTATTTGTGTTTTGTTGAGGTTTTGACCACAAAGCATTTTAATTGCTCTGCCCTCTTTTAAGGTTATTTTATTGCCTTTAAAATTGGTATAAGCATTGTCCATATAACCAGTAGCATATACAGAATTCAGTGTTTCAAGGTTAGTTGGGGGTTTTTAGTTAACCAGGTGGATGAGAGTGAATGGTTGTCTGTCAATGTGTGTGTGTCCAAATGTCAATCCTGCAACTAATTGGCCATTGTCTTAGCTTGTAACCGACCTAAGGCCCATAGTTGCTGACTCCAGCCACCCACAACCCCTAATGGGAATAAGCGGACAAAGAAAAACAAGGTAAATATCAACCACAGGGGAGTTCTCCAGATCTCCTGGCTGTGAGCACAAACATTGCACCACCCAATAGAATGTTTTGTTCAAATATTCAAATGTACTGTGACCATTTTATTGACCTAAGACGCCCCTTCTCTGACCTTGTTTATCTGACCATATGTTTTTGTTGCCTTGACCAACCTGTGTCAGACCGAGTTTCCCCGCTTGGAAGGCCCTCCGTGTGAACTCCCCAGCTTCAGCAGGCCGCATGCCAGGCACACTTCCTGCAACACACACATCACACAAACATTGGGCAAAAGGCACACGGCTGGCACTTAAAAACACACATCACACCAAGAAGCAAACATAAGGTCAACATGTCAGAGCGAGTTCATTCCAAGAGAAAACAGACACAACTGTGAGGGTTAAAAAGGTTAAAGTTTCATTGTGTCTAAAGCCATTTTTCACATCTCATTATGATGATGTGTCAAGAGAAGAGCAGCTGGAGCCAAATGGATCTGAGCCCAGTTTGGTATTGTGTAAAACTGAATAAACTTACAATATCCTCTTCATGTCTCCTTAGCTTTGTTAAATAGTAAATAAAACATTACTGTTTATACTATTTGGTTTTTCACCTTTTAATATTAAGGAAGTTTATAAACACTGTACAAAGCATTCATTTAAGTTATTTATACAACACTGCCCTCTAGCAGATCAAATGAATCACTACACTTCAAGGTCCCCCATTATGCTGACTTTTCTGAGCTTTTTTTCATTTTATAATAGTTATAATATAGTTTCCACCTGAAAAACAATCCTGGAGTTGTATTTTGCTTCATTCAAGCATGTTTGAGTAATCCTGTATGCTGAGGCACTTTCTCAGGAGCTGAAAATGCTTGGTCTAAGCTTGGATGTCCAAGAAGCATTGACCAGTCAACAAGCCTTCCACATCCAGTCTGCTCTCATTCATTTATCCATAAAACGTTTTCATTTAGTCAGATAATGTTTTAAAGGTTGTAAAATGTGTAATGCTGTTCAAGAGCCGACCAAGATTGGTTTAAATAGATGTAAGAAAGCACAATATATCTCCTTTAAGAATGCATGAAAAACTCTTTTTAGATGTCAGTCATAATTGCTATGGCTGCCAGAGAAGATATCTAAATCCACTGGCAATAGAAACACGTGCCAGTTTGCCTTTTAATCTGAAAAAAGCGACAAACATTTGTCTTATGCAAAAATAGAACTATTTTATGGTGTTTTATAGTGGAACTGAGAGTAGTTTTCTGCAGTGTATACATTTTAATAAGCATAATATGTGACATACATTAATTAAATTTAGTTGTTGAATTATTTATTTTCTGACATTTACTGGGATATGTTCCAACCGATCACTTTTTCTTGCAGCTAAAGCTGTTGTTTAAAAAAAAAGATGTTTAGCAGTACTTGGGAGATTACCTAGAGCCTGTAAAACAGCAGTGACCACAGCAGGACCACCATGGATATGGAACTCTGCGCTGTCTTCTCCGGTGAAACTGTGTGGAGCTAAAATACAAACAAACACAGGACAAACATGTAAATATAAGGTTTGACTGATTTTATCTAACACAAGGTTGAATCAGCAGTAAAACATAGGGTGGCACAGGGGAATTGCTAGCTTTATTTACATTACATTACATTACATTTACAAGCTATTACCATAAAATGAAGGAAAAGTTATATTGCATATTACTGTAAAAATAAGAGACCACTGCAAAATGGTCAGTTTGTCAGGCTTTTTATACAGTAGGTGCAATAAGCTTGAACACACTTGACAACTTTTGCCTTGTTTTTTCTGTTGAAAACTATAATATATAATATATTTCTCCTCATTCCAAAATACAACTATTGTTCTTTAGGGCATAAATTTAAAGGAAATGGTGCCATTGTTGAACTTAAATAATTCAAAGTATACAAATTCGATAATGACTTTTAAACAAAGTGGTAATAATGTTTTGACTAAAAAGCATTAAGAATTTTGGTGCAATAACCCTGACTTGTAATCACAGCTTTTCTGGGTCTTGCCATGCTCTCCACCAGTTTTTACATTGCTGTGTGTAACTTAATACCACTCGTTCTGCAAAAAACAGCTCAGCTTTGCTTGATAGCTTTTGAACTTATAAAGCAGAATGAGGTGTGCTTGTATTGGATAGACACAGTATAGACACAGTATGGTTGTCATAAATTGTGGTCTCTTATTTTTTTCCCAGGACTATATAGATATCATTACAGCCTCTTTGTCTCTGTAAGTTTGGTCTTGTCTTTATAACACTATCACTTGGCTCCATCTCCTGAAAGTGTAATGTCTGTGAGTTCTCCACCTGGAAACCAAAGAACCAGCCCGCGGTCCAGGACTTCTTTGGTTTTTGGGTCTGTGATGCTGCGTAACAAAGCAGTCCGTGCAGCAGGAGGTTTGTGTCTGAGTCCAGCCATGGTCTTCAGAGCTGTGAGAGAGGCTGGACCACTGACCCTGACCACTGCAACAGCACATCTGCCATGACCTGACGACAGGGCAAAAATAGTCTCAGTATCGGCCAGTCCATTTGCATTCCCATCACAGGTACACAACAGACGCCTGGCAGGTGGAGGTCTTCGGCTGCAAGCAAAGACAAAAGATACATTCTGTTGACTCGAGGCTTATGAAAGGAACCATATAAATAAAAAGATGTAGGTAACTTTTGACTAAAATTACATTGTAATAATTCAACTTATTTGTACTGCTATATCATGGAGTGAAAATGTAAAGGGTGAATGACAAGGGTGAATGACATTTTGAGCAAAACTGAGATATGTATATCAAGTGAAAGCTTGTGATGAGCTCCCTTAACATCCAAAATATTACAATAATATCTGTAGTCATTTGCTATCTCTGAACATCAGATTTAGTAAGTGCAAAAAGGCCATAAATGCATATAACTGCTATAGATTTCTAATAACAAATGGAATGAAAGGTAGGAGGCAAAAGGTGCATGTGACTTTATTCCAATTAAAGAGTGGATACGCAACTGTTGTATAAATGCCCTTGTATTCGACTTTGGGATAATTTCAGCTTTTAAGGGTTATACTTTAGGAAAAACTGTGATCAAAATGTCCTGTTTTTGCGTCTGAAAAGTTTGCAGAATGTCATGTATATGTATTTTTATATTTATTTTGGCTTTCACTGTTTGTTATTTGTCTTGTTAAACCTGCTCATTTTGAAATAATGGTTTAAGATAAGGTAAGTTTACCTGTTGATAAAGAAAAAAAAGTTTGCAGAATGTTAGTTTTGATAGCCCTCCCTCGATATGCACTTAATGAACTAATAAGACAGCAATACAGGCAATTAAACAGAAACAGAAATGACAGTAGCAAACCTCGTCTTTAATGTGTTGGCTTGCAGCTGTTCGTAATCCACGATAAATTGACCACAACATATTCATAAAATCATCGTTACTCTGTGAGCTGTAGGATAAACTTCCGCAATAATGATATATTACTGACTAATTTACTTCGAAGTCAATTATGTTTCATTGTATTGAGTAAAAGGTAATGACGAAGAATAATGACGATATTAAAAACGTTTAGATATTCCCAAGAGTACTATAATAACGCAGTTTAGTCCCTCATAAAGTTTAAATATCACAGCTCTGCTTCTCTGTTTACATTTACCACGACGGGCAGCTCCCTCTGCTGATGATGATTGGTCAACGCTTCACTCGACAGCGGTGTTTCCAAAGTCTATTGGTTTAAATTCTGTCAATCAAAAAATGAACCCTCCTATTGTCCGCCAGTGAACTTGTTCCGTGCGGAACCACAACCAGTTACGTTCCCGTCATCTTATAAATGAATGAACAAAAATTAAACAAACTAAATTGCAAATTAAAATAAATTATACACTCATTAAATTGTATATTATATTATTTATATAATATAAATGGTCATACTAAAACGAATAATAAGAATAATAAAGCTCTCAGAAAATATTGTTGTCACCTTGTTCTGTTTAGATTACCCAGTACCCACACAGTGAAAGTAGCTTACCTAAATTAAGAAAGACAACTATTTATCCATCCATAAGAATTAGATTTCTCCTTCTCGGTTCAATTGTTGTAAACAGGGCTTGAACTAGACAACCAGCTAAATGTGGGTAGAGTTTCATGTTGGCACAAATACTCCCACTTGCCATTCTGGGTAGTTGAATTTTATGCATACCAAGGCATTGCTTAACTTTAGAGGTTAGGCCTGAATTCATGTTGTATTGAGTATAGGCCATTTAGTTTATAGTAATTAATCCTGATTAAACTAAAATAAAGTTTAAAAAGTGTCTTAAAGGTAAACCTGTTTTTTAATATTTGATAAATCCCTTTCCATACATAAAACCAAATTTAACTTTTTTTTTATTAATTATTAATTATTGTATCCTATAACTATACACATAAACTTATACATTAATTAGATTATGTCTAGAAAAAAATACTCACTGATTTGCAAATTTTAACAAAAACTAGCCACAGTGGCTAGTGTGCAAAAAGTTAAATGTCAAAACCCTGGTTGTAAGGCAATAATCTGCTTCCATTTAACTGTATACTCTACATCTTCTTCTTTCACACCAACTCACTTTGTGTTCTTTTTTCAGATACATCCATAAAAAACATCTTACATGAGCTGTCCCTCTGATGTACTCATTCCTAATCCATCCTTGTCTCTCCCAAAGAGAACATCAACATCTTTTGCTCTGCTACCTCCACCTCTGCCTCCTGCCTTTTCCTCAGTGCCACTGGAAACTGTAAACCATTGCTGGTCTCACCATCATCCTGTACTACTTTTCTTAAATTCTTGATGATATTTTATCACACCTCACACCAATCACTTTTCTCTAATTTAGAAAAACAACTTTACATTCAATTACATTTTTATTTTATTAAATTTATAGAGTAAGTGTTGGCTAAATACAATTAAACAAGACAAAACAAAGTGAAATATTTATTTTTGTACAGTCCAGCAGCATATAAAGGCCTGTACACCACCTGTCCTTCATCCCTCTTTCAGGGTAAGAGAAAAACAGAAGCACAAAAGGAGGAATCCACTTAGAACAGGCTGTGCAATACATTTAAACAGAACACAATATTCAATTGAACTTTATGAGGGGAAATTCTATTGTTTGTCTTTTCAGATTAACTGATTCAAAGTTAATCTGCACGGATGGCCTTTACAAATTTACAGCCTTAGATAATGAATCCTTGTGACATTCCATCCTGCACCTTGTTGATCTCTAATAATATGTTAATACTATACTAATATAAGCATAAACAAAAAATATGTACTAAACTGCAGTATTTTTGAGTCCCTGAAAACAAGTCAACAGTCTCACTGTGTTTAATCTACAGTCACAAGGCGCTGCAATATGTCACTGTCCGCTGCTGAAATTATGAATGGTGCACTTTCATCCATCATGGCCTCCATGCATCACATACAATGACTGAAGATGCGAGTGCAGGCTGTGCACTGTGTTTCTGAGAGCCTTACTGCAGATCCTCGCATCTGTCAGCCCCAGAGCATGGTGAGTAAGCAGAAATCCGGCACACACAGGCGACGTACCTCTGGGTCGTACCAAGAGGGGGGGCTGCTTTTGGCTATAGGACAACACACAGGCTGCCAGTGAGCAATGTGTGCAAGAGAGACAAGAGGAAGAGGCATGGCTCCAGGCCCAAGGAGCAATCTTTAACTGTGCTTTTTATCATTTACAGGTTCATTACCTACATTAATGGTGACAGCAGCAACCTCAGGGCCACTGGCTCTGTCAGTGCATAAATGTCTTTGTCTAAAATGCCACAAAAACAGTTATCTGACTATGGGGCCAGTATAAAAGATGAGATTAATAAAACATTGCCTCCACCCTTTACACAAACACACGGAAGACAGCCTAGATCTGTCATTGGATCATGTGATTTGTTTGATTTGAAGGTGTGTTTTTGTATGACGTTGGCTTTATTACAAAATAAATGCTGCCAATGATGCATGAAGAGTCTATAGACTGAAGCTACATGGGCGCAGAAGCATGAAAAATTAAAAAATGAAAGAGGAGAAGGGATAATAGTTACATAATTTTTGTCAGCTGTTGTTTGTTTGTAATAATTTATTTCTGTTTCCTGACTAATAGTTGTGGGTTCAGTCCCCAGGCAGGCCACCAACAATGTTTCTGTGTAAGAATAGCATGTTCATACATGTTATCCTTTACTGTTGGATAAATCCTACCACCATCCAAAGACATGCATGCATGGGTAGCTTAGTAAATCTGAATAGGTGAGAGTGAATGTTTGTTTACAAGTGTTAGCCCTGCGAATACCTGGCCATTGTCCAGAGGGTTCCCTGCCTATGGCCCATAGCTGCTGGGACAGGATGCTGCAATGTGCCATCCCCAACCCTAGCAGAAATGAGAGGAAGGTGAATGAATGCTGCAAACTTTAAATGTAGGCCCATTGACTTTTCTAATTTGCCAAGTCTCTGACAAATTTAACCTAAACATGTCTTTTGTGAAGGAAATTCATTTACAATGGCAACAACCAGAAATTTACCTTCAATATTTCAATTACATTTTTCTTTATAAATACATACAGAGAGACCACCAACAATTTGTCTATAATGGTCTATTTCATTAAGTGAACTGTGCATGAGTTATAATGTCTACATTAATGGCATAAGCATTTTGCTTATGGTTTGCAGAAAGGTTAGTAGTTTTACTCATACATGATTACAGACCAAACTGCAAAACAATGATGCATACTGCAAAAAATAAATGAGCAACATGCCAACAAACTTCATGCACCATTTGTCAGGTGTTTCTGGGATCCTGTTTGTGGCACTAATTTGAAGTGAGGCTGTTGGCAGAGGTCACTGTGCAGCTATAATAATAATACACTCTGGACTGCTCTGGGCAGACATGAGGGAAAAGAATCCACTAAATTGATGCCATAACCCAGACTTTAAATTTACAGGTAGACTGTGTGCTACTCAACTTGTTACATTATCAGTCTTAAACAAATACAATAAATTAATCAAAAATAGTACAGAGTAATTACATTGATTGACCAGAAGAAGGATTTCAAGTTTAAAACCTTTACACTGTTATTTGATATGATGAAATATTTAAAGATGATAAGATGTTTATGAGTATTATTTTAGATAGGCCTATTAATTTTGGTTGGTTTTGTCCAAGTTTAGTCCTTGTGCAATCCTAGTTGAGTCCTGGTTTAGACCTGGCTTAGACCTGGTTGAGACCTGCTTTAGTCCTAGTTTAGTGCTGCTTTAGACTTGGTCTGGACCTGGTTTAGACCTGCTTTGGTCCTTGTGTAATCCTAGTTTAGTGCTGGTTTAGACATGATTTAGACCTGGTTTAGACCTGCTTTAGACATGGTTTAGTCTCGATTTAGTCCTAGTTTAGTCTTGGTTTAGATCTGGTTTAGACCTGGCTGAGACCTGGTTTAGTCCAAGTTTAGTCCTGATTTAAACCTGTTTTAGTCCTGGTTTAGTTTAGTCAATTATATTTATATAAACCTAAACTACAAAATCTTATTTTACAAGGCTATTGCTTGTTAAAGTATTTCTGGAGTAGCTACATAGACTTTTAAATAGTTATTCAAACTCCATTTGGATATGTGTGAAAATTTAAAATGAACATTATCATGGGTCTTAATATGGTCATTATTATAGCACTCACTTACTTTACGCTTTTTTATTAAAAATTTAGATTACATTTATAATTTATTTACCTATACTATTATTTAATTAGTGTTAGTTTTTTCAAAATCCAGAAATATGTGTGCAGTCCTGAATGTGATATTTCCTGTAAACCCCTGATATGTTGTTGTGTCCGGGTGTCTGAAGGTGTGCCGCGTCTGTCCCTGGCCCCGCCCCTGTCTTTGTCCCTCCTCTGGCTCCTGTGAAGCGCCTCTCCATCTGCTCCAGCCGCTCAGTGAACGCCAGGATGAACCGCTGCTGCTCTGACCACCTTCACTTCACTTTCACCCGCATCTGACTCCCGTGTGCCCCGCTCTATCCATGCGCTGCCTTCCCTCTGAAATGCGCCACCGCTGCACTATTTCCCGGAGAAGAATAATATCCTTATCAGTTTGCGTCGCTGCGGCTCGCTGATACAGAGAGCATGCCCGACGCGGGGACAGCAGCGGCGGCGGCGACGGCCGGGAGTGCTGCTGCCTCCCCCGGCGAGGGCCCGGAGAGCTCCCGCCACAGGCACCGCGGGCAGGGGGACGCGGAGAGGACCGAGCCGGGGCAGACGCAGGGCTCCTCCGGGGTGCTAGGTGAGTCCACACTTCTTGTTTTGCTTTTTTATACGGAGAACGCTTTCTGTGAACGTGGGATAGGACAGGACAGGTGATGGCAACCGCATCATCACAGTCTCACCTCCTTTTGTCTCCACGAGGGCACCCAAAAATCACCAACCAATATTACAAAGCTCTATTTCAAAACTACATTAGCTTCTTTAGCAGTGGTTACTTCAGCACTAGGCGGCTCTAAAGTGTTATTGTCAGCGGTAATTTGAGCGTGATGTGTCTGTTTGACCTTACGTCGATGTGAGCCACGCTGCCCGTGTCCTCAGACTGTTTCTGAGGCACCTGACTCACTGCTGGCGCTGCTGGAGTGTTTACCCAGCATCCCACAGGCGCTCAGAGGCTGGAGTGGGCTTCGAGATGTTTTTTTTTTTTTATTAAAGAGAAATCTGCTCACTTCTTCACAAGTGTGACATTTAAGAGCGTTTAAGTGGTGATAAAAGGCTAGGATGCTACGGGTTATGTAGCCTACTAATGTGGTTTACTCAGGGACATTTGGAAGGCAGATCTGTGTTTTGTTGTTAAGTCTGGTAGCTTGTTGTAAACCCTTTTCAGAGTACAGTGATTAAGCTGATAGAGAAACTATAGCCCTTGTTGGTGGCCTATGAGGTTTTTTGATGGACTATAGCAGTGGTTCTGAAACTACACCAAGAAACCAACCACCTCCTTCTTCTCCATCCTTTGGAGATGAATAAAGTATTTATCCATCTATCTATCTCAATAAATATTTGTCTTTCCAACATTGGACTGGACTAAACGAGCCTGGACCAACCCAGGACTAAACACAGACTAAATTAGAACTGAACCACTACAAAAACAGTATTTACACAGACAAAACCAGAATTAAACCAGGTCTGAAGCAGGCCAAAACCAGCACATACAGACAAATGTAGGACTAAACCAGGACGAGCGAGCACCAACCAAAGCAGGACTAACACAGGCAAAAAACTGTCTCTAAATTAAATTTAATCAGAACTTGAACTGCAAAAGAATTTGGAGTACCGGTACTACCAGAAGAAGTCTGTGCACCGCCACTAGACAATAGCACAGACTGGTTACATTTTTGCAAATTGTCTCTCATGTCAACAAATATATTTAGATTTTTGAACAGGGAATAGGGATGACACAATGTCAAATTTTTGTGTCATAATTATTGCAAGCAGAAATATTGTGATTTTAAGATTTTCACTATTATTGGCACTATAGAAGAACACTGTCTGAGCTTTTTTATTGTCATGACTGGCTCTTCCTCTCTGACCTAAAACTATTTAAATGTTTATTTTTTATAAGAATGATGTAGCTATATTTTTATTCTAAAAGCCTACACAAAATAATAGCAAAGTTGCAGCAATGAAAAATAAATGTTTAGTTTTAGCTTTCTCTGCTTCTAAAAAATGGGGTATCTGTACTGTGACATTTATTATTGTGAATAATAGTAAAATCGGTACATCCAAACATCCTTAGTCCTGAAGATAATAAGAGCTTAATGAACCAAAAGGCAGTTTTTAGGATCCCAAAAAGGAAAGATGATATAAAATCAAGCAAGAGGAAGTATACAGTAGAGGTTTCAAGCGGTATAGATGAATTGTATCTTGTGATTACCTGAGATTGTACACACACAACATTCATACTTACAGATAGGAGCTTACTGCTGGCAAGTGGTGATGTGTATGGGTGTTAGAAATACACAGGAGCACTTCCTGGTCTGTTTTGTCCTGTCCAAGGTTGGAAAGACAGATATTTTTTGAGGTGGTACTTGAGTTGAGTTGTAGGTTTTAGAACCACTGCTATGAATGAACCAAAATACTTCTCCAGTTATGTTTTTGATGTGGAAACATTGTTAAGAGCTATGCAAGTATGTTGTTATTGTACTTTTCCTTAATTTTAATAATTGAAAATAATATTCATGGATAATTTTTAAATACTGTTTGAATTACACAGCATTTTTGGCCTGTATAAATTAACTTAAGCAATACAAATTAAACATTTTGTATAAAATATTGGTGTATCTACTCAATTACCAACACACTCACCAGTGCAGTCCATGTAAATTGAGTTAGCTGCGACTGTATTAGGCCGAGCTGTTGTTTGAAGTAGTGCCTTCTCCACCTCATTATCAGTAGCCTATGTGATAAGTGACAGGTGCTGGTTTTGTCATTCAAATTCAGCTAAAAGACCGTGGCAGTCCCTTTAATCCTTGTGAATTAGTCACACATTTGTATAGTGTAGTGTAGTGTGGTGGTGTAACCCTTGTTTTGTTTACCTATTGCTCTGGGTGATTTTACTCTTTGGAGATTAACCTTTCAGGGCAGCACGTCATTTGCCAGTGCTGATAGTGGATTTGATGGGGCTTTATCATTGCCTCTTTAAGAATAATAAGTGGGGCTATTTTTGGCTCTGCATTAGCTGGGCTGGATGGAAAAATTTATATATTTTTTTCTACTCTCCTTATAATGCATTATAATAGGAGCAATCTATGAAAAATACCAAACAGTGGGTGCAGGCTTTATTACGAAAGATTTTAATGGATAAAAGTGTTCATGGCATACAGGGAGACATGCTTGCATAGAAGAGGAGTCTGCTCCTATTGGCTGATTAGTCAACACTGATTTGTCAACAATGAATCACTGGCTGCCAGAAAGGATGAGAAATTGAGAAAAAGAAAGCACAATGAAATGTAAATACATATTAGGAGTGCCTTCCTCCAGGCCTGTGGCCTCGTTTTAGGATTGCCTTGGTCTAAAGCTGAACTTTTAACCATGTTCAAATGTTCCCTCATCAAAAACATACACGGATTAGTATTTTGTTTCATTCACACATATCTATCTAAGTAACCTTTTATGCTGAGGCGCCGCCCATCTTAAGAGCTGAAAACACTCAGATCTCATCGGTCTACGTACATCCAAAGTACATACATCATCACCGAACTTATACTTTAGATCTTGATAATTTCAGATCTTAAATTGCAGTCACTACAAAGCAGTCAGCTCATTAATCTTTGTGTTAGCTTCATGTTGCTAAAAGAATAATTTTAATTAGCCATTATATCAGGCTCTGTCTATGCCCCACTGTTCAGTATTAGCAATCCGAGATTCTCTTCTCATGTCTTAACTCCTCTGAAATCCTCCCAACTTTATGGACGTCAAGTGAAAGGCGGTGATCCAGAAGCAGAGTGTCTGTAGAAGGTCTGAGTCAGAGGATGGCCTCAGCCCTGCGGTCCATCACCGCAGTCTGCTGATATAAAGTTGGCGAGGGAGACAGGGCCTTACAGTGACAGGCACCTAATCCAAGTGAAAGTAACAGCTCCCCAAAAGAAGATATTTCCCATATATATACATTTTTTGAAATATAAAATGTGAAATGTTAATGCAAATATGTCAAAAACTTTTTCAAAACGCTTTAAAAAAAAGCATACAATGTTCGCTTTAAAAAAACTCAAAAAGTTCTGGTCACATTTCAAAGACAATTTCAGGAAAAGTCAGGAACAAATGATTTGGTATCTGGATAACAGTCTGGATCCTGGGAGGACATCTGTGCTCTCCGAGTGCTTCAGTTAGAATGTACAGTCTGTTTCTGGCTGCAGTATGTTAAGTGTTTGGGGTGAGAGAAGGAGATCCCCACTCATGACATTTACTGAAAATATTAAAAACCAAACACAACTTACTTGCATTGGTTTGTCTGTAAGCAATGTAAGTAAGAACCTCCCTGGCAGACAGAAGTAATAAAATCAGCAAGGGTAGCTCTGCTCAGGTTGGGGTAGGGCCATGATGGAAGACATTTTTAGGTGTAGGTTCAGCTGCCCGGCTTATTTAGCTGTGTGTTTAGCATTAGTTGTCTGTGCAGTCTGTGTGGTGCAGAGAGATGCAGTGTGGGGCAGTGCTGGAGCATGCCCGTCCACACTTGGTGGAGGTAACCTGAGTGTCCCGTGACAGATATCATCACAGGGAGGTGGTGTGACCCAGTGGTTTCCACACTGCAGTCTTGTCATGCCCCGGGTGATCCTCAAACATTTACACAGAAGAGGCTGACAGTTTGAAAATAGAAACAGTTTTTTCTTTTACTAGAAATGGTCTATGAGTGAACAAAGTTAAATGTTTCAGTTTAGGATAAATAAATAGAGTTTACAAGAAGAGAGCACAGACCACCACTAAAGCATTGGGCCTATCTCGCAATGGTATAAGATATAGTGCCCAGACCTAGACATGTACCACAGACCTATTAGTTCAGTCGTAAATGCTCTATCCATTGGTTGTCTTTTACTAAAGGGGATGAGAATAAGTGGGCCTAGAATAAATACATCAGACTAATAGAAGGCTATTTCTAGTCATTTATATTCTGTATGGCAGTAATATGAGGTAAATGGGTTGGATAATGATGCTCTTAATGCCAGTCATATGTTTGACTGGCAGTTATCCATGTTGTACCCTGCATGGTGCACTGAAGTCAGCTTGAATCTGCACTAGCCCTTTGAATAAATACATGTAATTATGTAGTATTTATGTGTACACTTTATGCAACAAAAATCATTCGGTCTCTGGTATTAATTGAAATCACTACTATTAATCACAATTATTTCAAACGATTATTCATGAACTGAAAATATGTTACATTTTTTTATTTTATGTTTTTTTTAATGCACATAATAACCTGTAGAGGAAGAGTAGTATTAGTGTTGTTTATTTTCATAGATTCATAGAGCCATAACTACAGCCTGTAACAACTCTGTCCCACTCCACACAGTGATATTTGTCCGCATGGGTTTGTTTTAAGGGTGCTCCGATCGATCGGCCGCCGATCATGATCGGCCGATCATGGCTAAAAATAGAGTGATCGGTGATCGGTAAAATGGGCCGATCAGAAGGACCGATCAAATGTCCTGTCCTGTCCTGCACCTCCGGTTTGATTAAACAGCAGTAGCGTTATTTTAGCAGTGTTTTTAAGTTAAGCCCTGGTTATAACTAACGCAAACCTGCCCTGGAGGCGCTGCTTTGTGTCCCCGCTGTGTCCCCGCCTGCTTTAGGAGCGCACGGGACAGAACCGAGGTGCAGCTGTGCACGTATTTGCAAACACCAATGTAAATAGAGCTACAGCTAACCCGCTAACACGCTGCGCGTTACGCGGACACAGTGCTGCACCCGCGGACTCGCATTAAAGGAACCAATTAAGAACAGCTGATTTTTACATCAGCGGAGCATTCAAACAAAGCCACAGACACTGGGCACACATTAAAGACCAATAATGCAACAAAACCTCTTCTAAAACAAAAATAAGTAGAATTTTGTTGTTCTTTTATATTTACAAAGGCTACAGTATTTTTCAAATGGAACTAATAATAGCCTGCATACAATACCTTACTACATTGAAGACCACGTGATCGGTATCGGCCATGATCGGTATCGGCCGATCACAGCAGAGGCTGATCGGTGATCGGCCTCAAAAACCCTGATCGGAGCACCCTTAGTTTGTTTGAATGCACAGCCACTGCTGTGGACTCATGCTGTGGTCTGCGTGCAAGCGCATGCATGTCACTACATGAGTGAAGAGTAGAGCCACTCAGATACAGACAGACAGTTACAGACCCTGCAGCCTGTGACTCGTTTGAGATACAAGGCAAATTGTGGACAAAGACAAGATTGCGTGTAGTAGGGGTGTGCAATTAATAAGTTTCAATTTCAAGTATTACACCCAACAAATACAAAAATACTTACTTCATTCTAACTTGGAAGTGTGTTTTGAATGCGCACGCTCGCTCTGTCCCTCCCCTCTCAAAGCTTGTGCTCTGATAGATATAAGCTAAATACGGAGAGCTGTTAGTGGAAACATGGCAGAAAGAGAACAGGAGAAACTCTTGGTTAGCAAATTCTGTTGTTTGGGAGCACTTTGGGTTTGAAGAGGAAGACATCGAGCAAAGAACCAAACAGGTTATGATGAGATTTTAACAAACTTGGTTTATTTTATATTTTGCACTTTTTTATTTGTGTGCAAAGAATATATTTTACTTAAAACAACAACTTGTTTTAAGCTAATGAATAATTGTTGAATAACCGTGATTTCAATTATGACTAAATTAATCGAGATAATTTTTTCCATAATTGAGCAGCCCTACCATGTAGCTCTGACAGTGGTCCCGACTTTTACAATGCAAGGACGCTCTTTCTTGTTCTACTTTTGCTTTCACCATAGCATTGTTTTTATTTTTTTTCTATTAGTTGTTTTTTGTAATTGTAGGGACCCAAAATCAAAATTATAATCAAAATTCTGTTTTGTTTGGACATGAAGAGATGAGGATGCAGAGGATATGGTTAGATGAAGGCAGATTATTTGCTGAAGAAAAGTTATGCAAGTTTTATATTTCTCTGTCACAACTGGTGAAAATTGCTAAGGTATTTGTCTACTGTAAGTGTGAAATTGCCAGGATGTATTTTGTGTGGCCTATTATACAGGTGAACTCGGTCTTGGAGGTCTTTAGTGGCATCAGTGTGAAATCCCATCACCATGGCCACACATTGCCACTGTCACTCAGCCAAACCACCGCAGACTCCACTTATTCTTTCCACTTGCGATCTCTCTTGGTAGGATTTGGCTGTCGGATTTTCTTCTCCGAACCCTGGGATCCTCCATTGTCCCCTCTCTCTTCCACATTTCTGTAATCCATCCACAGCAGACCGACCTGACTCTGATCCGGTGGGGCATCTCCCTTTGTAGCCTCAGCACTCCAAAGCCCAAATTTCCAACGTTAATTAAGTGCCCGTCCGCGTAATTAGCAAAAAAAAGCAGCGTAAGAGTCTCACCAATTAGTTTGTGTTCCCTCTGAGGCCAGTGTTGATAGGAGTTAGTGAAATCAGGTCATGTCATTTACGGTTGCCTAATCAGCGGCTGGCTCTGTTGTTTAGGATTTAGGACATTTGAGAGAGTGTAAAATGACTTTGAAGATGTGATAATTACAAATCTGTGCACGAGATTTAAACCAATTTCCCGTTAAATGACCTTTGAAGAGATTCAGCACGTTGGGAAATAAAAGATGGTACATAGATGACAAGAATAGTTTTACTTGTCAGGAAATGACCCAAAATATACCACTAATTAAGACGGTGTACTCAAACCTGCTACACGGGCTGTTTGTTACATAAAAACATGTAGAAATTGTATTTTGTGCAGCATCTCAATTGCAATATCCTCTGCTAATAGTTGAAAGATTAAGTATTAATACAGATATAATTTAAGACAATAAACTAGAAGTATTCAGAGAGCACAGAACGAGTGCTGCATCAGGGCATTGGCCCTATCTTGCAATAGTAGATTTAAGATGCTACGGGATGGGTCGTGTCAGTACAGGACAGTTTGCTACAGGTAGCCCCAAAACCTGCTTGTTTCTCGTACTCTGGGTCCAAGAGACTGTCTGTTATATAAACACTGATGTCACTCAAGAGCAACAAAATATTCAGCTCGTCCTCTTTTTGAATACGGCTGTTTATCACAAGGACAAGTACACGTTTGATTAAAAACAACATTTTCCCTTATCTTTGGCTTCTCTCTCGTCCAATGAACTCGCAGCAGTGCGTAGTAGCTCCACCGTTTCCAAAGAATACCAAAGCAGACCCAGGGCTGGAGCTAATCGAGGGGTGCCAAAAGTAGCATGGTTTGGTACGCTTTCTGAGGCTGCTTTGGACCATTTTGGGAAGTGGAAACTAGTGTTGTCACAATACAAAAATTTCAACTCGATTTCGATACTAAAAAAATACCGCGATACACGATACTGATTTCGATACCACGGTGACAAAAATTACCACTTTTCACTGAATGTTTGAGGTAATACATGGGCTCTAACTGCCCCCTTTTACCATCACCATATTATTCAAACTATATTTTGTATAGAATAATATTATTAGGCTATTACTATATGTAGCATACTTGTTAATTTTTTCAAACTTATATTTTTTATGCAAACAGTGGTTTATCCTCCAACACTCTGTTACCTCTGTAGTCCACAGCTATGTAGCTACATGATGATCTTTTATTCAACACAATGCTAAATAATACAGTAACTAGTTTGTATATGTGATCCAAAATTACTTCAGATTATGATAAATGATTCCTCAAAGCTAAAGTTTAATTACAGTTTAACTGTTTCCATTATCTATAAATGGTAGTGGGTTATTAGGCTGCAGTAGCCATGGTTCATATTTATATTGTGGCTGCAGTCATTGACAGTGATGGGTCAGACAGAGTCAGGACCACAGTGGTCCTTTAAATATGGCTGCTATGGCATTTGTAGTTACATTTAAGCTGTTTTATATCTGTTTGGAATGATGCCGCTGAGCAGTGACTCCCAGATCGGAGCATGCTCGGCTTGCTCGGGATGTCCCATGGAGAGCCCGCTCCGCTCGTGCAGTGGCACTACAGGTCTTTGTGCAGCGGTGACAGAGGCACGCGAGTGAACACTTTTTAGTAAATTGTATTTAAAGAGCTGTTTTGATGGAGGAAGGTTTTATGCTGCGCTGACTGAGCCTGTCCTCCTCCTGTACTCATCACTGGAGGGGAGGGGCTGCGCCTTGTGTTTCTGCAGCACAGGTAAAGACGTCACATTATCGATACTTTTCCAAATGAATATCTCATTTAGATACTGGTTTTAGTATCGATTAATATCTTGGTATTGATTTTTTGACAACCCTAGTGGAAACACCCCCAGTGGAACAGTGCCTATAGTGCCTAGGTCTGGACTCAAACTGGGAATCTTCTAGTTCAGGGATAAATGCTCTTGTCAGTTGAGCCACAAAGCCTATGTGTGGCCCTATCTCGCAATGTTATAGAATCCTTTAAAAAAATTCCTAGATCCTAGAATTTTTCAGATCCACACCAAAAAAAAATACGTTTTTTCGTGGCCTATTACTGCCCATTCCTAAAAATGTAATGTTATCATTACTTACTGTAATTATCTTGCTAACAACCTAACAAATCATGATGTGCATAACTTCCTTGGCATAAAAACAAATTAAAAATGGCATGATTTAGCAACAGCACAGAAACAATACATAAACATGTAACTGGAAATATAGGACAAATTATACATTTTTTAATGGCTAAACCATTTCAAATACAGCTAAGTAGTAATTAAGTATAAAATTATATGCTGTTTACATTCATTTTTAGGTCTAAAAACTTGAGATGCTGCCCTTAAGCTTAGTATTCACAAATGCACCCTATCCCCTCTGCTCTTCCTAATGTACCTCAGCTCTACATTAGACACAGATTTGGGCAGATTTGGTGTGACACAGGTTACTTTAAATACAGCACCTTTACACCATTACAGCCACTGACAAAAACAGCCTGTTTTCTGTAGCACTTGTACGACATATGGCTTCACAAAAATGAGCATGCATCTACTGGATAATTTTTTTCCATGCATTTATTTTAAAAGTAAAATGTGAAAGTAAATGGATACTTTGGCACAATAATAAGAGGAAGTTTTTTTTGTTATTTTATATTATGCGTTTATTTATATTTTAACCAATCTTGGTCACAGCATTGCATGTTTTACAACCTTTAAAAACATTATCTGACTAAAAGAGAATGTTTTTAATAAGTACTCCACTGGTGCCATAAAAAAAAACAGGTGGAGACACCAGCAGAAGGCTGCAGAGTGTTGCGATCTTTTGAACATAATCTAAGAAGAAAACCCCACTTCACTTCCTTAAAACTTTTGTATGATTTTACTACAAAATGAAAAATAGCTGTGAGGAATCTGTTGAAACAGAGTTGTACAAAATTTTTTGGATAAAGGACAGAACAGACTGGATGTAGAGGGTTTGTTGATTGGTCTGTGCTTCCTGGAGTGGGCGGGGGTTCATGGGAGAGGCGGAGATTTGTGTAACCAGCGTTTTCAGACCTCAGAATGCCTGTGCCAGAGAAAAGAGGATTACTTAAACATGTTTGGATGAAGCAAAACAGAACTCCAGGTATGTTTTTGATGAGGGAACAACATTATAACATGGTAGAAAGCTCAAAAAGATTTTGCATAATATAGCCCCTTTAATATGTCAGGCTTTATTATCAAGGTACTGTTGACTGATCAACACCACTATGGCTCTTACTAACAGAAAAAGTGGCTAGTTAAGCTCTTTTTATGTCTAGAAGTTACACAGAGAAAGGGCACAAACTGAATAACAAAAACAGAGGAAGGAACAAAGAACTGTAGCCTTTCTGTTAATGTAAGGGACGCATAGAGAAAAGCTGTAGTCTTCATTTTGTAAGTGTCATTTGTGCTTGCAGTAGAATTCCATAAACATTGTAAGAACAGGCCCTGCTGCTAAATGTCTTGTAATGATGGTAGAGTATTGCATTGTCTAATGACTTTGAACAGCCTCTCTGCTCTGCTGTGCGTCTTCATGTTCTCCATACTTCCTGATGTATAGTCGGTGCATTAGCGACATTAACTCCGTCTCATCGGGCGACCTTGCTGCGGGTCACGTTTGACCTTGGTTGACCTCAGTTGATTGGTTTAGTGCAGCGGCTAGGGAGACGTTTCATGCTGCATTCAGAGTGTCCCTTAGAGCAAGTGTTAAAATAATTAGCCAAGCGTTTATTGTAATAAGTCAGTGTTGTTTATTATGAGCAGCTTGCCTCAAGAGATCATTAAAGTATTAGAGAGGAAGCACTACAGTTATCAAACCAGACTTCCTGCTAATCCTCATTTTGAATTCATAATACCTATAACTTCTAAAGGTGCACTGTGTAAAATTTTGTTTCTGAGAAAAGAAATCTAATTTCTGTTGTGTATATTTGTTTCATAATATGAGAATAGTAATTTTGTTTTGTTTGTCAGTCAGATATACAAAATGTTCTCACAAAGTAATTTTCTTTTTATGGGTCAACTTTGTATAAAATATTATGTTAAAGACTAAAATTATAATCTGAAGAAATTATCAGAACGAGTCCGGTGACAGGTTATGGGGTTTATAAACACGCAGGAGCATTTCCTGGTTTTACCTGTCAATATAGAGCTGAAGAGATGGACTCAGCATAGAGGATTACTCAAACACGCAAGAATGCATGAAACAACATGCTACTCCAGGTCTGTTTTTGAGGTGCAATCAACATTTTAACATTGTACAGATATATGTGGCAGAATGTGTGCTTTAGCCGTAGCTGTATTCCTGTATCAATGTGATGGCAAAAGCAGTGGACCAAAGTTTATAAGGCATACAAACAAATAGCCTGAACCCCAGTTGTTATGTTCCCATACCCATGTTCCCATATGTACCTGAAACATATCAAACAAAATAAATTGCACAATTCGCAAAAAATTCAATGAAATGGTATACAGGTTTATTATACATATACTTAAAGTGTATCTAGGAGTGCTTCCCACACCCTTACCGTCTCTCTGTCCTGCGCTTTGTCCCAGTCCTAGAGTAGCCAGGTTTGCCGGAAAAATACTGAGCTGCAGGTTGCGGTGTTCTACAGCTAATTTCCTAATGTGATACACCCACAAAAATGTCTCTAGATGACAAAAAAATCAATAAAAATGGTGGAGTGTGAGGAAAATGTATTTTTACAAACCAGCGTGTTGCGTGTGCTCTCCTCTGTTCCTACCATCCCCTCTCTACTCATTAGTTTTCTCTCGCTCGTCAGGCATCGTGCCAGAACATAAACAACGCAAAGACTTATTTTCTGTGGCCACAAAATCTGTCGCCTACAAAATTAAAGTGTTAAAATAATTGTAGGACGAGCTGGTCAAGGACACTACATGTAGGCTACAAAATATAGTAAGTCAAGGGATACTCTACATCCATGTGACTTCTTTTTTAACAGATTTTTGTTTTATTTTTTATGCGAAGGCCATTTTATTAGTAATGGTTTTGTATAGACACTGATTAGTATGAGTATGAGTTTTTTCTGGGACATGGCAACCCTGCTGCGGAGGACGTCCATTACAGTGGTCTGACAGCTGTCAATCACAGGTCCCCGCCCCACCTTCAGCTCCTCTGCCCACTTTTCTAGCGTTTTTAAGCTCTGGAAGTGGGCGGAGTATAAGTGTCAGTTTATTAACTGCCATATTTGCCTTGTCCCTTTTGGGTTTCCCCAAGAGAAGTTTGCCTCTGGGCTTTGTAATATTTTGTAAGCTTA
The DNA here is from genome assembly GCA_020698575.1 of Bostrychus sinensis. Taxonomy (NCBI): domain Eukaryota; kingdom Metazoa; phylum Chordata; class Actinopteri; order Gobiiformes; family Eleotridae; genus Bostrychus; species Bostrychus sinensis. The sequence continues at coordinate 8,946,963 of CM036246.1, read as the reverse complement.
ATGCTTTATGCATTATATAGCTTTATATTGTTGTCCATTGTTGATGGAAATAAAAGTAAGCCAACGAGGTGACACTGAAATGTAAGCATTAATGCCCAAACTTAATGTCACATCCAAACTTACAAATGTCCTCTTCTATAAGATCAGGAAAACTTGTTGCAGTGCTCTTTTCAGATGATCAATGGCAAAATAAATAGACAGATCAGTTGATTATTAGAAGCTAAGCATCCAAGAATAAGTTGTTTGTGGTATTTCCGACTCAGTTGTTAGGATGAGTCTGAGTTATTAAAAAGCACCAATTATGCCTCAAACCTGGGGTTGTCAGCCTTTTCAAACTGTTTATCAATTGATAAGTAATGACTTATTTGATAAATTTTGGTGGTAATGTCAATAGGTCAGATATGTAAAATCATAGGTCTACCTCGAAGTATAAAAATGGCATTATTTATTGGAGAAATATAATTTTGTAACCGCTAAAGAAAAACAAAGAAATAATTTAAAATGATCAAAAGGGGACTGACATTTCCTGTAGACAAGATTGTGAAAGATTTTTTTAGAGCACTAACTGCCAAGTGTGAAATCTCTTCAAAGGGTGACAACCAAGGATAAGCCACATATCCATGGTGACTATTGGCACATTTCCACTAGGCCTATACAGTGTAGGCTGCACAGTGTTTTCCATTATTGAGAAGACTATGGTGGCCCATCATATTATTTTTTCGCCCCCATAGCCTAAAAACAAGCTGGGCAATAATCTGTATAACAGGTGATATGTTTAGCTTCTTTTGTTATCATAAAAATATAAAAACTATAAGATAGGATCACCAGTGCCACCATAGGAAATAGTATGGGGTTGTTTGTTTCCATTACCAAAAAGCATGTTAACACTCTTTTTTTGGACTGGGATGGCAACTCTGTGGTACCCTTTTGAAAAGGTAGGTGTGTTGACTGAACAATAGATAATTCACACTTAAGTGACGATAAGACCAGAAATAAAAGATGGACATTTTTTTCAATGCAGCACACTGTGGTAAACATATCATATTCCAGACATTTCTGCACCTTTTTGAAAAGGCTAATGTGAATTAGTTACAGCTGTTTCCAGTTTTAGAGGCAGTGCTGTACAGCTCTCATTTTGTGGATCAAAACATTCCATGTATTTACATTGCATTAAACAATCGCAACAATTGCAATAAACAAACTGCTGTGGCTACAGCAGCATTACCTCCAGCCTCACACATCACTACACTTCAGGATTTACTTTATGTTAAATATTGACAATGCATTGGAAAATATGTTTTATAACTCATTTAATAATAGTACAGTTGTTGCACTTGTGTGACGTCAGTGTATACATTTACGAGACACTGGTCTCCTGAGTGATGGATACACAAGCATTTATAGAGTCTAATACTGTTACAAACTGTCCTGTACTGACACAATCGGTACTGTACTACTTTAGTGGAAATGTACCTTATAAACCATCTACAATCATAAAGTAGGTTGCTCTACCACTTTACTGGCAATGGCAATTCACCACAGGCTACATGCTCATTTGACTCCTTGATTTGACTTTCCTAAAACTATTTTCTCAAATAAACATTCCATAAAGTTTGCCGACACTCCTAAGTTGGAGTAAAACATCTGCTTTGCCAGTGGTGATGCATTCGCCCTAGATTCAAAGTTTCTAATGCTTTTATTATCACATCAGCCATAATGCCTACTTGCTCTTAGCAAATGATACTTTCTAAATCTCCTCCTTGCCTTTGGACGTTTACACTTTTCCATTTATAGCCATGAAGATTATCACACTGGAGGCGGCAAATGATAACGCACACTCCAGAGATTAGTGCATTCAGAGCAGAGAAATGGCTCGTGTTTGCCCACTCGCTTTTTGTTGAGTTATTGACATGTCACACCACCCTGGTGTCTTTTTAGTACAGTCTTAGAAATCAATACACACCTTCACTATCCCATTTCCACAAGGAAATACGGTCGTCCTGTCCTCGCTCTTTTGTCACAAGTCCTGGATCTGACTGTTTTTTTAGTTGCCAAGCAAAGCCAGGAGAGTACAATGACCATAGTGAAGAATGCTGTTTTTAGCTTCGGTCATGGGGAATTGCTCCACATTTGCTGCTGTGTTGTCTCTAGAGACAGAGAAAGGGTTAGGGAAGTGTGACATACAAAAGTGGACAGGAAATCTGATGTTTCATTCTTAAAGAGCCCGTATTATGCTTTTTAAAATAATTTTATACACACTGCATTAGTATTTCACATTTTATTTCATAAGAATGTATATCTATGCAAAATGTCTTTTGGGGAGCTGTTACTTTAACTTTGTGGAAAACAATGGGATTAGGTGCTCAACACCCCCTGCTGGCAACAGTGGGGAAAGAATTAAAAATAACATTTCCTTTTATTTCTGCTGAATCCTAGAGTCTCTGTGGTCATAGGATTATAAGATTATAAAATTAAAACTTATTTGAAATTCTCTTTATGTCTGTGGTCTACACACTTAAAATTGGTCAAGATTTTAAAACCCTCAAGTGTGTTCCTGGCTTTAGCCTCATACAGCCTATTTGCATGGCCCTAAATTGTGTGTGGTGGTACCATACCTTTTAGATGTATTATATACTTGTACACTGCGACATGAATTGTACCTTCATGTAGATTTTGCGACTTAGCAATGTCCATGCTAAACTCATTAGGGATGCTTGTGTATTGTTGGTGCTCGATATTGTTAGACATTTTTCCCAGTCCAGCGTAACAATGACCTAAGCATCCAGTGGCGCTTGGATATGAACCAGCTTGGTATCAAGGCCCTTGATCATCATAAAATTATTGTTGTTTATGCAGAATTAGCTATTTTTGCTGTCTAATAGTTTTTTGTTCATTGAAAATGTATTACTATCAGCAATTCACACACAAATCACATTGTATACAACAATATAAGGACGTTTGTTTATTTTGTTCAATGCAGTGAATAAATCATTGGTTGCTTCTAGAGGTGTTACAGTATATATAGCATTTGTGATAATATCCAATTTGTTGTCTTAACGATATGCAAAATCCTATTATTGAATATTCACACAGTGTGGTACAGCGTCATATTTTGAGCAGAACTTCCAAGTCAAGCCCTGGATAGATCCTCACAAGTGTGTTTATTTACTTAAAAGAGATCGTGTCCCTTTGTGTTGTGAAAGATTGTCTTGGTTCACACTTCATCTTAAACCTTTAATGAAGTGTCGTCTTTTCGCTCATGCTGTTCCATGCAGACCTGAGCACAAGCCGCAGTGGTGCTCTCCAGTTACATCAGCTGATTCCATGATCAACTGCGCATCCAAACTAACCCATGCATAGACTGCATTCAATAAAAAATCATCTTGCATTCCACTGTCATCAAAAATGTATGTTCTTGTAGTGCACAGTCAAATTAACTACCAATAACGTACACATTTATTTTTATTAATACTGCTGTGAATGGGAGATACACAAGAGTACAATAATAAGACATTTACAAACACATTCTGGTATTACCCAAGATATTGTCTAATTATTGTTATTGTCACAATCCCCAAAAAATATTGAGATATTAATGTTTGGTAATATTACACACCCCCAGTTGCTACTATTGTGATCATATATTTGTGACATTGTACAGCAGTGCATACAACAGTAAAGTAAAAGGCAAGTGGCAATTCAGAAATATAACCCAACAGCATAGTTTTTGCACAATAGAGAATTACACTCATAAAGTAATTAACGCATTATATTAGGAACTGCTCTACTGTTTATTTTCATAACTGGTGTTAAACTGAGCCAAAAAGGCCAGTAGCATTGTTGTGAAAAGTGCATCTATATTCAGTTTCACAGTTAAATGTTCCCAACAGGCAGCAAGCTCCACAAAAGCACCAAAATAATAGGATTAAATATCAGTAAGGAGGACAAAAGCTAGCTTCATTGAGACTTGGAAAGTTCATTTTGAAGTATTTTTGTTCATTTTTACAGTCCTATCCTGCATTGTTCTTGGTTAATCTCACTCCGTAACTGTGTAGAGAGGAAAGTAGTGCATGTTTAATTGTTATCTGTGCTCATTACACTTCCACTGTCTTTATCACAATCTCCAGTGTTTGGAGCGGGTAACTTATCTGCAGCTCTGAAGTGAGGGAAACAGCTCCTAAACTGGCATTACTGGGCCCGCGGCTGAAGATGACAGATAAAAAATGTCACTGTGGGTTTCTCCTTTGAAATCTCACTCTAATAAATCCATTATTAAGAACTATTTAAGCATTCTATTTTATGTCTATTGTGTGTGTTTATGAAGTAGGATTGAAGGTGGTGGTTGTAAATATGTTTCATTTTCTTTAGTAGATGTATGACCTCAGTTTGGAGAGCTGTCCAGAGTCACTGTGGCCAACATTGTGCATGCTAACAAACTGTATAAGGTTATGGCTGAATGTATCCCTCTGTTGCGCTGTAAAAGGTGGAGGTCTATGGTTGTATGGGACCTCTGTCATTCTATGGCAGTTTTTCAGTGAATTAAAGCATTGTAAATACGTCTGATACAGTGTGGTTGTCAGGAGAAATTGCTTTCTTTTCTTTCTCCACTTTCTTTTTTCTTTTTTTGTATCAGTTCCTCTCTAAAGGCTCTAACTTCAAATTTGAAGGTAGTAACAGAGGGGTCAGAGAAGCGATACTGAAGAATACTGTATATATACTAGACTAAATATTCCTATAGGTATTTAGGTCAGTTTTGTTCATGCACATAAAAGAATAAAAGCAACACTCACCACATTAATAGCCCAAGTAACTCTCAGCTGCTCTCTTACTGTTCTGTGGCACTTTGAGAATCAACCTGTCCTTATTAATTAATTAATTTTGAATTTTCACTTCAAGGAATAAAACTAAGCTATCAGTTAGGTAACATCAAATTAACGTCATGTACTTTCAAATGTGTTAACTCAGAAACAACATAGAAAAATAGGGGTGTAATGATACGTTTTTGCAACAATACAATACATATCAAGTAGAATTGTTTTGATATTATTTAAGATCAGTATTGGCTAATTTGAAACAATACGATCTGATACGATTCAACACCTTAACAGTAACTTTTTGCCAAAAATGATAAAATTTACTCTCAAGTGTAGTGTCGTTGCCGGGGCTGTTCCTGTCCAGCTGACAGAGAGAGAAGAAAAAACACAAAATGTACATCCAAAAAGCCGTATCTGGTTTCTAATATTGATATTTCCGATATTATACTTTTTTTTTTCATGTATATTGATTAGTGGTTGACGGACATAGCAGATTGGTAGCAGATTGGTAGCAGATTGGGCTCTTACTCTGCAGTTCATAGAAAACATCCAAAATCTTTTTATCTCAGCCTGAAGATTTTCGCTCATATCTCTGGCATAGAAACTCATAGAACAAAAATTCTAAATGCATTTTGTAGCTCTCCCCGAGCTGTTTTTGCACAGCAAGTTTGGTTGAGATCGTCCCATTAGTTTTCTCAAAAAACTCATCTTTATCTGTTCTCACTGTCAAATTCATTAGAAGCCATTGTGGCAGCCCTGCTACAGATCTGTGAGATTTCGCCTTAAAATGCTTTGTCAAGTCCTGAGAAGCAGCTCAAAGTGTCCCCAAACCATCTTATAGCAGTTTAGAAATCTTACACTGCAGGTCATAGGAAACATCCAAAATCGCTTTGTCTCAGCCTGAGAAGCTCAAAACGACAACAAAAAGATTTTGCTGATTTCTCTGGCATCGAACCTCATAGAACAAAAATTTAAAAAGCATTTTGTAGCTCTTCCCAAGCTCTACTTGCTCTCACTGTCTAATTCTAACACATTTGTTTGCATTAACTGAGACAAATGGCTATATAATATTAAATTCGTTCATAACAATTGGCAGGGTTTATTGGCCATCGCCTGCTCTGAATTTTAAAAATCGTCATCGATCATAGAAAAACCTATATTGGTCGACCTCTAATATAGATATACACTTCCAGAAAATTATATGATTCGATACAAGGTAATCTGTATTGATATAGTTGTAGGAAACAAATCAGTACATCGATATAGTTACTGTATTTTTACACTCCTACATAGAAATTATCTGATTTGCTGATTTCTCGCAGAAACAGTGTTGTGCTGCCTTCACTGAACCTGCGTCAGGAATACTTCACACAATAAGACTCCACATGTGTTAATAGTGGCCTGCGCCCATACTTTTTGGGGTACTGCTGAAAGTACTGAAACTGAGAATCTGTGTTAGAGAGAAATTGGACCACTCAGCAAAAATGTATGTAAATTTATGACGCACTGTGTGTGCTAATAATGATAGATGCACACAAAAAAAAAAAAAAAAAAAAAAAGAATAGCATGTGTATAAGATTCTGTATGAATGAGTTTTGGTTATAATTTCACTTTTTTTTTAAAGGGGTAAAAGTATTAAACACAATAACAATATACATACAGTAACATATCATAGAAGAAAACAGTGGCTTATTATGCTTTGTCACAGGTGGAGCATGACTGAGATGGGATATTCGTCAGAAAGATTTGCAGTGCACCAATGGCAGAGAATTAAGCACTATTTAGCTTCTGTTTATATGCGCTTTACTTCCATGAGCAGTTTTGTTATCTTTTCACGCCGGATTTTGAAGAAACGCTCAGTGTAGTTTTTCATTCTCACGCTCGCCTGGAGCCACATCTGTCACTGCATTATTTTTATAGGTCCTTGTTGAGTCCCTATAATGTCTACACCATTAACCTCTAAAACAAGCCCGAGTCAAGGACGAAGCACTACTGAGGTGAAAGCTGTACATTTGAAGAAATTAGCTCAAATGTCAGTGGAGCAATAAAACGTTTTCAATATGATAATGTGGAAATGGAAAAAGCCATAATTGCAAAACCATTCTAGCACTTAATATGTTTAGAAATGTCAGATGATATCTGTGAAAGGATGAAGCCATTTATGACAATAAGCTATAAGTGGTTATAGTTATAGTCATAGAGCTGTATACATCTTACAACAGTCAAAGATGCATTAGAATAAGAAAAAAATGGAACATGTTGACTTGTACAAAAGTAAATTTTTGAGAACACAAGTCAAAGGCTATGTCTGAATATCATCCCTAGCCCCTAACCCCTCAATAACTATGTATATAGCGGACTCAGATAGTGAATGGATTCGGACTTACTATTTTTTTGCTAGCCATTAATCATGTGACGCTGGCGCTTTTGTAAAAAACGTTTGCCAAACTCCTATGATAATGGGCTTCTGTAATAAAGCCCGACCATGCTTGAGTAATATTTAAGTATTTAAAGATACACAATAATCATAGGTGTTATATTTAACATGAATTTTCACATTATGAATAAAACAGACTGGATTATTGCAGCTCTTTTTCCCATAAGATGGAAGCTATCATTACATTACATTACACCTTAACGGTTTATTTGAGCAATTTATTCATACCTACAATGTGACAGAAAGTAAAAATATGTCCAACTGATTTCATTCAAATGTGTTGTGTTCAGTTTAAAGGCTTGCCGCAGTCCTGCTGTTCTCTTCCAAAACTTGCGAAGCATTCTGGTTTATACTGACTGTCTAGTGACCATTGCAGTCCACTGCTTTTCACAGTGCATTGTGAGAAATTTTAGGTGCACTACTTTTCATTCACTAGACATCGGGACACCACTACAAAATAGTGTGACCACTATAGTGCACTATATACTGAAGAGATTAGGGACATTCGGACACAGCCAAGGACATAGGACATAAATAAAGTCAATGTGAGTGAATGGTTGCCTGTCTGTGTCAGTCCTGCACTAACTGGTCACTCTTCACTGTGTCCAAAGTGTACCCCGCCTATGACCCATTGTTGCTGAGATAGGCTCCAGCACCTGTGACCCCTAATGGGAATAAGCTGAAGAAGATGAATGAATATAAATGATTTTGACTTTGCAAATGTTTAAATTTATTGGCTATATTTCCATATAGCTTGTTCACAGAAAATACGTTGTTGCAGGGCTTCCGTAAGCACTCAGATGCTGCACAAAAGAGAGGTGTGAAATGTGTGAAACATGCAACATTGCAATGTGATGCTGCCAGTGTACAAGATTTTTAGTTCCGTGTTTTGTTGGTCTGATTTAAGATATCTAAAAAAGGTATTAAGCTTGTGTTTTCACTTGTTTATGTCCAATATTTAAGAAGTACTGCCAGGTTTAAGAACTCATTGAAGGTCGAAGTCCACCTGTTTTCTGAATGGTTGTATGTTTATCCAGTTGCATTAAGACTTATTCTGTATTCTTTTTGTTCTTTTTGCTCCAATTCTAACTCAGTTTAACAGGTACATGACTATATCACTTTTTTATATATCAAAAACAAAATATAGCTGACTAGACTGCAATTGTGGAGCATCATTTCCAATTTTTTTTTACAGTGTTCCTTGGTGTATAATGCATCTATTTGATAAATACATAAGAGTGCTCAGTTTCTAGGAAGAGGATGTGTATCTAATCCAGCCTCTAGGATCTTGCTGCTGGACTTTAGCTCATTCCCTACAGGAACAAACTGTGACTGTGCACCTTGCTGTAGAGGACAACACTGCATTGCCACTGCTGCAGCATTTGTGCATTTTCAGAGAAATATTTCCATTTTGTGCCTGATTGGTTTTTACTGAGGCGTAGCATTCAGCAGCCCATGTAAAGGTCCTTTACTTTTGCACATTCATTCATTTCACTTTTTCAAACTGGCCTCACACCTATCTCCAATGATTTCCTGCAATGTTACTGCAACATTGTTCCTGCAATGTTACTGCATTTATAATGTATAGGTTGTCAAATGAACCTGCAGCATTATCTATCAGGAAATATCTCTAATTGATTTTCCTGTATAACTCCATTCTGAAGAGCCTTAGAAACCAAAGCCATTGATGAAGTCTGTCTGTGGTGTCATTGAGTGGGACAGGAAGTGATAGGCCTGCTTCTTTAGTGCAGTACAGTAATCACTGCCTGGGTTCTCTCGTATTGATTAGAGTCAGAGCCTCCCTCATCACTTCCCGTTCTGGATTAAAATATCACACAATGACACAACAGACAGAGAAGTGTTCCCAGCTCGTTAGCTGCAGTGATGTAATGTAGTGGAGCCAAGTGTCCAATATAATTTTAATGCGAGGGAAAATAATTAGGCCATTAACTGGACTTACTCGTGAGACTCTAGTGCAAAATGACTTCAGTTTTATTCAACTGAAAAAGGAGTTCAGAGCATAATTCACATACTTTTTGCCTTTTTTATTTGCTATGACAGTAGGGACAGAAGCATGTGTATGGTTTTATCCCTGCTGTACCCCCTTTTTTAAGCATGCTACTAATGACCAGTTAATTTTGCCTGGGAAAAAACACACTCACTGATTGACTGGATATATCAAACTCCAAAAGTAAATTGGAGGTTTAAAGAGGAACCAGGTAAATTTGCTCATTTTTTCGCTGTTTTGGTTGCACTTTACTTCACAGAGCTTGGAGCACAGAGTAAAGCACTTACGAGTCTGTTTGACTCCTGTGTGACCCCTTGTTTTCTCCTCCCCATGTTCGTAGAAAGGTTTCCTCTGCCTTTTAGCTGCCCTTGCTATGACGTAAATGTTAAGAAATAAAGCCATCTCTGGCTTGTTGTTATGGCTAACCAGGATGTGTTACTTTCTCCACCCCAGACTTCAGGGATTCTGGGTGGTGTTCCCATTCTTGCAAGGTTGTTTTGTGTCAAGATACATCATGGAAAGGTGCAGGCAGCTTTATCATTATCACACTTAAAAAGTGACATTGTTCCCCATTTAACTTTAAACCTTTCTGAGTGATTGTCCAAAGCTTCCAGTGTGCTCTCGCCATTCTCATTTATTAAGTTCTTAAGTTCTTGTATTCTATTATTGATTGTAAATATATTATGCCATTGTGTGGTTTTAGAGACACAATTTCACACATTTACTTTTACCAGTGCACATCAGGAGCATAAGGAATGAGGCAGTGCAATCAGTCTCACATACAGTAACAGAGCCACAGACACTAATGCCTTCTGTTAAAGCTTTTTAATAATGTATGAAGCTGTGTTCAATAGAAACTGTTAGGCCTCTATTTGTGAACCACTATAAAAGTACTTTGGGTCTAACACATTAAATTGCATCCAAAGTTAAAAGAGCTGGAACTAGACAAGGCCAGTTCACCACATGTGACCTGTGCCCGTCCTCCAGTTCTGCCCACCGCTAAACAAGAAGCTCTGTTTACTCCACAAAGACTGCTATTCATGCCTCTTTATTCATCATAACCACTCGCTTATTCATAATCTGTGAACCTCCCCAACAATAGCCAGTGCAGCCTGTTAGATAACCGGTCTGCCGCCAGTTTGAAGGCTATGGGTATATGAAGTTATTTGGCTCTACATCTCAATAATAGGCTGCAGACATTTCCTTGTTTAACCTCAATTTCCTAGAGATTTCCTTTGCAGTATTTTACTATTGTGTTGAAGACTTGTTCTTGGCCTTTAGACCTGGCATTAAACTGCACTTGCTCATGTATTCAGATCATTTAAAGATAAGAAATGGGCACGATATTTTGTAGATTTTTCATTAAAAAGGTAAACAGGACCAATTTTCCACTGCAAAGTACAAAGACAATATATCATAACAAAATTTTGTTCTTTATTTCCGTGATAGACCAGTGCAAATTACATCATTATCTTCACCTCATTTAACTTCATGTTTCACTAATCTGCACTTTGCTTTTTTTATCTTCTTGTGCTGTTTCTCTTTCCAAGCAGATCTAGCCAGCATTGAAGTAGACACCTTTTCTGTATTGGAATGGATGCCATTAAAAAGCAATGTGATGTGCGAAAGTGTCCATCACTCTAGTGTTCCTGTTGTTGATAAAGAACTTTAAATTAGACTAATTCTTCATCTAAAAATACTCATGTGATATTAAAATAAATTTCTGACCTTACTTTAGGCTTGTAACTTTAAGTTTAGTGTTCCCTGCTGCATTTATCCCTGTCATCTTAACATTGTGTAAACATTTTTACAATATTTACCCACATATTTTTTGCTTTGTTTTTCCCTATCAATGTTTTTTTTTTTTGCACTGTTTCTCTGTGTAACTAAATGTAGACAGTGCTGAATTAGCCACATTGCTGTTAACGACCATTTTCATTGTTGACAAGTGGTGGAGAATCAATGGAAGCTTGATAGTGCGGCCCGCAGACCTTTTTTTTATTGGCCTTCATTTTACCTAATTGAGTTATTTCTAGACACCAATAACATTTTTTTGTGAGATATGTACTAGCATTAATGAATAAAAAAATTGTAATTGCTGGTGCCAATAAATAAATAAAATTCAGCCATACTGTGTGCTGGTTCCAAGCTTGGACAAATGTGTGGTTACTGAAGGGCATCCAGAGTAAAACCTATGCACAAATAGCAATGACAATGATTCACTGTTGAGACCCCTGTAAGAGCGACTTTCAATTATTGCGAGGCAAACTATTTAATTTCTATTGAATGGGCCTCCTCAGCATCAGTATGCGGCCCTCAATGGATAAAGTTTGGACACCCCTGGCCTAGATGATTTTCCATAATTCTTTCTTTTTTTAACAGATGATTCCTAATATAATATATGAAGTAGTTAACATTTATACCTACAATTACAACCACACAGCAAACATTTCCACATTTCCCAGTTCTGTATCCATTGCTGTGTTTATTCCTGCCATATTGAACGTAGCAGTAAGTAGGCAGCCAATAAAGGGGCTTGTAATCTGACACTCTATACCCTCCCTGCTGTGAGGATGGTCCTTGTCCAGCTCTTGGCTCTGCTCCACTGTCGACTCCAGTATCACATATATGATGGCTAACATCCTGAACCAAGGACGAGCCCCTGTTGTCCTCTTGTTGTCCCGTTAATGAGCAACCAGAGCGGGACATGCACCAGCGCTGACATCTCCATCCCATTTATCACGGGGCTGAAATGTCCACCTTCTCTCTCCCTCACTGTAAACACTCAGTTTTATAACTATAACAGCTATTGCTCTATGTGGTGCAGCTATATCATTGTATGACCCTAGCATAATTTGCACAGCCCTACTTCCCAGATGTCAACAGTTCTGTCCCAGTACACTTTGAAGGCACAGCTACTGGAGCTCCGTGCACATGGTTTTGACAAATAAGTCTTGAGACAGCTCAATCCTGAGAGACGAGATGATAAAAGCATGAAGAGGCAGCGAGGATTTGGCCGCTCCAGAGGCTCAGAGGCTGTGAAAGAAGAAAGCCACTGCACACCGAGGTGAAAAAGCACAAAGGAACAGGCAAGAGGGAGCTCAGGCAAAGGAAAGATGGCTCTAGCTGTTAGTAAAAGTGCAGTGGGGCCGTGGGAGTACTGTGGTCTGATGCAGTTTGTGGTTTAGGTTTCCATACTGTATATTAAAGGCCTATGGATGGACAAGGTTTTTATAGTTTGACTTTGACTACAAAAGTTTATATCTGGGCTGCATAATACATTGCATATCACTTTTTCACAATTTGATATCACAAAAGATTGCTCATACTGTGGTCATATGATCTGATGCTGCAGCCAAGTACAGTTGGTGTAATATTTTTTTTTTTTATCAAATCAGAAGAAGTCTGACTTGAATTCTCACTTTCTGTAGATGCTACTCGAAATCGTTAAGATGCAACATGACTGAACTGATCAAAACAATGGTGTGGCAGAACAGACAGTTGTGGACCAATGGAGCGGCTCTATTGAAAGTGTTATGGACCAATGGTGTAGCAGCAGTACTGACCAGTAGTGCGGCAGTGCAGTACATTCTTTATCAGAGCATAGTCCGTGTGTATGTTTGTGTGTAATATTTTTCTGGCTTATTGAAAATACATAAATGACAAGTCTACAGGTCTCCCACCAATTTGTAAAGTCAAGTTACTAGTTCTTTTTAATGGTTGTCCTCTTGCTTTGTAAAGGTGGGACTGGAGAAAATGCTTTATCTCTCTGCGCAGTTTGCAGCCTGAGTATCTGCAGGATGGAGACAGAGATGATACTAATTAAGGAAATTGCCAGTGTTTGAGCTGATTAGACTGCGTCCCACTTACTGATGTCATTGGGGCGTTTGTTTCATTCATGCTCTCAGCTGATAAAATAAAGCAGTGTTTTCTATCTCTGGCATTTGCTTTGCTCCGTCTCTGTTTATCCTCAGCCCTCACTGTTCCTTTATCTGTCTGTCTCTATAAGAATAGGACATAATGTGTGAGCAGCTAAAGCTTTACTATAGCCCAGGATGAGTCAGCCAGTTATAACAATGCATTATGTAACTGCTGATACAATATAGGATATTCATATACTGTCTCTCCATGTATGTTGATGTTTAATAAACAAATTGACAGTCATGGGTGAAAGAGGGACCAAGCCCTGACACTTTGTTGGACGTAATGTCAATTTAATCCAATTTAATCAAATGCTGATTCCACAGTGCAGTAAATGTCTTTTGACATTGTAGCATTTTTTTCTTTTTGCTTTAAATTGATACAGTTATACACACATAAGGTATGTAGTGCTAATGATATCACTTTATGTTATAGGTATTTTGCTGCATTGAGGGCAACAATGGTGCAGGTGCTGTATTGCCCATACCTGAACTCATGCTCATAATATTTTAGTCCAGGGCTAAATGCTATATGCATGTAAATTGAGTCCAAGTCGGGCAAAAACACAACGTTCTTGGCTGAGGGGATTTCTCCAATCTTCTGTGATTCCCACAATGTCACATACAATACTTCACTGTTAAATCACTGGAGCTTGTGCATATATTTTCTTTGGGTCGGCCATCACACTAGCTCCCTGAGTGGAGTCAAGGTAAGACTAAATTGTTGTCTGTCTGTGTCAGCCCTCCAACTAACTGGCCATTGTTTAGGGTGTATCCCGCCTAAGGCCCATAATTGCTAATTTTTCAATATTCCACTAGAAGTTTAAGGTCAGATGTAAAATGTAGTTTGATGTTGTGTATGTTTTAAGAAAAGGTTGTTTTGCAAGGGACAAAATGCCATTTCGCCTCTGCTTGTGACAGATTTTTGCAAGCCACATTAACAACACTATGTCCTGATACCTGTATGTGCCAGACAATGCAAATCATATTTTTCTACAATTTTAAAACCGTGTGAAAATACTCCAATGTAAGTTTAATAAGGTGACCGTCCTCTACTTTCTCAGCCTTAACTTCAGATGTCGATATTCCCCTAAGAGCCTCTCCTCTGCTCGATTGCACAGCTAAAAGTTGGAGAAAGTGTTTGGCAGAGGCTTAACAGCTCCTGGCTCAAAACTCACTCTATAAAGCTAACTAGAAAATCACCAGTGAGAGGTAACACCTGCACTTTACCTCACACATAGATGTCTGTAAAAATGAGGAGTATACGCAGCAGATGTTCTAGAAAAAGTTTTAATGCCGGCAATTGCAAATCTGTGAGTAAAAATATGGTGTGCAAAGAAAATAGTGGGCTTATGTGTTTGTATAATTTGCGTTAAACCTAAATTGGTCAATGAAGAGGAATTAGCTGCTAAGAAAAACAAAATCATTTCCAGATGGTGTTATGTAGAGCCAGTTTGCAATTTTTAAACACTTGTACTATTTATCTTGGTTAGTTCGTTTGCAGTATTCTTCTTTCACTGGGGACAGATCCAGAGTAAATGATGTATCCTACAGTGATTCCTTTGTAATGTGGTGACTCATTTTTGTTTTATGTCAGCTCTGCTTGCTTCTGCCTGTCAGCAAGGAGGTTGTGGGCTCAATTCTTGGGCAGGCCAACATACAACATGTCCTTCTCATGCTACTGTAAGTTCTCTTCGGGTACTCCGGCTTCCTCTCACCGTCCAAAGACATGCACATTTCCAAATTGTCCATAGTGAATGAATGTGAGAGTGAATGGTTGTCTTTGTTGCCAATTTTGAGGTGCAAAAAACATAACATGGTTTTAACTCCTACAATTTGATTTAGTAGGATAGGGGACCTTTAAGAAATTATATATTGCACATTGATTTTTGCTTACATATTCGTTTTAAATTGTCTTGTCTGATGATTTTTTTGTGGCTAATACAACATTAACCTGGACTATTTATCCATGTTTAGGGTATTTATCCTTGGACATCAAGTGTGTTAACTAAAGCTGTATTAAATCTTATGGTCTAACTCAGAGACCAAGTCAGTCTGTGAATAGTTACTTTTATATGGTTATGTTCCAAGTTGTTCCAATATTTGTGGACTGCTTAGAAAATGTAAGGGATGCTTAATAGCAAGTAAACAAGCGTTATACAGTGCATCTTTAGAGAAACATAATTTTCTTGAACCACTTCAGGAAGACACACAAGTTGTACCCTACCAAATCTGCATACTCAACCTTTGAGGAATAAATGCATTATAACTTTCCATTTGTTTTTATAGAGCTAAGGAATTTACTTGTGCAACTTAAGGCAGAATAGTCTCAATATAACGAAATGCAAAACTCTGGAGAGTTTGCTTTTAATGGCTAAATTGATTCGAGAAAACTGCTTTACAACAACACAGCACCATTAAGACCCTGATGTAAATTTAAATAGAAAGCTGCAATCTTTCCCTTTCTGCTCTAAAGAAACAATGCTGCTGTTTGAGGGCT
This sequence comes from Bostrychus sinensis, assembly GCA_020698575.1. Lineage (NCBI taxonomy): Eukaryota > Metazoa > Chordata > Actinopteri > Gobiiformes > Eleotridae > Bostrychus > Bostrychus sinensis. The sequence continues at coordinate 8,931,284 of CM036246.1, read as the reverse complement.
TTATTAACAATAAACTAGTTTTACAGTGGCTCTGTTTATTACCACATTTTCCAAAGCCTGGCCATTCAGTTTTTATCAATAGATCAATTCCCAGTGGCCTTCCTAAGTCACTTCCTTCCTATGTTCCCAGTACAATGCATTCAGATGTGGAGACTTTAGTGCTGCATGCCTCTCGATGGTTCAGCCCATTTTGAAAAGTAATGCATTTTCACTGTGAATGTTTAAAGTCCTGTTTATTTACACTGACTGATGGCTGTGACTGATATGTTTTATTACCACTCTATTGTTTATTTATGTTTGTTTTAGGGCTGGGAATTGATAAAAAAAAATTTACTAATTAATCGCAAATCTGAAAAAAATTTATCGTGATTAATTGTATTATGAATTCACGTACAAACACAAAATTGTGAATTTAGAAGATTTATTTTGAATTAACCTTCACATACTTACCTGTAAACTTGTGCAATGCAAACAAAACTTGCAAAGAAAATAAATTAATAGTCTCTTTGAGAGCTGTAACTCAGACAAAGCTTGCCTAAATAAGGTACAACCAACAAATACACAAAACTTACCTAAAAAGCATGTGTAATCTCTTTACAAACTAACTAACTAACTAAATAAACTTTAACAAAAATAAGTTTAATTCTTCAATTAATAACAATTGTTGTGGTTCACAACAGTGTAAATACTATGAACTATGTTACTCCAGTGGTAATTGAACTCATCCTTGCATAGACTGCACATAACTTTTGTTTTGTCTATATTGTTGTCTGGTGACGATTTGAAGCAGAATTGTCCATTTAGCAATGTTTGTCTTTTTGGTCACTCATGTTGCTTTAGCTCGTTCACTTGTTGCATTAGGCTCGTTCCAGATGAACTGCGCCTCGCCTGGATTGTGAACGAGAGTGCACGGCTGCAATGAGAGGAGGGGAAATACGCCTGTACTGAAGTCGGGCAGTTTGTGGCTCAGATCATGCACCATCACACCCGAAATCCACTTCTCACGTGTGTTGGTTTATCCAGGTCAAAACTGTAACTTTAGTCTGTATTTTTTTTAAAAGGCGGGGGAAGAAGCAGAGGAGGGCAGTGAAGTGTCATGCGTTATGTTTCTGATCAGCACTAAACTCAGATCCAATCACCTGTCCGTTCACTGCTGACACGTGTGCGTTTTCCCATCATGCACTGAGCCGTGTAGCCACTGCAGTTGCTCCTGATGAACTGTGGCGGCTCAGGTGCTGGTCTTGTTTGGATCTCACAGTGACCGTCGCACTTGTGGCATCAGAGCAAGTCGGGAACAAGTCGGACACAAATCTAACTGGCATGCACTACGCACAGACCGACACTGATCGAAACTGGAAAGTGCAGTGGTTTTAGTGGTAGTCCTTCAACAGACAATACAGTATGAGCTATTATTAAGATGACTGACTTTTACTACAGCAGAGTGGTCATGAAACTGGGCCTAGGATCACTTTTCTCAAAATCAAATGCAGAACTTTGTACTTGCAATTATACGTTAGAAGATTTTTTTTTTTTACTTTCATTTAGCTTGCCCTTTTTATATTTGTTTTTGTGCTCTTTCTTTCTGTAAGTGGACTGTATTCAGCACTAAAAAAAACACAATTTTTTCAACTTCCTTTGCAGTCAATAATTCACCAGCCAATGGGAGCATCTCTTATTAGAGTGTGCCATTCATAGTTAAGACTATGTGACTTAGTTCCCCCACCCACAAAAACAAATGATACTGTAAAAACTTTAGCGAACAAAATTATTTATGTAGATCCTAGGGGTGTGAAAAATTGTATATCTATATAATGGGATATTTTATTTGGTGATACTGTATCAATGTCAATATTTTGTTTTGTTCTCTTACTAAAATAAATCTTCCAGAAAACGGGATCAAATACTGACCACAATAATTTTGTTGCTTATTTAGATAAATGCAACTTGTTTGTGAAATACAGTTGTTCTACTTACTGTTTTGATTGTCAAATCAAATACAATTAAAAAAGTCTTAGAATATATATATTGCCTCTGTCACAGTATTGTAATATATTGAAATGCGTATATCATATTATCATGATTAACTTGTATCATGATTTTTTTTAAAATATGGGACAGCGTGTATTAATGAACAGCAGCTAGTGCCGTAAATACACCGGATTATAGCTCAGAGCTAATTTCCATCCGTAGTCCCCACTCACTCACATTCACTCCAGCTTACTGGTGTTCCCCAGCGGTCTCCCATCCAGGTACTGACCAGGCCCTACCCTGCTTAGCTTCCGAGGTCTGACAGGATCGGGCATCCACAAGGCGGTATCTGGTGATACACATTGTATCACCAGATCTTGCCAATACAAAGCCCTAGATTTGCTTCATTATCAGACAATTGTAAAGTAACATTAAGAAGTGCTTCTGGGGGCATCTCTGTGGTTCACCTGGCAGTGCATACCACATACATGAGTGACCCATGTTTGAATCTGGCTCGGGACAAATAGCTTCTCTTCTCTCTCACCCTGTTTTCTGTCAGTCTATACTATCAAATAAAGGCTAAAATAAACCACAAAAATATCTTATATATATATAAATAACTCATATTACAAGTGCTTTTGGACAGTTGTTTTTTCTGTTTGTCCAGGACACAGTTTCCTACTTTATTCCGAATTTAAACACTACTATATTCTCCCTGCATTTTAGTGTCAGCGCTACTTTAAAATGAAATCATAAATAACCTGTTTTTACCACTTCAAAGACATTCATAAGCTCCTCCAGCCTAGCATCACTGTCTCTTATCAAAATCCCTCATCCACCGGAGACAGTAAACGCATCATGAGTGGGTGACCTTCATTTTCCAGAGTTTGCCATACAGCCCATTAATCTGCTGCCTACAGTATATACTGTATCTGAGGCTCACAGGCCGCACACACAGACACCTGCACACACGCACCCACAGCTTGAGAAACCCTGCCGCGTCGGGTGAGATCACTGCAGACACGGTGCCTGGCTCCTGACTGATAAGTATTAGCCCTCGAACACTCGTCTCACTGTGCGGGCTGCTGTTAATACAGACTTCACATGTGTCAGTCTGAGTCCTAGGACGACCTGAGCAGCAAAGACCTATTTACTGGCAGTAGGTTTAACACTTGAGATTAGCATATGTATTGAAGCAACAAAAAATACATTCTATAGGTTGAATGCATACTGCTCCTAGCAGCATAAAAGAAAACGTTTATGAGGTAGTAATACACACATTGCTATGTCTCCTAATGCCGAGTAGAAATTTGAGTGCCCCTTTATAAAACTATGACTATTTGGGCTGTTTTTGAAATAGTTAAAATTGAAGTCTTATATCATCATCTTATATCATCTTATATCATATACTGTACAGTAAATTCATGGAAAATGGCTTTTGTCTTTCCTTCTTCTATTAATAATAATGCCTTGGTCTTATACTTATCTAGACTCTCAAAGTCCCTTGACAACAGTGTATTATTCATTCACTCCTCAGTCACACTCGGTGTGGGTGAGCTACTTCTGTAGCCATAGATGGACACATGGCAGCCATTCCGCGCCTTTTATTTATTTAATTTTATTTTTATATTTATTATTTAATCAGGAAAATCCCACTGAGATGAACACTCTTTTGCAGAAGAGTCCTGGCCCCATTGGGGACCTATTGTACATGTTTCTGGTGGTAGGGGAAACGGGAGCACCCAGGGGAAACCTACGCAGACACGAGGAAAACATGCAAGCTCCACACAAAAAGGCCCCACACAGTCCGGGAACGAACCGGGGACCATACTACTGTGAGGCAGGAGTGCTCCTGTGGCAACAATAGTGGCACAATTGATCACTCATTCATACATCAGCAAGGTGGGTAAAGTCTCCTGTCCAAGGGCACAACAACATTATGAACTGGGGTGAACGGGATTCAAACCACCAACCTTCTAGTTATAGGACAACCACGCTACCTCCTGAGCCACTGTTGCCCCTTATGACCTTATGAAAAGCCAAATAACTAATCATTGTACACTTCAGACAATAAACAATATAATTTTAAGAACACCTAAAAACATGACTTAAATAATAAAATCACATATCAGTTCACCCACTAGCGCCTGTCATTATTTGCTACATTTGACCTCTAAAAATGATCTGCTGTAATCCTCTCGCCTCATGTGAACTGCCAGTGTCTGTTGACTGCACATACAACTTGTTCCCTTCAAACGGATGTCAACCATGTAAACATAAATATTGGAGCGTGTAAAATAAGCCACTGTTGTCGTAGGTAGAGGCTGTCTGTTGCATCTGGATTCAGTTCACGTGAGTCCAGTGTTGTCCTTGTGTTGAATGGACCTCATTAGCATGTCTGTCAGGTCTGCTCTGCCTGCAGCCTTTGGTCTGGAGCACACTGGTGCGGACAGGCAGATCTCGGAGTCTTGGAGTGTGGATTTAGATTTTAGAAAGATTGCGTTTGGACATGTTGGAAAACATTGTTCTGAGAATAAAAGCAGCATGGAGCCACATGAGGATGTCACCACCTCTGTGTGAGTACAGCACAGACTGTATTGACTGTAGTGATCAGATAATTATGTTGGTATAAGCTTCAAATATTTTGATGTAATGCTGTATAATATGAGAAAAACATATGCGATGCGCAATATGCAATTACAACAAAATTATGTAATATAATTTTTATCGTTCAGACATACTACACTACACATACTACATTTGGATATACTACTTTGACATACAGAAATACAGTAAGTCTCTGTATTTACTAGCTCAATATACTGTATAAAAAGTGTAATTTTCTGTCAGCTGGACCACCATAACATCACTGTGATACATTTCATTTCTTACGATAACGATATTGCGTTTGCTGATATCATGATGAAGTAAAATTTGCAATATATTGTGCAGCCCTAATTTGATTTATTTTAATCTTCTAAACATTAGTCAGAATATTGAGTCACAGAACACAGAATTGACTTGTAGTAATTTACATAGAGCAAAAAAAAAAAGAATATATGGAACCATAATATTATAGTTGTAGCAGTGTATAATAGTAAATAATGGCGTGTTACGTTCATAAACTTAGCACTAGCAGCTCTCAGTGGGCACAGAACTCCGCTAAGACAGAGGCTTTATCTTGTTATGGTAATCAATTTATCCATGAAGCACTTATGTCTCAGAAAGAATCCAGCAAGACTCATCATTTGTTTATTTTTACCTTTATTGCCCCCTTGTGGCTTGGGTTAGTATCTTTGGCACTATCTCACAATGATATGCATAAATTCCTAAAAAATATACAGTGTATAATAACAATGCAAAATTCTAGTAAATTTTTTCAAAGGACTGCTAGAATAACATTTATGGTATTCCATTTGATAGACATTTGTGATATGTGATATTTTGCATGTCTGCCATGCTGAATACTCACAGTAATGGAACAGAAAATAAAAAATCCTAAAATATCTTTGCCAAATCCGTTTTTCTTTACTAAGTTAAGTGATCTGCAAAAATAGTTGGTCTATTTTTATAGAATCTTTGAAATGTACAAGCATGATTTGAGAAAATTTCTGAGAAATCATATTTTTTCTTAGGCTCAAAAATATCCTGGAAAGAAATACTGTGTGTGTGATAATTTTGTTTTGCAAATTAACGGATACAGATAGTCTGGAGATAAAAACATCCTCTGAATAATTTTGCATATGTTATGGTAAAATATTACTCGCTTGGAAAATATGTTGCTGACACATATCAGGACTCAGGAGGAATCATTCGCATAAAGCGTATTTCCTCGCTGCACTGGTGTGAAATGGCTTTGTGTGAGGATTTGTTTTTCAAGTGTAGCAGAACTAAATACAGTGCTACCTAGAAGTGTCCCGGGTCTGTTTCTGGGAAATCTTCTGGCTGACAGTCCCTGGAAGAACACACACAGAGTTGCAGCAGCACAGTGATGCGGTTATGGGACAGGTGTTTAATGTGTGTGATATACGGCTTCATGCGCACAGCGGTGATATCATGAGTAATTTACAGCAGGCACTCCAGCCTTGACCTCTCTGTTTATGTCTGTGTACCCACTTTAGTTACTATGAGACCGCACCAAGCATTACCAGGATTAAGAGTAGCCCCGCCCGTGTTATATGATACTGTCTTGCTTTCCAGAAAGTATCTCTATTGCATTAGGCTTCACTGTCATTGATAATAATAGATTTTTATTCCTAGTAACATCTGCAGTATGAGATCCTTGTAGTGGGATATTGATACAGCATATGACTTGTTGCCACATATGGCCAATCAAAAAGGGCAAATTCAAAGCAGACATTACAGACTGTTGTCCTTGTGTTACTGTGGGTTCTCTTAAGTATTCTCCCACTGTCTTGTTAGGCTTCACGGCCCCAATCAAGAATTAGCAATACAAGTTTTGTCCCATTCACTTTGAAAAATGATTGCTTCCATGAAATGGTTCAGGATTTTTTCTGAGCCATTTTACATGATTTAAATAAAATATAGTGGGTTTTATAATAAGATGCTTTGTATCTGATTGGTTGAATGTTTATGTAATTGTTCAGGTGCCATTTATAATAAGTGGTGGTGAGCTACTTCTGTAGCCACAGCTACCCTGGGGCAGACTGACAAAGACGAGGCTGCCATTCTGCGCCTACGGCCTCTCTAACCACCAACAAACATACAATCACTCTTATTCATCCATGGGCAAGGTGGGTGTAGTGTCTTGCCCAAGGACACAATGGCAGTGTGCAATGTTGGTAGCAGGGGTCGTTCTGATAATTTTCTGGTTAGTGGGCGAATGGTTCTACCTACTGAGCTACTGCCACTTCTGCATTGACTCTACTATATTAAAACTATATATTTATTGCAGTCTTTATTAATTTATATGACATTTACCTATCATCCATGAATGTTATGATTTTGGCAATCAATGTTTTTTATGTTGGTTCAGTTGTTTCTTGGTCTTAACAACTCAGATTTTGAAACATTTCAATATTCCACAACTTCCATGAGCACTATATTTTGTTAAAGGTTTTGGCACCAAAAATGCTATGACTAACTCTATATTTTGTGGACTTACATAAAATGTGTTATAATGGTTGGAATAATATAGTTTCAGTTGTTATTTGAAACTTAAAAATGTATACAGACTTTTTAGTTGTTCTCTGTTGCAAGTCAGAGTCAGACAAATTCATTTAGCATTCTAGACAAAGCGATATATGACTTCTTGGAGAGACTGAAAAACATGCCCTTTCTGAACCACAATGTCAGACTGAACATGTCTGTGTGTGTCTCTGAAAGGTGACCCACTTCTCTCCCTTCGGTGCGGGACGGCTCTCTCTCTCTCTCTCCCCCTCTCTCTCTCTCTCCACGGGCTGCTGTCTTTATCATTCAGGAGCAGAGAACCATTTGTCTGTAAATGTCCTGTGACAGCTGAGCAGTGTCTGGGGTTACGCTGGTTACACAAAAGCTTAGTCCCATTTAAACCGTTAGCCCAGATGCCTTTCCACCAGATACAGGACTCCAGTGGCGGCAGCTATAGAAAACAAGCGGTGTCAAGTTTAAAGCATGTTTTCCGTGACGTAATGCGCTTCACCCTTGGATGAGTGTGAATGATTTGGCTGGTTCATACTGCTGCATTGAGGTGACTGTGCCATAGTGTGGCCACGGTAGAGCTATTTTCGGCGGTGCTTCAGAAATAGAGACGAGGTAATTCTACACAGGGGCAGAGCAGTATAGATGATAGTCTCGTGATCTTTGAGGTTTAACTGTAGGATGTATCTATACAACATGGGCTGAATGACTGAACAGAGGTCGGTAACTAATAAGTCCAGTACTTTTACTTAGGTACTTAACTAAATTGGTACTTAAATGTGTGTGGAGGAAAAATGTTAAATCATCATGTTGTAATTAGAATAATCTGTGAAAGAACATCTGTCATTTAGGCTTTATTATGAAGGATTTCAACAGATGTGAACATTGAAGAGGAACTTTGCTAATTCTTCGCTGCTTTTTTCTCTACAGAGCCCCTCCTACATTTTGGAGTAAAGCACAATAGTAAAAACTCAGGAGTCTGGTTGTCTCCTTTAGCCGCTCTGCCATGACAAATATCTAAGAAATAAAGCCATTGTTGGCTTGTTGTTATAGCTAACCGGGATGTGTTGCTTTCTTGCAAGACCCAAAACCTCATGGAAACTGTGTTGGTCCTCCCATTCTTGCTTGCCAAGATACGTCAGGGAGAGATGCACCCTGCAATAACTCATTTAGCCATCACGCTGACTCTGAAACTGTTTAATTAAAGGGGCTGTATTATGCTTTTATTCATATTTTTAAACCATTCTTTAGAAGAGTATTTAACATTTAACAACCTTTAAAAACATTACAGAGGTTCATGCAACCAAGATTTTGAGGGCTCAGAAAATACAGAATAACTCAAACTGTTGTGAATAAAGCAAAACACACCTCCAGGTATGTTTTTGATGAGGGAACACCATTATAACATGGTCAAGTCAAATTCATATAATATAGCCCCTATAGGTAAAAAAAAGTAACATTGTTCCCCTGTAAGCATGTCCTAGTAAGCTTTGGCCAACCACATGTTTGCATACAAAGGAGCCTGCTCCTATTTGAACAAAAGATGCTCCTACTGTCTGTTAAACTGCACAGCTTTCAGTGACTATTCCAGCACTGGCTATAGCTTCTAACACAGCCAAACAGAAATATATGAGGAGACTATAATAACTGCAGCCTTGCAATAAATAGAATTGTTTTCTCTTTTTGGACTGCATGTTTTGTTAACATTATTTTGTCTAGATCTTTCTGAAAAATGTCAAATATAAAGCATGGGGACTTTTGGATAGGGCATATATACACACACAATGTTTTTTGTGTGGATTTCCTGCTCTGTTTTGGTAATAAACCCTCTTTTACATATTGAGATATAAGACCTTTGTTGAAGAAATTATGCCTAGGTGAAGGTTTGTGCTCTCTCCAAGTGCTTCTAGTTTATGATGCTATTTTTAATGATGCAGTGTGTAGCCTCTGTTTGCATTTAGTGGTGACAAAGAAAATTTTCTGTGAGCTTCTGCAGTAGCTCTTGAGGCACATGCTGATGGATTTTTCTGTGCCTTAAGCCTCTTCCTCAGTCCAGTAGCTGTTAGTTTGACAACAATTTCCTTGGTAAAAGATCCTGCCAGTATATTGAATTGTAATAAATGCTTTTGAGAAAATTACTCGGCTCTGCTCCCGCCTGTGACAGTGATCCTGGATGGGCCAGTTCGCTCCTGTCAGTGTGGTGTTTAAGGTGAAAAAACCATGACATTTAGATTTTGCGATGGGGCAGTGGGGGCACACTTCCACAGTCGAGGGTTTACAGATAATGTTATAAATGTCATGGTCGCTTACTGTGCTTGAAAAGCTGACTGTCTCTTTTTCTCTCTGTGTTTGTCCGTTGCAGACAAGCTGTTTGGGAAGAGGCTGCTCCAGGCTGGGAGACACATCATGTCACATAAGTCCTGGATGAAAACGGTGCCCACGGAGAACTGTGATGTGCTCATGACGTTTGCAGGTCAGACAGTCAAGCTCACTCCCACATGTGTCAGTGTGTTTTTCTATTTGTAAGGACTGGTGGCAGCATACATTACTCCCACCACAAAACTTCAGATCTGTCTTCTGTATACTGTTGTACGAATATGCCACAATACTGCCAGTTTAGTTAGCCACTTAATTAGCCAGTTACATGTTCTTTTAAGAATATTTTTGGTACAGTTTCAGGAGGCCGCCGTATGTTTTGTGTACAAGCACAATAATAGTTGTGTTAATAAATGAGATAAAAATGTGTTTGAATCTTACTTTTAAAACATGAAAGGCAATGGTAGTATTTAATAAAAAAACAAGCACAAAAGGTCTCTGTGAGGCTGGAGGTAAAGCTGTATTAGCTTTAGTAAACAGGAGACTTCAGGTTTACTGCCAGCTTTCTGTGCATTAAATTCACTTCTCTGCACCACTTGAGCGCATGAGTTTAACCAGTGTTTAATCCATTCTGAACTAAAAATGAATAGCTAATTATGGCTAATATATACGCTAGCTTTATTTTTCAAAAAAGTTGGCACAATATTCAGCTCATCCTGTTTTGGAATATGGCTGTTTATCACAAGTATGCATTTGATTAAAAGTAACATTTTTCCATTTATGTCTGTGCTATGGCTTGTTGTCTGTAGATTCTCTCTTGTCCAATCAACTCGCAGCCATGTGAAGCTCCACCTTTTCCAAAGCGGACCAGAGCTAGACCCTCTTGCTGAGGGGTGTTGAAAGTAATACATAAATCTTTTGATTGTTAATTATAGTTATATTAATTATATTATTTTTTCACCTGTACATGTTTTTAAATATATTTTTGGTCTTTAACTGTTACAGAAAGCTTTTTTCATCAAATTTAAAGTATTCAGTCAAAACCATTGTTTAAAAAAAGTGTCTAAATTTAATCTAGGCTTACATTCTGTATTATGTATTATTTGTTATGGAGAAAAGGAGATAAAAACAAATTATATTCCATATCTAGTTTCACACTGTGACATAATTCACAATGGGCACTTGGCCCTTCAAGTTCTCATTGGATCTATGGATCTATTAACGCTCTATGGCCTTGTTTCTCAAATGGGGGTATTTATATTTTTCAGTTACGTGACTTCTGCGTTCCACCAGAGGAGTATAAGGAGATGCAGCCAAATAAGTTTTTAGATGGAGTAAACCTACAAATACTGTGGCGCTGTGATCTGTATGAAGCACTGTTGCTCTGTTTAAGCCGCTGACAACAGCCAGGTTGCTGCCTGAGCTGGACTTCGGAAATCTGTGTCTCTATACAGCTGCCTGCATTTCTCACTTTTCCTGTAACATAAACAATATAAACTGAGAGAGCCACCTCTGGCTGAATGTCAGTTGCTATAATGTTTGATTCATTGCACAAGCCAAACTAGTGCTATTACTCATTGTACCACTCCAGACTCCACATTAGTAAAAAATCTGTGAGTGGCATTCATAGTTGGCTGTAAATCAGTTTGAGGAGAAGTGTGAAGTTTGCCAAATGAAATATAACATTGTGCTGTTTCCAGACTAAAGAAATCACTGACAGTAAGGCTGCATGTCTAATTCTGCAGAAACAGAGATGCTTTGTCTTCCCGTTAACCATGCTGCCACCACCTTTACTATCATTATTTGTGCATATTGTTCAAGTAAATTGTTATAGGATTTAAATATGTTTACACATTTAACATTTAAAAGCTCTCTCAAGAAAATTAGCAAATGAATTTGAACTGAGATATAAAGTCAAGCACCACTGACAGATTTCAAAGCTGTGTTGCTGAAAGAGCCTCCATACAGTTGACTTGACTTAAACTTAGATTACTGTCCACACAGTAACAGTAGTAAGTAGGTCAAATGGGTTCAAGAGGCTCCAACAGAAGTATGTAACTAATACTAGTATCTGGACAAGAATAGCTACCCAAGATACCAGCCCACAGGAACAATAATACTCTCAAAGCATGAATCAATACACTTGCAATACATTTCAAATACTAGCGGTAGTAGGCGTAAAGATGGTGATTTTGTTCTCTTAAACTGTCTTTGCCACAGCCTGAAGTGAAGCGTTTTTTTCTGAGCAGCTCTGATCTCACAGCCGGAGGAGAGAGCAGCTGGAAATGCCTCTCAAGTGTTTGTTAGCGTAACACTTAACCTCTCGCTGCCGCCGCTGCTGCTGCTGCTGTTGTGGAATAAATAGAGCGGACTGTGGGAGTGCTGGGCCGCTCCTGTGAACACTGATGCGTGGGTACAGTAGTTGAAAATGTGTTTTGTGTTTTTCATTTCCTGTCACAGACACCACCGATGACCACACGTTGCTATGGCTACTGAACCACATCCGACTGGGAATCCCGGAACTCATCATCCAAATCCGACATCACAAGCACACACACGTCTACGCATTCTTCATCACCGCTACCTACGAAAAGTAAGGACTGCCTACAAATGTTTTAAACACAGATGTGCCCCTGTTCACTATATTTTACATGACACATAAGTGGTAAGAGAAGATATTTGTTTTTGTATTGTTTAATATCATAATAACTTTTATCATCAGACCTAACATCAGGGTGAGGAACAGCTAAAAAAACAGCACACTACAAAAAAAAGACCAAAAAATTATTTTAAAAAGTGAAATCTCAGGGAGAACACAGAAATAGGGTGCACAGTCTGTGCAATAGATGCTGCCAGAGCAGTTAGAAATTTGTCAAAAATGTTTGCCTCTGCTCACCTGGCAGTGCATTTACTATGTACTAGAGCGGCCTGAGTTAGATTCCTGGCTCTGGCTCCTTTACTCCAGGTCATTCTCCTGTCCCTCTCCACAATGTCCTGTCATTCTGATTTAGTAAGTCAAATTAAGGCAAAGACCCAAAACAAACAAACAAACAAACAAAAAAAACAAAAAAAACAATAATTACCTACTGTATACAAGCAAAGTTGTGTATGGGCTGAGTGTGTAGGCTCACCAAAGAAATCATAAATCCAAGGTTAAAGGGGTTGGAAACAAAAGTAGAGGCAGCTTTTTTAGATGTATTATTATATATTATTCAATAATTCGCTGTACTTTTCTTAAGTTTTCTAGTGGCATCTGTTGGCATCATTGCAATGTCACACCTTTCTACAGCATGTACACTGTTAAATTGCACCTACAGTAGTCAACAAACCCATGGAAGGGTGGGCTGACTGTAGATGTTGCCAGAACAGTTGAAAACAGAGAAAAAAACTGTTTTATACTATACAGACCATATACCAAAGCCTCAGCCTCAGCTAGAAGTGCAAAAGTCTAAAGAAAGCGTATGCTGGTAAAGACCACTGGTTTGGAAGTATGGTGTTATAGGCTATGAGAATTTGCTGAACTTTTGCCAGAATGAGCTAATGCTAGCACAAAGTAATATTATATCAATCTGGTGTGTCCTCTGTTGAAAATATTTGGAGGGGATTGAAAGAAGCACCAGCTAGTGACTGCCTATCATGATTTGTTTTAGCCAATCACACGAACAATTCATATGGCGTAGCAGGGCTGGGCGATAAATCGATTTTTCCGATTAATTCGAATTTGTAGTGCAGGTCGACTTGTTTTAATAAAAATCAATAAAAAAAAAAAAACGTCCACCACCGGCGCTCTGGGCTCCCGTAGTTCATAGTGGGTAGGCCAGCCCTCCCTCGGCGCTAGAGGTACACAAACAACATGGCAGCGAGCAGGGAAGAACTAGTTCCTAAGAAAGGCACAGTGTCGTCAGTTGTGGAATTGGTTCGGGTTTGCGGCGTCAGACGGGGCAGAAACAGCGCCCCGCTGCAAAGTCGGTCAGCGCAGCGCTCCGGCAATGCGCGCCAGAGACAAAAAAATTGCAACTTTTAGTGCAACTTTTAAGAAAATCCCCCACAAAATCACAGGGCCTTCTCTTCTATTTGACTTGTCTGATATTGCACTTTAACCTCAAGAGGAAATCAGAGCAATAAAGCTAAACTTGTTTTGGACAATTTCTCTGTCTTCAGTTTGATTTTAAGTGGGGGAAAAAATTGTTTTTAAATTGTAAATTGAATTTTTTGTGAAAAAATCTGAGATTTTCAAACTACTAGAATAGTAAACAATATAATAATATATTGAATAGCAGCATATGCAACATTTTTGTGTCGCCATGTTGTTAACAAGTTGCTTTAAACTGCTTGTTGCTTTTTGCAAACCTAAATCTCACACACACAACTGTATTGGCACACTATTAGCACAAACGGACCCAAACAAGTCAGCAATAGCCTAAATCCCGTATCTTGTGACAATCTGACTTGAAGTAGATAACTATTTTGTTGAACTGTACAGGCCACTATGCACTAGTGTAAATTTATCTTTTTATCTTTTTTTATAGAATGTAAAAGCTGAACAAAATGGCTTTTTTATTTGTGCATGTTTCAGGTGCATGGTTCTGTTGCTGCTGCTAAATCAGGCCTATTGTAGTTTTGGTTAAAAAAAGAGCAGTCTCCAGCTGTGCCTGAGTTCCACAGATACGGCACAATTTACCTAATGAACCACACACAACAAATCACTCCATTTAGTACCGCCTTCTTTAAATGCTCCTGTTTAAATGGCGCTAAAATATTTTTTTACCTGGGGCCAGTATCAGAGAAGTAGTACCATTTGACCAGGTGTATTTTTATGTTTGGATAGTTAAAGATGTATTGTATAAAGTAATGTTTTCTTGTATGAGGCAGGTAAATAGTGTCAGTAGCATTCTAGCATATGTAGCACAGTTGAAAGGACTGCAAAATGTGTTCATAAACATAAAGTCTGGAGACCATGAGCTCAGTTACCTCTCATTGGCGCTTAAGTAGTCTGCTACATAAGCAGTTTGCCACAGCAGTAGACTTTGTTATGATTTATGTTGTATTTGGGACCACTAGAATGTGCAGTGATTAGACTAATGTGATTGGGGTCTTTATGAAACTGGCCCCATATTTATGGTGTGTGTGGAGCTTTACACATCACGCAAGACATTCATTTTAACATATTTAACTTGTGACCAGTCACTGTTAGATCTGCACTAAGAGCCTAAACCCAAACAGAAATCAGATGTGAAAGTTCCTTTAAATGTTTCTTCTAACTATAGTTTTCCGACTAATCTGCAGTGGATGCAAACCTGATTTGTCTGATGGTCTGTTACACAGAACCATTAGGGAAGCATTCGCAAAGGGCTTGTACTTTAGATACTAACTTAAACGTGACTGGATAATCCACCTGCATTGATCATTATTGTCTTATTGGTTTGATTATAAAATAAGTGTAGGCACCAAGAAAAGATTAGTTTAGAAGCATTTGTTCAGAGGTGTAAGAAAATTTCAACATTTTCATCACAATATTTTATTTGGCAATACTCCATGTAAAAATATCCAAATATCAAAATACGATATTCTCACAAAACCTCATGGTACATTATTCATTGTGATACTGTCGGGAAGCTCACAATATTGTAGAAATGCTCATAATAACAAAACTTATTCTCTAAAAATGCCCTGAAAAGCCTTTATATTGTATTATTTACTAACTTTTGAAACCTCTGCTTTATTAAACAGCCATTAATCTAGACATTCGCTGATTGATCTTGTCATTTCCTGAGCTTTTGTGACTGTAAATGCATCCTTAAGAGTTCAGACTTTTCCTGAAAACTTTTCAGCTTACGAATTGTCAAGTCGTTTTCCTCTGAATTTATACTCTGTTTGCTATTACTACTAACACTGGTCCCCACCATGTCTGCTACAACTAAACAATCTATGTTACCATTTGATATTGTATGAGTCCACAGTGGTATTGTGGGACTGCTATTGCGATATTCTGATATTGCTAATATGGGCAATATTATTACATCCCTACTGTATTGTTATAAAAAGGGTGTAGCAATATTTAGGTGTTATTTTACTGAAAAATGTCTTGGAAAAAAGGATCAAACACTGACTTTTTATATTTTACTAAAAATAAATTCTGGCAACACTTAAATTTTTTGCTGTATTGTGATGATTATAATGTAATATGTATCATATCACCAGATTCTTGCCAATATACAGCCCCATTAGCAAAATTGCCTTCTTGCCTAGTACCTGCTCTTTTCTGTGTTTTTAGCTTATTTAAAGTTTTACTGAGGGCTAGTGTCACATTAAACAATATGGATTGTATTCATCATTACGCAGCACAAACTCAATCCTCCGGTGCCACGCTGACAAATCCCTCGGACAATCGGAGATGAAGCCAGGGTCACTTTAATTTCCCTCCCTGACTTTGGTGCATAAATACTGAGAAATACAATCCATGCGATCAGAGCAGCACTCACTGTACCACATGCTGTTTCACCTTTTGACAAATCTGTAGATATCTCTGCTGACTGTGCTTTCAGCGTGAGGCCGGTGGATGGAGTGGGAAAGACAGATGGCCAGCGGGGAAGATGAAAAATGCAATGAAGATACAGGAGAGGTGCTTGTAGAGACGTACATATAGGTGGAAAATGGTGGATGTAATGCAGTGGGAGGCTGCTGAGTGCTCTGTGGGATTAAGATGAAACACTGAAGAAAAGATTGCTGTGTGACACCAAGCGCACGCGAGCACCTGCTGTTGGAAAGGTTGACCTACATTTTAGACGACAGGAAGGATAACCCAAAAAGTGAAGATGTGAGGAGAGCATCTGAAGACGGATTATGAAACATGGGCCATAAAAGCGTGCTTCATATTTTTCTAGTAACTGAATAAAGCACCTAGCACCAGGCCAGATGGGGACATGGTACACTGCTGTTAATAGGCTCATTTGTTGCCTGGCAGTTTTAGATTGGCAATTTTTGTTTTATCTGACAGTGTATTTGTTGCAGAAACCCATTAAAGGGTTTATAGTCTTGTAGTACTCCAGAGTGTGGCTGTACCTTCTATTGAGGTCCCAGAGGTGCTGATTTGTCCATTAATTTCTGATTTTTGTATGAAGAAAAGCATACTCTAGACCATTTTAGTTTATGTCAAAATGGATGCTGACCACTGACATTACATTACACAAAAGCATTCATTACATAAATCCAAAAACAGTTCTCATGGAACAGGCAATGAAGACACTCTACATTAACATAGTTAGATTTTACTTTTTCCTAAGGGTGATTTTCAAACACTTCCGCTTTTTTTTTTTTTTTTTTTTTTTTTGGACCTGGTCTAGACTGATAAACCAAATTCTCAGCCTTTTTTAAAACTACTTTATTCGTCACCAGTATTGTGATGCCACACACAGTGACATAATGGCTTGCCCTCCTGCCTCACTGCCATTCTGTCGTCTGAAGACAGGCATGAATTGGTGCCGCTAAATTAAATGGAGGCTATATAACCTTCTGGGACCTCCTAAAAATTGTTCCTTTCTGGCCTTGTCCCACCATTTAGGAACCACTGATCTAGGGCAACGTGGAAGTGAATGTACATATAAACCTTCTGCACACTATTGCTAATTTGTATTGTGTGCATTTTAACCAATCACCAGAGAAAGGTATAAGCCTTCTTTTGTTGCATTCTTAAATCTGTCATAATTATTTTTATTTATTGTTATTTTTTCAAATCCAGCCCACACATAAAACACATAAAGACAAAATCTGTAAAAGTATAAATTAATTTTATTTGCATATTGGGCCTTTTTTTTTTCTTTTTTTTCTCACATTTTATTTTGATATTGATTTGTTTATACTTTTAATTTGTAATGTGCAATCAGCATTTTTTATTTGCAGTAAATACAGTAAAATAAATAAAAGAAAAAGAAAAGAAGCCAAACACTGTACTCAAGTAAGAGTATTGTTACCTCAAAATAATATTAATATCATTAAGGGAGAAGTAAAAATTACTCATCCAAATAATTACTGAAAATGTAAAAATGTATTTGGTGGGAAAAAAAAACAACTAACCACCTCTGCCAATTACAGCTCTTTGATGACAGGAAATGCAGTAAACGTTAATGACCTTATTAAAACCAGCGTCTGACTTTTATTTATTGTTTAGCACTAAAAAGACGTCAGGTTTGTGTAACATTAGCCCAGGATCCCTGCATATTAAGCCTTTTGCATTTAAGTCTTGGTCTTGCTTTAGATATACTCCTCCGCTGCTCTCTCAAGGTTATCTTAGTCCACCATGTTGGCCTTGACTTTAAAGAAATAATCACAAAAAGACTGTGCGTTTCTTTTTTATTATTAAATTAGTCTCTCATTAAGATTCCTGGCAGCTGCTCACCTCTGAAAGGCCTGCAGTTATTGGCTTGGCTTACTATACAGAGACAGAGCTTGTGTTTTCTCTCTCATAGCGACCTTTATTAGGATGGTGGTGCGCAGTAAGCAGCATGGGCTCAAAGGCAGGAGCTTACACCTCAGATTTTAGCTGTAATCCATCATGACGACGAATATGCCCTGCTGTGCCTCTAGGTGTGGGATGGATGGATATTACAAGGCCACTAGTGCAAGCCTGTGTTTTCACATGTGTGTCTGCTAACACATTGTCACCAATCATAATATCTGTATCACAAAAAACTACTTATACAGCAGTAACGTTATAGTCTACTACTCTTTATCTGTGTAAATAATAAGAAACCAAAGTGAGGTGTTTAGTCCACTTGAGTCAGTTGGTTCCCAAAGGCTGGTTTAGGACCCAAAAGAGGACCTTCAAACATTACCCTTGAGTCACCAAAGATTTCTACTCAATGGTCAGAAAAGCAACAATGTAAACATTTAGGTTTTAATGAAATAATCCATTGAAAAAAGTGCAAAATTTAGTAGGTTAGAGCTGGTTTATTCCTATATTTGAGAGGCAGAGTAGATAATGCTATATATAGAGGGTTTGATTCCTGAGTTGGCTGCAGGCAATCTCTCTGTGTGGGGCCTCATGTCCTCCTCATGTTACAGTGGGTTCTCTCCTGGTATCTGTACTGACTATGCATGTATAGATACATTTGGTGAATCTAAATTACCCATTATGAACAAATGTGAACGAATGACCTTGTATGATTCTGTATACAGTATGTGCAGGTGTTGGCCCTACACCTAACTGCCATTGTCCAACCTAAGGCATATAGGCTATGTTCAGACTGCAGGTAAAAGTGGCCTAAATCTGACTTTTTGCCCCTATGTGACCTGTATCTGATTTTTTGTGACAGTGTGAACATTACAAATCTGATTTTTTCAAATGCGACGCAGGCCACTATGTGGTACTAAATCAGATCAGAATCAAATCTTTTACAATGTGACTGTAGTCTGAACAGCAAAGTCGCATTTGATGTAACTTTTATGTCATTAAAATGTAACAGACAATTCAATGCTGGAAGAGGTGGGAACTGGCCTGGCAGATAACATTGATGGCTAGTCAGTGCAAAAAAATGAGGTTTTAAATAGGGCTGCACAATATATCGCAAAATTATTGTTATCGCAGTATCAGCAAACGCAATATCCGTATTGCAAGAATCTAAATATATTGCAATAACGCTATGGTCTTCCATCTGACAGAGATTTACACTGAAGAATCAATTTCCACCAGAGCCTTAAAAGAACATGTGTTGTGACTAAATAAAAATGTTTAAAAAGTCCAGTTTTAGCAGTAATTTAATTAATTTAGTCACAGCTTAGCCTTGTTTTATTCCTGGTTTAGTTTGTGTTAAGTTTTGATTTTGTCGCTGTTTTGACATGTAAATATAGGAAAGTAACTGTATTGAGTAGAAATGCACAGGGAAATAAGATGAGAAATATTAAGAAATTAGGATTGAGGAGTGTCGCTGACAGATTCAGAATTAAAACATCTTCCAAAATATCCTGAACTTATGGATAAACTGTCAGTGAAGCCTCTCACATCACAGTCCCGCTACTCCATGCGCCATCATGTCTTTTTTTGGGCTTGCGGGTCACTTTAGGGACAAAAATGGTTCACACACAAGACTGATAGAGGTCACATTTAAAATGTCATGTGGACAGCCACACAACAAAATCATGGCTCCACTCAGCCACCTACAGCAATTGGTGAATAACAATAAGAAAATAAATGAATTATTATTACTACCTCTAGTCATAGTTTAGACCTAGTTTGGACCTGGATTTGTGTATGTTTAATATTAATTTAGCCCTTTTGCGGGTAAAGGTCACACCCTATTCTTTTTTTTTCATTTATGTTCTTCCACTTATTTTGTTTAGGGGCCGTGGGTACTGCAGCCTATCCAACAACTTTAGGCCTTAGGTGGGGTACACTCTGAACAGTGGCCAATTACTCACAGAGCTGACACAGAGACATACACAGACAACCATTCACTCACATTCATTTACTATGAAACCAGAGTACCTGGAGAGAACCCACAGTAACACGGGGGTGGACATGCAGACTCCACCCAGAGAGTTACTGTCTGCTGGCCTGAGGATCTAACTTATGATGTCTTTGCTGGGAGGCAAGAACACTTAATGCTCTGCAACTGTGCTCCCTTTTCTAAATCCTTTTAAACAAAGCAAAATTTGAATATTGCAGATTTTATAGTTATCACAGCCCCGGTTACAAGCCCACCTTCTGTAGTCTGTGTGTAAACCTGTGTCATCAGTATATTCACATGTATGAGAGAGAGAAGTGACAGTCTACAGAGGGACCATGGAGGAAGCAGGAGGTGGGAGTATTATTATTGCAATTTCAACATGAAGCCTCGGGGGAAGATGTGAGGAGAAAATGATGATGGAATATGATAGTGAAGGGGGAGGTACAATCATGAAGAATACTGTGGAGGGAGCAAGGGCTGATGGGGAAATGAGATGGAGAGGGCAATGAGGTCAAGGTATAAAGGAGGGCAGGGTGACCTTAAGATAACAAGAGCAATTTGTCATGGTTCAGCTTGCGGCTGTCCTGTAACCGCATGGTGCACTTTATTTAGTGGAGTTGCCAATGGGTAGTTCTCATTTCACACCTCTCCTGTGAGCAACTACAGTAGCCCTGCAGGGACATGCTTTTGTTGGCAAACAAAACCTATTGTTTTAGATCACCAGTTCACTTTTAATTTAGAACATACATCTGCTCAGTTGCCCACTCTGGACAGCTGTAGAAACCAAAAGTAATAAAACTAAAATTGTGCCGGATCTGGAGTCTATAGAGTTATAAATGTCTAATTTTTAAAACTGTTGTGTGTGCATGGGTTATG
Source organism: Bostrychus sinensis (assembly GCA_020698575.1). Taxonomy (NCBI): domain Eukaryota; kingdom Metazoa; phylum Chordata; class Actinopteri; order Gobiiformes; family Eleotridae; genus Bostrychus; species Bostrychus sinensis. The sequence continues at coordinate 8,910,543 of CM036246.1, read as the reverse complement.
TGGAGAATATGAGCAGTGGGTTCTATTTAATTCACTCCACTTTTACACCTTTAAATAGGGCTGTTACATACTGAATACTGTGGTATGATATGAATTTTCCATAGACCATAATACAGTTTAATAAAGTAAACATGGCTGGTGTGGAACTAAAAGCCACACGATCACTTTTCCCAGGGACTTTTTGTTTGTTTTGCTCCAGTGTAATCCTTGAGAATAAAATCTTTGAATATTTGGCTGTATATTTTATGTTATATTGACTAGTTTATTTCATATTGCTTTTGGATTGTTTGTTTGCAAAGACAACATAAATTTGTAAGCATTCAAATCTGAAAGAAATGTGTTGCTGAACACACTCAAGATGGTATACCGTCATATTGTGATCGCTGAGCCCCACTTTAAAATACATAGTTCTACTGTATGTATATGCAGACAAAAAAAACAAGGTTATAAAGAAGCCATCTAGATGTAGTTTTCACTCTAGTTGTCCTTGTCCATTCTGACTCTTTTTTTAACCTTGTTTTGAATAAATATTCTATAAAAGTAATTGTGAATGATGGTGGTACAGGAGGTTAAGCTGGTTGCCCTCTAACCAGAAGGTTGGTGGATTCCTTTCCATTCGAATCCAGCATATACTGCCGTTGTGTCCTTAGGCAAGACACTTGACCCTCATTCCCCACCCTCCAGTCACTGTTCGTGGCTGGTTGTGTCAGGAAGGGCGTCCAGAGTAAAAACAGTGGCAACTCCATAAGTCAAGACTCATAAATGTCCATTTTCAATCAAAGGCCCCTATTGATTGTTCTGGTAATATTTTTGAAGGGTTGTATTAGGGCTGAACTATTTTGATAATCTAATTGCATTTTTTCTGACTGATATTGCGGCCATTAAATATGCGATATATTTTGTAAAATCAAAGTTCAGTTCACAGTATACATTTTAAGCATTTGATGGAGCATTGACGCTTGAGAGAAGACAGAAATATTTCCTGCTCAACAAATACAAGAAATCACATGCCTTTCAGCTGTAGCAAGATTTATACAGATTAAGATCCAGTGGGGACAGGTTTTTTTATTCTCTGCAGATGACATTATATCACCTAAATACCTGCTGCCTTTGCGATTTGCTAATTGTGATTGTAATTCAATCTGTGATTTCGATTTGATTTTGATTAATTCTGCAGCCCTAGGTTGTAAACTGTACACTTCTAAAACCTCTTTACAGTTGCAGTTGTTCTTGCTCCTTTGTTTGAATAATATTAATATAGTCTAAAATATGCACATTTTTGTGAAATGTATTTAAAATAGTACTAGTATCTGAATCCAACTATAGAGGACTCCGAACGCCATGCAGGAATAAAGTTTTTATTAAATGTTTTTAAAAGAGCATTTAATAAGCAGATTACTAAATTTTATTATGGATTCATGAAAAAAAAATATTTTAATAAAAACATATGGTAATCAGTTTATTAAATGCTCTTGGGCATAGCGTTCAGGGTCCATCATTGTGACATATAGAAAGTACTTATTTGTTTATAATGAGGAAGTGTATACAGTATAATCTGAATGGCTAATATTCCAAACTGCGATAGTGTTGATATTATTTTCTTGTTTCCTTGTGTGTAGTTTGTTGCGAGGGGCAGAGGAGATGGGCCTGAGGAAAGCTGTGAAGCCAGAGTTTGGAGGAGGGACCAGGAGTTTCTCTTGTGAAGAGGACTACATCTATGAGAACATCGAGAGCGAGCTGTGCTTCTTCACTTCACAGGTAAACCCTGTGTTCTCATACATATTTAAATATGAACAGGCCCCAGGGCTGGTTAACCACACTTACTGTACTGTTTATGTTTCCTGCAGGAGAGACAGAGCATCATTAAATACTGGTTGGACAATCTACGTGCCAAAAATGGGGAAGCGCTTCATAATATCAACTTCCTGGAGGGACAGCCAATCAGTAAGCAGCATTCTTTGACAGCAACATTTAGATAACAAGATGCAAATAGTTATAATGCGCATTCACAGGCACCTTAGTGGCTTAGGACACATTACTATCTTTACCATCTTTAACAGACTAAAATGAGTCTAAATCAGGACTCACACAGGCCTAACCTTAGATGATACCAGAAAAATGCATTTCTAAACACAGACAAAACAGGGACTAAGCCAGGACAAACCCAGGACAAATCCAAGACCGTGGTGGTATGAAAGCAGGAATGATAGTAATAATAACTCCTGTAGTAATAAGTAATAACTTCTACCACCAGAAAAAGCTTATTTACTGCCAGTGGTACCTGTACCTCAGTTTGAGAACCACTGCTATACAGTATTTATGACTGTTTGGGTCATCCATGTCCCTTTTTCCTGTTGATTATCTATGGAATTTCAAGGTAAAAATGCACAAAAGTACACTTCGTTAAGGGTCTCTGTGATGTGTAATGTAATGAATTTTACAGCAGTAGTACACAGCTGAAGTTGTATAACTTTTTTTTAATCTTTATTTACACAATTAAAAGTTCCATGATCCTATGACCGTTGGAACAAACAGCAGCAACAATAAAAAATTATAATCCATATGAATGTGGAAAATGCACAAAACAATTATCTCCAAATTTAGTTTTTAAATACTCCTTAAACTCCCCCATAGTTTGATTACGTACAACACAGCCATCATTTATCATTTAGCACTCTTATGGCCAAGCATGACCTCTGCAGCCGGCACCAGGCAATTCTCCATTGGGAAACACATAAAAAGTTCTCCGCACATTATAGGGTAAACATTTTTGTGTAGGGCAGTAAGGTCCCAGAGCGGTTGGTGAAAGCCCGCAAAACATGATAATGCAAAGTTTCGTCTTGCTTGTAATGTCATTAGGCCCAGTATGTTGTAATGGTTGGAAGTAATCTCAGATTGATATGGCAAATTGAGAATTAAGCGCATGCACTGCCTTTGTAGGCTTTCTAGACAATTTGCCAATGTTTTCCCAGTGCCGCAGAGCAAAACTGAACAGTACTCCAATCAAGATCTGATATAGGCCTTGTATATGCGTAAGAGTAGTTCATTGTTTCTCGGTGGCAGCTTCGTTTTAAGCAATCTCAAAACAAAGATTTCCTTTCGAGCCATTTTGCATACTTCTTCTATGTGGCGCTTAAGTTTTAAGTCACTTGTAAATCGCACACCAAGATGCTTTACTTCATTTGAAAAAGAAATTGCATGACCTTGAAAGATAACCTGATTGTTCAGAGAACTAACAGATTACACTGTAAAGCACAAACAGTCTTGGAGGCATTAAACCTCATGCCCCAGGTATTAGCCCAATCATTTGCAATGGCTAATGCATAGTTCAAGCCAGCAATAGCTAAAGCTGGGTATGCACAGGAGACAGTAATTAATGTATCATCTGCGTATGCTGCCGAAGTAACTGTAACACTTTGGGGTAAGATCGTGGATACACAATCCAATACAGTCAGTAGGTCATTTATAAACAATATAAACAAAGTTGGGGCAATAACACTGCCTTGGCGTACCCCGGATTGCCTTGGTAAAGACAAGGAAAAAGATTGACCAATTCTTGTTTGTTGAAGACGGTTGCTTAAATAATTTCTTATCCAAGCCAACATTTTTCCACGGATACCAAAAGCAGGGAGTTTTTGGAGAATGGCCTCATGCGTTACTGATGTAAGTGCATCACTTAGATCCAGAAATGCTGCCACAGAAGTTTGAGACTTTTTTGTTTAGTTTTGCAAACCAAACCAAAAAACTAACTAGCACAATAAACCAACTGCCTATTTTTCAAGCAAAATACATATCCCCACTCCTCAATATATCTGAAATGTAATCAAGTGCATTAATTTATCAATTGTGCTTGAACAGTCAGTGTAAGACCTATGCTGTGCCTGCTTTTTGATTTAATTTTACTTTATTGTCACTGGGCTTTACTCTTGTTCTTTGTTCTGTCCAGTCTCTGAGCTGCGTGCCCGAGGTGTGATCCAGCAGGTGTTCCCTCTCCACGAACAGCGTATCCTCAGTCAGCTCATGAAGTCCTGGGTCCAGGCCGTCTGTGAGAAGCAGCCGCTAGGTCAGGACCTGTATATTTGACTTTGACTGTTGTGTTTATTGTTGTCCTAATTAATTTTCTCCTCACCCACTTAAACAAAAATGTAAATGAGTGAATCTAACATATGTTTTTTTGTTTTTGCAGATGATATATGTGACTATTTTGGTGTGAAAATCGCCATGTATTTTGCCTGGTTGGGTTTCTACACCACGTCGATGCTGTACCCCGCTGTCATTGGCTTTGTGCTGTGGATGCTCACAGAGTCAGATCAGGTGAGGCTCTGCTCTCTAACTATGCTGCCCAGATATTCTCATTCTTTTCCTGTCCCATACAAATATTAAGTCTAGTCCCTGATCATTTGGGTTTTCAAAAATGCGTAACAAATACATGGAGATTAAACTACCTCTGAATGTAACAGGATAGGCATATACAGTAGCCAATCAAAATACAAGAGGCAATACCACCTTAATAAAATAAACTGCCTCCAATTTGAAAACTGTTAACATTATCTTCATTGGTCAGAAAGGTTTGACGAAGAAGGAAATAGGTTGGAATGGGAGGGGGTTGACACCCACTTCAAGTTGCTATGAATCTGGGTGGCCAGGCTCTTCTTAAACAGCTTTAAATGGATAGATTCAGGATTGTTTGAAGTAGGGTGGTAAAAGCTGGGGATACACATTTTTTACACAATTCACAGTTGTGCCAAGTCTGTAGCAGTCTACACTAGTTGCATAGAGCCGTCAGCCCAGAAATTGGTCAGTGTGGTAAGTTGTATTGGTACAAGCAAAGGTCAGCTAACATTGGTGATTTTACTGCAGCTTATTAATATATTTTTATAGTACCAATTTATTCATTATTACACCATGAAAAAAGAGTCTCAAAGGTTTTTTATGCACACATGTTGTGTACAGTTTAAAAACCTGAGAGGTCATGCTGTTTTCCTCTGAAACTCTCACAGCCTGACCAGTAATGCTCCAAATACAGTGAAGGAGGATGAGATTCACAGACACAGTCACTGGTGCAGCCATTAAATGTGTGATTCCCAGTCTTTAAGTCATCAAAACATAATCTGCTGAAACCAGTCGTTAGTGTGTGCTCCTAGTCTTTTTAAAATCTGTAACAACTGGAACAGTCATGTAGTGTTTCCCCAGCTTTAGGGACACTAGATAGATTACTTGTGTTAGATTCTAGTCAGCGCAATCACTGCAGAAGATCAGGATGTAAGCCTGACTGCCACTCCAAGCTGCCTATTTTTGTGCCACTGTATCAGGCAAAATATATTGATTTGCTAAAAAAGACCAGCCTAAACCAATCAATACGTGTGCCACACTGAGCAATTTTATATTTTTTAGCTAGATGGATGTTATTTGATGCCAGAGCACTCTTAGAAAAATCCATGGACATGAAAAGTAAAGGAGCTACTACAACCCTACTTTAAAGATCTGTATTAGTCCCCTTTTTAGTTAATAGACAAGATAAACAAGCTAATAAAAGGGATATGAAAAATGAAGGTTTGGATTTACAAAAGCAGTCTAAGGTGAATGTGTCCTTGTTGTTGCAGACGAGCCGGGACATCTGCTGTGTGGTGTTTGCGCTGTTCAACGTGGTCTGGGCCACCTTGTTTTTAGAGAGGTGGAAGAGGAGGGGCGCGGAGCTGGCGTACAAATGGGGGACTCTGGACACGCCGGCCGAATCCCTGGAGGAGCCAAGACCGCAGTTCCGGGTGAGGGACAACCGCTCTGCGTGTGCCCTACTCGCCACTTTCAAATCTCCTTCATGCATCTTTGAGTCAGAGAGTGGCACAAAATGTTCTTTTTTGAACATGAAGGGGACTGAATGTATTATTGCGTCAGACTTGTGCTGTGATGGTGGTTTAAGTAACAGGATTACAGTAGTCTTACCGTCTATCTTTTGTTCTTTACTTCTTTAAAAGTGCTAGAGAAATAATTGATCAAATCATCGACCTGTCTTTGTCTTTAGGGAGTGAAGCGCTGTAGCCCAATAACTGGCTGTGAGGAGTTCTACTACCCGCCCTGGAGGAGGCGTGTGTTCAGATGGCTGGTCAGCCTCCCCATCTGCCTGCTCTGCCTCTGCTTTGTCTTCCTGGTCATGCTCATTTGCTTCGAGCTGCAGGTCAGTGCCTCCTCTCTGCAGTATTTGATAGGGAGCTGTCAAATGTCTGCAGTAATTAGACTTGGGCCAATTTTAGACGTGCTGTGCCTGTAGACTTTGTGTGTGTGCAAAGTGGTGTTGTTTTGGTTGACCTGGAGGTTAACAGAATAGCATTGAACCAAACTCATTTTAATTTTGCTTATTATGTTGTATGTAAGGGTTTTATTGTAATCTTTAACCATATTTTGGGTAATTTTCTATGAGCACATTTAGTACACTTTTTGTAGTGGAGCCAGAAACTTAAAATCAGAAAAACCGTGTAGCAATTTTTTATGCTTAATCTCACTTGCACTATTTGAAAGCCAGTACACAGTGCTTCAGAAATGTTATCAACCAGCAAATAACCTTTTGTGGATAGATTCAAAACGTATGTATTTTTTTTTACTATATTCATTTAGGTGCAAAATAAAGGTTTTAGGTTTTATTTTGAGCAAAACCCCCAAATTAATCAGAACTAATGTTAGTCTTTATATGTGTTTTACATCAACTGGAGCAGAGAAATAGAGTAAACATTTCTCTTAGCTGACATAACAAATATGCCAAGAATGTAGAATGCTTTGTCAGACTAAATTCAGACTAAAAACCATATATGCACCAGTCTCCATTAAAGAGCCAACAGAAACAGTCAGTGCTTAGAGCGATTTTCTCCTGTGCTTGTAAACTGGGATAAGAACAGTTGTCCAATCCAGATAAACTGTAGCCTGGCAAGCAAGCCTCTTCTACTTTCTTTTCGAAAGCAGGACAATCTGGTTCCTCATTTACAGCGAAGCGTTTCTCCTCAGTCAATTTGGAACTGGCCTATCACAGCTGTTTATCTGCTGCGCGTCTTATGAATACGAAAGCTAACCAAGGTAGCGCTGGCTACGGAGCTAATCAGGGCTTGACATTAACTTTTTTGCTCACTGGTCGCTGTAGCAACTTCTTTTTAAAAGTCACTAGCCAATTAGTGTTTTTACTAGCCAGAATTTAATTACATCACGTTTATTTTATTATTTATTATTTTATAGCAGATGGCAAGATAAGGATGTATCAAATATGTTTGAAACAGGTTTACCTAGGCAGAATGAATGTGAACTTCTTGCATGTGGTCTGTCTCAATACATTTTTTTTATTTGTTTTTTTCTCAGATCAATTCGAAAGGCACTCAAGTTAAAATACATGCATAAAATCCAACCGGCCATAGTGACTAGTGAGACTAAAAATGCTACCAGCCAGCCAGCTAATGTCAAGCCTTGGAGCTAATATTATAATGTCTCTGACCTGATTAACAGCGTTTATTGCTTTTCTTCGTCACCTGATGGTTCTGCTGAAGTCTTCGTTATTGTTCAGTCCACTGTGTTTTTTTGTGTGTGTTTTTTTCCATTTTCCACTTATTTCCATTTTAACAACAGTAAAGTCCTGTTGACGTCTGATGTAACGACCATATTCAAACAAATCTACTTTGTCTTTGGCTTCTGCTGCTGTTCCCTTTCAGAAATAAGTACAGAGCTGCTCATAATACGCCATATTTTTTGTGTTATATGACAAAAACGACAAACTGCCATGTTTGTTTTGGGTCAGTGTTGCATTGCTTACATCCCTGATACGTTTCTGATTGGTTACTCCGCCTGTTATTGTTCCACCACAGAAACGAAATTTAAGCAGAGGGGGGTGCTATACTAACTTCTTTGTATAGATTATGACAAAGGTTTGTCTTGCTCAGCTAAAATCATCTGAACTGACTTATTTAGACTATTAGTTAAATTTTGTCAAGAGTACACATGTAAGCAAGTAAGTCGAAAGATGTCAAATTACTGCTTATATAGAGAAATCATTTGTATATAAACTTGAACATATTTTGACTAATCTGTTGATGTATAGCATGTTGTGAGTTTTCCTTGATTTATTTTATATATGTATTTTGTCCTGCAGGAGTTTGTGATGGGGATCAAGGAAATGCCTCGGCTGGCCCGCTTTATTCCCAAAATCATGCTTGCTATCACTGTGACTGCATGTGACGAGGTGTACAGGAAAATCGCCTGCTGGCTCAACGACATGGGTAAGACACTTCAACACTACACTGCATACCCCAAACTTCAGTGTATACATAAATATTAGATGAATTAGCTGAGTCACAGGTCTCCAATAGTTACCCTTGTAAAATCAATAGTTTTTGTTTCACAGGACTGCACTGTATTTAATGGTTTATTTATTTGCCTCCACAGAAAACTATAGACTCCAGAGTGCCTATGAGAAAAATCTCATCATCAAAATGGTTCTTGTGAGTATTGTATTTAAAAACAAGCAAGGGCCTTATTGAATTTTTTTTATTAATCATGATAAATTGCTTGAATTTCTGTCTTTTTTGTCTTGCAGTTTCAGTTTGTAAATTCCTATCTCAGCCTTTTTTACATTGGATTCTACCTCAAAGACATGGAGCGTCTCAAAGAGGTAAGTATTAGTTGTCACTGTAGCCATCACTCATCCATTTTGTTTTACTTGGCTTATTAATATGCAGCTCCATCAGCTTTCATCCACCCGTTTAAATTGTATTGAAGATGTTGCTGGTTTTGTCGCTCAGAGAGGCAGGTCAAGGTGGATGTGCTGCTATCTTTGTTTATCAGGATCCAGATGTTAGTGGTCTGTGTTCCCTGGTGCTACATGGCTTTCTAAAGTATGACTCAGCTCATTAAATCTCAAGGGAAAACAAGCGGCATAATCAAGTCTTCATTTTGCATGTGTCATAAAAATTACTGTGTGCTCAGTGGAAAATGTGAAAAGCAGTTTGAATAAATTATTTTGGTGGAAAATTAATCACTGACTTGATTTGGAGTGATTGAAGTGATCAGGTTTGCATGCACCTTGGAAAATCTGGATTTTAGAGAGTTGTTTTCTGGTGATTGGAAATTGATTAAAAATGTTTGTATTTCATTAGGAATAATGTGTTTTGTTTAAGGAAAATGAAATGAAATTTCCTATCTCAGTTTTTTGAAGATTTGGTGGAACACATTTACTGTATTTTGAAACATCAACATGATCTCCTTTATTCCTCTGGTTGCTGTAGTTTGAGTTTTGACCCTCTGAAGCTGCTGTAGTTTTAGTTTTGATCCTCTGAGGCTGCTGTAGTTTGAGTTCTGATTCATTGAGACTGCTGTAGTTCATGAATTGAACATCTGATAATGCTGTATTTTGAGTTTAGACCGTCTGAGGTTGGTGGAATTTGAAGTTTGACCCTCTGAGGCTGCTCTAATTTGTGTTTTGGCCCTCTCAGGCTTCTGTAGTTTGTGTTTTGACCCTCTCAGGCTCCTGTAGTTTGTGTTTTGACTCTCTCAGGCTCCTGTAGTTTGTGTTTTGACCCTCTCAGGCTCCTGTAGTTTGCGTTTTGGCCCTCTCAGGCTCCTGTAGTTTGTGTTTTGACCCTCTCAGGCTGCTGTAGTTTGTGTTTTGACCCTCTCAGGCTCCTGTAGTTTGTGTTTTGACCCTCTCAGGCTCCTGTAGTTTGTGTTTTGACTCTCTCAGGCTGCTGTAGTTTGAGTTTTGGCCTTCTGGCGCAGATATAGTTTGATTTTTTTATCTTGACTGTCCTGAAATGTCAAAAAGCTCTTGAAGTTAGTGTTATAGAAGAGTGTGAACCCTCTAAAACATGATGCTCAAATCTGCCATTTTCTTTTCTGGTGGAAGTGAGTAGTCGCTGTAGGGGTCTCAAATTGGCTTGTATCATAGCACAGTTTGTGAATGGTTTTGTCAATACACATCTCACCTCACATTCTCACTGCGTCTGTCGCTTCAGCTCGAGTGCCTCTTCATTGAGTCTGCCATCATCTGTGAGCACCACCTGTGATCATAGTGTCTCTGTGTGAACTACAACCAGGCACGTTTACAAATGTGTCACTATGTGTTCACAGGAACAGTGGTAATTATTTCTATTGTAGTAGATTTTTTTTTAGATTATATTGTTGCTGCATGTCTGGCCTATTGATGAGCAAAGCAGTTTTAACAATATAATGATATAGAGAAGAACATTGCTCTACTTTTTATATATCTGTGGTTACATATTTTTGCATAAAATATGGGATGCCATGCCACAGTGTTTCAATCACACAGAAATTTGACAAGTTTTTAACTCTGGATGCCCTTCCTATCGCCACCAGCCACATACTGGGAGAGTAGGGAAGATGGGTGAAGTGTCTTGACACAACAGTAAGCACTGGTCAGAGTGGGAATCAAACTGGCAACCCTTCAGTTAGCAGAGTGGCTTTGATTAACATAGCGCTTTGCATGGCATTCAAAGCACTTTATAACTGAGTCCATTATTCATTCACTCCCTGGGACAGACTGATGGAAACGTGGCTGCCATTCTGTGCCAACAGTCTCTCTGACCCCCACCAAACACACAGTCGCACTTACACATTCACAGGTCTGGGTGAAGGTGTGTGATGTGCCTTGCCCAAAGACACAGTATGCAATGGCGGTATCAGAGGCACTGACCTCCCAATTATTTCTGAAATTAAAGTGTCCAAAGTGTCATCTTACCATCTTTTTATGACCGTGCCCAGCTGTATGACAAATGCAACTTTCATATCAACTTTGCTACAGCATATGCAAGCAATCAGGAAGCAAACTGGATTAAACTGGATTAATAATAAAGTAGAACTTTATTACTTTTTATTACTTTATTACTTTTTTTTTTAGAACAATGTTATAAAATAGTCATGTGTATACAGGAGTCTTAGAAGAAATCAATTATGTGGAATGGTTTGAAGAGTATATTAAATTCTACAGCAGTGTTACTCTAACAATTTTAATGTGAATGTATTTAAAATGCACTGTACTCTCCTATTATTTCTCCTCTCCAAAATTTATTACTTTTTACTTTTCAGCACAGAGTAGGAGTCAACTTTAAACTTACAATAACTTTTTAAATTAACTCCAGCTACCTGACTGAGCTGTGACTGGCTTTCAGCTACACTTCCCAGATATCCCTCCAATTGAGCAAAGAGGTAAAATTGCAAAATGCAAGCAGAGCAGTGCATTCTCTTGAATATTGTTCCGGATAGCAAAGGTGTGGAATTAAATTTTTCATGACAGTCTTCATTAGATAAATAATTCAAAAATACTGTTATGAAATTCTGTTATTGTGAGCCTGAACCTGCCACTCCAGGAGGCAGCTCTGGGAAAACTCTGTCTACTTCTTTCTATATCCAAGGACTTCTGCCAGTGACTTGGAATAACATTGTTTTTTTTGTGCTGCAGTAGCCCTATCCAGCGCACACTGCGTCAGCATTATTGGACTGTGAAGATGTTGTTTTAGAAGATAATATTTGTTTATTTCAACTTTTTGGTGCTATGTATTAGTTCTAAAGGTGCACTTCACAATTGTGTTTCTGAGATCTGACAATACTGCACAGAATAAAAAGGCTGTGTATTCTGTCTTACTGTTTGTTATTCTGGAGGTATTAGTTGTATGTCCAAATCTGCTGAATACTGCCAGTATGTTTACCTATAACATATCAGTGGTGACAGAAATATTTGAAATATGCTCAAGGAAAAGTACTGCTACTTTAAAATAATATATACATGCAAGTAGTATTAAATATACCAATGTTACAGCTACCTCTTACCTGGGACAAAATTTTACTACACATCTTGCATCAAGGTAAAAATACTTAATTGGAGTTCATAAACATCAAGTAAAAATAATGAGGAAACAAAAGGATACCCAGTTGGTAGAGCTGCAGTAAATATACAGGGCAACTACAGCCTGCCTCAGCATTGTGGGTTCGAGTCCAGACTCTGACACTCGCCCTGCTCTTTCTCTCCCATGGTTTCTTGCTGCTTCTCCACTATACTGTCTAATATAGTGTCATTGAAAAAATCTAAGTACTCACTTTCAAATAATTTAAGTATTAAGGTGTTTGAAACAGATTCACCAACTACTCATAAATTTTCTCCTGCTTATTGGCGTTAGGGGTCGCAGCTGGCTGTAACCTAGCTCAGCAACTATGGGCCTTAGGCGGGGTACATACACTTTGAACAGTTTCCAGAGACATACACATACAGACTACCCTTCACTCTCACATTAATTAATTAGGTGAACTGGTGATTCTACATTGCCCCGAACACATGCATGTCTTTAGGCAGTGGGAGGAAGCAGGAGTACCCAGAGAGAACCCACGGTAACACGAGAAGGACATAGCAGACTCCAACCAGAGAGTTTATGTGGCGGGCGGTCTGAGGATTGATCTCCTCCTTGCATGGAGTAAAAGGCACTAATGTATCTTCCTCCCCACAATAAACTACTTGATGGATTACTGTGAAGGATAATAATAATCACTGTGATGGTGATGATGAAGAACCAGCGCAATAGAAGATAAATAAGTAAAAAGTAACCCTACTAAAATCTACTGAAGTGGAACCGATAATATTGCTGTCTTATTACCTTTTAGTGGTGAGACTGAACTGTCATTAGAGCTTTTTCATGGTATCTCTTTTATCTTTTTATCACCGGGTTGGTCCTGACTTGTTCTCTTGTTCTTGTCTCTAGGCTCTGTTCCCAATTAGTATGTCTTTCCCGTTTTAAAGTGCATAAAAGCTGAAGTTTATTCTTGTTTCTTCTCCTTAATATAACTTTCTGCATGTTTCTGTCCTAGATGCTGGCGACTCTGCTCATCATCCGTCAGTTCCTTCAGAACGTGAAGGAGGTGCTGCAGCCTTACCTGTATGAGCGCCACAAACTGGGAGACCTGACTTTCCGAGCCGTGTGGGACCTGCTCCTCTCTGTGTTGTCCAAGTACGCCCGACTGGCAGCGGGGAAGGCCCAGCTGAGTCCCACAGAGCAGCATACACCAGCAGCAGGGCTCAGGGCCAGCAAGCCGGGGGTCAGCCAGCCAGAGAGGAGGTAGGGGAATTTAACATAAGAGAGATATAGCATTAGTATTGTGTGAATTTTTGTTCTGTCTAGTCAAAATATTCATTGCAAGTTAATTTCTAGCTTATTATCTCCAAAATTGGGTCTGTCCTCATGAAACTGGCAGGCAAAAAGTTTAAAGGCTTGTTTGTCAAACGATATTCTCTCATTTTCTGAGATATTGATATTCTGTTTGGACATTTTTTTCTGAAGTAGCATCTATTCTGCACAACACAGGCTCCTTCAGTTTTATGTCTTTTTAATCTCATCACCGCATACAACCAATTATGGCACTACTATACATACTATTTTCAACCTTTTGTTGATCCCATCCCTACATATTTGAAATGTGTTGCTGCCTGCAAATTTAAAATGAGTTATTATTCTGATTAAATGGTAACAGGTCCCCTACTAAAATCAACTTTTTCGCTTTAACCATGTTATAATGTTTCTACCTCAAAAACATATCTGTAGTAATATTTTGTTTCATTCACGCATGTCTGAGTAATCCTGTGTGCTGAGCTGCTGCACGTTAAGAGCTGAAAATAATATGATATGAAATTAAAATATGAAATACTAATACAAAGGTGTCCACAATGATTTCAAAACCCTGAAAAAACAGAAAACATAACAACAAAAGAATTTCAGACACACACAAAAAATAAATAGACTTATCTTTCACCAGCGCTTTTGGAGTTTACCTTACACAACAAGCAAACAAGCACAAGCAGTTAATCCAAATGTGTTTTTCTTTTTTTGTTGTTGTTGTTGTTTTTATCAGGGAGAAGAAGTGTTTGAATGGCGGGTGTGGTGTTCCCGATGAAGACGAGGGCGGTGAGAAAGATGAAGCAGACAGTGGCAGGTTCAGTGAAGGAGAGACTGAAGAGGAGAGCCTCATCGACTGTGGGCTGAAGCTGAGGAAAGTCAGCTTCATGGATAAGGTACCAGATATATATACAGCATAATGTATTTTCTGTGTTAGTAAAAAATTGCATCGGGGCATTTAACAGTTGATTTAAGACCACTGTCTATACATTGTTGATCTTACAGTTTTGTACATCTTAGGTTAGATTACATAATGCCATTAAAGAACTCTAAATACCTGTCCAACCTTTACCCTTTACCCAGCTCTATTTACTGTAGTTCAATTAGTCAAGTTTTCCAGTTAATAATCCGGAAACTCCCGCAGGCAAAGTAATTAGTGGAGCACAGTGCATACACAGTTTAAATTGCTACCTACAGCCATTAGTGTGTGGTTTATTAGGTATGGATAAGAACCCTTAGTGCAACTCCTACAAGCAGAGGACAGCAGCATAATATTCAAGCAGGGGAACTGTAATGATTCCTTTGAATCATTAGGATGTACAAATGTGTACCTCAGTAGAAGGATACAGCTCTGTCCAGTCAAAAACCTATAGATCCTTATTGGCTACGTCAAAAATCAGCCCTGTGCTAACATAACATTTTAGTGAGTTAGTTAGTTTCCCATGTCTCCCAATTAGTCTCCCATGTGAGAAATTTGTCTTGGGACAGGGAAACTGCTCAAATTACCACACAACAATAAACACCTCCAGTCCACAATCAAAAACACCAAACATTTACAACAGTGCAGACAGTGTCACAAATGAAAGACAATATGCAGCAGTCATTTTTTACCTACCTTTTTTGCTTGTATAATATGAATTGACATCCAGTATACAGTGATAGTAGTGAATAAAGGATTTAGAATACTATTTTCATTTTATATGTCACTGTTTTGTTTGTTTTGCTCCAGTATAATTTTTGAGAATGACTTTGTTGACCATTTGACTGTATATTATATTTTAACAGCTTAAGTGATTTACTTCAGTGTTTCCCAAATGGCCAGTCAAAACCCAAAGTGGTGGTTGAATAATGTATCTATGCCTAAATTTAGTATTAAATACATTAAATGATGAAACAGAAAAGTCCACAAATATAATGGACACATTTAGATGACTATGGCTATATGTTGGTTCTGTGGTGGTTTACAAAAAAATTGTCAGAGATAAAATCAGGCCGGGTGTGTGGCCATAGTGTAACGGTTCTGTGTCTTAAATCAGGTGGACAGAAGGCCCCACTGCAGCAGCCCCCCCATGGACAGCAGTTTTCTGGAGGAGGGCAGCCCAACGATGGTGGAGAAAGGCATGGACCCGGCCACCATGTTTGAAATGTGTGACGATGAGGATGATAATGGGATTCATGATGTGAAGGAGGCGAGTTCGTCCGAAACCACTGTCCCGATGCCCTCTTCTGGGTCTGACAGTGGGACCTCTGTAAGGCAGAGGAAAAGAGGCAGGAGCCAGGAGAGGAGCGAGCCCAAAAGCAAACGGGACTCATGGATGGACCCCCCAGAGGAGAAGGAGAGTGCTACACTCACTCAGGCTGAGATCGAGAGCTGCATGCAGACGTATGGGGTAAGAGCAGCAATATATCACTTTACGTTGTATACCCAAGGCACAAACTAATAGGCAGTTATAATGGACTATATCTTGCAAGGACTACTAGAAATGTAATAGAAAAGAAAAATGCTAAAGACAGCACACAGCAATACGTTTTTTCCAAGTACATATACGTTATTGATTTTTGTACACATTGCAGTCTCCCAGGCAGAAAGCTTGAATTAGGTGTGTAATCATGCGTTGTTTTACTGTTGTTCCCCAGGACACGTTCCAGGACTACCAGGAGATGTTTGTCCAGTTCGGATACGTGGTGCTATTTTCTTCAGCCTTCCCCCTGGCTGCTATGTGTGCGCTCATAAATAACATCATCGAGATCCGCAGCGATGCCTTCAAACTGTGCACTGGACTACAGAGGCCATTTGGAGTCCGAGTGGAGAGCATCGGCCAGTGGCAGGTCAGACCAGTGTAGTGCTTACTTCATGGAAAGGAAAACTAGGTTAGAGTAAAGGCCAATTGAGTTTATGTGGACAATCCATTATTCATTACTACAATTACTGAAACCAAACTTCATTTTTAAATGGAACCTAGAAAAATTATTCCAGAAATTTGTTGCTGATAATCCCTTCCTGTCTCCTTTCACTATGTGCTACAATGTGCTACAATAAATGTTTTCTATTAAAAGCGTTTAAAAAGTGTTTTCTGGTGTCCCTTCCAATATACTGTATAATGTCTTGACTCTGATATGGCTTGAGTTTTACTCAAAGGTCCCCTATTATGCTACATTGACTTTTTTTGAGCTAATAACTATATTATAATGTTGTTTTCACCTATAAAAAAATACCTTGAGTAATACTTTGTTTCATTCAGACTTGTTTGAGTAATCCTGTTTGCTGAGCCCGTCCTCTTCTAATGATCTGGAAACGTTCAGTCTCAACGCTCTACACAGATACATGAAACCAGGAAGTGCTCCTGCATGTTTCTAAAGCCCATACACTGTCTCTGGACTTGTTCTGATAATTTCAGTGCTTAAATTATTGTCACTACGAAACAGTCAGTTCATTTACCTATCTGTTAGCATCATGTTGCTAATGGCCGTGTCAAACAGCCATTTTATTCTTTGTCCATTTCTCACTGTTGCCAGCAGAGGGCACCAGACACCTAATCCAAGCATTCTCTGCAAAGCCAAAGTAAGAGCTCCCCAAAAGGAGATGTGTTCCATACATATACATTATTTTACGTGAAGTACTAATGCAAAGGAGTCTACAATTATTTCAAATAGCTTGAAAAACAACATAATATGGGACATTTAACAAGTAATATATAAGCAAATTTATCAACCATGTTCCCAGCAGTAGTTTAACTGCTTTGTGCTACATTTATATCATGTAACATGTTTATATATCTCTTCTTAGACTGTGATGGAAGCCATGGGCCTGATCGCCATCATAGTGAACTGTTACCTGATTGGTCAGTGTGGTCAGCTGCAGAGGCTCTTCCCGTGGCTCAGCCCTGAAATGGCCATCATCTCCATCGTCATCCTCGAGGTAGGATGGCTTGTTTGTTTACTCACATATATTTCTATTTAAAGATGCCTGTAGTTAAAAAAGTAAATGACTCAGAGCACGGAGTGTGCATGTCTAGAGCAACATCTTGTGCCAAACCAATTCCATGATTACAGCCACTACTCACCTGTCAAGAGTGTATTGTCATCAATAATTATTCACTATAGTGTCACATACATATTTACTATACAGTGCATAATGTGTTGCACAGTATCTTGGCCACCTCTGTAGAAGAAAAATCTAACAAATAAAAGTAGATGCAGATACTTTTATGTTTCTAAGCGGAGTCTGTGGTATCTATATTTAAAAATAGGTAAACAGCCTGCAGCACTGTCTTGGCCTGATAAAGAAGTCAGGCCTATCAAAAGAGGATTTCATGGCCCACATGAAGTTGTTGCTAGGCCTGTATTATCCAATGGTATTGTAAGGTTCTTATCTTGGAAAGACAGTGAAACATTTTGCTTTCTATTTTCTAGCACTTTGCCATCCTCCTGAAGTATATCATTCATGTAGCTATTCCCGACATCCCGTCTTGGGTCAAAGAGGAGATGGCCAAACTGGACTATCAACGCAGAGAGGCCTTCAAGGTAAATAATCGCACCAAAAACTAAAAAAGTTTTTGTAAAAAGTCAAATTTTTAAGCTAAAAGAACAAGGTAATTCATCACTGTTGTTATGAATCAGCATGTAGTTAATAAAGTAGTCTATATTAATAATGTTTGTAGATGTACCCTTGCGAAACATGAGTTATTGCAGCATTGCAGTTTTAATTTTTGAGATAAATTGGTTGGTTTAAACTTATGCTGACATAAATTACACTAACTTTGCAGAAATAAACGGAACATGTTGTCAGCTAGCTTTACAAAATGGAAATAGATGTGTCTGTAGTGGAGCGTGTAGTTGTTGTAACAATGCGGGACACTTACTCAGGGCTTTGTGAAGCAAGTCGCACTGCAGTCCTGTATGGTTTAGTGGTTTTGTGCTGATTACAGAAGATGTGCATGCATCACACAGAGAGGCAGGGAGGCTAGAGCTGTACTCTGACTATACAGCACTGCATTTAAGTAGACAGAAAGAGAAAAACAGATTTGACCTTAGGTTACTGTAATTCTACATCCAAGGGCAAGGAAATTACTACAAATTTAAGGTCAAAGTTCTAGTCATTAGGGAGGACACTGAGATGATAGACACATCCAGGCTTGCACTAATGTAATAATTTGGATTGAATTGGTCTGTAAACAGTAATGCTCTCTCCTAAAAGGTGGAGCAAGCCTTTTTACTCAGAAAGCTACTGTCCTTACTACTGTCCTCAAAACAAACAAAAAACAACAACAACAAAAAAAACGCTGTTATCTATGACTGCTTTACTGGTTACAAACTAGATCGATTATATCGATTATTGCATTTTTATGAAAATTGGCCATTGCCTTATGCTTGAGCTTTAAAGACGATTTTTGGTCAGGGACTTGTTTGGGCAACAGCGGTGAAAACTGTGGATGCACAGTAGATGGAGATTTAATGTTAAACAACAGTTTATAAATATCATTGAGGACTATTTTAAATTATTTCTTTCATAAAAATAGGAAAATCTCCCCTTCATATCGGTACCAAAAAATTGAAGTGCTTATCAGCCATCTGCTGACCTGGATTTAAAAAAAACTGATATTGGCATAGGCCATAGAAAAACCCACATTGGTCATTGGTCTAAAGATAATGGTCAAATTTTAATACAAATTTCAGGAAAAGTCAGTAATGGAGGAAAAAATAATTCGTTTTTTGTTTGTTTGGATCTGGCTCCAGGAATCTAACTCCAGTCACAAAATGCTGTAAAGAAACAAATGATTACTTTTAGTAGATTCTTGTTAACCCCAGTTCTAATCTAGTCCTGGGCAATATATTTTTACCATTGTGAGCTGGGGGTACCGGACACGCTCCATGTGCTTCTAGTTACCACCCCAAACAATCCAGCTACCAACCTACTTACCCACCTACTATTTACTCATTTACTCACTGATCTATTCAATACTGTCTTTGTAGAAGCATGAGCGTCAAGCCCAGCAGCATTATCAGCAGCTGCAGAGGAGGAAGAGGGAAGAGGAGGAGCGGCAGAGGCAGGCCGAACACATGGCCCGAACCAGGGACCGCGAACGGGACGAGGGGAAAGCTGAATCGTCCAGCGGGGAGCACCACCACGACAAGAGCCACAGCAGCAGTAAATCCCGGCCCGGGTCGGGAGGCGGAGGTGCGGGAGGGGGTAGCAGCTCATCGGACAAACCCAAGAGGCCCAGCTCCCTCTTGGCCAATAACAATGTGATGAAACTTAAACAGATTATACCGTTACAAAGTAGGGGCGCTAGGTCCCCACAGTCCCCCACAGGCAGCGAACCCAAGCTGCCTGGATTTCTGAGCTTCAAGTTTCTCAAATCACCCGAAAATAAGAAAGAAAGCGCAGCGGTGTCTACATCAGCAAGCACCACCTCCTCTTCAACAACAGCCTCCTCATCATCATCTTCATCATCAGGTAGCAGCTCCCAGGAGCGATCACAATCACCCAGCAAAGCCTTCAACCCGGGGAAACTCTTTAATTTTGGAAAGTCAGAGGGAGGGACGTGTGTGAACGGGGCACAGTTATCCAAACATGGAGAACAGCAGATGCCAGACAGACAACCGTCCCGTTCCGATCTGAATGGAGTTCCTGAGGAGATCCCATCACCAGGAGCGGACGGGTCTGAAAACGGACATTCAACAGACCTGGACACAAGCGGACCTAGAGTGTAAAAGATGTTTGGTTACATCTCCTCTAATGTCCTGGCTATGTGTACACAGATATTTTTATGAACTAATATTTGTCCCCATCTGGATAGATCAGAGCTGAGGAATATTAGAACAACATGAACATACAATATGCAATAACTATGTTGAATACTGCAATGGTGATACAACTTGAGATACTGTAATTCATTTTAATATAGGAAAGGTGAA
The DNA here is from genome assembly GCA_020698575.1 of Bostrychus sinensis. Lineage (NCBI taxonomy): Eukaryota > Metazoa > Chordata > Actinopteri > Gobiiformes > Eleotridae > Bostrychus > Bostrychus sinensis. The sequence continues at coordinate 8,890,480 of CM036246.1, read as the reverse complement.
ATTGGATTATAAATTATAAAGAAATAGATTCTCGTCAAAATACATTTACGAATTTTGAATTTGTTCATGTCACTGTGAGATTTAAGGCTTTCAGTGGTTAATTTAGTTGTTTTTTTTTTGCATACAGTCAATATGTATAAATGTTATTGCTATACAAGCAGTCCTTACATAGATATTGCATTTAAAGATATTTCAGGAAAAAACACATTGAATTTATGGTGTTTCATTCTGCAGGTATACTTTTATCATTTCTAATCATAAAAAAATGTGATATTCTTAGACACAAGACAAAAAAAGCAATGGCAGAAACCATATGATTAAAAAGAATTAGCATGTTCTCGTTTTGCTTTTTAAAAAACAATTACAAAAAATAAAAAAATTACCCCAAAAAAAATATATATATATCAGTGGCAAGTAAATAAAAATATTAATTCTTATGGACTAGCGATTAGCTTTTTCAACAAAAAAATCTGCAAATAAAGTCAGCATTTTTTTTTTTTTTTCTTTTGGCTGCTCCCTTACAGGATCACAGCAAAACTGGGTGATTTAACAAGTTTTCTTTTCCCGCCAGATCCCCCTCCTGTCACAACCAGCCATCTACTGTGACTGGAGTAGGCAATGGGGGGTGAAGTGTCTTGCCTAAGGACACAACAATAGTATGCACTGTTTTGAGCGGGAAGCAATCCACCAACCCTCCAGTCAGAAGGTCAGCAAAAATGGAACTAAATTCTGGCACAGAGGTGACATGTTTGTTGTCACTGGATTTATTAGAGATTAGAGACCCAAATGCATAGAATAATAGTACATTTATAAAATATCTGTGTACGTGTAGCCAGGCTGTAGGTTTACGAAGGGGAATGGCCTGACTTATCCATCGTAGCAGCACTTGAAGATGAAATGGAGGAGGCATATCTTGTTTTTGTCTTTTGCCGAGAGACTGCTTCATTCAAGAAAAAAGCCCTTTCTGTGACCGCATAAAAAAGACTCAAAGATACACTAACTCCCTCAGACATCTTTGACTCTTCCTCATTTGCAATACATGAAGAAATGCATGAGCTGCGTTTCAAGTATTTTTAAAGCCTTCAAAGCTGAGAGTTGTGTTTCTTCATTTCCAATAGTCAGAAATTATAAGTTTTACTGCACCTCCCATGTGGCCCTAATAGTCTGTTGTGGAGAAGGATATTTGAAAACGTTATACAGTGGTTGGGATGGGTCTCACGTCACATGTAATAACTTATGAGGGTTTTTGAACATGACAATATGTAGATGTCAGTCTTATTTTTAACTGTGAGGAATAATTGGGCTCTTCACTTTTATATTGAAGAAGATTGGAAAGCAATATTGACCAGTTTGTACAGCTGTTGCGTTGACAGAGACCATCACCAGCTTTATTTTCAAAGCTTTGGTGAGGTAGACTTCGGACACTTTGCTCCATCGTGTGGCAGAAACAGAGTAGGTCATCAAACTTAGGCTGCCTTCACATGGGAATGGGTGTTCTGCTGAGAAAAGCATCTACTACCAGATGCACTGTGTCCTGCATTTCAGTATTCACCCATCTCCAAGTTTATAAACACACAACCTCTACATACTACATGCAAACAAATATATAGAATTGGTAATATTTTAAATAAAATCTGCATTAACAGGAAATGCATTACACACTGGAGTTTAATTTGTTCAAATGAAAAGTGGGTTTATGTATGAAGCACTACTTTGGTGCAGATTCTCAGTCATTCAGGAGAAATTCAGTAAAAAAAAGGTTAAACAGTAACAATGTTTGTACCAATCACTCTCTCTGGCCAAAATCTGATCATTAATGTCCTCAAAGGAGTGACCTGCCTCTTTAAGTCCTTCAGATGAAGTGAAGAAATGTGTTCTAGAAAACAAACTTTGTCCAGATGACCTTTCTTGTTAAACCTTTTTTTTTTTCTTTACTAAAGATGCACTACCTGACTTTGTTCCTTGTATTTGAGAAAATCGAAAATATTCAGTCAATTGCAGAGAATAATGACGTCATCTGACTTTTGACTGAGGGGGTAACTTAGGTAATGAATTGCTTGAACAGCGAGGGGTGGTCACATTTGGATCAGGGACACTTTCATTGATGGAGTCCAAGCTCATGCACGTCTTTATACATTGGAGTGATGGTGGAAAGATACAAATACTAGCAAATGTGAAGCTAAAATTAGACTCCTATTCAAAAGAGAAGAGGGTGCATTTGATGGCAGGGGTGCTTTTCTCAGGACAACACCCATGTGAACGCAGCGAGTGCTTAAATTACACAGCTTACCGAGTTGCACTGTCACATATCATTTGTGTGGTGAAAAAAACATCTGGAAGCAACCAGGGGAGAAAAAGGAAAAATTACTAGGTGATTTAGGGATGCCTGTCTCCTACAAAGCCTGCAGACCATAATTTAACCACAGAAGAGGCGCTCGAACCAAACATGAGTTATGCAAAGTTCACACTGAGAAAAAAGTGTCCTAGATCTGATTTGTGATTAATGAGATTTTGATCTATCAATAAACTATAAGACTTCAATATTAATAATCCAATATTTAGACTCCTTATTTTAATGTTGCAAGTTGTTCTACAGCAATAAATAAGATAGGATTATACAAAGAAGCAATAAAGTCTAAAAATTATTTTTTTTTTTTTGGGGGGGGGGGGGGGCTTGACAAGATGTTGATAAGCAGATTTGATCACACAATTGCGGCGCGGTGGCAAAGTGGTTAGCGCTCTCGCCTCAGAAAAAAGGCGTGACCATGCAGGGCCTTTCTGTGTGGAGTTGGCATGTTCTCCCCTTGTCTGTCATCAAGTTTAAACATGCACAATAAGCTAATGCTCCACCTAACAACGTTCACAAATCAAATCTAAGCCACTTTTGAGATCAGTGTGAACGTTGCCACAGACTAAATAAATGTATTAAAAAGTTAAGCTCTACGACTGAAAAGTGTTCAGTAGAGAAAGTAAAACTCCTCTTTCATTTCTACACCACAATAACTCACAACATAACCACCCAGGATGATCTAGTAATGTTCAGTTAAGGCATTTTTTTAAAACATAGTTGCTCTTATTTCTGTTGGGCCTTGTTTTCTACTTCCTGCAGTGCTAATAACATTTACTTTTTTAAACCAAAGTTCTATTTTTACTTAAACTTCTACAGTGTTGATGTGCTTTATATGTTTGGTAATTGTAAACAGTGCTAGCTACTATTAAGCAGTATGTCATGTGCACAGGTGTCCAGCAGAGGCCGCCAGACCGGGTTCACGGGTTGTGCAAAATGAGAGGTGTTTTTTTATTTGAAGTTTTAGAGGCCATCACTGTAGTTTTTTTTTTTTTTTTTTTTTTTTTTTTTTTTAAAGAGAAGGGACATTAACTATGCATTGTCATCACTCCACATCACCTCTGGCAGTGATTTTGGCAATAACAAATGTACACTTTTAGATTCTAAGAGCACCAAATCCCTCTGCGTTATCCCTATAGACAAACTCTATGCATTGTGTATCCAAAATGAATGTCTCCTGCTCATAATTAGAAATTGATAAATTCATAAACATTACTTGCAATTACTATTTTGTGTAAACATATTTTTGCCAGATTTTTTTAGAAGGGACTAGGGCTGGGCAATGAAAACAGCATATCAATATTGTTATCAGTCCACTCTAAATTGATCAAATATAAATTACATGACAATACAGTATATTAGGTAATCTTTAGTTTTATAATTCTGGGTTATAGTGAGTGATCTGGAATTTAGCAGGTGTTACTCTCAGTGCCAAGCCTGTTATAATGAAAGTGTGCATATCTTGTATGTTATGTTGTTAAGGAAAGCCAAAACGATGTCAGTTGAAGCTCAAGTTTTTATTTACTGCCCAGCCCCTGTCAATTCTAACTATGTATTTTATAGTTGTTTCTTCACTGTATTCATATTTATTATTTTTCCTATTGCAATAAGGAGCTACGAAGGACCATGGACAGTATGTGGTTACAGTATTGTTTTCCTTCAAGTTTGATTTATATGATGTAAAAAGAGAAGGCATATGATGTAAAAAGAGAAGAAGTATTTGTGTACATTATATGTCCTTTGTAGTCTTTGGTCCAGTGTATTTTTATTTCCACAGGGTGTGATACGTACATGAATATACTGATACATAGAGGTAGGGAAAGTACTCCATATCTGTAAAAAGTACTGTTACTTTAAAATATAATTGCTTAAATAGTTGAAACAAAACAAAATTCTTACTATTACAACACTACACTATACCTTAACCTGGCATCAAACACTCAACCTTTTGGTATCAAAAAAAATGTTTCCCCTAAATTTGACCTATGAAGGTGAAGAGGTAATTATACTTCAGTATAAGTACTTTTTTTGTTGTTTTTCTATTTTAAAGTAACAGTATTTTTGCTTCTCTGGTTCTTACTATGGTAATGTCACCATTAAAATCAAAGGTTTGGGACCATAATAAATATTGTCACATCTCCACTCACCTTATGTCATAAAATTGAGTCATTGTTAACTTTCAATGCTTTCCTGCGATCTTTCTTACAAATTATTGTCCATAACAAAAAATGGCATCTCAGAAACAGCCCCGTGCTTCAGGCTAAGCACAGTTATTCTTCTTTTGGCCAGCTAATAACAGCTAAATACATTACACTTTCTTGGGTTTGGAGCTATAGAGGTTATGAAAATAATGTGAAATAATTGAAAAAGGACTGAAAGATACTTGTAAATGTACAGCTGTTGTCTCCTGGATGTGAAGTGAGCTACCGGAGCTACATTAAAACTGACTGTAACCTCAAGAGTTTAGGACAGGACATCTACTGAAAGCCTCACAAAGTGAACATCCATTTGCTCTTCCAATGTACCACTGTATAATAATGTACTTTCAAAATGAGAAACTGGGAAATGGGACTATTTATTTCTTTTAATTTATTTTGTCATATTTTTGTAAGACCTGATAGTTAATAAAATTGTTTTGAACATATTTTGTGTTTTATTCATTAATCTTCTTCCACTTTAAAAACAATGGCTAGTGTATACTGAACACTGATAGTGGAAAGTTTTATGTAGTCTAAGACAAATACATCTATGGATATTTTCAAACTGGCAATAACAAACTTCCAGGCATATTGTAAAAAGTTTAAATTGTAACACATACTCTATAACCGCCCATTGCACAGACCTAGTTTCAAATATACTCCACAAGACACGAGTCCAGTTTGTATCCAGTTTTATTTGAGCAAAGCTAAACGGAGCATCTCTGATCTAACACATGAACCGGGGCAAGGCTTAAGGTGTCGTCCAACAGTCTGAGAGCAGAATTAACATGGTGTAACTTCACAGACGGGATTACACTGTAGGAAGAATCCAACACTGTGACATCAACCCATAGAAAACAAATGTGGGGCAGTAACAGGAACATTTAATCATATCTGAAACCAATACAAACTGAGGAATCCATAAACAAAATGCAGTTTTCTCTTCATTGTAAGTTGGCATCACTTACACTGTAACAAATAGTCTTAAAGTACACCAGTTACACTTCAATTAATCAGTTAGTACCCCTGTCTGTCACACAGGAGAGCAGGGATTCAGAAAAGGGTAAACTAAAGCCACAAGATAACACTTGTGCTAGCCCCAAACTTGGATAATGTAAAGAGTTGTGTTGGGAAGGGTGTAAAAACCTATGCCAAATTGCTTATGTGAATCAGATTTGCCGTAGCAATTATTGATGGAAAGGGAGCTGCTGAATCAGAACTTGTAAAACCAAATTAGGTTAAAGTATTTTAGACTAGAAAAATGTTGTCTTTGAGTTTCTATATCAAGGTGACAAGTTATAAGGCCTCTAAAATCTTCAATAAAACAGGACCCTCACCCAGGAGCATCACATACCCTGCTGTGAAACATCAACATGCACGTCTTATTTTACTCTGTCCTATTCATGGGCACGTAATTGTTCACAAAAAGGCAGACAGAAAAACTGGTACTGACAATTATTTACATATACTTAAGTTACTCTTTTCCTTATGCACGTATTAGTCCGAATACTAGTGTGCTGTTAGCAGATGTGCAACTTTAGCCTGATGTTGACTCACACTGGTTGAGAATCACCTTTGTAAACATGAGCTAAAACTAGTCCCAAATAAAGCCGACTGCAGAATACAGATCAAGGCAGGATCAATGTGGGAGACACTATTCATGTTCAGAATTCAAAATTCTGAATTAATAACGCCAGATATAAGGATTGGATAACTTTCTCATAAAACTTGTACATTTGTCACCATCTAGAATTTCAATCGGTACTAGCAAAATAGCCAAAAAGACCCCAAAATGTATTAATTTTAGATCTCAATATGTTTATTCTCTCTAACTTACCATATTCAAGTGTTCAGAAAGAGTTAAATGACTATAGAGATCTATTTTATATTATGTGTAGACCTAGAATTTTTTTTTGTTATTGCTGTAGAACATGGACATGGCTTGACTGCCTTACATATAATGTACGATACTTAGCCAATATTTTAAAGCTCTCAAATTCCTATGCTGACTTGTTGTGTAGAGGTCTGAATTTTAATTTGTTACTAAACATGTTCTGGTTAGCAGCTAAGCTAAAGCTGGTGTGTGCATTTTATTATGCACTTTGCACAATTTCCAGCTTGTACAATCAGTAAAAGGCCACTACCTGCAAATAAGGGAAAAAAGTTCAAGTTTTAAAAAGCTCTCCAGTCGCCTCTCTTCTGAGCGTGTGATTGGTCAAAAAAATTCAGTCCCTGGTCTAGTTCCCTTTTGTCAAAAACCCATCATAATAATCCCAGAGAGTACTTCTGTTATACTGCTGTAGACTGAATAATTAGTACAAATACAAGGGGGAAAAATCTGGTAGTGATATATATGACCATTGTATGTCAGACACATTCAAAACACTGATACCAGCCCCAGTCTGTGTTCTGCAGTCAGAACAGACTCGCCTGTCCAGTTATACTGCCAAGAAGTGGTGCTAGAATAGAAAATATTACATAGTGTAAAAGTCCCAACACAACATTTATCCTAAGCACATGTTGCAGTATATTGAATGCATATTAACCACACGTACACATCTATGGGGTTTTGGGAAGAGATGTTTCTACTTTGTGCTCTTCATCACAGTGCAGTCATGTTTCTGTTGATTCAAACAGTGTGAAAAATGTCGCGTTGCCCCATACTGTATATTGGCTGCAGATTAGGCAGTGAAACCGAGAGGGTGGGCACTGTGGCTGGCAGGAAGCTCATCGCCATTCAACATAAACAATATTAAAATTAAAACAGTAACAAAAAAGTCATCTTTACACAAATCAGGACTGACTCTCAAAGTGACAGAGGGCTACACAAGTCATGTACCAGGATGAGACAGTAGAAAGTGATAGTTCAGGTTTTTGAAAGGGAGTATCTGGTAGTTATTATTAGTACATCGTACATTTACATTATATTAACAATTTTACATAAATGAAAGTTAGGTATTACTCTATAGAGTTTGCCAAAATAAAAGCCAGTGCGGCAGCTTTCTGCAATAAAAGTAAACAAAAAGTGCATTATAAATATAAAAGTCCAAAGTGGCATGTATGACCAATGTATATCCAGCTGGACATAGAGTATATCCAAATACACATTGTTTTAACGTCAAAGTGTTATTTCACTGTCAATAAGCTGTACTTTTTAGATTTGCAGGCCAGCGATTCACTATGCCCTCCCCAAGTACCCTAGCTCCCTCCCACTGTCCATGTGTTAAGTGAATTGGTGACGTTAAATTATCCACAGTAACTGAATGGGACAGTGAATGGGTGTCTGTCTGTGTATACTGTATCTCTGTGTCAGCCCTACACTAACTGGCCATTGTCCAGGCAGGGTGAACCCCACCCATAGTTATTGGGACAGGCTCCAATGTTCCCTAACGGGAATAAGTGGAAGGAACATAAATTAATTAGTCTGGTCAATTTGATTTGGATTTCCATGGGGTAGAACAAATGGACACATTTTAAACAATCTTTGCAATGCAAATCTAAGCTATGCATGAAGCATGCTTCATGTTCCCTGAACAATTTGGCCAGCTGCATTTCTTCCAAAAGAAGTTTTCATTTGAGCAGGTACCATACCGAATTCACCACTGTTTAGGTGGATGAGGTGTGGTTTGTTTAAATGCCTTCATACTTTCACAAGTGCAACATATGTATGGCTGGTGCCTAGTAGTATCAACTGCTTCGATGTTTAGTACTTTTTCTGTTTGGATTTACAACACACATCTTCAAATATGCCTTTATGTACCAAAGTATTAACACAAGTGCAGCACTGACCATAAAGTAGCCTCTCCTTTCTACATTTTGACATGTGTATGATACATTATCTTGGCATGAGCTGGGACACGAGGTTGTTACCCTACTGATTTTGGCTGCCCTCTGAGTTGGTCATCTCCAAGGGGTTTATATACAAATTATTTATAACTGCCACATACAACCCTACTTTAAAAAAACCTGGACCATCACTTTAAGGTATTGTCTGACTTCATCTGTCAAGTCCATCACTGATCACACATCTATCCAACCACTGAGTTCACTTTCACATAAACTGCTCAGCACAAACATATACATCATTCACACCGGCAATGGTCCAGTATAAGCAAAAAACAGCAGTATTATTAACCCTCCTGGTTACTTCTTTTCTCTGTAAGAAACTAATTTATATTTTGGAGACCATGTGATTCCATGAAATTGCGTTTTTGCTTCGGCATGACCACTGCTTCTCACATTATGGGTAAACTTGTACTGGATCCAGGGAATTATACTTTCTGTTCTTTGTTCACATGGGCCATGCCCTACACACATAGCGCACACATACACACACAAACTTATGAGTCCTCATTCATCTCTTGGCTGTCTGTCCGGGCAATTTTCCTTGGGGGCGCCGGACTGTCCCCCTCACCTTGCTCCTGTTCCCTTTTCTTTGCTGCATTCTGTTTAACACAAAATATTGGTGTGTCAGCACAGTTAAGCAATTAGTGACTAGTGTCAAATTCAGTTCTACCATAGACACAACTTCAAGGTCTTTTCTTCTATGAGAGATGTACTCTTTGAAGATAACTATCTGGACCTGGGTTAGTCTTTGTAAAACTGAACAATAGTTTGACAAATCTAGGTCGAGAGGATTTTAATTCTCTAAATAATCAAACATATTACATATTTGAGCACTGAGAGAAAAGTACAAGGGCATTTTGTTGTTCTTGAAATGTTGACCATTACTATTGCATGTTTCCTGATATTGTGCAGCCTTAACAGAACCTGCAGTGCTCACCTTTTTGTCCCACTGCTGATGAAGGTAACGCAGTAGGATATTGGTTTTCTCTGTCACAATAACTATGACACAAAATATGCATTAATACATGATGCTGACATGTTTTCTTGTGGCTGTTTTTGTGCAGTTAATCTGACACTTACTCTGTTCAGAAGGGTATTCCCGTGTTGGGAGATACACTGATGGCCTTCGATTCTGTAAAATAGAGTAGTTTCACATAGACTTTCCCAATTTATTATTTTACATGGATTTTAACAATGGAAGACATTATAGAGATTGTGATTATGAATGACAGAGGACTTGTAAAGCTGTACTTACAGACGCTTTACAAACAGAGTCTGCATGAAACCTGCTGAAGTTACTCTTGTTGTAAACTGGAAGTCCTTTTAGGAAATCAGCCTGTGGGAAAAAGGAAGAATTAATTTAGCTCATTTATAGTACTTTCGGAATAAAACAGCTATTTATTGCCAGCTTAGCCACTATTGGCCATACAGTACAAAACAACTGAAGATAGTTTGGACATGTTCAGAGAACAAACAGGAGAAATACTGAGTGAAAGATGAGGTTAGAGCTGCCTAAAGGAAGGCTTCTAGATTTATCAGTTTAGTGGAAAAGATGAAGTAAGTTAGAGTAAAAGAAAAAGATGAAGAGAATAGTGTTAAATGAAGGAAGATGATTTACTGTACTCTGAAGTGAATACCAGAAAGGAGAAAAACATTCGCTTTAAAAACCGAGGCATCTTTAGCATTGCAGCTTTAACATAATCGCATGACACACAAAATATTGACATAACTATACTGTAATAAGCACTCTTGAGAGGTCTGTATCATACCGGTGGCTGCATGAAATCTGCTAAGTGCCAACCCTGCAAACTTTAATCATTTATCTCAACACACCTGCCTGGATTGTGACACCTAAAATCTTGTGTGCTACGAGCGTGCTTGGTTTACCACAGCATTGGTCCCTACGTGTGCCCATTTGTCTCTGCCTGGAGACTTCAAAGTGTGTGTGGTGATAACTGTGTAGTATGCCCCTAAGTCAGTGTTGGGCGTATCCTCAGTCAAGTCAACTCAACTCAAATAACTGCCTTCTGGCCTCGTCTTTAATAACCCATACATGTGCAGTATGTAATGAAGGAGCTAGCCTTCCTGGCTGAACAGCTGGAAGCACAAACGGATGCCGGCTGGCCTTGAAAACTGATGGCCAAGAGTAGGAGCAGGTGTGGCTAGTTAACAGCTAACGTTAGCATTACAGCTTGGTTTCAAGGTTCCCCTATGGCCTTCGCATCAGTCTACAACATTTAAGCTTGAGAAAATGTACAACTGAATGGTATATGTGTGTGTTTGTCTAAGATATTTACCTTCTCCATGATAATGTTGGAAATGTCTAACGCCGACTTGTGGACTCCGCTTGTTGTGTGCTGTACCGCTGATAAGAGCTGACAGAGCCGGGCAAGTTGACTCTTGTTAGCAGAGTAAAACCACGGTCTTTTTAAATCGTTTTGTCAAAGAAATAAGGCATTTCAAGCGCACGCTGTTGTCTCCATTATATATCTAAAATTCAACCCAGAACACGCTCCGTGTATATAAAAAAATAGCTCAAGCAGTCATGGCAAATGTTAGCAAAGCTAGCCACATACAGGACTTCAGCTGCTAGTGCGATAGCTGCTGGGTTGCCAGATCGGTACCACAGTTTCCAGCTTAGGAGTCTCTTCTATTGGATCTAGTTTGAAGTCGGCGAACCGCAACTTTAGAATCCACCCAGTTCATTGAAGTTAGGACATTCTAAATGACTAGACTTCAACAAAGACTTGTGCTAGCCATAACCTGTTCAGACATTCAAAGCTTGATCTATTATTGTAAAAAACTGTCATTGCCACTTATTTAGCCAAATGTGTGTAAAGGTAACTTTTGAATTGTTAACTTTTATAAGCTGTATGGGAGTTTACTCAAGCACTACGGAGTTGCCTTATTTTTCATTCATGGGCGATTCTTTAACTATCAAAGAATTTCTGTCCTGGGCAAAAATCTGAAAAAACTAAATATATTTGTAAGTTTTTATTTTTGCCACAGTTAGGTAGCACCATGAGGAACATCCAAAAAAAGACTACATTTTTATGTTTTGTGTTGTATTCCCTTTGTCCCTGGGCCCAGTTTTGGAAATTCAGTCCCTCATAATATCAAGATTAATTCTGATTCAGTAGTTCATAAATTCTTTATTTTTAGTAATTATGCCAAGTATTTGTAAATTATATTGCAAAATTATGTATTTTTCTAAAAAGAACACCTGTCCCTAGGTGTCAAAGTCATTTCCATCACACACCACAAAATATAACTTTTTAGATGTTTCTTTTAAGCTTTTATACATGCAACCACTGCAGTTGTCCTGTGACAAGAGTGCAGTGGTTGAGAAAGGTTAGCTCTGTGGGAGGAACATTAAGAAGAAAACAAAAAGTATTTGCAAAACCAAGATTAGGTTTATTGGTCGTCATTTCCAAACACTTCCTATTTCTGTTGATTGTACATGATAATGAGAAATTTCTATGGTGTATTTTGAGTACACTTACTGCCAACGCTAATACAGAGATTGGCAGGCTAATATGCCAAAAGATTTTTTTTTTTTAAATGTTGCATTATGTCATTTTTCTATTGTGATGGAAAAGACATGGTGTGATGGAAATGACAGTTCTAGTTGTTCTGTTATACATGTGTTTATTACCTTACATTTTCTGTATGAAGTTAAATAATTATACAATACAAATCATTAATTAATATTGTGTGTACACACAATAATAATGTATACACAATAAATATGTAAACATGACACCACTTGTTCTTTAGATTGTGAGCAAGAGCCCAGCATTGAGAGTGAAAGCATTCAAAGAGGATCAGATCTAATCCTGTAAAATACCAAGCGTTCCTACAAAAAGAAAATTACTTTAAAACAAAAAAACAAAACAGGGAATGAAAAAAGAACTCTTAGAGGAAAATGGCAACTTTGTCAAAGAAACAGACGCACATGGCTGTGCTATGGGCTCACCAATCTCCTCTACAGTTGCTAAATTGTACTACAACTTGTCCTAATGGAGGAAGTTGAGAGCAGAGCTCTTGACTCGTTTCCAGGTACTACCCCCAGATACATGGACAACACCTGGGTTAAGATCAAGATCCAGGAGGTGGAGGCATTCACAGGGGCGCATTAAAGCTGTGTAACATCAAGTTCACCTGCGAGGACGCCAAGGAGAAGAGCTTAGCCATGTGGAAGTGTACCTGTTATTTGATTCAAAACACCTGCTACAGCACAAACTCTGTGTGATTAGGACACTGCAGCACAGAGCCCAGGAGGTGCCCACAAGCTCCGAGGGAAGGAGGAAAGAAGAGCAACATCCCCGCCAAGCCCTCACAACCTGTGGATATCCCAACTGGGCCTTCTCCAAATCCCAAAGGAGAGGAAAACAGGACAGGAAAGAACAAGAGCCAAAAAAGAGCAACATTGCAAACAGCCTCTGCACAATAGGTTATACCAACACTACAGCCTCCTCCAGAGGACCGGAATCTGCAGTACACCTCCACCTGAAGGACACAGGCACAGACTCCTTTGAGGATAGTGAACTCCAGAATCTTAGCCAGAGAGAAAGGATGGTTTGAGTGAGGAGTCAAAGAAGCAATTGTTGTCAAAAAACATAAACCTTCTTTAAACAGAAAAGGTGGTTACAGACACAAACTTCCATCTGTTTACAAGAGTCTCCTGAAACCCAAACAAAACCCAACAGTTTCACTCATTTTCACAGGGCTTACTCCAGCTGAGGACAAAGCAACTAATGCCCCAAAACCACTGAGCCTTTTCAACATTTCTAAACCAATAGAATTTAGTTTCAGGTCCAAAACTCCTCCCTCTTAAGTGCATTTAAACCACCTCCCTTACCATTTCAATTTCAGGATTGCCGAAACTTTTTTGGAATAATGTGAAACATCTTCAACTTTGAAAGTGTCCAGATGACTTCTTTTTAAACCTTTTGTTGTGATTTAACTAGCCTTGATGACTGAGAGTCTTCACAGACAAACTCATACAAGTTTAACAGTTTGATTCACAAGTTTAGCACACCACTTTGAGAAAGATTATTGAATGTTATTAGTTTTTTTGCCAGCAAATATTATTTTAAAATTGAAAACTTTTTAGAGTTTGAGTGTTTGTTTTGCCCTGCCCTATATTTTTGCAACTTTTATTATCGTTTCAGCACATACGTAAGCCAGGGAAACAGCAAACGCTACAATATGAATTAAAGTTCATTATGTTTATGCTAAGATACAACGTTTCATAAGTGATGTATTGCATAGTAAATTACAATAAAAGTGAACATTTTTCAGCAATCCTCTGGGACATGTCATTTCCATCACACGATGTCTTTTCCATCACGCATTGTCACCTCCATTACTACACTTTTTTTTTTTTTTTTTCATATCAGAGTTGCACAAAAAATATTTAGGATATAAAAAAAATATTCACTTATGTTTACATTTCATTTATGGGAATGGAAATCTCATAATTGCTCCATGCAAAATATGGATTAAAAGACTTCAGAAAATCGGGTTAGAGGTGTTTGCCATCTAACTGTTGGGACATTTAATATTTAAAATTATTGAATATAAATACAGTCAAACATGGTGGTACGTCTAGGTGTGAGGTTTTGATAAATGTTTTGTACACACTGTAAAATTAGTAAAATTTTGTTTAAAAACACCTTTTTTCTGGTGTCTGCTTGTATCTATACGTTATATATCTTATTGTTAATAGAACTATCAATATTTGGCAGAAAAACATTAAAATCAAATAGTGACAGATTTCTGTAATATTATACTAACCTAATATTTTTCAGTTTTAGTTTGTTACATGTGCTTTAAATATATAAAAAAAATCTTTACAAAAGTCAGTAAATATTAAAAAACACATGTCTGATTAACCTACAAACCATCCTCAGAACAATTTAATCAAATCCCTTAGTTTGTACCTACAACTCACATAATATAAGGTAAGTTATAAGAGCCTATACTATGAAGACACAAAATATGAAAAGAGTCGTCAGAATTAAACATAACTCTAAATATTACCTTCATAGTCCAATTATTTGACACAAGTATGTATATAAAGTAGCTGAAAGTCACATTTGCATCTCTCAGATGAAACTGTAGTTTTCCCCCATGTTGGCTTGGTCCTCCACAGCTGTCTCTGTCACTTTCAGAGATCTAGCTTTCATGTCAGAGTTCATGAATTTGGAGATTTTGGGTTTATACATGACATTCAAGGCTCTCGGGACAGATTTCAGTGTACCCTTGATGGCTCCTCTTTGGAACTTTAAGAAAACATTCTTCTGAGCAGCATCAGCAGCCTCTGGATTCAGAAAAACAGCAAGAATTAATATTAGTATTGGCAACTCTTTTGAACAAATGTAAGGTCATATTTACCAGAATACACAAATTTAAAGATAAAATTGGCTTATGTTGGATATAAATTAGACAGGGAGAGACAGGCAAATCACATGCAATGTGATGTGGGTCAAGTTCTTGGTTTATATAGTATGCATTCTAAAGCAACTAATGGGTCTCTGAATAGACTTTATGGATGTGGTAACTTTGATTGAGTCTTTGTTTCACTATTTGTTTAGTAAACTGACTATGTGACCTGTCTAAGCTCCCCTTTTTGAACGTCTTTTGCTCATTTTTGTAATATACCCTATGTAAGAATGTAGGACAGCTTATTTACACAACAGAAAAAATATTGAGAAACAGCAAATGTTTCCTTTATGCACTGGGGGCTTAATTTAAATGTTTTATGACATAGCATAATGAATGAATGAAGCTTGCTGTAAAAAAGACACAAGTCTCACAAGACAAAAAATGCCAGGATGTCTGAGGAGATTGTCATGTGATAATCCAATAACATGTTACGGAAAAAGGCATTTTTAAGATAGAAGATGTTTCATCCCTCATCACCCCTAAAGGGAACAGATGAGTGAGTTGGTTATTCATATTTTAAATGTATAACCAGATGCTTTCTTCATAACTTTATATCATTAACCCTGCCTGGTTCTCGTTTCCATCTCTTGTCCGTGTCTTACCTCTAGCTCTATGTTGGCTGGAGGGTTTGCTAGTCTGGAGCTGTGGACTCTTGGCTGATGTCCGGTTGCACTCGTCCTTGTGTCCCTCTTTCCAAGCCTTTAGTTTACAGGCTTTGGAACAGTAGAAAACCATGTGACAGCGGCTACAGCTCATCAGCTTAATAGACGCAGAGCGACTGCAGTGGTAGCAGAACTTAAACAAGGGTGTACTGAAGAAACAGATTGAAAAATGTGAGGTTATTTCAAAAAGAGTTTTTTTTTTTTTGCATAAGCAAAATAGTTTATGTTTTATGAGTTCAAAATCCATTTTTATTGTCCCAGTTTAAAGCAATGCTTGGTTTAATCTCCTGTGCGAGTACAGAATCTTATCCAGTATCTAATAACAAATTTAATCCAAACTTTTATTAATGGTCATACCTGCTTCGATTTGTTCCATCCCCATCTATAGAAGTGTTAGCTTCTGCATCTATTCAACACAAAAAATATAGCTCAACAAACACCATAAATACTTAGAGTTTTAGTATGCAAGAATGGTTTTAGCTTAGACTACAATACTAAATGGTAAAATTACAAGCCTAGTTGGCTTGGCTTAAATACATTTTCGCAACATCCCAAGAGGCTGTTTCATCTCCAGCTCACTGACATCTCAATTTAACCAATAAATAAATGCATTTGTTTATGTTACATTCATACTGTATTGAGAAATACCTGTATATATTAATACACCTTAAACCCACTGAGGTAAAAATACCCTTTGATGCCACTAGGGGCTCCTCGTCTAATTTCACGTGAATAATATTGTACTGACTCTGTTGTCTCTCTTTCTCCCTCTGTAGAGCAGTCTGCCTCAGTATATTCCCCATCATTTTCAGCAGCTGCTGCCGTTCCTTAAATATTTCTCTCTCTTGAATGTTTAGGGCGTGGTATGGGGTTGAGGCGATACGGATGTCCTGAAAAAAAAGATAACAGACAAGCAAATTAAATTGAATAAAAATGCTGCACAATCAAATGAATAAACACAATTGAAGAGAAGATAATGTTGCATACATATTGCCCAGTAGATTTCATTGTTGCCTCAAGATGACAGCTGACCTCAAGATTTTGGTGCTTTTTATCAAATTCTTTTAAACCTTAGTGTAAATTTACAAATAATATAAGGACTTACTATGCTCTAAAAACTACAAGGCTCTAAAACTCTTTTGGTTTAGTGATACTTAAAATTTGCAGCAAATGATAAAGAGAGGAGAATTATGGCCAAAATTATGGCATTTATGGCTGATAAGTAATAAGATATAAAATAAAATTAAGTTTAATTAATCAACAATGTACTGACAAACAGGATAAATTCAGAATATTTGCTTTAGTAACTCATTTGACAGTGAAAATGGCTACATTTGCTGCAAAATATCTATAATTTTCAAGAACCACAGATGTATAATACTTCAAAGTCAAATCACTTTAACGGCATTTTACATTAACAGCCACTGCAATCCAAAAATAGCATTGTTTTGACCATGTGTCACAAAGTGGTAAAACCAGTACTTTTGTTCCTTTTATTTAGTCAAATGTATGTTGAGTGCATTACCTGATTAAAGGAGTAGTAAGCATAGTCGACTGCCGTTCCCTGAACATTATTCACTACAACTGGTATCAAAATATCAGCTCCAGCCTTCACCAACATGTCCAACTACAACACATATGAGCAGATGTGTATTAAAACCTCTTTGGTCAAACTTCACAATGATGTCACAGGCAGTTCTCTTATGTTCTTGTACCAGTTTCTGTCTGTTGCCACATAAGTAGTAGCTGTTGTTGGCGAGGGCACAAAGAGCACTGCCCACTCTGTTTCCTAAAGGGACGTTGGGATCTGCTCCGCCTTTGAGCAGCTCCTCCACTGCCTGAGAGGGAAAAAGAGTAGAGATAAATAAAGCAAAGTGATGTTATGCAAAATGAATATGTGTGTTACCATTTCATTTCCACTTGCAATAGCCAGTGAAAGTGGTGAGTGTCCGCTCCACAACAGGTCTGTCTGAGCACCATGGGATAAGAGGAGGGCCACAATTTTGCTGGCATTCTGCATATAAAGTAGACACTTGATTGAATAGTTTGTCATAACTTGACTGATATCAAGGAGGAGGCTTTGAGATTAAGCCAATTTGTGCAAAGACTTCTGATGCTTTAACATCAAAAATAATATAACCTACAGTTAGGGCCGTACGCATTTGGACACTGACACAAGTTTTGTTATTTTAGCTGTTAACCAAAACATATTCAAGATACAGTTATCTTGTATACAGTTGTATATATTGTATATTGTATACAGTTATGTATACAGTTCTATACACATATTAATTCATATGTGCTTAAAGTACAGACTCTCAGCTGAAATTTGAGAGTATTCATGTCCAAATCGGAAAAAGGGTTTAGGAATTACAGTTCTTTAATATGTAGCCGCCTTTTTCAGGGGCTCAAAAGTAATTGGACAGGTGAACATTACTATGAATAAAATGTTCATTTTTTTACAATTTGGTGAAAAGCTCAAGAAATAGATTTTGAAGCAACTGTCCAATTACTTTTGAGCCCCTGAAAAACAGGCAGCTACACATTAAAGAGCTGTCTTTCCTAAATCCTTTCTCAGATTTAGACTGTGAATACTACTACAAATTACAGCTAAGAGTCTGTTCTTTAAGCACATATTAATTATATAACTGTATTTTGAATAGTTTTGGTAAAAAAAGCTAAAATAACAAAACTTGAGTCAGTGTCCAAATAGA
Organism: Bostrychus sinensis; assembly: GCA_020698575.1. Classification (NCBI taxonomy): domain Eukaryota; kingdom Metazoa; phylum Chordata; class Actinopteri; order Gobiiformes; family Eleotridae; genus Bostrychus; species Bostrychus sinensis. The sequence continues at coordinate 8,872,263 of CM036246.1, read as the reverse complement.
CCTAACTGTATGTTAGATCTTTCTGCAGAATTCTATACCATTTCAAGCCAATTTTGTCTGTTAGCAACATAACCGAAAATGTTACAAGTGGATTTTTATGGTTCATGTGTATTTTCCATAAAGTGAGAAGTACTTTGACATGTTTGGTGCATAAAATGATTAGGTTTATGGGATGCCTTTTGGAACCTGGTAGTCGTTGTCTCTTTGACAGGCCACATGCAGTGCTGTCGTTCCTCCTTCTCTGTCCCTTGTGTCCACAGTGGCTCTCAGTGGGTCGTTGGTCCCCTTTCAAAACAGACACAGACAAAGATCAATTTATGTCTGTACTAAATTGTCTAAGACTACATCTAGAACAATAGATAACATAAGAGGAAACCTCACAATGTCAATCTTGTAGACCTCATCCTGGTTACACGCCCTTGCATCTGGGTCTGTGATGGCATGAAGCAGGAGCTCAGTGATTTTAGGACCAGCAAGACCTGGTAGAGCAGCAGCAACATGCAGCGGGTACAGGCCATTCCTCTAAAAATAGATGATAAATACTAGTGCATCAACAGAGGTAGGTGCATCACAAGACAGCCACAGACAAATAAGTTTTCACACATTGTCATAAATAGGATAAAGCACATGCACCTTAAAGACCAACTTTTAGACTAAATGGTTGTGTACCTCTGGTGGAAGCGGAATGTCAGTGCGGGCCCCACACAGCAGCAATCTCCTAACAGCTTCAATATCAGAGGCCATAACAGCCAGAAAGAGAACGGGCATTGGAATCCTGCATGCATTGGGGTCAGCTCCACGGTCAAGTAACAACTTCAGTGTATTCAAACGGTCACGGTGCCTGATTAGACATACAAAAGCAACATCTTACATTAGGACCAGCAAAAATTGGAAAAAACTTTAGTGTTTGCTCAATAACACTTGTCCAAAAGCAAGTATAAGTACTTGAAATTGAGAACTCATGAAAACACACATGAAACTGATTTGAGAGCCATGTTGATTTTTCAGATGTTTTATCAACTGATTTGTTTTGAAGAGATTTTATTTAAACAACAAAACATCAAATAAGACAATCAAATTACTAACTCAATTTTCATGGCAGCCATCTTGCGTACAGTCTCCTGTGTGTCAAAACTTGGAGTGATTCCTGTGCGACTCAAGGTTTCTGCTGAACGCTGCATGGCTTCCTCCGTGACATGGATGTGGAAACTGTTGACAGAGCCGGTCGAGTCAAATATGGGGTTTTCATTTGATCCTTTAATTTTTCCCTAAAACAGATGGAAAGTAATACATAAAATACTATAATGTAAATAGAATTATCTTGTATTAATGCTCTATTATTGTACCTTGGCTGGATATTCCTTCCACTGCACACTTCCCACTGCAATTTTACCATCCATTACTTCAATAGACCGGTCCACACTAACTACATCCTGACTTTTGCTTTTGTCTTTCTTGTTCTTACTGAAGTCCTGCTCTATGTCGTCCTCTGCCTCACCACTACACTCGACTTCCTCAGTACTGACTTCTTCTGTTTCCTTGATCTCAGTTTCTTGTTGTTGCTCTTCTTGTCTCTCTTCTGCCCTGTCCTCTATAACCCTGCCATTGTCTGCTGGGGTCTGAGGTTCGTTTGGCATGGTGCACCGTTCAGTCACAAGCTCACTATGACTGGACACTTCACTGTGGCCTAAGACTTCCTCAGTTAGCTCTTCTACAGCCCTGAAAATAAAAAGCATTTAAACAAGACAAATCAGCATCCATGAAACATATTTGGTGGGAGTTGTATTTTAAACTATAGTTAGCAGGCTGATATTATAAATAGCTATTGTACTATTTAACTGTAAAGCTTTGTTTTTGTGTGTGACCTTAATAGAAAATATAATTTATAGAAGTAAAGCAGAAATCACACACAAAAAGTATCAACATAATACTTTACAATTTAAAACTTTCCTTTACTTTTGATTAGAAACATAACATCCTTTCTTTCTCTTAGTGGTGGGAACTGTACATGTGATATACAGTAAGTGGTAGTATTTCTTACACTTCTGAGAAGACATGACTATGTGTCTGAACAGTTTCTGTGGTCCCAGGTCTGTCATTACCACTCTGTGTGTCGATCACTGAAGAAGACTTGTAGGCCCCTGACGACTTCACAAGCTGAAAACACACATTGTGTGCAAAATGTGTTTTATAAATGCAATGCATAGCATTAGTCCCTCCCTATTTTTTCAATTACATTTTTCAAATGTAATTGTTTGGTTAGCTGAATTTGACTATCAGCAAGAAAAGGGATAATGTCATACTTTTGTTCATTTAATTGTACTAAATTTAAAAGATGAAGTAGTTCTGCCATGAAAGACTTACTTTTATTGTTTTTTTGTTGAATTTGTCTTGTTGCTCAGTTGTGTATAAAGAATGAAAAGGGTAGTAGAGGACATGACACACAGCCAGAGCTGACATGTTTTCACAGTTCAGTTTATCAATGTCTGCTCCCATGTCCAACAAAATCTTAATCACCTCGTCATAGCAATTCACCTAAATAAACCCACAGTGAAAGAAGCAAAAACATTTGAGATGACTTAGACAAAGAAAAGTGACAACAATTTAAGCCTAATAATTAAAAACAATAAATTACCGTGGCAGCCATTAGTGCTGTGTATCTCCGTGCATCTGCCACATCTGGGTGAACCAGTCCACTGCGGAGAATCTGTGACACTGCCTTCTGTTTCCCCTGAGACTGCCTGTCGGATCAACAGCTCTGAACTGACCTCTAAAGGCCCTTTAGGACCAAAGCCTTTCCGGTTTAGAGACAAAATAGAATTGACATCCCAGCTCAGGCTGTTAGCCTGCAATCTAGGCAAGAAAAAATAATTATTAAAAAGATTGCCAACTGAAATTAAACCAAGGAACAAATGAATGGCACACTTTGATGAGGTCTGCACTCACTCTGCGTCGAGTTCAGTTAATTTTTTTTCTGTGTAAATGTATTGCCAAGTGGGACTAGATTAATTTTACTTGTTTTAATTTCCACTCTCTATTTTCCACATTTCCTATCTAATGTCTCAGTTCATAGAGATGTAAAAGCCCATACATGCTGTGTCCCAAGTCTCCCTTGCTAATACCTAACACTAACCTGTTTTTGTGTATATGAGCCTGCATTCGGGCCTCAAGGGGCAGAGAGGACAGCGGGTCTCTTGCAAAGCCTAGGTATGGGATCACATCAGGCACCCACATATCTCCATAGAAATGCTGATCCAACTCTTTCCTGCGTCCGGGCGGCAGCGGCAGGTGATCACCGTCAATTGAGAAGTTCTCAATACCAGATGGAAGAATATAGTTATCATCTAAAAACTGATCTCTGTAGCGGTTCATCTGGAGAGAACAGAGGATGAAAGATGCTTGTGCATTAATGAACTAAATGAAATGTTAAACGATTCATTCATTCCAGATGTACTTTACCTTTGAGTGTTTTTGTCTTGAGTGAGACCATGGCGCACACTTCTTCAGTGGCAGTATAAATGTCCATATAAGCAGCGTATTCTGGGAAATCCTTCAGAGTAAAGCCCTCATCTAGAGTAGTACAGAGTCTGAGAAGGCGTTCATTGTGCCACAGTCCCACATCCTGACACCCATCGGGATGTGTCATCACTCCAGGCCCAAACCTCTGGTCTGCATGATACAAACCCTGACAGCAGGAATATGTGTTAAATATATATGCTTTTAATTATACCTGAATTGAAGTCTCATATTCTGATTATGGAAGATTAACTTTTGAGGTCTACAAGGCTAGGTTTCATTGTTTCATTGAGTAAGTATGCACAGAAAGCACTGGAATAACCAGCTTCTAGTAGTATTACTATTTTGATGTAGACAAAACTTCTAACAATGACTATTTCACCACAGCTTGGAAGTATGGGCTAAACCTACTAACATCCTTCAATAAACCCAAACCAAACCAACCCGGACAAGAAAAAAAAACAAAAAAACATTCACAGTTCTTATTACAGTATGATGTTAAATCAGACCTGAAAGTCTGATCCATCGGGGAACAGCTGCTGTCCGTACCCCTCTTTTCTGTTCAGGTAGAACTTGCCAATGAACTTGTGTCCAGATGGCCAGCAGTAAACTCCATCTCCATGCCTGAAGTCTTTGTAGAAAGAGCCCTCATAACACTGCAAACAAACACAGAACATTTGTCTTTAATTAATCTACAACATAAACAACAGAGAACCCATAGGATCAACTGTGACAGCACTAGATGATTTTGAGTAAATGTAATTGCTTTTTGTATTTGAGGGTAGATAAATTTTAAAAGTGTTTGATTGTTAGGATGGAGGTGCAATAATAGAGTGAGACACAACATATGAACAAAAATCACGTGTAATACACATTTTATCCTTGCTTCAATTGCCCTATAAAAGCACCTGTTAAATCACAATTTCTATAATTCTATTAAAGAATGTCCAGCTGAATTCTTCCACCTTATACACTTTTCAAATGACCCCCATGCTTATCGGTCAGTCTGTCCTAACCTAAAGCTAGCATATAGCCGAACTTAAAGCTAAATTACACACTTGAAAGACTAATTAATGCTACGTTTATCTCGTGTTACCTCCCCGTTTTTCCAGGTGTACCTTCCCCTGCCGTGTTTGAAACCATTTACGAACTCGCCCTCGTATCTGGAGCCGTCGGACCACTCCTGAACACCGACTCCTGCTCGATGCTCTTCGCCGAGTAGCGCCGCGTTCAGGCTGTCACCTCGGTCCGTGACCACCGATACTATCCCTCGGCAGGTAGACAGCATGTTCACCGGGGCATAGGCTCGGACTGCCGCCGCATTCAGTTACATTACAAACACAACTTATAAGCAAAGTCAAAATGAGTTCGAATGAGTTTGGAAGAGAACAGGTTAGCCAAATGTCAGATTTGAGCTATGACTTTCATTAGAAGCACTGGTTGCCATGACTACAGCTGTGGCATTTGGCGCATGCGTGGAAAACTCCAGGGACAAGTAAACTTTGCAGTTGGCTTAAAAGCTAAGATGAGTAGCTTAATATAGTTAAAGGTATTATGGAGTATGTTTTTTATTTCTTCATAATAAATAAATAAATAAATAAATAGCCACATGTGTCCAAAGATATGATGTACACATGTTTAAATCAAATCAACATTAGTTTTACTGATAGCAGTGGCACAGCTGATTTTTTCACAATTAAAAATATATACATAAGGTCCAAGTTGTTTATGTTTACATTTTTGTTTTGGTTCTAAAATCTTTGCATCGCCATTGACTGTTAAGTTTATGCACATTTTAATGTTTTTGCAAATTCTTCTTCTAGTATCTTATTACTTTCCCTTTCCACCACTGCAGTAATTATACAAAATGATGACAGTAATAAGTTCATAAGAGCGAAATTACCCCTCAAGCAGACCAAGTAAGCAATAGTTTTATTTTTAGTGTGCATGTTTATCTCTTTGGCTTGGACAATAATTAGAATAAATTCTCAATAACAATAACAAATAATGTAATTTAGTAAAAGAACGTTTTGCTACTATGCATTTTACTACATATAATTATTTACCGAAAACTAGTTTATAACAACTGTCTCTGCTTATGGATAAGCCTAATACAATGTGGTGTAAGCTGTAGAGAAAGTTGGTCTATTTTAAGTGTCCCATATAGAGGATTATGTAACAGTGGGACCCCCTTGTTGTGGGTGAATGTGTTACCTGACTCTTTCCTGGAACTGACACTGCCCCACACTACAACGGGTCACCAGCTCCTACAGTATTGTACAGTGAGTGTGATGTTCAGTCTCATCTCCAGAATAGAGTGGAATTATACATTCTTTGTAAGTTATATCAAACCAATGTTTCACAGGCTTCCTTTTTTGGAATAAGCATTATTTAATAGTGCCGCCATTTGCCCAATTAATACCCACTGATACAAATTCAGCTCAAACTGAACCATGGCACACACAAAACATTGTTCACTGTATTACCATTAGTTATATAAAAGAAGCAGGAACAGATCTCTTTTGTGTATGTTTTGTAGTTATACTACACATTTCAAATATCTCAGTGGAATTCAGAAATACAAGAAACCCAAAAACTATTCCATTTGTGGATTTATGGTTTTATTTTCACCATGCACACAGCTTTATCACTGATAAAGCACACATTTAATGGAAATTGACAAAGTTAACAATCAAAAGATGTAATTTATTTTAACACCAAAGAGAGTGCGTCAGTGGGTTGAAAAAAAAAATAGGCCACATGTTGGAAGATTAGGCCACATGCAAAGGTTTGACTTGACCTCCTGTCACACCAGTCATAAACACATCATATATGACAAAAATAAACTTTTCCCAATTTCTTTAGTCTGAGGGCTGCTAGGAGCAAGTTTTACGAATTTGGAGCCAAAACCTGGATTTATCAAGTTTGTTAGGTGTTTATTGAACAGGTCGAATGATCAGTGGGGTACAGTTTTTACCATTTACACTGTTCCCAGGACTGAAGAAAGGATAGAGTTTCTCATTGAAGGTGCAGCCAGTGAAGGAGTGGAGGTGAGCTGCAGTATCCACATCATAAAAGGAGACGAGGCCCTGCTCATAATCTACGAACACACCAATTCTTCGAGGAGCAGACTTCAGAGAGAGATCAACCCTAGGGGTAGCACAAGCTGTGTACTTATATCCATCTCTAAAAATAATGGCCCAAGATCCATTCTCAGAACTCAGGAAGTTTTTGTCCTTTTTATTTATAGATTCTTTGACTACACCTAAATCCCAGTTATCATTTCCCTTTACCTGAACCTCATAGTAAAACCTGCCTGAAGAGAACCCTTGTTTTCCTAGGACACACAGAAAATCAGAAAACCTTTTTGGGTTGTATGCTACAGCCTTCATCACACCTCGATCAGAAACCTGCTTCAGATCATCAGACAGATAAAGCCATGGACTGGCTGTATCTGGGTCTAGAGTTACATCCACGGCATACTGCTGAAGCCTCTTGAGTTCAGCCTCTGGAGACAGTTGTTTCTTCTGCTCTGACAGAGCGTGCTCAAGCTGAGCCACAGCCTGCTCAACAGCGCCCTCAAATGAAGGAGACTCAAAGCTCATTTGAATCCAGGCCTTCATGTTTGGAGTAGTTTTCAATAGTTTAAAGCTTTGTAAAAAGTGGAGATGGTCTTCAGAACACAAGAGCCGTTCCACCTTTGTGCCTCTCTGCTGTAGCTCAGAGTACTCTCGCTCCAGCTCTGTGATCAGGTCATCAGATTGTTTCTCCATCACCCTCTGCTTTTGTTGGATGTCATCTTTAAACTGCTCCAGGCCCCTCTGAACAGTCTCCAACAGAGCAGTGTAGAACCACAGCCCCTTGTTCATCTCCCTTTGGGCGGAACTCTGACTGAGCTCCACTGATTGTCTGATCTCCTGGATCTTCTGCTGTCTCTCTTCCATCATGTGCTGAGTTTCAGATGTGGTCTGCTTCAGTGCAACCTGCTGCTCTTCACACTCCTCCTTCAGGGGCACTATGTCATGGCTCTTGTGTTCCAGAACAGTGCAGACCATGCAGATACAGACCTGGTCAGTCCGACAAAACAACTCCAGAGGTTTGTCATGTTTGGAGCACATCCTGTCCTCCAGGTTTTCCATCGGCTCCATGAGCTGGTGCTTTTGCAGTCGGGGCACTGTCAGATGAGGCTCCAGGTGGCTCTGGCAGTACGAGAACAGACACACTGGGCAGGACTTCACAGCATTTAGTTTGTGCCCAGTGCAGATATCACAGAGGACACCTCCTGCTCCAGCCACCTGTTGCACGGAGCCTCTCACCAGTTTCTTTCAGTGAAGGCAGGCTCCTGAACTGAGAGCAGATCTCTGAGATGAACGTGTTGACATGCAGCAGTGGTCTATTGCTAAAAACCTTTTTACACATGGGACATGAGCAGTCATTGTTGTCCCAGTGTTTGGTGATGCAGTGTTTACAGAAGTTATGTCCACATGGTGTAGAAATGGGGTTCGTGAACACCTCCAGACAGATAGGGCACAGGAACTGGTCTTCACACAGAGGGTTCACAGAAGCCATGTCCAAAAAGGGCTAAAATGCAGATGGAGAGAAACGAGACAGCATTTTATTAAATATGCAGCTGAGTTTCTACATAGGGTTAGAAATGACATCATGTGATAGGTTGGGGATTTTGGCTTTATTTAGTTGCTGATAAAATGTTAACTGCGAAGCCTCTGCTTTTAGTTATTATATATTGTATTGTTTGACTTTTAATAACTTGGGGTCCTCCAAATACTTCGTGCTGATGTATTTGGTAGGAAAATAGCCTTGCTTTTGTATGAAATGCGCTATTAAAACATCAACTTTGCCACTGTATGTAAAATACCATGTAACACACACGTATTGCCGAGAATATTTGGGGTTGCTTCATAAAGCAATAAGTCAAACTCGCACAATGAAATTAAAATGTTTTCAAAGCACAGCATGGGTTCAGTGGTTATGTTGCCTACAGTAAATCGTCCGAGATCAATCTGTTATCAATTTAAAGCAAGAGCAAGTCTTGTTTTACTCACCAGCGTTTGGGTTTATTTAGATATGGCGGCAGTTTTTGACTTTGCAGAAATTTGTTGTTTCGACTTGAGCCACGGAGACCACAATAACAGGACACTCCCCGTTTCTATTTTGTTTCTTATTTACCGCCTCTTTGTGCCGCTCTGATTGGTTCGCTGTTTAAAAGATGCGCATGCGCACACGGAGCTTCCTGCTGTACTGTAAGTCCGCGCCTGACTTTTTGTCCTAGTTTTTTATATTTTCAAGTTACGGCATGACAGGTGTTTTGCAATCATTTGCAGTTATACAATTATAGTTATATATTGTTAGTTGCTTTTTCCCGGACACAGATACAATAGGTTGACCAGACGACCCTATTTAACCGGGACAGTCCCCAGTTTTAGGCACTTGTCCCACTCATATGTCCCTGTTTTCAACAAACCCAGTTGTCCCCATTTTAAGAAAAGCGCAGGAAACTAAAAACACGTGTCTAAAGACGTTTGTCACTAAAATTATTATCATTATCAATTTTAACTATAATGATTTTTTTTAAATAAATTGCCATTCAAATTCTAAATTTAAGCCCAGGCCTCATGTACTTTAACGACAAGTCTTAAAATTGTATGGACTCTGGACGCTTTGTTATTTCGATGAGTGCAAATGCTACGTGATTAATGAAAAAATATGTATCCCAGTTTTTTGGGTCTAAAAATCTGGTCACCCTATTCTACAATTAACTATAGAACATTTGGTCTAAACGCGCAATAGTAATTACAAATACTGATATGACTTGATGCATATAATTTATTACAACCATGTTTTATGCAAATGCCATCTGCATAACACCACGCTACAAATACATAAAGACAGAATACTGTTACAATGTGGTCAGTGCTTGTGCAAGTGTTTCTCACTTTTTAGGGAGGCCACCACCATTATCCTATCATTTCTACTGTAATATTTAGGAATCCCTTTTTTATCCAGATTTCTCTCCTACACAGCTTACAAGTGACTAAATGCACCTCTTATTAATACTTTTTTTGTTTTGTTTGTTTTTACACTGCCCAAAATTGTCAGAACCCTTTAATTGTGACGTGTGATGTAATTGACTAAAGCAAAGCCATTCAGCTGCTAATGGACCAGACTCCTTATGAGAATTTTTGCTCTATATACACCAATTCTGTCATACAAGCTTTTTAATCCAGCCTGAGTCACATCAGAATAGCCCTATGGATGAGGGTTGAAAAATCTTCTAAACAGAAATGATGTAGTATTATATGATGACCTGGAGGACTGAGCATCAGAATAATTGAGTAAAATAATTCCAACTAAACACTCTTATATAAAAACAAGTCAGTATAGATCCAACACAGATACCTTTTGAATTACTTCATCCTTTTATTAGTCAGCAATTCAAGATTGCAAATAGTAAATACTCTGTTAAAAACATTTCAAAATTACATAATACATACATAATAATGTGGTCAAACATAAACTCAGAATGGCTTAAGCAAGTATTCAGTGCTATTTATGTTATATACATTAGCCACTCTGCCTTATTGAATCTCCTAAGTTTTAACAAAAGTGATTTTTTATTAAAAGGACATAACACAGAAATGCAGGTAGGACAATGACGTCTTAATATCTCCCGTAGGTTAAGGACAATTAAAATGTTTTTCAAATGAAAAATGAGTTAAAAATGTGTAAGCAATCCTTTGTTCTTAAGGTAAACCCTTTTTAAAGACCAGATCAAAGTTACTTTCCCTTCATTAAAAAAAAAAAAAAAAAAAAGTCAAAGTAACTTTCCACCTCCCTCATCAACTGTGAAGAAAGTTCAAAACTGAAGTATTACAATATACTGGAAATACAAGCTTTAAGTGAATTCCCTTAAGTCTTTATTTTTAAACAGTGCAGTGTGCAGAGACAGACAGTAACAGGACTTTGGGGGCATGTTTGTTTTTTTAGGCATTGCTTGTCTCATCGATTGTAAAAGTCTCCTTGGGACTTTTGCTGAGAGCCTTGATGTCATTGAGGAGGCTGGTTGGGGTCAGAATATGAGATGAACCTGGAAATGCATGAAGCATAGAGAACAATTAGTAAAAATGTAGGCTTTTTATGGGTACAACAAGAGTAAATGTGAGCGAGTGAATCTATTTGTAATTTTCCGCTTATTAGAAGCCTAAATATTATAACATGGTGAAACAGACTTCAAAATATATTCCAAAAAGGATGTAGTAAAATAATTTAGAAGAAACAAATTGGGTCCCATAATCAGACAAGTTGACAATTTCCTTCAATGTTTATAAAACACTTTTTTAATTATTGCTACAGATCTTTTTTCTGGTAGCAAAGTATAAAAAAGCTCACAGTTGTATTTACAGTAGCCTCATACTATTTCTATTTTCCTACATTTTTCTCAATTTAATGGATTGTTTTTATGACAATAATAATTAATATGTTAAATAATATCTATGCCTTTAGTGGCAGGAGAGAACCCTTTGGACACAGTCTGTTTCACATCAAGACTGTTGTGTTTCAAACTAACCGATGATGACCTCGCAGGATTTTACTGCCTTAGTGACTTCGTAGGCGCAGCGCATCTCAGAGTACGTGACTCCACCAATGATGAAGATGATGAGCCTAGCGCCTCTCCGTTCATCCTGAGAGCTGGGCTTGTGCTTCTGACGGGCGCTGTTCAGGAGAGAGGACAGCATGAGGTAACTACAGGTAAACCTTGCAGACATGTGTGCAGTGAGCTAAAATGACCACTGGAGGAAAATCACACAAAATAAACTTATAAAAGTATAGCGTTAGCATGTCACAAGTATTCCCAAAGATTCTTTAAAATCTGTGGTAAAAGCAACATAGGTTGTGCAATATTCTGTTCTAAAGAACGATTAACCTGGAAATGCATAAAGCATAGAGAACAATTACAAACGCTTAGCTTTTTATGGCTACAAAAACAATAAATTAACATCTCAGAGTTTGAATCCATTTTCAATTGTCGGCCTACTGGAACTGGAATTGTTGTTTTAATTAAACAATCTGGTGAAATAGGTATCTAAATATCTACATAAAAATTCTAGCTGATTGAGGTACTGAAGGGTTCCCACCTGACTGCCCCAGAGCCGTTCCACGCTGCGGGACACTCAGACTGATGGGGCCACTCTCTGATGTCCAGTTTGTTCTCTATTGCATCCTGAAATGACAGATTTTCATAATCAGTGTAATAGATTGCGTTTATGTTCTAGAATTTGATGATGTCAAAACCTCAGATGGAGGGCAGTGGCTGGTATAAATGAGGCACAATTTTTAAAGGAAATATCCAAACAAAAAATCCACAAATATTGAAGCTGATTTTTTGTTAGCAACTGGGTCCACAACCACAGCATAATAATCGTAGTGCCGAGCTTTAGGTAATTTTTACTGACAAAGAAGACTTTGACCCTGAACTGCATCTGTTTTTGTTTCATGTCTATAAGCTCAGAACTTAGAGATATTAACCCTAACCCACACCAAGACATCTGTATTTTAAATCTTTAGCAGCAGATTCTATCATAGAATTATTATATTGCTATGACGTGAAAGCAACCTATTACGGAGTATAATCACAATTATTTTTGTCATAATTGAAATCATGATTAATTAAAACTAAATGGTTAAACATATTTTAAGGTAAAAGCATTATTATTTAAACAAACTGACAGACTGAGTCTAGTCATTCAGAAAACAGTAAATTAAGAGTGTTTTTCTCAATTATACTATTTTTATAATTGATTAGGGTCAAAATTAAAATTGTGATAAAAATTGATTAATTGCACTGCTCTAATTGGAGCTCATGTCTTTCACAATATTTATCCAGTCATGGATAAGTGAACAGATTCATATATTCATGTTAACTAAGTAGTAAATGGTATATAGTAATGTTGTAGTCCAGACCCCAGACTAAGACCTGGAGACTAGAATGTATTGAATGGTATCATTTCATTCAATCACAATGATCATTTAGACAAAAGAGGCAGTTGTGTAGCTGACTTAAAATCCCCCGACCTTTTTCTTTGTCCTTTAAAAAGCGGTCTTAACACTGGTCTGAACAAGCATATGCAAAACATGTTGAAATATAATGCCTTCGTTCAGCCGCATTATCAACTTCCTTATCATGTGAATTAACAGCACAATCAAGCATTTAAGCATTCAAATGGGCACAGCTTTCTATATTATGTCCCACAGGTGGTATAAAAGCTGAGTGTCCTAAAAAGGAAGGACATGAAATCCCAACACGGACGTCTGAGGGGACATACCAATGTATATGTGAGACATGTCTGATGACCTCCTTCAGATAAGCCACTTTTACTGCATTGTTTTTCCCACGAGCTGCTTTCCAAGTGACCCACATGTACGTACTTCCTTTATGGTAAATAACAGGCTTACGTCAATTATTCCTACAGCCAACTAAAGCTGTTATAAGCCCATGCATGGTGGTGTAATGTGATAGTGCACTTTCAAACCTTTGAGAGAGTTTGTGGGTGAGCAACAAAGGCAATTTTAGCAACAATAGCAGTAATGACTTCTAGTGACCCATTTTGTAAAAGCTCAAAGAGTAATTGAAAACATATATCTCATAGGAACAGAATAAAGCAAGGTTTCAGGATTCGTTCTTAATTATTTTGTTTCTCCATTGTAAAATAAAAATAGCTACAGTCTTGTGTAGAAACGTGGCCAATTTCAGGTTGAGAGTTTTTAAAGCTGTATGACAATTGTACTGTTGTGTTCCAAATAAATAAAAGGCATAACTAAAAACTCCAAACTAACCTCCATGACGTCTTTAATGACTGGCGTCCACCTCGACAGGTTGTACGTCTGGTCCTGGGATCGATCTCGTCTCGAGGGTTTGCGAGAGAACAAACTTGGCTACACGTACCACAACAAGGAAAAACAATTAAACATTGGCTCTGCATTGAAACAGGAGTCAAGTGCTGTCAATTCTAAAATATGAAAGCAAGCCATATACTGTATTTTCAGTTTCCGCTGTATCATATGTTTTACTTGGTGTTGCGTTCACGCACTGAAATGATGATGGGAACGCCGAGCTCTTTCCAGTTCAAAATGAATTCCCTTTGGTCTTCAATCTTTACATGTTGGATAAGTTTACTTAAATTTTCTTCTGTTGTTCCTGTAAACAGAACCAACAACAAGGTCAGCAGTGTACAGCCTGAAAATATCTCTGTCTTCTGTGAAAGTACCACTTATCTAAGTCACTAGTCATTGTCTTGTCATTAACCATAATTAACACTTGCTACCTCTGTGGTTTTGCGATCATATCTTTCATACAGGTAAGGACAGCACACTCATAAATCAGCCCAATACCCATGAGACTGAAGATGTACAGCAGCACGGCTCTGATCTTGTCGGGGATGCTGTATGGATGTAACAACACGGGAAGCAATGTCCGCATTGGGTCCTTCACTCTGATCCCTTCCACGTCGGAGCCCACAGCCAGGTCCTGTCCCACAGTAACACACAGCTCATCATCCAGGGTTTAGGTAAATGGTTTATGATTGGCCTAGACTTGACCGTACAGAGCCCACAGTGGAAACAAATACAGTATTTGTGAGAGCAGAGACACACACCTGTTCAGCTCTGCAGAGTTTCTCAACATTGTTCGCAAAGTGTGTCATGCAGTCCTCAGCCAATTGTAGATGGACAGTTTTCTACATGGCACAAAAACAGATTAAAACATAAAGCTTGAGGATTGTTGCTCATTTTGAAATACATATAGTTGCATGCTTTTAATTACTGGTGTACAAAAGCATATTCTTTTTCCTTTTTTGGTTGATTTCTATCTGCAGTCATTTTTTTTTGTGTGAGTTTGCCAAAATAAAAATTAATCAACTCATTCATTAGTTTGTGCATTAAAAACAGATTTTTTTTTCTGCAATGTAATTTTTAAGTATTGCAGTGCTCTAAATCGTCAGATGGCAAAGCTTATGGCAAGTCCTGTTTTGATGAGATTATGTAATCTCTCTTAAAAGCACAAGAATCCGAATCATACTGCATATAGTAAGGTGACCTACTGGTATGTCCATTTTACAGTTTTTACATTTTAAGTAAATCTCTAGCAGTATAACGTTAAAAAAAAATAAATGCTTCTTACCTCTGTGATCTGTTTACGAAAGGAAGGCATCTTCTTCATCATCTGGGCCAAATTACTGATTGTAATCTACAAAACAGGAAGAACGAGAATAAGCTATTATAAACAATGTTTTTTATTCATTTAAATAGTTTCAGTCCAAAACTTCACCTTTCCATCTGGCTGCTTTTTGCTGGCGGATATTTCTTTGACCATCTTTGGGATTTGCCTGTTTAACAAAGATTAATAAGTCTCTAAAATGAAGATTTATATCGTATTACACTCTAGGTGGTTGTGAACGTACTCAGTGACTTCTGCAATGTGTCGGTGCCGTAGTTTGACCCACAGCCTGTCATCCTCGTTGAGAAGAGCCTGTTTCTCTGCACCATCTTTAGCCTTATACCTAGACACAGCAAACAATAGAATAAGTTAGCCCTTGATGTTTAAATTAGTTCATAAGGGCACAACAAACACCACCCAATAAATGTGTCTCTGTCCACAAATAGTACACCTCCAGCAATTTATTTTAATTTTGTGGTTAAAAAAATCATCAAAATAAACTACAGTTGTAATAAAAATGTTCAACCCTCAGTATTATTCAGCCCCTAGCTGCAGTATTTTGTGAGGCATCCTTTAGCTTGAATAACTTCTAACAACCTTTTTCTGTAATAGCTAACAAGTTTCTTACACCTCTTAACTGGAATCTTTCTCATTCTTCATCTGCAAATGCCTCTAGCTCAGGGATATTTGATGGCCTCTTTGCTGCAAATGCCTTCTTTAAAACCCACCAAAGATTTTCAATCTGGTGAATGAGACGTCAGCTCCAGAACATTCCAAAATCTTCTCGTCTTCTTGAAAAATCTTTAACTGATAAATCCTTAACCGCCTTTGGGGTTTGAGTAATTCTGATTGCAATGGCAAATATTTATCTTTTACGTTACAGAAGTTTTAGAAGAAAGCAAAGTGTGAAAAGCTAAAAAAGGTACCAATGCTGAGTAAACGTGGGACCACAGAGAAGATAATAAATTGTGATTGTTTTTACTTGTATATGTCTTCGTTTATTTCAATGAGGTCGTAGGCCATGGCCTGGTAGGTGAGCTCATGCAAAATGGGGCTGACGGGGTCGAACCCTCGCTCCACAATCAGCAGCTGGGCCTGGGTCTTTACCTGAAGAGACAGGAGACAAATACATGAACCACAGAGCATTGTAATTAATCTTAATTATATCCAACTTTAATTTTTAGATCTTAAACTACCCTACAATCATTTTTAAGGGCAATGGATATCTGTATATGTGTATGATATTTACTTCCATCTGAAGTTACAAAACAAGAGTAAAAATAAACATCTAGTATGAAAGCACTACAGAAAAAGTTAAATTAGTCTTATTATAAATATTATATTTGTCCTTGTCTTAATTATCCATATAAAGTTAAAAGGGGCTATATTATACAAAATTTCATTTTATGAGCATTCTCTCATTTAATAATGTTGTTCCCTTATCAAAAACATACCTGTAGTTGTGTCTTGTTTCAGTAACAACTGCTTAATTAATCCTTTTCTCTGGAGTTTCTGAGGTCTCAGAATGCTTAGTTCCACAAACCCCCACCTCTCCCACAAACCCCCGCCCACTCTGGGCTCCAGTCTGCTCTCACTCATTCATCCAAAAAATGTTGTACAGCTCTGTTTCCACTGATTCCTCACAGCTATTTCTTCATTTTGTAGACAGAGTTCCTCTATGCTGCCCTCTTCACCTTTTTCTTTATGGCAGTGGTAAAGTATTTTTGGAAACTCTTGACACTATTTGAGTGACAATGTTTTTAAAGGTTGTAAAACGAGCTATGATGTTCTAGAGATGAACAAGATTTGTTTAAAAAGCATAATTTGCCCCTTTAAAAGCATTAAGTCACAAAAATAAAAATGCCTTCTTATGAGTCTTTACATTAAGAAAACAATAAAATCCCAAAGCACCTCAAGTACTGTACAATTTAAAGGGTAGCCTCTCGAAGAAACATTTTACAAACTAAATTACATTATAAAATAGTCTGGGTTATTGTAAGTCAATGGCAGTGACAATTTCTTGCAAAAGTCACAGTTTTAAGAAGGTAGTCCTGAGGAGCTCTTACTTGTGGTTTGGTGTCTTTTTACATGAAACACAATGACAATGTCTTTAAGATCCGTTTGCTCCTGAGGCTAAGACACTGTTTGTCATGTCAACAGTGAATTAGGGGTTTCACCTTTTTCTTCCCACTGTCGTCCAGCTCGTAATGTCGGGCCAGTTTGTTGTCCACCAGCTCAGCCAGGGTCTTGGCATTCTCCATGCCGCCGTTCCTAGATTCAAGTAATATTCAACCATTTAGCATTATACCAAATGTAAAATATGTACATGTAGCAGTCATTATGTTTTACTTTAAAAAAAAAAAAAAGTAATAACCATTATGACATGGTGTTGGGGAAAATATGTCATTCAAAAACCTTTAGGCTAATTTTCTTTTTCTTCTGGTTGCGCTGGTATTGATTGACCATGTATTTTGATATTTTTAACCAAATACCCCATCAGTGGTATACAACTGACGAAGTAAGTATCTTGGTAATACAAACAGATGTTCTGCACAAAATTAATGAAAACATATGGATTTACAGTACTGTGCAAAAGTCTTAAGAGAGGTTTTGGGCAGAGAAAGGTGCATACATGAACAAAATACACAAAATTACTACAGGAGAGTGGCTCTGCCAA
This sequence comes from Bostrychus sinensis, assembly GCA_020698575.1. Lineage (NCBI taxonomy): Eukaryota > Metazoa > Chordata > Actinopteri > Gobiiformes > Eleotridae > Bostrychus > Bostrychus sinensis. The sequence goes on along the minus strand of CM036246.1, from coordinate 8,854,840 downwards.
GGGACTGGTCCTATCTCACAATGGTGAAGATATAATGCCCAGAACTACAACTCAAACTCTTATAGTTCAGGGGTAAATGCTCTTTCCATTGAACCCCAAAACCTTTATATCTCACAATGGTAAAAGATCTGCTAAAGCTATACAATAGTTTTTTCAGTTAGTTAGTATCTTCAGTCCACATCTCAAATTGAACTGTGTGAAACATTTCTATTTGGAAATAGAAAGCAGCTCCATTAAAACAGGTGACAATTACATTTGGTTTCTAGCCTTTAGGCTACCGTAAGCTCACACCAGCCATCTCATGTTGAATATTGTCCGCTCAGGGGCTGAAGTGTCCTGTAAAATGATAAACCAAATATTGTGTGTCTTACTTCTTGTATCTGACCCCTGGATACTCGTCCAACGTGGCACAAAGAGTTACGAGTTGGTCCGCCAGCATCTCCAGTGTCTTCTTTTTGTCCTGACTGTTCGGGCTGTAGATACTGTGGAAGGCTCCAGGGTTGTCACACGTAAACACCTGAAAGGAGACATGAGGACAAATACAGTACAGTCAGTGGCAAACAAAAAAATATTCTCAACTATTTCCTATTAGATTAAATATTGACATATAAATAAGTTGTTTCCAAAAATCAGTACTTGACCACAATCGTAAACCATATTGGAACTCTTATACCCATTCTTTGTTACCCTCCTATGTTACTAAGGTACAAATTTGGTTGTGCAGTGGCATAATGGTTAGCACTGTTGCCTCACAGCTAGAAGCTCCAAGGTTTGATTCCCAGACCATGTGGGGCCTTTCTGTGCAAAGTTTGCATGTTCTCCTCATGTCTGGGTGAGTTTGCCCAGGATCCTAGCTCAAGATCTGGAGGAGGGTCCCCAGGTGCTGCACTGTGGATGCCCACTGTCACACTTTTTACGCCGGCTGCTCTCCCTGTCACAACCAGCCAGACACATTGACTGGCGTAGGCAATGTGGGTGATGTGTCTTGTCCAAGGACACTCCACTGGGTCAAAGCAGAAGTAAAACTGGCAACCCTTGGGTTAGTAGGTGACCCACTTAACCTCATGCGCCACTGTTGCCCCGGCCATAGCATCTTAATGACTATTAGAAAGTAATCATTTAGGAACCCTTGGAGTTAGTATCTTACTGGTAGTTAAAGTTCAATTCTAAAACAGTATACTGGTCTGAAATTTGTGTTTTGTTTCCAACACCTAAGCTACCAACATGACCCTGAAATTTGTGTATGGTTCATAATTATCAGCTAATACTCTTTTGTTTCAAGTAAGCTTTTCAGAGTTTTACAGATTTTTCACTTTTTCACAGAACTCATTCATGTGGATATGAATGAAGAGGTTAGGCAGATAATATAATGTAGGAAGTGTTGGCTTTGTTAATTTTAACCTAACCCTAACCCAGCATGCAGGGTTACTCAAACAGGCGTGAATGGAACAAAATACAACTCCAGGTATGATTTTAAGGTGAATACAACATTATAACATGGTTAAAAGCTCAAAAATGTTGATATAGCAAAATAGGGGACCCTTAACTCTGAAACTACAATACTAAAATTGTAAATTTTCAGCCTTTAATAGACTAATCAAAACAGTATAGAAAAAGAGTTTCAATGGCTAAAAAGTAAATAGCTCTTGTACTAATAAAAACAAACACATTTTTATTGCTTGAAAAACCCCAATCAACAAGGAATTGTTCATTCTGAATAAAAACAGGAAACAAAAACCATATCAAAATGAAAGCACTCACTTGTGCTTCTTGGGGCATAAAGGAGATGTTTATTTCCTTACAGACTCTGATGTATTTTCCACATGAGTGCTTCAGGTTGTTGAACAGGTCATCAGGGCAGTCTACGGGACAGACAAGCTCTTAGTTTAAAATTATTACATGTTATATCATTAGTTAGTAAGTAGTAGTTAGTAAGTGTCACTTACAGTCTGTAAAATAAACATATGCTGCTCTATATTTGGGCTTGGGCTTGAAATCTTGAATGAAGGCCTCTACACACTGTTAAAAAAAAAAAAAAATTGTAGTGACTGAACTGAAGCTAAAAAGCTTATAAATGATTTAAAAAATGTATGGAAAAACAAACCTTGGATGCTGGAGTCATGAAGTAGATGGCATTCATTTCTAAAACAGGCTCTCGGCTTTTGTACAAGTCCTCAACAACTACAACAATAAAAAAAATTAATTACTTGCCAGCCAGCACAGAATTAGAGTGTTCACTAAAATTAGGTGACAAGTATATCTTACTAGTGATTTTCTCTGCCATCAGATCGGACATTTTGCAGCATGAGGACAGGAGTTTGGTGGTGAATGGGTCTAGAATCAAGATCTGTAAAGAGATATAAGTCACTTAATGTAATGTGCTCATATCAATGACAACAATCAATGACTCATAACAGATCAAACAAACTAAATAGTCTGGAATTTTCTCTAGAAAAACTAACATGCTCAGGTCAGTGGTGTGACTCAAGTCCCTTGGAGTCATAACTAATGGCAAAACTTCTAGTTTATTGTGAAAGTAACCCAGTGGAATATTGGGACGGCTTCAGACATATACACATACACTATATTGCCAAAAGTATTTGCTCACCTGCCTTTACACGCATATGAACTTAATTCTTAATCCACAGGATTTAATATGATGTCAAGCCACCCTTTGCATCTATAACAGCTTCAACTCTTGTGGGAAGGCTTTCCCCAAGGTTTATAAGTGTTTATGGGAATTTTTGACCATTCTTCCAGAAGTGCATTAGTGAGGTGCACTGATGTTGGACGAGAACGCCTGGCTTGCAGTCTTCACTCTAATTCATCCCAAAGGTGTTCTATCATGTTGAGGTCAGGACTCTGTGCATCCCAGTCAACTTCTTCCACACCAGACTCGCTCATCCATGTCTTCATGGACCTTGCTTTGTGCACTGGTGTGCAGTCAATGTTGGAACAGGAAGTGGCCATCCTCAAACTGTCCCCACAAACTTTTCCCACAAACTTTTCCACAAAGCTGCAGCCTAGGTGCTTGATTTTATACACCTGAATTCAGTTATTTGAGTGGGTGAGTGAATAACTTTGGCAATATAGTGTACAAGTATATGAAGATCATGCAAAGGTTTCTAAACAGAGAATATATAGTAGTACCTACCTTCCATACTTCAGACTTTTTGCAGTCTTCAATTATTATTTCTTTAATTCCTGTAAAAAAAAACAAATATATAAATTACATAAATACTACATTGTTCTTAAAAACATTATGCTTTAGTTATGTATGCATGATTACTAATAAATAATCTCACAATGCAACAAAAAACACAATGATACAAGATTACTTAGCAACTCATTTGAGCGTTAAATACCAACTTGGCATAGAAGTCAATGCAAACAAAAAAAACATTTGCAATGCATAAAAACGAGACAATTTGCTGCATAAAACACTGTTTATATCTTTCAAAAATAGTCTGTTCCTGTAAGAGTGAAAGGTTCCAGAAAGCAATAATCTTAGACAAAGGGTAGTCATAATGATATTTCGCCTTCCAGTTGGTTCTGGTATGTAAGCGTTCATCTTAACTCAGTGTGAGTATAGACAGAGTACCAGTAGTAAATAGTAAAATAGTGTTTGTTTCACTGTTGATTTATTTAAGGCGCGGCTCAAGGAAACCGTGACCTCATTGCTGTCACACATTTTTAAAGCCACTTCATAAACAGCTGAAACCAAAGAGGAAGAAATCACTGCGTAGTAGTTTAGGTATAGATTTAATGACTTTGACTCGACTGTTATTAGGAAATGTAATTATAAACGTTAGAAAAGCTTCAGAATGAAACTTAATGCAACTGGTCATAAAAGTTACTATTTTAGCTCACAACGTAACGGGTTTTTATAACAAGAACGAGTTAAAAGTGTAGCAGCAGGTGCACTGGTTTACAGTTGTAATAATCACACACCGGCGCCTCAAACTTACTTTTCCAAACAATTTTTTTCAGCCCGTGATCCAAACCCGATGCCATTTTGTTTTTCTTTTTCTTCTGCGCCTCTTCCGGTCCAGAGTCGCCAACGTCTGACGTAAGATGCGTCAGAAAGTCTGCGACGGGACAGTTGTAGTTTTTTGTAAATTATTATTATTATTATTATTATTATTATTATTATTATTATTATTATTATTATTATTATTAACAAATTCAATAATACAACAACAATGGCTTTCATCATATAGCTGAACATGACAATAAAACTGCCAGACAGGAAATGGATATTAGTAATACAGTAGATGAGATGAGATGAGATGAGATGAGATGATTTAGTTATTAACAAAATAAATAATTGAAAACAAACAAAAAGAAAAAGAGCTAATGGTCAGAAAGGTTACATTCAGTTATTAATTTTTTTTAAAGTAACAGCACTGCTTTTTTCCATAAAACGAGGTGAAAAATAGTTTAAGTTCTTTGAGGAATGTATGAAACAGAGATTTACATTTAAGAAATCTACATTTATGAATGAAAAACTTTCCAAGTACAATTACAACGCTTATGATTAGGTCATACCTCAGTTAGCACACCACACACACTGCCACCAAACCTTTATTGTTTTGTTTTTATTATTTAATTCTTGGCATTTATTTATTGTTATTTTATTGTATTACTTTTATTTGGTTTTACTGGTTCTTATTATTTAATGGGGACTGGTGGAGCTGGCCCCTGTCCAGGGTGTACCCTGCCTTCGGCCCAAAGTTACTGGGATAGGCTCCAGTCACCCGTGACCCCTAACGGGAATAAGCGGTAGAAAATGAATGAATGAATGGTGGAGCTGAATAGAATAATTTATTGTTATTTATTGTTCTATGTGCAGCATTTTGGAAACTGTTTTGTTTGTAAAATGTGCTATATAAATAAAGTGGATTTGGATTTGGATATTTCTTTTCTTTTCTCAAGATGCCAAAATTTCATTTGGGTTGTATATAAATGGGTATAAGGCTTTGCTAAAGTAATTACTCATTTCAGAATTCAGAAATATTTCTTTAGTGAAGTCCTTCCCATTGATGAAAAGCTTTGGGGGTTGGAGAGAATTATTTGTAGTTTTATAAATGTCAATTATAAATCAACTTAGATTTGTAATAAAGTGATAAATTGACTTTTACTGTCAAATGAGGCAGTGTTGATTAATATATTTAGTGACACAAAGTACATTATTCCAACTCACGTACTCAAGTATTACAAGCTGTTGTCAGTTGTTTATTTTAGTAAAATACCAACCTGGCAAAACAAACAAATTTAGGCCTAGTTGCTAGTTACACGGCCATAAAATTGAGCAGGTGGCCTCAGTAACATTTAAATGACCATGGCAGCTGTCAACGTGTAAAATCTAGGGGGCAAGCAGTAAAAAAATATGTCTTGGTGTAGTTGGTAACCTTCTACCACTAACATTACTGCTCTTATGTGTTTCTAATCTACAGGATTCAGTACTCGCACAAGTGCAAAGAAGAAAAAATGTTGATAGTAGAAACATCAGTGGGATGTGCCAGTGGGACAAACCAGTCTGATCCAGGGGGTTTACAGGGTTGTCTGCAAAATAGTGTGGAAGTCAAGATTCCTGCAGCTATAACCAAAGAGAAGTCCAAATATTCTAGGCAAAGGCCAACATATATCTGTTTTACTTGTACAAACTCTATCGGTCCTTTCTAAGACGAAGTTCAAACGTACATATGAGTGGATTAATATTTAGGTGAGGCATAGTTAAAATGACAATGAAATGATGGTGAAATATTAAATTATTTAAAATCCAATTTTTTATGACCTGGGCCAATATGAAACAGGGTAACCTTAGCTACTGTTTATTAATGATTAAATGGGTTTTGTAAACTTGGGTCTCAGACAGAAGTTTTCAAGTAAAAGAACCCTGCCTTTTTTCCAATTTTGAAAAACCTGACTTAATGATATGAGAAATGTTCTGCTGTTCATCCTAGTTCATGGTTATTGGAGACAGGAAGCATCTCAAAGGCAAATTCCGAGGATTTAATTTGAAATTCAAGACCACAGTATATAGCTTAACTGATGCAAGTAACTGGAAGGAAACGCAAAACATAACAATATCTGGACTTAAGGGCAGAAATCTGAAGTTTGGTTTTGGAAAACCCCTTTTCTTCCTCCAAACCTGGAAGCCACAGTTTGCAGTGTCTTGTGTGACTCACTGATTTCATATACACATCTACTACAGCCTTTAGCTACTTTAGGTATTTCATTTCCAACCTATACCTGCCTTTAGGTGCATGTCTCTGCTTGACTCTGATTGGACCACTGTCTCAGTGGAGGTGGGGCCATAAGGACATATTTTAACCAACATAAAAGAGACTGACAAATAGTCAGAAAAACAGTAAGAAGAAAACTGAAGTTAAGCATTAACAGAAAAAGTGAATGAGAAAGACAGAAGGATAATGGGTCTGAAGTGGGTCTTGGTTTTTGTCTTGTTGGACATCTGGATACAGGTACAGTAATGACACACATACACACACATATTGTTACTGTCAGAAAATGTATTTAATCTTTTTTTTTTTTTTTTTTTTTTTTTCTTGGTCATTTGCTTTTGCAGAGTGCAGATGCAGGTATGGTACCTTTGTCCTTCTAAATCTCTAGTTATTAACAAAATATGCAAAATTGTAGGGTGGACATTTGTGCATGGATGTACAAACATTTTCCCCTTGTCAATAATGTAGATATTAAATTACCATAAATTAACAGTGAAGTCATATTTCTAACTATTTCTTTTTATTATGGTAAGTTTTATTATTTCTTATTTATTTTTTTATCTAGTTATTCAGATGCAATTAATCACAGAAAGATAGAAGAGCAACTCATTCTAGAGTTCTATGCATATCAATGTCCCACATGTTTATTATTAATATGTGATAGTTCATTTTTACTAAAAAATTAAAATAGTACAAAACATGTACTAAAGGTAAAAATACCGAAATTTCAGAAAAATCAAGTAGAAGTTAAAGTACTGACATGAGTAAAGATTAAAAAAAGTACTAAGTGTAAAGTTTACTATGTATAAACTACTCAAAGCTACTGCATTTACATTTTTTATTACTACTACTTCTATCACAAATACTATTTCTATTACCTCTACTACTCCTTCTACTACTGTTACAACATCTACTACTCCCTATGTACGTGTATGTATACAGAGTACCCAGTATACAAAGTACATTTTCTTCAAATTACTTAAAAAAGTAATAAGAGTAAAATAACCTAGTTAACATCCACCTGTGCAACTAGGCCACACACAAATGCATAGACACACCCGCTTATTGATAAGCATAAAAACATATATGATAACATAAAGACAGCCTTATATAATATATAATGTCTATGGCTATTACTGTAGGTATGTGAATACACAACAACAAAAGCTATATTGTAATGCAATTTTTTATTAAAAGTCACATAAGGCTGCAACTCACAGCTACTTTGATCTAATATTAAAATACTATAGTGAGACAACTAATCAGATGTTTCACTCACCAGCTTTGAACATCGAGGTGTTTAGTGTCTCCTCCAAGTCCATCATTTTTAAATGGGACAAAGTTGCTGATGCCACTTCATATGAGATCACCGTCGCCCTCAAAGACACCCCCACCCAACCTCTGGCCTTCACTACATTTGGTGCCAACACGGTCATGGGCTCCATCAACACTGGATTGTCCCCAAACACCAACTACACCTACACCATTGAGGCTAAGTATGGTAATGGGACAGTGATCGTCAGCGAAAATGGAGAACAGTTAACAGGTAAGAGCCACCTGTGTCTGTTAACACTTTGTACTGAATGGCATGTGTTAAATGAGTGCTTTATTCCATGTAATGAATATGATATTTTGGTTTGACAGTCAATATTTCTTCCCATATAAAGAAATGGGATAGTCAGGGCACTAATCAACGTTTGATTTGAACTTTTCCAGATGTAGATTTTTTTGTGACTAAAATGTTAAGAAATTTTTCACCTACTAACAATTGAAATAAAATCATAAATATGTGCTTAAAGACCACAACAACGCAATCATTGTCAGATCAGTATCACCAACACCAAAGACAGAAGGCGCTCAAACCTTTTTTTTTTTTTTTTTTGTGCTTCAGTGGTTTTGGTATTGACCTCTGGAATTGAGAACTGAGAATTATTACAGTTAAAAAATAATTCCACCGATGTTTCAAAACATATTTTTCAAGTTTAAGACTAAAAGCCATAAACTCAGAAAATTGCTTATCACTTTTCCTAAATAATCCTCTACTAAATCCTAATTAACTTCAGTGCTAAATAATTTGCATTACTAGCATCATAGCCCCTACTACTAACTTTGCAGCATGCTTGATGATTCCCATGCATATACAAAATATAAAACAAACAGAACTGAGACAAATTTGGAATTCTTCCCTACAACAACCTAAAACAGGTCTTATACTTGCAGACTTATGTTCACATATTAATTGCAGACTGCAAATGACTGAATTAGAGAGGGTCGCATTATGAAGGGCATCTGGCTTAAAATCTATAATCAATATCAATATCGCTGCACACTACAAGGCAGATGATTTGCTATGGTGACTCTAAAAAGGAAAAGCCGCAACAAAAGAGGAACACTGTAGACAACTGACTCCTGACCAGTGAGTTAAGATACAGTATGTATCATACTGTATCTTAACTCCCAGGGGGAGGTGTCCAGGAGGCATCCAAAACAGATGCCAAAGCCACCTCAGCTGACTCCTTTTGATGGAGCAGCAGAGCTACTCTGAGCTCCTCCCGGGTGACTGAGCTCCACACTCTGTCTCTAAGGGAGCACCCATTCACCTGGCAGAGGAAACACATTTCGGACCCAGAGGACCCACAGCTCATGGCCATAGAGTAGGAACGTGGACTGACCGGAACAAACATACAATTAGATACTGGCCTATGATGTATAAATAATATAGCTCAGTGGTTCTCAAACTGTGGTACGGGTACCACTGGTGGCACACAGGCTTCTTTAGTGGTACTCAGTTCAAGTCCTGATTTAGTTTAGTTTATTTAGAGCCAGTTTTATTCCTGTTTTTTTTTCCTGATGTAGTTGGAGCTAGTTCTGGTTAAGTCCTGGTTTAAGTACTGGTTTAAACCTGGTTTTGTTCTTGTTTAGACCTGGTTTATTTCCAGTTTGGTACTGGTTTAGACCTGAGTTTAGAGGAGATTTGTTCAGGTTCAGTCCTTGTTAGTTCTGTGTTAGTTCTGTCTTAGACCTGGTTTAATCAATAATTAAGGCTAATTTAACTCATTAAAGATGGTACTTGGAAAGCCAAATACTCTTGGAGATGTAAAACATTTAAGAATTATTGGTCTAAATGACTTTTTTTGTGTTGCTGTGTGACTTAAACTGTACTTTTCTGTTGCAGCTCCGGAGAGGATGGACTCAACTGTATCAGTGAAGCCAAAGGATAGCACCACTGTAGTCGTAACATTTGTCCCAAAAGCAGGGGTGACCAAGTACGTTATCCGTGTCCAGAACTCACAGGGCTACTTCAAAGAGGTGGAGGTAACGTCCAGTCCAGCTGAGGTCACTTCCCTCCAGCCCTACACCGAGTACAAACTGAGCATCATGACCGCCAACGATGGAGGGCGCAGTCAGCCTACAGTTGCAGTTACAGCTAAGACACGTGCGTAAAAAGGCAGTGTATAGGATCAAATCTATGGAAAAGCACATAATCAAAAAGCTATCACAAAAATAGTACTCATTTGAACTCCTCAGATGCTGCCATACAAGTACTTTCCAGACTATAAAAAGTTTAGTTTACCTCAATATTTCACTTGGTATTTATTATTATTTATTTATATGGTATTTATTACCTGTATGGTGATAAAAGTAGAACAAAATAAGTTTAATACGTTTAAAACAACTTGGTGCTGAAATAACACTATTTTGATACATTTATTTTCTTGCAATACTGATATTGCTTTTGCCAATATCACAATAATGATAAATTTGAAATATTTTGTGCAACACTACATGCAAACTTTATCACAGTCTATGGTCTAGAAATATGACTGTAAATTAGCTTAACAGTTTGGCTGTTAACATATCTATTTCCTGATCATATTACCAATCAATAGGAGTGTTTGGGTCCAGTTACGGACCCAAAGGGCCATGGAACTCCATGGCTAACTATGTGTATGTGGATGAATGCTCATTTACCTTTGACAATTTGCAACCTATTTAATAGACGTGATTTGAACTAACACTAGTCCATGCTCTGGAGTAAATAGAAGGTTTACTGGTAACTTTGACTAATGCTGTTTCTGTAGTTTATTGACATCTGAAACTAAATAGGCCGAAATAGCTTTTTTATCTTAAGCTGGCAGCACACGTATGTGTTTAACTACAAGCTTTTTAAATACTTTAGGAACAAACGTCCATCCATTTATCTCTGCTTATCCAGGGGCAGTAGTCTAAGCAGAGATGCCCAGAGTTTCCTCTACCCAGACATTTCCTCCAGCTCTGCCGGGGTAATCCCAAGTCATTCACAGGCCAGCCGAGGGACATAGTCCCTCCCACATGTCCCTCTAGGTCTTATCCGGGGCCTACTCCCGGTGGGACATGCCCTGAACACCTTCCCCGGGAGGTGTCCAGGAGGCATCTGAAACAGATGCCGGAGCCACCTCCGCTGACTCCTCTTGATGGAGCAGCAGATCTACTCTGAGCTCCTCCCGGGTGACTGAGCTCCACACCCTGTCTCTAAGGGAGCACCCATTCACCTGGCAGAGGAAACACATTTCGGCCGCTTGTATCCTGGATCTTGCTCTTTCAGTCATGACCCACAGCTCATGGCCATAGAGTAGGAACGTGGACTGACCGGAACAAACATACAATTAGATATTGGCCTATAATTCCCTCTAAATCACTATGAGCTTTGTCTCAAGGAATATCGCTCACAAATTAGCAAACAACAACTATTGCCCTTTTTCATAATTGACATACTTACAAATCCTTATGAAAATGACACTTATTGTGAATACTAGTTAATACCGGTACCAAGTTCTTGGCTTCCAAGACAAAACCTGACAAATAGTGGAGTATACTCCATTTAGATCAGTTTCCACTGGAGTTCTGGGTGGGGGGCACAGATGACAGGGTTGCTGTAGGTATAAGGTCATCCTTTTGTGCTTGTCCCAATGGGTCAGCTTTAGTTACCGCTGATACTGAGACGTCCTGAGGTTGGGCTCTGTCACATATGTACCTGGATTATCACCAAACTCAATGAGTATACACGCAGTGACTGTGAAACAATGGGCTGCAGATCGAGTAACTTCAGCAGGACTCACAACTCACAATAGAGAAAGGCTTGAGATAAACATTTGTCACAGCTCACCTCAAGGAGCTATATTCACCTGTTTTCATCTGTTGTTTGAGCGGGCACAGTAGAGGCTCTTGTAGACACTTGAAAATTTGCAAGTGAAAGCAACATTATGTAACTTACTTGTTATCCTAAAATACAAGCTGTTATATTTTATTCACAATAGAACATAAAAAACATATGGGGTTGAAACAAATATATGTTAGCATTTCTTTAGAAGTAAAAGCTCATTTTGTATTTGATGGCAGCAACATGTCTCAAGGCTGAAAAAAACCCAAAAACCCTATATGCTAGTTCTTATGTAAAGCGGCACAATGTAACTGTTCGTTTTTTTGCTGTTTTGGCTCATTTTTCTCTGTGGAGCTCCTCCTGTATTTTGGAGTAAAGCATTATTGTCAATATTCAAAAGTTTGGTTGACTCCTGTGTGACTCCTCACGTGACGTTCACTGTTGAAGTGTGTTTTTTTCCCTTAGACCGCAGGGGGAGATGTAGAGCAACTCCTTTAACTATCACTCCAAGACCATTTATTCTAGTGTATAAAGACAAAGTGCACGAGCTTGGTGCTGATCCAAATGGGACCATGCCACTTTGTTCTTAGCGAGTGATTGGTCATATAATTGAGTTTCTACTCCAACCCTCAATTTCTTAACTCTAAAACTAACTGGAAGTTTGGATAATAAGATAAAGCTAAGTTTGCATGTTCTGTTCACTTGTATGTATTCAGACAATATAAATAAATAGTGGTCTTTTTTTTTCCACAGTGCTGCCCGCTCCTCAGCCTCAGAGCTCTTCTCCCAATAACAGCACCATAGAGTTGTCCTGGAACGCTATCGACCATTCTGTACTTTACACGGTGTGTTTGCTCAAATACAATAACAATATAAGTGAGAAAATCACGCAGAACACGTCCTCCACCACACTGACCTTCACCGGGCTGGAGGCTGGGGCTCTGTACCTGATCGAGAGCTACGCCTGGGACACAGAGGGGCGTAAGGGGGACTGCAGTGTTGAAACCAACCAAACCACAAGTAAGTGACATTTATAGTGTCAATAGCCAAGTCCATTCACAAAACTGTTCAAAAATGAATTAAAAAGTTTTGTCTAAACAGGCTGAGCTACTTTTGCCCATTCGTTTCCCACAATGTTTTGTTTTTGGATAACTGGACAGGAGTGCTACAATATTCCTGTTATTGCAATAATTAGGCCACACATTTGCAATATAATGAATGGCCACTTGAGGGAGTGATAGCAGAGGAAAACAGCAGAGATGTTACTGTGTGGAGTAGGTATACCAAGGAATTTCCTGGGGTCACAAGTGAAAGGGAGTGAGCTAAGATTATGTGCAAAAGCTGTACCCTAGGCAATACTGTGTCATTTTAGACCATATTAACAGCATCAATTTTTTGTCCACTTGATGTTTTTTTTTAATCTGTTAACAAAATAACTCAAATATAATAGTAGGACATTTTCAGAAATAAGATAAGAAAGAATTAGTTTTTGGTGTGGACCCGCAAAACTGTGTTCTACTGCATAAATTTGTCAATTGCTGTGTAAGCAACATAAGTTAAACCATCAGATCAGTATAGTTAATGACCAGTATTGCTCAGTTTGTGTCTGCACTTCACAAAAGACCCATGATTAATTCCTACCTTCGTGTAAGGTACTCATCCACAAGGGGTCAGTAGAGGGACAAAATCTTACATACAAATTAAAGTATTATGATCCGAGATCCCTTCATTATTCATTCATTATTCCTTAAGTCCTCAGTCACACTTGGTGGTGGTAAGCTACTGAGGCAGACTGACAGAGACGTGGCTGCCATTTTATGCAGATGGCCTCTCCAACCACCACCAAACACACAATTACACCTACACATTCATACATAGGCAAGTCTACCTCCTGAGCTACTGTCCATATACAATTCAAATTTGTTGAGTTTGTCAAATGCTTTTAGTGTCCTTGAACTGCCACAAAATCAGAAAACTTGTGCGAACCGAAATAAAATCTCTCTCCATAGACCCCCTCTGTAGATCCATGAATTATGTTATTTTGAAACTCTAATCCAAATATCTTATATTGTGCCGCCTTTGTCCATCAGGACCTCCAACCCCAGGCTCTGTGATGGTAACCATGGTAATCACTAACAACCAGCCAGGACTGTCTGTGTCCTGGACCATGGATCCGGGCGTGTATGGGACCATCCAGTACAATGTGACCAGTGACCATGGCCAGGCCTGTAACAATAACTCCATGTCCTGTGACCTGTGGCCTGTGGGCTGCGCAGAGGTGCACTCTGTTGTGGTTACAGCTATCAACGACGCTGGCCCCAGTGTCCCCTCTGATCCCATAGTCTTCACCACCAGTGAGTATATAGGACAGCACAGTTAGGAGGAGTCTATGTAGAAGTCAATGTTAGTCAACAAAAATATATTACTTGAGTAATTGTAGCAAAGCCTTAGGTGAAAAGATGGGTGTTACTTAATCATATATGGTTGCAATCAGATCTCCTTCCTGACTTTGTATCTATATAAAACTATTCAAAATTCAAATTGTGGTTGTAAGCAGACTGCCCTGTTCCACAGTTCCGTGTCCACCTCAAAACCTGGCTGTGGTAGAGACGTCTTCAGGATCCTGTAACTTCTCATGGGATGCAGTGTCACACGTGGAAAGCTACAGAGCGTTCATTAAAAACAGCGCTGGGGAAGTGGAGATCTGCAACACCACCAGCACCAGCTGTAGCTATTCCTGTGACTGTGGGTACACTTATCTCATGAATGTGTTCGCGCTCAACAAAGCAGGCTCCAGCCAGGAAGGACCAGTCCTCAACTACACCACAAGTAAAGACCAAAACACACAGGCCTGGCTGCAGCTTGACTTTTTTGAGTCATTATTCCTATAAATGTGACTCTGTTATTTGTGTCCGTGCAGTACCTTGCTGTCCAACTTCAACAAAGGTGTCCCTGGTGAGCCCCGACACTCTGGAGATTGAGTGGGTGGCTGCCCGCGGTGCAGAGATGTACGAGACTCGCGCTGTGGATAATTTGGAGACCATCCACTGCAATGACACGGCTCCAGTCTGTGTGCTGTCCTACCTGAACTGTGATACCTCCTACGCCGTCAAGGTCATACCCTGCAATGACATTAGCGGCTGCAACCGCAACTGCCCTGGGGTCACTAAATACACAGGTGACATAAAGACAACTACACAGTCGTTTATGGGTGCAGTTTTATCACTATGCTCCTCTAAATGTGCAATCTCTTATAGGAAGTTGAATTTTTTATTTATAGTAACAATACTGATACTACAACTAATATGAACAGTTATTCAGTATATTGCAAAATTCCTATTGCAAAGACAGCTTAAAATGCAATTACTTGTCAGTATTTGCATGTCAAAATACAGTAACTGGCCAATCAGACACTTGTATTGTGGAACTGTATAAGTTTAAGTCAGGCAGGAGTCATTCACACTCACATTCATTACACTTGAGAAAAAAAATAGATAATAGTTTTTGTTCTTTTTTTTATTCACTTATTATTTATGTTATTTTATATGACTACCCACTTTGCTACAGTGAAAAAACCTGACTTTACTTCTATTTACTAGTATTTTTTTCTCCAAAAATGCCAACAATTTCTCCAGTTCTACTTCTAACCTATAATCTTTATGCCTGTAATCATGTTTTTTTTCTCTAAGTCATTTTGTCCTCCTCATTCCCCTTCCTGCTCTTTCCTCCCAGCTGCGTGCATGCCGACCGACCTAAAACTGAACCCAGTGAATGCTAGTACAGTGACCGTGAGCTGGATGTCCACTAACCAAGCTGCTACATTCACCGTCACGGCGTCAGGAGACGACGGCATTCACAACTGCTCCACAACAGGCACCAGCTGTGACCTCACTGACCTCTCCTGTGGCTCCTCCTATGAGGTCGGCGTCACAGCAACCAGCAATGCCGGAGAGAGCTTACCGAGCTACACAGAGGTTTATGAGACAAGTGAGTGGGTTTTGTGGAGTAATACTGTACTAGTAAAATCTACTGTTGCACTCCAACTCTAACCTGGCCAGCTTTGATACACTAGTTTGCAAAGTGTGTTGGTCCTGAAGCGTAGGTTGTGTATGTGGGTATAACTCCCTGTTTTTGTGACTGGTTGTGTGTATATCTACTTGAATTGAGGGATTTTGTGTGTTTGTTCCACCCCTGAAAATCTAACCTGAATCAGCAGCATTCAGGCAACATGTTTGTATAGAATAAATTAGAATTGTTGTTCATGTAAGAACACATATTATATATTGTAATAATCTAAAACATAAACATACATTTACTACATGAGAACTTCAATAAATATGATTTTTAGTGAGTTTTTGTACCAGGAGCATTTGCTACTATGTCAATGTGCAGTTGAACTGAAATGGTCAAACACAGAGCCATTAAGAGAGAGTTACGACATCTCCATTGACTCCACTAGACCAGTATTTTACTCAAATAGTTCAAAGTAAATAGTTTCTGGAAGTTAATCGACCAGTCTAGCAATGCTAAACAATAAGGTAGGTACAGTCCATGTAGCAGTTTGAAAAGATAAGATGTTATAAGATTCAAAGTTTCTTTTATCAACAGATTTAAATCAAATTTACACACCCAAAAAATGACTGCTAGTGGCTTCATTAATGACCATCTATATTCTGGACCTTCTTTGGCACAACTCTCTCTCAACAGTTCTAGTTGAGAATCCCAAATTTAGTGGGAGTATGCAGGTGTTTAGTTGAAGTGCATAGTTTTTTGCTTTTTTTGTGTGTGTCATTTTTCATCATCTCACTTTCCCAGAGCCGTGCTGTCCGTCCAGTCTGTCTGTGGAACAGGTGACCCAGGCCATGACCAATGTGTCCTGGTCCCAAGCCAAAGGAGCTCACACTTTCCTCACCTCTCTGACATCAACGAAAGGCCATGCCCGCTGCCACACGGAGGATACACACTGCATCATGGGATGTATCACCTGTGGCACCAGCTACAATGTTACCATGGAAGCGTACAGCCTCAGCGGCCTCAAGTCCGACTGCTACTACCAGGGCTTCTCATCCAGTAAGTCACAATTCAATTCAGTTTTATTTGTATAGCCCAGTATCACAAGAAAAGTCGCCTCAAAGGGCTTCACAAACAGTTGATCAAACATAAACACACAATCAAACTTAACACACTATCAACACAAACAATAACTACACTAAACTAAACAGACCCAGGACATGAAGGTATGAAGGTAACTTTGGGTTCATATTGAGAGAAAGAGAAAGTAACGATACTATTGTAAGAAGACAGAGACATGTTTTTGAGCCAGTGTTGTGAAATTCGCTTTTAACTAAGTTCTGTACAAATGGTTGCTGTGATTTGCAATTTTACATTCTGAATCTTTTTTGTATTTGCTGTTAGTCTTGTTGAAGAGAAGAACTAAAGTACCTTGCAGTAGTCAAGGCAGGGACTAATGAAAGCTTATATAGTCTTTTTAAGGGGGTTTTTTTGTAAGGGGAAAAAAAATTCTCAATTTTCTCAGATTCTAGAATGTGATGATGTCACTCTCTCAGATGGGAGGCAGGAGCCAGAATTACTGTATTGGTTATATGGTATTTTCATGAACATTATCCAAAAGGAAAATTCACAAATGTTGAACCTGATCGTTTATATTAGAGACAAGGTCTATGATCTCACTTTATTTATCCTACCACACCAAAAAATCTGCATATTAACAATAGAATTTTTGACAATAGAATGTTATGACATCATGTGAAAACAACCAAATGGCTGTGTAATTGTCTGTATTGTGTATTGGTACATAAGTTACATCTGTTGTGCCTGGATTTTGTAATTTCAAAGGGCCAGTCGTCACAGGTTTCCATGTCCTTCCTGTGTTACCTCAGGTTCTCACTGAGTACTCCAGCTTCCTGCTGCCATCCAAAGACATACATGTGTAAAGCTGGGGACACGCTACACGATTTTCTCAGTCGTTACAGATTCTGAAAAGACTAGGAGCACACACTAACCGACTGGTTTCAGCGATTTAGTTCTGACGACTGAAAGACTGGGGCTCACACATTTAACGACTGCGCCTCACACACTACAAGATCTGTAACTGCAACTGACGCCAACCAAACAAAGCAAACTCTCAAAAAAAAAAAAAAAAAAAAAAAAAAAACTCTCGCGGCGTACTCGCGAGAACTAAATGCTAAACAAACATGGACGCTACATGGGTCGCTGTTGCTGTTGTGTGCGTAGCTATCTGTTTGGAAAAAAGAAAAGAGAAAAAACGGCTATGTATCCAGCTTCGCTTGTGTAGCGCTCAACTCTCTTCGGTGTTTACCATGGTTGTTTATGTTTTCTTCTTCTTCTTCTTCAAATTCCCGCTTATATTTTCCTGCCGCTTCCTGTTTCTTCCTCTGCGTCCTGACGCTATTTCCTGTGTCCCACCAACTGTTTGTCATTGGCCGCTGGACTCCATGAATTCCCAGATGGATCTGTAAACAGCCCACACTACAGGAGTGTGCGTCCAGGGTCGGCTTTAAAATTCAAACATGTTTGATTGCTTGCGACTGTCAGGCCGGGTTTTGCGCCGATTCGAGTCTTTGAACATAACACACTCACAGATTTCAGGGCCGACAGGTGATTACAATTCCCTGCAACTAGTATTGACTGGTAAAGAGTCGCCGCAACTGTGAATCGTTATAAAATCGGGGAAAAAAAAAAAAAAAAAAAAATCGTGTAGTGTGTCCCCAGCTTAACTCGCCAGGGTGTACCCTGTCTAAAGGACACATTTACTGTAATAGGCTCCAGTACCCACAAACGTACAGTATAACAGAAATATCTGTAAGCGGAGGATGAATAAATGAATAAAGTCCTATCCATGGTAAGGAAACCAGTGTTTTTTTTCAGTTCACAATTTTTTTTTCATTGCTGTTCAAAATGTACTACAACAAATAGTAACAGTAAGAAAGTATTCAAAACGACCATACAATACTGACCATGACTTTTCTTTGTCATCCTTGTCTCTGTGTTGCAGGTTTATGCTGTCCATCTGGGGTCAGACTTTACCAGACTGGCTCCAACACTCTGAGGGTGTACTGGCGCTCCACTCCCGGCTCCAATCACATCACTGAGGTGGACCTGACGGGAACCACCAACAACCACACCAGAAACTGCAGAGCGGACCCTGGGGTTAGCTCCTGTGAACTGAGCGACGTACTGTGTGGAGACGAGTACACTCTAGTGGTGGCACCGGTCAAAGCCGATGGGAACACAGTTCAGTTCTGCGCTCACAGGAAGTATGCAGGTAAGAGGCTGCTATTATAACTGCTACAACTATGATGCTATTATTTTTCTAACAACTACTGCCTACAAAGATGACAATATTACTACACATATTTTTAAATGCTACTGCCTGACTGTATACAATAGACTCCAAATAATAACTTTGACTAAAGATATACAGAAATAAAATAAAAAAATATGGCTTGTTGCTTTGACCCAAATCCTGGAAAAGGTTTGAGAAATAAGGAAATGCATCTAATGGAGAGAGAAAGAGAATGTATCCAAAGGTATCCAAAACAGTTTTATGCTCATAGAAAGTACTTAGGTAAAACTCTTTGCTGTACAGTAATTAAAAATGTAAGTATATGGATAAACCCTATCATAAAAGCAAGGCTGAATATGATTGATTACATTACATTTTACATTTTAAATCAGACAGGATACAGAACTTGTTGTCTTCTATCCCAGGCGACAGGAATAAATCATTTTGAGTATGCTTTCAAAAATATCAGAGCTTTGGGTTCTCCTCACATTCTCTGGCTATAAGCTGAGTCTCCAAAGGTTTCAGTCTATACATAAGGAATAGCCTGCATTGAGATTACGTAGGATCTGAGGGACCTTCTTGGTTTATAGATTGATAGTCTGAAAGTTTGGAGCAGGTCTTTGTAGGTCTTTTAAAATCAACCCTATAGCCAACAGGTAGCCACTGGAGGGATTTAAGAATGGGAGTAAATTATACATATAAGTTACTTATAATTTATAGAGAAGGTATAGATTAACTGTTGTTGGTTTTCTTTTTCTTACAGTGAATTGTGCAGGAGGCAGTTTGGGCACAGGTGAGCTTCACTTTACAACGTTGTAAAATTGTGATATTCTCACTTAATCCACTAGATGGAGCTCTGATACAAGAGATAGCCAATAGGCACCAACTCTTTTTTTTTTTTTTTTTTTTTTTTTTTTTTTTTTTTTCTTTAGTTCTTTTTATCAGCGCATGTTTTGAATTTTACAATTATAATCCAAGAAATTATGCATTCATTTATATTATATTGTGATTAAAAAGGTGAATGCTAATTATTGTTTATTTTTGTTTTTGCTGTCATGCAGTGCTTTTCAGAGGGAAGAGAAGTGTGGAGTAGTGTCACATTACAACAAATTCATCTTCTCTAGAGCTGCCACCTTCAAATAAAAAGCTTTTAGAGCAGTTAAAAATAAGGCACAACATGTCTTTGTTATAGATAAACATATTTTTCAGTGAGTGTAAAGATCATGAAATTATGTCACTTTTTTGTGTCAAGATTAACAGTTTCTCAAACAGCAAATAATAATCTCTGAATTTTTGAAAAAGCAAAAATTGCAATTTCTCATGTTTACTGTTTACTTTCATGATTTAGTGCATGTTTTTGTTGTGAGAAATTTGACACTTAAATTTTGCACAATTGCTATTAATTTATATTGGATGAAACAACACAAATTAAATTTGAAATGATTTGTAAAACAACTTCCCCTTGAATCAAATTGGACACAACACTGAATATGATAGCTATTGATCTTCACTAAAGTGAATTATTTTTGTAGTTTTGCCCATAAGCATAAGAGCCTTCTGAGACTATGAGCAGCAGAGATGTGATGAAGTGGGATTTCTGTTGTAATATTTTCAGGATGATGTTTTGTTTGAATATGTGTTAAGCATATTTCTAAATAAAAAGAACAATCCCCAGAATTTTGTGGTTTGTGTTGTATGTTTTTCAACAGTAAACACCAAATATGAGACTGATACATCCTATGTGAAGGGGAAAAACTGAGCTAGGCTATTTTGGGCAATTTGAAACAACAGCTATTATTGCACTTTATTCAAGATGTTTTTGTAAACCATTTTTTTGCACAAATCATTGCAATGCTGACTTTTACCAGCTACCATGACTTGGGTGTGACTTTATTTTGCTCTTGTTCCAAATAGGTTTTAAGCCTTTCCTGATCCGACCTTCTCCATTTTTAATTTTTTGGTGCCTTGTGAGGCAGTCACCTCCCTCACCAAAGACGGGAACTAACCACTTCACTAATGTGGCGCTGTTACTTTTAGTTGGTTATGTATTTCTATATATTTATAATGTGTTGAAGTTAAGTTGATTTTACAGACAATACAGGCTAAATCATCATAAGAAAATGTGATTTTAAATAATAAGGAAATGGACTGAACATGTTCTTTGGGAAATAGATCTAGTGTCAGAGCTGTTTCATAATGGTATTTGGTAATTACCAATTATTATTTTTTTGTCTCTCTATATAAACTTAGCATTCTTGGTTGCAAACCCACTAAGGTACTTTTAGGGTAACTATGGTAGCCCTACATGGACAAGTAGTGGATTGTGAACAAACCTTAATATTGAGACTACAATGGATAGAGCATTTAACCTTAACTAGATGACATTTCAAATCCAGATCTAGCTTTACCATTGCAAGATAGGGCCAAGGACTTCGCTGAGGCCTGCGCTCTCTGAGTGCTTCTAGACTAGCCTTGGCTCACAGTCTTCAAGTGTAACCAAACTGTTTATAATAGAAGCTCAAATCTTCTGGGGGAAAACTCCCATGTAGACATCCATCCATCTTCTTCCACTTATCCGGAGCCGGGTTGCGGGGGCAGAAGTCTAAGCAGGGATGCCCAGTCTTTCCTCTCCCCGGACACTTCCTCCAGCTTGCCTGGAGGAACCCCAAGGCATTCCCAGGCCAGCCAGGAGACATAGTCCCACCAGCGTGTCCTAGGTCTTCCCCAGGGCTTCCTCCTGGTGGGACATGCCCGAAACACCTCCCCAGGGAGGCGTCCGGGAGGCATCCGAAACAGATGCCCGATCCACCTCAGCTGGCCCCTCTCAATGTGGAGGAGAAGCAGCTCTACTCTGAGCTCCTCCCGAGTAACTGAGCTCCTCACCCTATCTCTAAGGGAGCACCCAGCCACCCTGCGGAGGAAACTCATTTCAGCCGCTTGTATCCAGGATCTTGTCCTTTCGGTCATGACCCAAAGCTCATGACCATAGGTGAGAGTAGGAACGTAGATCGACCGGTAAATTGAGAGCTTTGCCTTTCGGCTCAGCTCTTTCTTCACCACAACAGACCTTTACAACGACCGCATTACTGCAGACGCTGCACCGATCTGTCTGTCAATCTCACGCTCCATCCTTCCCTCACTCGTGAACAAGCCCCAGAGATACTTAAACTCCTCCACTTGTAGACAAATGACAGTAAATCCCATTATTTTGTGCAAAAGACAGTCTGCTCCTTAGTGTACAACAAACAATAGGCACCATCTGGGTTTCTGAAGAGGAAAGGTTTTGCTACAGTACTAGAAAGTTGAAAGATAAAGGCATGTGGGCGGCCTTTTCAGTGAGGAAAACTGGAAACCTATATCATATGTAAGTACTCTTTACCATGCTTCTTTGTGTCAAATAATTAGCTAATAGCCCCCCCGAGGACTGGTATAGAGACTCTTGTGGAATCTTTTTGCTCACACCCAGCCTCTCCTCACAGGGCACCTATCCCACAAATATGTGTTTGCCCTGCCCTTTTGCCACAATGCAACACAAGTTTCAGTTGGCTTCATTCCCTTCAGCACAATAGACATGGCCCTGATATTATCTCCAGAGCAGTGTAGGTTATCAATAATGAGACGAGTCCGGGGAATATTAGCCACTGCCTGCTTACCGCACAGCATGACTCAGATCCCAGCACAGGAATCTTATGTAACTGCACAATTTGGTCTGTTTAGGAATTTGCAGTGCATATGTTTTGCTTCAGAACATAACAAGTGACATAGCCTGTCTTTATTTGTATTTTTTTTAAGTTGTGGCTTTTAAAAGTAAATTCCTAGAAATAGTTTTCATTGGAAGTGATACACCAAATCTAAGGGAGAAATGGTAAAGGGCTGCCGAGGACATTGGTCATTTTAAAGTGCCTCTATTAACAGCTGATTGTCTCTTGATAGCTACCTGTGTTTCCATCCCGATAAGATCTCACACAGTATTCATGTAAAAATGGATTTTATACAAGCTGCATTCCAAAAAAAAAAAAAAGAAAAAAGAAAAAAAAGTACTAGCCAACTTTACTTCCTCACAAAACCACAGACAACTGTTTTTATTATTTTATTATAAACAATTATATATAATTATTATATATATTTTTTAAAATCAAAACCAAAGGCATTACAGTCCCACCCTGGATCCAGTGCCAGTCAATGATCAGAGGTGTCCAAAGTTGTATCATCGAGGGCCAAATACAAAAAAATACATGAGGAGGGCCATATATTTACATTTATCTGGGCTTAGGTCCACACATAGTATCCTTTACCATCCTTTGAACAGACACAGCAAAAAAGAGCTTCTTATTTCCTTAAACTTTTGCATGGTGCCATTTTACAACAAAATGACAAGAATGTATGTGAAGAATCAGCGGAAACAGAGCTGTACACTGTTTTTTGGATAAATGAATGAGAGCAGACTGGATGTAGAGGCTTTGTTGATTGGTCAGTGCTTCCTGGAGTGGGCGGGGGTTCATGGGAGAGGTGGAGGTTTGAGGTACTGAGTGTTCTGAATCCTTGGAAACTTGCCAGAGGCTACAGGATTACTTAAAGACGCATGAATGTATTAAAACACAACTCCAGGTATGTTTTTGACGAGGGAACAACATTATAACATAGTAGAAGGCTCAAAAAGTCAATTTTGAACAGGATTTCTTCTTGTATGGCCAGTTTAATAGCAACCTCAAATTAAAGAACTTAAAATACACAATAAATATTCTTTTCGCCTTGCCTTCATCTGAACTGCATTCCTGGAGTGGGACAGGGTGTATGCGCCCTCACCACGATTTATGGTCCTTGGTGCAAATTTCCTCATCCAGTGGTGATACTTGTGATAATACCTGTTACTCAGCAAAGATATCCCTGGCATTTTTCCACCATGACTGATCAGCGGTAGCAATAAACATAAACATTATCATATAAATGTCAAATAGATATATACATTTTTTTTCTCATTTTAAGAGAGACCAGATTAATTTGGCCCACATCAACGTTTCAGCTGATTTTCGCTTTTGGTAATTGCTATTACTTTTTAGCCTTTGGTTTCGTGGAATCTGCGTTGAGAATGGCTGCTGCAAGACAGCATTTGCAAGAATACAACTCTTCTTCATGGTGTCATTGTTTTAGTTGCCCTCAATTGAGAGATAACATTTGATTGCTTTAGTGCTGCTTGCCTTCGTGATTCCATAAGTATAAGAAAACAAAGACAAAACATACTTTAATTACTTTTATTGGAATTGACATTCTGTTAAGAACATTAGATAGATAAATACTTTATTGATCCCCCCCAAGGAGGCAAATTCAGTTGTCCAGCAGCAAACATTAAATGTGTAGACAAGACATAAACATAAACATAAACACACAGTTAACAGTTGGTGCTAATGGCAGTGGGGATGAAAGATCTCCTATAGCGCTCCGTCCTACAGCGCACAGAGAGGAGACGGTCATATCTCCTGCTCCTCTGAGCAGTCAGAGTCTGGTACAACGGATGTCTGGTGTTACTGAGGATGGTCTGTGTTTTTGTCCTCATACACCTCTCCACAATGGTCCCCACCTTGTCCAAAGACTGACCAACCACCGAGCCCACCCTCTTAACCAGCTTGTCAAGTTTTTTTACAATTCCTGACTGAAATGTTATTGCCCCAACACACTGCAGCAGCAACAGACTTGTAGAACATTAATAACATAATGTTACACATAATGTTGCACACATCAAAGGACTTAAGTCTTCTCAGGAAAAAGAGTCTGACCCTTTTTATAAAGACATTCAGTGTTAATATTCCAGTCCAAATTATTATCTAAGTGTACACCTAGATATTTGTATGTGTTCATTGTTTCAATGTCCTGTCCATTTATATTCATTGACTGCAATTTGTTCTTTTTCTTGCCGAAGTTGATGATCATTTCTTGGGTTTAGTATTCAATATGAGGCAGTTCTTTTTGCTCCACTCACAGAAAGCTGTGGTTACAATCCTGTGCTCCTCTTCCTGTCCCTGCTTTATACAAACCACAATCGCTGTACTAATCAGAGTACTTCAGAATGTGGCATGTGTCAGTGTGGTATTTAAAGTCTGCCATGTACAGTGTGTACAGGAAGGGGGCAAGAACAGGCCCCCACATTGCTCACAACAGTATCTGAGAGGGAGTTGCCCAGCCTCACATACTGAGGCCTTCCTGTCAGGTAGTTGTAGATCCTTGAGGTGAGTGTAGAATCCACTCCCATCCCCTCAAGCTTCATCCTGAGAATATCAGGTTGAATAGTGTTGAACGCACTAGAAAAATCAAAGAACATAATCCTCACATATCCACCTGGCTCATCCAAAAATGAATATGTTCGGTGCAACACACCCTCCACTCCTACCCCCTCCTGAGAGGCGAACTGGAGAGAGTCATTTGGAGAGTCAGAGAGAGTCACTGGAGAGAGTCTGAACCTGTGGTCTCAGGATGCGCAGGAGGAGCCGCTCCAACATCTTCATGATGTGGGAGGTCAGAGCCACAGGTCTGAAGTTTTTTATTTCAGTTGCACGCACTTCCTTGGGCACCGGCACAATACAAGATGTTTTCCATTGAGCAAGTACTGTTCCAGACTGCAGACATAGGTAGAAAAGGGTCTGTAGTGGAATTGCCAGCTGGTCTGCACAGTCCTTTAATAGATGTGGGCTCACACCATCAGGCCCTGGCGCTTTACCAGCACACAGTCTCCTCAGCTCGATTGGTCAGGCAGAGGTGGTAGACCAGGGCCTGAGATGTTGGAGTGGTCAGGTGGAGGTGGTAGACCAGGGCCTGAGATGTTGGAGTGGTCAGGTGGAGGTGGTGGAGCAGGGCCTGAGATGTTGGAGTGGTCAGGTGGAGGTGGTGGAGCAGGGCCTGAGAGGTTGGATTGGTCAGGCGAAGGTGATGGAGCAGGGCCTGAAATGTTGGAGTGGCCAGGTGGAGGTGGTGGAGCAGGCCCTGAGATGTTGGAATGATCAGGCGGGGGTGGTGAGGAGGAGGAGAAGGTAGTTGTAGGGGAGAGGGATGATGAGGATGCAACATCAAACCTGTTGTAAAAGAAACCCATTGGCACGCTCTCTGTCTCCAGTCGGTAAGCTAGTTTTGCCTTTAAAACCAGTGATGATCTGCATTCCTCTCCATACCTCTTTGGTGTCATTGTGTTCCAGTCTCTTCTTCAGCTTTCTGCCATATTCCCACCTGGCCTTCCTTAGGCTCCTTTTCAGCTCATGCTGCACAGCCTTGAGGGTTCCCCTATCACCAGTTTTAAAAGCCTCCTTTTTCTGTTGAGGAGGAGCTTGATGTCAGAGGTGATCCATGGTTTATTATTGGGGAAACACTGTACAGTTCTAAAAGGTACAACCACATCTTCACAAAAGTTGATGTAAGCTGTTGTATGTTCAGCCATGCTGTCAATGTCAGTTACATGCCATTGTTATCGTTATATAACTCTTGAATTACACTCCAGTCTGTACACTTAAAACAGCCCCTCAGAGCTTCCTTGGCCTCTGGTGTCCATTTCCTGAAGGACCTAGATGTCACTGGCTGTTAGTATACGAGGTTTATATAAGGGCCTTAGATAGACCATATTATGATCTGATCTGCCAACAGGTGGTAGTGCAGTAACACTATAGGCCTCTTTGACACTAACATAACACAGGCCCAGGGTCTTATTTTCCCTTGTAGGGCAATCAACATATTGTGTAAAGCCAGACAGGTGGGGGCCAACATTTATATGATTAAAATCACTAGATATGACAAAAAGAGCATCTGGGTGTGGTGTTTGCAGTCTCGCGACAGTATCGTGTGTGACGTCACATGCTACGACCGGGTCCGCACTGGGTGGGATGTAAACAACCATGGCCACTATGTTAGAGAATTCCCTCGGTACATAGTACGGTCCAACCACACATATATTTTCCGAGATGACACCATCGATTGTTCACAAAGAATGCAAGTCCCCCACCTTTACTTTTTCCACTCGATTCCACTTCTCTATCCACTCATACCAAAGTAAAGCCCAGTAGCTCCACACAAGAATCAGCTATGGTAGTTTTGAGCCACGATTCTGTTAGGCATACTAGACTGCAGTCCCGATATTGCCTCATAAGTGCCACTAACTCGTCACCTTTATTTTGTAAGGAGTTGACATTCCCCATAATAATAAATGGTACACTGGGCTCGAATCTCCTCCGCTTAGCCCTTAGCTTAGCACCAGCTCGACGTCCACGGAAAGGTTTTTTAATTTCCAGAGGAATTGCGTATATCTCAATTCATGCTTAGAGCATCTCAGCATAAGTAGTTCTTCCCTTTGGTAGACGATTTTACACATTTAACAGTAACCAGTAAGTCTGATTATGTCACCAGTTTGCTTTTACTTCATGTATGAAAAATGAGCACCCTTGCGGATTTTGTCTTGTTTGACATTGGAATAGTTAAGCTATATTCCACAAAGCTGTTAATGAATGATGTTGCTGTAAGACCCTGGCCTGTTCACAATCATACAGTTCTGAGTCATGGGTGCAAGCATTCTACCATGTGTCACCATCGATCGGTGCGCAGTGCATGCTGGTTAGTTTTGTGTCCAAGATGCCACGAACTCGTTCGGTAATGGGAATCTTGTAAGAACAAGGCAGACGCAGTCTTTGAGCAAGGCGAGCGCAGTTGCTGTCCACCGACTGCGACCGTCTGCATACACTATAAACACTTAATGCATGATTGGAAATGGTGTCCTGTCCAGTGAAGCCTGACGCTCGGCTGCCTCCTCCTCCTCACAGATTTACACAAACTACTGCTCTACATTTGATATTTTTAAGGTTTTTATTTATTGATCTATATATTTTGTATACATAATTGAACAAGCTAATATAATATTTTCATATAGAGCTGCCAAGGAACCAAAACCCAGAACTGTATGTCTATTCATGTGGCCCGCCACCTGGTGGCCTTAAGTTTGTTTGGCCCGGCTTCATTCAAAGTTGCCGACTTCTGCTCGAAGTTGTCCCTATTGTGAATGGACGGGCGAGTGAATGGTTATCTGTCTGTGTACTGGTTACTGTCCAGGGTGTACCCTGGATAAGACCCATAGTTACTTGGATAGGCTCTAGAACCCACTACCCCTAATGGGAATAAGGGTCAGATGATTTATACAAGTAAGAATGGACAATTCATTCACTAAAAATTGGAGCAAGTGGTAATAGATTTTTACTAAGCTCAGTACAAACTGATGGAACAGTGTGAGGGTAATAAACGGCTGTGATGGTGCCGCTTAAGTATCAAATAAGATGACAATAAGATGGTACCAGACAATGAATGGATTTGTAAACAAATGTGTACCAGTGTCTGCAGATGTATAGCAAGGGCCAGCTGACCAGAAGCTACAGAGTGAAATGATGAGTAAGTGATTTACTGCCTGTTATGATGCATAGCAGGTCCATGATAGACAGCATCCAGCATGAGTAAAGAGCTGGAGGAGGAGGTGTTCATGATCAAAATGTCACCAAAGAGGAGGCAAGAAGGTGGCAGAAAGCTGACAGACGACACATTCATTCACAAGGAGCAGTTTTGGTTCACCATTGCTCTCTTTATGTCTGGATGTTTGGACAATGAGCAGAAGCTGGGAGACCCTGAGAAAGACCACAGTAACACAGGATCAAACCCATGATTCTGATAGTTCTTGCTGTAAGGAAGCAGCATTAACTACTGCCAACCCATCTATAGCAACATAAAAAAGTCAATTTTGGCCACTCCCACGGGTACTTCTAAATGCAACTCTCTATTTATCCAGGGTTGGGCGTCATGACAGAGTATAGCAACCACTTCACCAACAGAGGGCTTATGTAGTTTTGTCAGACAGCAAGTGTAACTTTCATCCCCTATACTCTCTGACTCATTCCTCAGAAACGCACTCCAGGTGTGGGACAGGGCGTATGCTCCCTCATCCCGGTTCATGTTCCTTAGTTGCATATGTTACACCACTCAAAGACCAAGGTGTAGAACGAGCTCTTTATTACCTCCAGGAAAGCACTTACTACAGCAACATACAGAACACCACGTTGTTCACGAGCTTTTTCTCGGTACACATGCATCATGTCTGCACACTTCCCCTTTTTCTTTGTTACAAGACAAGACCACTTATGAGCTGCAGTGCCCCTTTTGGTATAACAATGTAATGACAAAATTAACTTTAACTTTGAACTTATCAAATAAACAATGAATTAACAGTTTTTAACAGTATATTTATGTTTTTGCAGTTGGCTTATTCAAGTGCCACACATGATCCAGCAGTGATACTTGTTACTTGCATTTTCCAGTCCTTAATATATGTAGTTCTCTCTTGCAATGATTGGATATGACTGATTTGAGGTTTTCCAGCGCTGCTTGTTCCTTTATTGCTCTTGTTTGTCTACTAGATGATTTTGGATCAAGGAAGGGCCATGAACCGGGATGAGGGCCTACACCCTGCCCCACACTTGTGATGACGTCCAGAAGAAGGCGTCAGACAGTAGGGGGCAAAAGTTACCCCTGTTGCCTGACAAAGGAAGTAATTGAAACATAGGCAAACAAACACTCCTGTCTTACAAAATACCACTTTTTTCCTTGTTCCTGTATTGGTCTTAAACATGGTGGCTTTTAAATAAAAGCTATTCATCATTAGTCTGAATCATGGCTGGATTAAAAACTTGTGTCTGTAAGTTCCCATATTAGTAACCCAACTAAGACCTACTGAAACAAAACTTGAATAACTTGAGAAATTGGTTGCATCAGAGGTGGTGTGACCTGTAACAGTGTATACAGCAAGACGATATTAGACCCGCGTCAAATACATTGAATATCGAGCTGTCCGCCTGCCTTGTCTTTATTCACTGTGCTGCAAAATTACTTTATTGTTTAAACTAGGCGTCTTGGGTTTCCTGGCAGGTTTGGTGCACATATCCACTTACATACCGACTTCCTTTCTTACCCAATACAAAATGAGGAACAAGGAGGAGAAAAGTTTTTGTTCTCAAATTGATCTCTTTCAAAATGTACCCTTAATTCAGATTAGTCAACTAACTTACATTTTAATCAAATATTTCATACATTGTTGTGCTAAAATTATGAGTTAAATAGCCTTTACCACACAGCATCCTTTGTTAGCGTACCTTTCTCAAACAAAGTCGCCAATTCCCATCTCAGTGACTTGTGTTTCATTGAGTAGCCACTCCCAGTCTTTGTCTCCTCAGTTCAGGTCATTTTCTATGTTCCTTCACATTGTTATACCCAAAAGCGCAGAGACATGTGTGTGTTTGCTGCATGCTTAGAGAGATATTTCCAGTAAATGAGAAGAAAGGGGGGAAAAAGAGAGGTGCCCAATCAAGGAAGTGGACCTGATGGGCTTCAGTATGAACGCTGAGTGTTGCTGGGTCGGACAATGAAGGAGCTGTGTTAGTAGGTCACAAATGTAAAATACAAAGGCTGAATGATGGGATTATGATAATGTCGTCACAAGATCCGTATTCGTCAGTCCAACATTTAAACGCATGGGTTGTCAGATAGTGTTTTTCTATTGTTGTAACTAAGAGTAGCTAACAAAACGTGGACTTGAGACAAAACAACAAAGACCCATGAAGGTTAAGAATCCAGTAAAACTAAAAATTTGTTCCTTTACTGGCCCCTTGTGTAGGGAGGTAGTATCTTTGAGTGTTTCCCATTTCTTCCTTGGCTCATTACTGACATTTTTGTAAATTTACATCAAATTCTGAGCATTATTTTTCGAGCTATCTTGCTAACAGACCAACAAACCAGAGTCTGCCATAACACATGACTCCTTGATGTATTCTATAGATCAGTGATTCTCAACTGGTGGGTACCATTTTCAGAAAAAATAAAAATAAAAAAGTTATAATACTGTTACACCTATGGTTGAAGTGAGCACTGCTTAATTCTCCTCAAAGCACAAAGTCTTTCAGTATTTGCCACTGAAAAGATTATCAGAAGAAAAGTACATTTTATAGACTTGAATCCCTTTGAATTCCCTTTTTTATTTAATGTATTTTGGTTTTAAACTAAGCTGCATCTAACAGCATGTAGAAGAGAATAGCTCCCTCTCTAGCACTGCTACTTGTTAAATGTGTTATTTTTGTGTCTCAGGTTCAACACAGTTGATCAGTTGAAAAATCTCTTTTATTTGGGTCATGGCTTATCGTTCTTCTTAACAAAATAATTATGATATTTGAGGTAGTAAAAAGAGCTCATCCCTAATTTGATATGTTCATCTCAATTTCAGCCAAAATGTCACTTACACCCCTTGAGTTCTCAGAATTGCATGTGAACAAAGTGGAGTAGAGCATTCCAAATGATACTTTCAGTAGTGAATAATCACCTTAAGACAACACTCCTACAGCTATATTTCCTACAGCTGCCCAAAGAAGGCAAACTGAGCACTGATGGAGGAGAAACACACTACTTTTAGAACACACATTACTGCATATATTAATAATAATAATGACAGTAAATTTTATATGCTATGGTTAACTTCTAACCAACTGGAAGAGTATTTTTAGACCCTTTCTCTGGTATCTTACACTGATATTGGTCTTGTCTTGGTTACACAAAATGTAAGACTCCTTTTGGTCATGGTGTCAACTCGAGATGCAATTTTAGCAAGTTCTCTTTGAACATAAATGATGGACAGGTTTGTTTCTAGTGCATTGCTCTTTGTCATAATCAGTCTTAAGACCACTTTCTTGGTCTTATCTTGAACTACTCTGCCTTGTCTCCATCCTGGAAATAGTGGTCCCTTTTGTTTTTATTAACTAATGACAAAATAAGATCTTAGTAGCATTTTTTGACATTTTAACCCTCTCCGGGCAGGCGTTGCAGATTTGCAACAGCTAAATGCTCATTACCTAATTACCAAAAAAAAAAGTCAGAATTGTTTATTACTAGCCCATATGATAAATTCCTCCAAATATCTGATTTTTCCTGTTACTAAAACTTAATTTGGGCCTGAGAGGGTTAAATTAGAGCAAAAATTACCCTCTACTTCTTTGTTCCATAGTTTGCCAATAAACAACTTAAGAAAAAAAGACCCGAGTAGTTTAGCTGCAATACAGTATACTGTATTGCAATGAGTTAAGGAGGCCACAATTTAATTATAAGCATGAGTTATCATAAGTCACAAATTACTAACTCAACAGCATGGTTTCCTCAACTTCTGAATGACCGAAAGGACAAGATGTCAGATACAAACGGCTGAAATGAGTTACCTCCGCAGGGTGGCTGAGCGCTCTCACAGAGATAGGGTGAGGAGCTTCAGAAAGAAGCTTGGAGTAGAGCAGCTGCTTCTCCAAATCGGCGTATAGCTGCTCCTTCTCCCTAGCCAGTTGGAGTGGCTAGGGCATTCTGTTTTATTTCCCACTGTGCAGACACCCCAGGGATGACCTGGGACATGGAGGGACTATGTCTCTCAGCTGGCGTGGGAACACAGCTGAAGGAAGTGTCTTGGGCAAGGTAAGTCTGGGCATCGTTGCTTCCTCCATGGCCTGGGCCTGGGTAAGGAGGAGGATGGATGGATAGGTTTCCACAACTGGCAACAAAACCTTGGTAAAAACATTGACATGAGTCTAACAATATTTAGCTATTATATTTAATGGAGCAATTAGCACGACAGGCTAAAGGCTACATAAAAATTACTTCAAATTTGTTATTGAACCTTCCAGTAGACTGCACTTTACAGTGTTGTCATACTTGATACCTGCATATTGATTCGAACAAGAATGAATGATGATTATATCTCACTTATCATCAGAAGAGGATAGTAATGAGTTACATTTACTTTGTTATATTTACTTTTGGAATTAATTGTACTTCTAAAAGAAGTTTTATTGATGTATTATTGTACTTTTTTCTTGTACTTGAGTAATATTACTCAAGTAATATTACTTGAGTAAGAGTTTTGAAGTAACAATACTCTTACTTGAGTCCCATTTTTGGCAGCTCTATACCTACGTTATCTATGTCTTGGATTCAAATGTTTTATATTGTAAAAAAATACATTTGTAAATTTGTTTCTTGTGCCTTACTTTGTTATTAAGATGTAATTTATTTTGCCATTATTGTTTGCAAATACCAGAATTTGCACATTGTTTTATATGTTTTGTCTTTATAATTACGTCAATACTAAACATAAATCAGATGTTACGCACAGTTACGTTATTCAGTACTTAAGTAGTTTTTTTAACCTTTAGTACTTTTTCACTTTTATTTGTGTAATTATTTGAACAACTACTTTTTATTTCCTCTTGAGTAATATTATTTTGAAGCAACAATAGTCTTACTTAAGTACATTTTGTAGCCACTCTCCCACCGCTAACATTTTTGTTAACATTTTTAATAACATAAAAAAGCAATACATCAGTGTTTTGAGACTGTTGTCAAATGAAGCAAGGGCACTGGATCAGACTGAATTATTACGTATTAATTACAAAAGTTACAGGTGCAGGCCAACAAAAAATATGTGCCATATTTAGCTCTGTTTTTTGAGCTTGACAAGTTTGATTTAGTCTAATGTTTTAACATGAAAATGAGAAAAGTGCATCAATTTTCCAGTTTACATCACTCTCAAGGGTGAGTCAAATGAGTCAATGAGTCAAATGCTTTAAACATGCTGTCACCTTGGTATCACAGAAATGGGTGTAGAAAACTAATCTGTAGCTGTGTGAACCATTTCCCTGACTCTGGATAAGACTGAGAGGAGATACATTAGTTCTGGAGGAGTATGGTAACACTGATGCATAACTTGGACAGGGAGTTCTTCAGGTAACTCTCTATCCCTCCCTTTGCTGTTTTCTCAGGGCAGCTCTGACTGCCCCAGGCCTTTGGTGGGACAGCCTGTCCCCATTTGGGGAATACTGATTGGTTCCCACGCAGACTGGGCTGCTGCTCAAAAGAATCCAGATCACCTTTTGCATTTGACACAGAAGTATGCTTAACTAATTGTAAATCTGCAGTCAAGTCAAAGATGGGATTGTTGGGAGCTATTAGCCTTTCTATTGCATTGGTATCTTTAACACAGGTAAATGATTTCACTCCATATAATGTTAAATTAGTACATTGAATATCTGGCAGCATATTACTAATTACTAGATTTAATTTTGTTGTCATTTTTTACAGATACCTTTAAGCACAGCAGCTACAGGTAAGAAACCAGGTAGATGTTGATGTGATGATAAAACAGATTTGTTTAATCTAATTGGCAATTAATGGTGGCATCTATTTTTTCCCCAGACTGCTCACAAATCACATCTGCAATAGCTGCCGGGCCTTCATCTATTTCAGTCAAATGGGATGTCTATCCTGGGGCAACAAACTATATATTAGACCTGAGGGTCACAAATAACGCAGATTTTGCACCAGTTGTGGTGATAGTTCCTCTACAACGGACAGAAAAGACGGTGCAAGGTCTTCATCCTGGAACCAATTACACAGTGACCCTTAAGGTCTTAATATTCACTACTGCAGTCTGTAGTTCAAAAGCTCAGTCAAGTACAGGTAAGTTTTTGAAAAAACAAAACAAAAAACAAACAACAACAACAACAACAAAAATTGATGTTTGTATAATATACTGTAAGTTAATATTGGTACATGGTAACATCTCTTATAACATCTGTCACTGGTGTAGATGATGGCAAGAAGACTATAAAATACATCCAATCTTTATAATGTCAATATATTGTTATTGCAGAATAGAAGCTGCCCTAAATTAGCAGTCTAAGGTAGTTTGTCAAGTTATTTTCAAGACTAACTCAGCCCAATGAACATTTCACTTCCAAGTTTTCCAAGTAATGCAAGTTTTCAGTGTCTGTGCTGACGCCATTTTCTACGAATAATTAATAAAAGTCCAATTTTAGGCTTTTGCAGTAATCATGGAAACTAATTAAGGTAAAGCTAGCATTGAACGCTAACTGGGCTTTCTCTTCTTGATTTTGTGCCTCAGTACCGGACACTGCGCAGATAACCTCCGGTACATCACTTTCAAGTTCTTCAATCTCATTGGAATGGACACAGGTTCCTTCAGCAAACCACTATTACCTGGTGATATATGCACAACCCTCAACCATCCCCAAGTTAAACTTGACCTACACCACGCACTCGGCGGTGGTAAAAGACCTACAACCTTCGACCAACTACGACTGCTACGTTTTCTCGGCTAACCACGCTGGTTTAGGGTTTGCCAGCAAAGTAAAGACCATAACGACATGTAAGTGGTGTTTTAATACTACATTATTTAATGAGGGTGTAATACATTTGTTGATATTCAGCGTACAGTAGATGGTATTAGCCAACATAGACATTATGCTTCATATTTATTGAAAATCATCTTATAAAAATCCTCTTTCAGTGTAATGTCTAGGCAGGTTACATCTGTTCAGGATTTGATGAGAAAAAGCTATTTATATACAACCCTACAGCCTGCACAAAAATATTCTTAATATAAACAAAGTTTTTTTTTCATACATTAATGTTTTATGTGTAACCTTTTATTTTGCAAAAGATATGTGAATAGTACCTTCTTGAGGCAGTTGAACCTGGTTGGTTGATAATTTGGTCACATATCATTTGAAGATAATGTTGGTGCCTTTTCTGTGGTTTATAAAGTTCTCTGATGCAAATATTTACAAAATGTGGTCTGCTATAAAATTGTATGTGCTATAATAATGCTATAATTTTCATATCTCCTAGTAATACCGTATATATACAGTCGAATGGTAACTGTGAGTAAGTTCTTTTTTTTGTTTGTTTAATATAAAGTTAACGAATTTTTGTGTTTTTGCAGTGGTTCAGCCTCCCATTGGTATCACAGCGGTGCAAACGGGCCGCAATGAGGCAGATGTCAGCTGGCAGCCTGTCCCAGATGTGCTGATGTACCGGGTCAGCATCCAGGAGCAAAACAAGCCAGATGCCAAACCGGCTGTGTACAACGTGACAGGCCTGACGGTGCACATAAAAAACATCCTGCCATGTTCCTTGTACCTCATATCAGTGTCTTCATACAACATGTTTTTGGTGCCGAGCGAGCCCAACGTCTACTCTTACACCACAAACAGTGAGTCGGCGTAAAACCGCTATCAATAACTTTGTGATTAAAATCTAGGTCGGCTATTCTCTCCCAGGTGTTCCTTTCAGACATTTATAATATGATCCGCAGGGGAAAGAGGTGAGATGCCCTCACAACCTACTTGCTGTTGTCACGAAAGCATTTTGTATCAACCGGAGGGGAAACACAACATTTTTAGCTCTTATAATCAGTCTCTGTAATTCAGTGGCATCTGGTGGTAAAGCAGTTTATTGCAACCATTGTGCAGATTGGAGAATAGAAATTTTGAATGTTCAAACTATAATGTCCGAAAATGACCAAACATGGCAGTAAAATGTCATAATTGGTGAACATTGGCACAAGAAAGTTGGTCCTACTTTATGGAAGTCATCAGATAAAATTAAATGTTTGTACATAGCAACATAAGAGGCTAAATTACAGTTTTAACTATGTCCTCAACAACAGACTTTAAGACTTAATAGATATTTTAGATGCCTTGTACAGCTTTATATTTTTTAGACGGGTAGACAGTGTTTGTCTGGCACGTCTTTGAAATGCACACAGCAAAACAATAAAAGTGTTTGTCCTGTGGTGTGACACAACAAAATAATTTCAAAGATAAATCAGTTGTATTAATAGTGCAAGCATTTCATAATTTTAAGTGCAACTATTATTTGTAGATATGTACCATTGTCCTGTGGCATGAACTTTTATGTGATATTCACTACAATTTGACAATTTTTCATTCCATTCTAAAAACTTGATTTTTAACAATTAGAATTTTATTTTTTGTCACACTGCAGGACACCAAACACTTTTTGAGAAAATGTTTACAGAAATTAATCATGAAATAACAGTTCCTTTTGACCTTTAGCTTACAGGCTAAACTCCAGAGGTCTTTTCAGTGTATAAAAGAGAGATGGGGCCCTGTAGGTTTTTGTGCAACTACCTGTTTAAATACAGAATCTTCTATGTCAAACCGCAGGACCCCATTTTGATTACAAGATTAAACTTATTTTACTTATTATTGTAGGTTTGAGGTGCAGTTAAGTGTTGTTTTAGCAAAGCAAAAATATGTAACATAATACCAAAACTAACTGTCCGAGGCACTAGTGGCTTATTTTGAAAATATATAACACACAACTTCTTTCTAAAACTATGTATATTGTCATATTCTCTATTTTGCACTGCTGGTAGAATTTTGGAAGAGGAAAAACATAATTTAGCTTTTTAATTGATTCCCTTTTACAAACAAGATATTAAACATTTCTTACTAACTTAATAACCAGCATAAGTTATAGACATAGATTTCCAGATTTTCAAATTGTGGTCATTTGCCTAAAATGTGTGCTTTGAAAATGTAGTCACTTATTGTTTAACATACATTTTCCCCATATATGACATTTGACTTTGATTCCCCCTTAGCCCTAAACCCGGTCAGCACAGTGTCGGTGGACTACTCCTGTGACACAGACTCTGTCACAGTGATGTGGATGCCGGTGCTTGGAGCAGACTCCTACAAAGCCACAGCGGTGACTGAAGGCAGCGCTCCCATGGTTTGCACAAGCACGAGCAACACCTGTAAAATCTCTGGAGTGACTTGCGGCAAGACCTACGACGTGCATGTCACGCCAATATCTCAAAACTGTGAGAATCAGGTCAACTCCACATCAGCCTCTTTCCGCTCAGGTGAGACGTCACTGCCATATGAATGGTTGCTTGGATGGCCACAAGAGTAAACAAGAGTTGTATTGGGGTATTTAGAAAGATTAAAAAGGAGATGATACAATAAACATAATGAACCCACAGTTCAATTTGAAGTTGTCTACTGACAGCAGCTGACAAAAGCAATTTATTATAATCTCTAAAATGCCATTAACTTCATCTATATGAAGTTGTTTAGTTTTACATCTCGTCTACATAATTCTAGCTATAAGGCTAAATGTAATAATTTTTTGGTTTGACAGAGTATAACTTGTAAATATGACTTGAGTCATCAGTTTTAAATTTCAGGAGTTGAGGGAAAAAATTTCAAGAATCTTCTAAATTATCCAGATTTCAAAAGCAAGAGTCATTTGAAGACATAACAGAAAGTAGAATTTAGAGGTCAGCATTTTCAAATGGACAGCAACTCTTACCGTTGATTTTATCTTGGCACACCAAATTTACCATATGTAAATGATGTTTTTTTTTTCTGTGTGTATAAAGCAAATTTAACCTCCGGATCATGTTTGGTTTAATTATCCACCTTCTGAATGCCAGTAAACACATGAAGATCCTAGAATCCATTAAAATTTAGGCAAATGAGGTGCTTCTCACTGTCCCGCCCTGAGATCCTGTTTTGTGAAGGCAGGTAATCCTTTCATCTCACATGTCGCTCTATTCTCTGACCGAGATCCTTTCCAACAAATGCCACCCCTGGGACCACATTGTGTACAGCTAAGCTTTTGTGACTCGGATGATGCTGTGGATGATTTAATGTTGACAGATTGTTATGTGTCAGGGATACAGTCACATAATACGGCAATTCATATAAAAAGAAAATATCATAATAGGGCCATTGTTTGTGTATATTACATTTCACATATTTTTCAAATTTAGTCATTATTAATCGCTGTTTTGGCTCATGTTCCTGGAGTTTTGTTTTATTGCGCTGATGGTACACAGGAGTCTTCTGGGATTTGCTGTTTTTAACTTTTTTCCCATTCAGTCTTGTTCACAGGTTTTTTTTTTTCTTCTTTTTTGAAAACTGGGTCTCCTATTGAGCTCTACTGTCTATGTTGTATTGTGCTGTGTTCATTCATTCTCCTGAGAATAGTGTTAAACCTGAAACCATTTTACAGTGAAAAGTAATCTTCAGTATCAGGGCGTTTTAACCTCAAAAGGGATTTGAGATGCTCATCATTGAAGTTCGCACCTATTTTGTTGGTTTTCTATCTATGTACCAATCTAGCTACTGCGTATATTTGTTTATCTAACATTGTACTTTTCTATCTCGGTTTTTCAGTTCCTTGTCCACCAAAGAACCTTAGCTTGCTACGAAGCTGTGACAGTGAAGTTATCCTGTTTTCTTGGGACCCCACAAACAATACACAAATCTATAAGGCCAAATCAATCGACTCCAAGGTACAGTAAAATTTAGTTTAAGATGTGCTACCTGATTTCTTTCCCTTGTACTTGAAAAAACGATTCAGTCAATAGTACAGCATAATCATAGTCATATCTGAAAAAGTGAGACTCTGAGACCTTATCTGGTTTTTATTATAAAGGATTTCTTACAGAGGGAGGACTAGAAAAGGGCCTGAATTTTTGGACCAATCACAGGCTCAGAACTAAGGGGGATGGTCCCATTCGCATCAGAGACACTTTCATTGGTTGGGTCTGAGCAGAAAAAAAAAAGAAAAGAGGAAAAAAAGAAGCCGAGTGCAAATCTGACATTAAACCAAACAAACAAACAAAAAATATTATAAGAGGAGAAGAGGAGATCATTTTTAAAACTTTGATTTTTTTCACATTTTCAAAAAACTTGTAGATTATGGACCTTTTAAGACTGAGCTAGTTCAATGTCCATTAAAATCCATTCATAGGATAATTCAGCAATATACATAAGTACATGTACAAATGAATAGAAAGCTTTAGGTACGCACTATTTACAGTATACACAACTGGTTCATCAAATGTATTTACTATAAAAGCCTTTTTACATATTACTGAATTATTCAGTAACATTAATTATTCCTATTTAGTTTATTTGGAAACATTCAAAGTTCAGTGTGTCGTCTTGGTTTAAATGACCTCTTACTGTTTGTCAATGTTTAATTGTATGTGATTACACTTTTTTGAAGTTTACCCATGCGGGCAACTCAAGCTGTATTTCTTCTTTTGGGACATGTGGAAATTAAAAAGCAAAAAATATACTATTTGTCTGTTTGTAGGGAGTGGTCACGGAGTGTTTGACAGAGGAGAACTCCTGTTATTTCACACAAACAGAGTGTGGCCGGCACTACTACTTCTCAGTCTACTCCATGAGTGGCACTTGTAACGGCCAAAGAAGCTCAACTGTCCACATCAGCACAGGTAACACAACATTAAAAGATAGAAATTAAAATGTTTCATTATTGGGAGATTGCAGACCTGGTAGAACCATGTTACAGCATGTTGACAAATGTTGGTAAGTCTTTACGATTACAATTGCCCTCACCTGCAGGACAAGCAACAACTGGACTAAAAAAAACATATCATGACACTTAATAAAACATTAGGTTAAATAATTAACCCCAGTTCTCTAATACATGAGTGAGGTATCTCACTATGGGACACACTCTCCGCAGCTGTCCCCCAGAAGCCCTATAACATCACGCCAGTCTCCTGACTGGCAGGCAGACGTGACGTCAGCCCCTCAGAGAAGGACGGACTTCCTCCTGCTATAAGAGCTTGGTGGCACGTCACTATCACTATTCCTATATGGACCTTGAGTCTGACAATAAATAAATAAAAAAAAAAAAAACTATCTAAGTAAGCACACCTCTTCTCGCTCCAGGCAAGAAGGGCTGTCTGGTGAGATACCTCACTCATGTATCAGAGAACCGGGGTTAATTATTTAACCTAACGTTCTCTTTCAACATTCAGTTTTGGTATCTCACTATGGGATGTAGAGACTCCCATATTGCCAGACAAGCTTACCGAAGACCACACAAAACTGCATACATGAAGCGTTAACAGATAATGCATGTCATGTATGTCACTCACACGCATGGCTGAAGCCAGCGCAAGAAGCAGAGATGTCTTAAAGGAGAGCATCTTAAGCTCCACATGATGCAACGGCTCAAATGGTGGGCGGGACAGGGCACTGTCGACAAGTCCCACGGGGCAACCAGTCTTCTCGAAGCCGGTCTGAGGCGCCGCGTGCCCCTCATGAATCGACAAACAAGAGGCTGCTGGCCAGCCGTCTTGTCCCTAAAACCAACGAGACAAGCAGATATAGCGGCTAAGTACACCTTAATGGTGGAGAAAGCCAGCCCCTTATCCAGCAATCCTTGTAGGAACATCAAGATAACAGGCACGGGGCTCTGCCATTTACCCTTCTACCTTCGTGTGTGGCACCCCAGCCGCGCAGAGAAGCATTGATTGTAATAACCCTCCTTACTAGGACTGTACCTACAGGAACGCTCATAGTCAAAAAGGCCTCGTACCTCCAGGGAGGCAGAGCGCGCATGTACTCCATTGTCACCCACACGAGACCGCGGCTGTAGCGCGCTGGGTCGAGGCCCAATGCTGCAACCCACTGCTGAAACGGTCTCCTATGCAGACGGCCCAGAGGAACCACTACCAGAGCCGATGCCATCAGGCCCAACAACCTGAGGCATGTCCTGAAGCGCAACAGCGAACATCTACGGAAGATGGCCAGAAATGCTATGAAAGCTTTTATCCTGTCCGCCGACAGTTGCACTCTTGAAGCAAGCTCTTGAAGTCCAGGCGCAAGCCTATAAACTGAGTAGCTTTGAGTAGGGATCAGAACACACTTCTCCCAGTTTACAGCAAAACCCAGGGATGCCAGGTGCGATGTGAGCAGCCTGGCGTGGTCCCGGAGTTTCTTAGGTGACTGAGCGGTGAGCAGCCAGTCATATATAGGTGGCCAAGTGCAGTCCCCTTACTCTCAGGGGCGCAACCACAGCCTCCATGCACTTCACAAACACCCTTGGGCTCAGGGAGAGGCCGAATGGGAGAACTAGTGTATTCGTAAACCACCCCCGGAAAGCAAATCTCAGATACTTTCTGTGAGGTGGGTAAATAGGGATGTGAAAGTAGGTGTCTTTCAGATCTATGGACACGAACCAATCGCCCTGATGTACATAGTGTATCAGGGACACGTGTGTCAACGTTCTGAACTTGTATGTTCTCATATACCTCTTCAGAGCACGTAGAGCCAGTGTGGGATGCAATCCCCCGCCTTTCTTGGGGACAAGGAAATACCTTGAATAGAACCCGCTCTGGCACTGCTCTGGCGGCACTATTCGAATTGCACCCTTGTTTTGGAGAGCTTGTATTTCCTCCTGTAGGATAAATGTCTCCTCCTCCTGTCGACATGAATGCAATACGTCGCTGAAACCGGGAGGGACTGGACTTGAACTGGAGCCTGTAACCCTTGGTTATGGTCCTTAGAACCCAGTCCGACGCCCCACACATACGCCACTGTTCTGCGTGACCCGCAAGTGTACCGAGTGGCACCACAGTGGATAAATCCTCTCTGCCTGATATATTTTACTGCAGGAGTGGAGGTGAGCGCCGCCGCTCCAAAATTGGTGCAATGGTATCATCTAGTGGAGACAGCGGGTAAGGCAGAGCCTGGGTCTGCCCCTTCATAATGTTCAATGTTTTCATGTTTATAATGTTTTTGTTTTCCAACACATTTGAACACACTTTTATTCTTTTGCAAGAACACATTTTTATTGAACAGACATGGAAGACACTGGTGTGTGCTTGTGTAACACTGCTGCAGCTCCACTGAGTTCACTGCAGAAAGTGTCCTCCTTTTCTTTGGGTCGTGAACATCAAGCGCTGTCACAGCTGCTGCACGCCTCTTTGTGGGTCTGAAACATGCCACTTGAACCTCGAACTGGGTGCTTGACTGAGAGGGGGGAGGTATCTGGCCTGACCCATACCCGCTCTTCAGCGGACACGCACTAGGAACCCGTTTCTTCTTCTTGGCCCTGTGAGTGGCAGGCTGGCCCTATGGGTCCCCTGGCCTCACCTTGGGAGTGAAGGCTTTCCTAGCCCATGCAACCTTGAGCTCCGGCGGCTTATTGAGGTTCCTGCCCTAAGCCGGGGTCTGTAGTCGACGTTTGGGAATGCAATATGGCTGTCTGGCCATAGGTTGCTGTGAAAACGTCTGTCTGGGTACAGTGGGGTGAGAGGGTGGCACTTTTCTGGGAAGGCAGAGTTGCAGTGCTTCACCTTCTTGCTTTTTCTCCTCACATCTCTGTTGCAAGGTGGGCACAGCAGAGCCGAAAATGCCCCTAGGGTCAACAGGGACGTCGACTAGCTGGGTCTTTTCTCTGTGAGAGAGGCTGGACAGGTTGAGCCATTTGGCCCTCTCTTGGGTGACCATCAATCCCATGGCCCGACTGCAGGCTTGTACAGCACATCTGTGCAGATGGAGGCAGAGGTCAGTGACCACCCACAACTCTGGGGTAGGTGAGATTGACATGTCCTGTCACTCGGCTTGGTAAGCCAGCAGCAGGGAGGACGCATTCAGGGCTCTCACCGATGTAGCCATAGTCTTGTAGCTCCTCTCTGTCATCGTTGTTTGGAAACAGTCAGCCTTAGTCGGGAGAGCTGGGCCTGCAGAGTTCATGGTGGACTTCTGCATAGGTGGAGATGCGATGCCACCAGAGGTTCAACAGGAGGAAAATGGGAGAAACCCTTCTCTTCCATGCCAGCCCAGTCCAACGCAGACCCTTCTTTGTGGTAAATGGATTGCTTCATGACCGGGTAGCCTCTTTGAGACACTCTGGGAAGGCAGGCAGGAGTTGCTTGGTTGAGGCTTTGGCCTTCAGCAGTCTCTTCCCCTCAAAATGAGACCTCGGGGTTTCGATGGGGGCCTCAGGCCATGCTATGCCCAGCTTTTCAGCTGCCCTCTTACAAACTTCCTGGAGGTCCTGGCTAGCAGGCGGGGCTGGTGAGCCGCTGCTGCCGGTGCCCGTTGCATCATTAGGCTTTGCAGCCTATGTGAGGGTGAACCTGCCACTAACTCTTGCGGCAACGCGGTATTAGGTAAATGGCGTTCTCCTGCAGAGTGATTAGCTCTCCCTGTGAACGATAAGCTAGCCCGTTACCCAGTAACCACACTCACCATCTGAGGAAGCTTCTGGGAGCAAGAAGAGGTTTTAGACTATGGTAGTGACGTGCTGCCGAGCTCTTACGACAGGAGGAAGTCCCTCCTCCTCTGAGGGGCTTACGTCATATCTGCCTGCCAGGAGACTGGTGTGGTGTTATATTGCTTCTGGGGGACAGCACGGAGAGCATGTCCCATAGTGAGACACTGAAATGAATGTTGAAAGAGAAACACAAATATTAATAAAGTGTGTTTTAAAAATATTTTTGTCGATATACAAATTAAAGTATCCACAGGTCCTCTTTATAATACAACTTGAAATTCCTTTACTTACAAGTTATCTGTAGTAGCTCTTGGGGATGTAACGATTCTTCCTAAATCGGCTAAAATTCCACGCAAAAGAGAGAAATTTTGAATCAGTGCGGAAAAAATTAATCGCGATGTCCCTTTAAAACTGCCCGCTGGCCACCAAAGTTTAATGGTGCATGATCTGGCTCACATGTTTGGCGCTAGACATCATTACCTGGCCATTTTACTGAATAAAAACATTAATTTATATCAAGTTTTAGTTTATAGCAATCATAAAAAAATTAGCCCGACGTG
The DNA here is from genome assembly GCA_020698575.1 of Bostrychus sinensis. Classification (NCBI taxonomy): domain Eukaryota; kingdom Metazoa; phylum Chordata; class Actinopteri; order Gobiiformes; family Eleotridae; genus Bostrychus; species Bostrychus sinensis. Next base: position 8,810,596 of record CM036246.1, on the reverse strand, counting down.
CTGGGAACATGAAAAGACTGTACAAGAGCTTTGTTACTCGGAGCGGCTCGGAAGAGCGCTCCCTCACCTCTGTCTCTCATAGATGGAGGAGCGCGCACAGCGCCCTCATTCACAAGGGAACAACAACAAGTCCAGGGTGGACAGCGAGAGAGACACCTCTGAAGGTATTATTTAGGCAGCACATACCTGTTTGCTTCGTTTGCCAAAAGCAAAGCTAAGTGGCTAACAACAGCTAAAAGCTAAAGTTTATCTGAAGTTTCAGTGGCCCCTCCCCCGGAGCGTTTCCATGGAGATCAGAGCCTTTTCTTAGGATTTGACTTTCCTCATTGGCTCATTGGCTGTGTCCGAACGTCACCCCTAGCCCCTAACACCCCAATCACTATATAGTCTAGCACTATATAGCGGACTATATAGTGCCCTCATTTTGCGAATGATTCGGACAGTCGCACACTATTTTTAACTCACCGGTGATAACATGACTCTGGCGTCTGTGTAAAAAAAAGTTCGCTGAAACTCCGCTGATAATGTTCTTCTGTGGTAATGCCTAACCAGACTCACTTGATGTTTTAGTATTTATAGATAAATAATAGTCATACGTGTGATATTTAACATGAATTATCGCTATAATGAATAAAACGGACTGGATTATTGCAGCTTTGTGCCTTACGTGGGGAGGCTGAATGCTGGGTAAGCTAACGGTAGCAATTTACACTGCAACGGTTTATTTAAGAGCTTTTTATTTCTGATATGACTTGATAGAAGTCACGTGATAGAAGTACAAAAAAGGTGTTTCTAACTGGTTTCATTCAGACGTGTTGTGTACAGTTTAAAGACCTGCCGCAGTCCCGCTGTTCTCCTTCGAAACTTGCAAAGCATTCTGGTCTATACTGACCGCCTAGTGACCATCGCTGTCCACTACTTTTCAAAATGCATTGTGGGAAATTTTGAGTGCACTATTATTTATCCATTAGACATTCGGATGCACATGGATGTATTATAGAACTGGATAATGAATGACATCACGAGCGCGTTATTTTCAATGGCTGTGCTCATTGGCGCGTGATGCCAAAATTTGTTTAACTTCCGCGTTACTTCCGCGTTGTGCGGCCCATAGAGCAGGTGCACTGCGGCCCTTGAGCAAGCGCAGTGTAGCGCCAAGTACCACGTGATCGGCTCTGACCAATGGGCGCGATGGCGGGCTTAGAGCGGTGACGTCACAAACCATAAAAAGTTATTTTTTAGCCAAATTAAACTTTTCGAAGAGGGAAAAAGTCCATGGTGTGAAAATAGATAATAATCACTACAAAATCTGACCATTTTGAAAGCTGTAGGTGTCCTGTCAGCTGAGCACCAGGCGTTTCTTTTTACACATCCACGGACGTTCCACGGAGCGGCCGCTAGGAAATTTGGCATCAAGGCAGAGGGGGCGGTGCCTGATTCAGGTCTAATAATACATCCATGATAGTGCACTATATAGGGATTAGGGAGGACATTCGGACACAGCCATTGATATTTTTACTTGACTTATATTAGCCCCTCATATATTACAGAGGTGAGGATTCATGATAAGCTGCATTACTTGCTACTATAATGTATCTGGTTTTGGAGGATAATAGAAAGATGTTAATAAAAGTCACTAATAAATTATTTTATATATTTTTGTTATTTTGACCCTATACCATCGTTTTAATATCTACTTTTTTTATTCAGTTTCTTTTAATAAGAAAGAGACACAAATAGGCTATGTAAAAAAAATCATAATATAACATACACATAATTATACTGCAACTAAGTCTGCAAAAAAATTGTAAAAAATTGTAATCGTGAACATAAAACTGTGAATCGAATTGTGACTTCAGTGCATCGTTACATCCTTAGTAGCTCTGTAGTAGCTCATCACTATTATGCAGTAATAAAGCGAAAAAATAAATGTTAGTAGTATTAATGAGTAGAGCATTTATAGATACTGAATTTCCACTGATGTTTATAATTTTGCATTGATTTTCCTGTGCTTACTACTCAAGTTGTATTTATAACTCAATGGTGTTTATTAATTTTCAAGTAATACTTTATAAATAATCAATTAACTGTTTGCTAATCATTTAATAATCCTTAATAGTGTTACCAATTTTTTCATTTCTCCAGCTCCCTGTATTCCCCAAAATGTCCAGACCTCAGCTGACTGCAACACAAACGCTTTACTGAGCAAATGGGACTTGGCAGAAGGAGCTCTGAATTACACAGTGGAGGCCTATGGAAACGTTGGCAACCAGAGCTACTACACCTGCACCACGCACTCGAACAGCTGCTCCTTTCAAAGCATGAGCTGTGGAGAATCCCTCACCGTCTTCATCACCTCCCACGATGACCACTGCTCCAGTCCCAAGACACTGGCCCCGGTGGCAGAGACAGGTTAGGGATGTGTTTCTTTAAAAATACACAGCAGCAATTAAGGGCAGATTTCAGAAAACTAAGCAAACACATCTTTAAATTCATTCACTTTTAGAGGTTGATATAGAAGGCAAACTCTATACCTTATTAAAGGTACAGTTACTTTAAAGTAGTCAATAAATTGTTATTTGAGTTCGTTTAAGAAATAAGTAAAAAGTCTGTTCTAGTAATGAGTTACTTTACAACTACTGTTTTGGCTAGTGTTAAGACTGCCCAAATGCCTTACTGAACTAATCTTCATTGAGTAAAAACATTTTTTCCAAACTGTACTCAAGTCAAGCATCTCTTTAGAAATATAAATACTTTAAAGCACATTATAAATGAAAAGTAAAACAAATATTCTATTTGAGGAAAAGTAACTAGTTACTACTCACAATTGATTCTTTGTACACCAAAACCAAAGGATTAAGTACATTGCCCCACATCCCTCTAAATAATTTAAATTCGTTGTTTTGTAGTGGAAGGGTTCTGGTTGGCTAGGCTATTATAGTATGTGTGATCATAAACGAGATATTGCTATGCTATTTGTATCCCAATTAAATTCACATATTTATTTGTGTTTACACATTTACCTGTAAAATTATCAAAATGCTGGATGTACTATTTTCTGCCCTTCACAAAGGCTTGAAAAAGGAGGGATGACAGCAAGAACCAAGGAATAATTATTAATTTAAAGATATATAATTTTTGCATTGCTTATTAAAATATGTTTTACTTCTATGCTCACAACAGTTTTTTTGATTTGAGACAACCTATTACATTCAGTTTTTAAATGTCATTTTTTCTTGTTTTCCTTAGCGCCGTGTGTCCCTCAGAACATCACTGCCTCTAATGACTGCAAGGCCAATTCCATCACTGTGAACTGGGGCATTTCTGGCAGTGCTATTTTTTACATTGTTTTGGCTGAAGACAGTGACGGCAACCTTCATGAGTGTAACACAGTGGATTTGACCTGCACCCTTGAGGACCTAACGTGCAGCACCAATTACACTGTCTACATCATTGCTTCCAATCTCCGGTGCAACAGCTCCATGAGTGATCCCCTCATTATAGAAACTGGTACAGTATTTACAAGTACATGCTAGTATACAGTGTCATACTTATTTTTTACAGGGTTCATATACATATTAATATATAATTTATGGGCTATGGGATGGTGTTGTCGATGTCAACTGATTTGAGCGTTTGAAGTTTGTTGTATTCTCAAATCGTGCTGGTTAATTGCAACATTTAGAGACACTGACAGCAGGCAACCATTCACGCCTTTTTTGTTTTCCCATAACATTTCTAAACTCTTTTTCTCCCTCCAGTGGCCTGCCCTCCAGATAACATTGTCTCAACACTGGACTGTGCAAAGAGCGAGGCTTTGATTTCTTGGACTGCAGAGCCAAGAATCAAATCCTTCACAGCTACCATTTTGGATGAAAACAACGGGCTCCTCAGTTGCAGTTCTGCTTCGACCAGCTGTGTAATTTCCAACCTAAAATGTGACCAGCGCTACACTGTTACTGTGGGCAACCATAACGGCATCTGTCCCATCATTGACTCAGTCCCAGTCTACATGGATTCTGGTATGATTCCGGTACATTATGACTGTCTATCCCATAGGCCCTCACATTAGCATCTTTTATAAACTTTTAACACAACTTTATCATCTCAAAATTTTTCTTTCATCCTCTTCTGTTTAGTAGCATTAGGGGTTGCAGGGAGCTGAAAACTATCCCAACAACTGTGGGCCTTAGGCAGGGTACACCATGGACAATGGCCAGTTAGTTGTAGCAGTCACAGAGACATACACTTAGAGACCACTATCACATTTATCACTTCACTATTATTTGACTTGCTTAAATACAATACAATTTCTCAAAATTATAAAATATAAATCTTCAAAGTCATACTAACATCTCACTAACATAAAAAAGGATTAGCCCTTATAATGCAACCAGTGCTCACTACTCACTAGTGTACCTGGTGTGTTACAGTGCAGTTGAACACAAGGTTACAGATGCTGTTTCTTTAAAATGCTTTACAGAGAAGTTGGAATTGCCTAGGTCTCTTAACAGCCTAATACAGCAGATATAGTTGATTTTTATGTCAGTAGAAGCCCTAAGAAACGTAGTGTTTTGCTGTGAGCGTTTGGCATGAAAGTATATTAGATATTTGGAGCTCATGGTGGCAACTAACTAAATATTTTATATATTCAAAGTAATTTAATATTTTCTCAAGTACTTTAATGTACTTACTCAAGTACTACATACTTATACATATACATATTTTCTGATAACATAAAACATACTTTTACTAGAGTTTTTTTTTTTTTGGGAGGGAAAATTTTATTTTTACTCAAATAATATCTCTAAATATTTTTTGGACATAGTGGTAAAGTAGGCAGCATGCTCACCTTGCAACTTTATTTTGTTGACTAAATGTACTTCTACATGAGTAATATTTTAAGAAGTAACAAGACGTTAACTTGATTTAACTCTCACTCTTTCCACCTCTGACATTAGCCCATTTCAGGGTTCGTGCAGTCATGGAAAACCCCGAAAAGTCATGGACTTTTAAAATGCAATTTCCAGGCTCTTGAAAATTTTGGAACTTTATATTTTGGTGTAAAGTTTTGGAAATTTTTACTTTGAGTAACATTTGGCCACTACTAGTTAATCCTGTGCCAGCTAGAATATAGCAAATAAAAGTGTTCAGTAGAAACGCAAGAAAAAGTGACCTATATCTATTTTTTGTCAGAATATTTGAACTAAACAATTTTTTTGCTAGTCTTTGTCTCTTTTTGGTAATGCTTTAAAACAGCATAGATTACTAGTTTATACCTAATATAGCATAATTATCTTTTAATCACTGGTGTTTAGGCTTATAAGTCAGTAAAATTAGTGGAATAATATATTTCTGGGCAAAGAAGCCCCCAGTTTTTTTTTGTTGTTGTTTTTTTTACTACAACAGACTAATTTTCCACTCTGACAAATGAAATTGCAGCAAAAGTATGTTTCAAATGTACTACATTGGACATTTTGAATAAACAAGTGTAAGTCATTTTTCAGGTCTTGGAAATATAAGCAAAAATTTTGGAAAAGTCATGGAAAGTCATGGAAAGTTCTTGGTAAAAAAGTATATGAACCCTGCCATTTACCAGGGGTGTCACGATATATTTTTGCAACAAATTTGATACATGTTGTTTAGAATTGTTTTGATTTGATTGAAGAACGATATTGGCTAATTTAGAACCATATGATTCAGCACCTTCATATTGATAGAGCCGATACAGCAACTTTTTGCCAAAAATCACAGAAGTATAGCTTTCAAATTGTGCATCGTGGCCGGGGTTGATTATGTCAAGCAGACAGAGAGCAAAGCATAGTTGAATATGACATTTTAGATCATTAAAACACAATAACCTTAACCAAATGCATTCAACATTTAAACCAAGTCTAATCCACTGAACTATTTATCATCTACGTCCATATTACCGCATACACTATATTCAATGTAAAGGGTCTAGTAACTCCAAATTACCCAGATGATAACTTGTTTATTGTTATTGTCCTCCAGTCCCATGCGGCCCTTCGGTGACAGCCAACATAGACTGTGGAACACAAGTATTGACTGCTTCATGGCCCGCAGTGAATGAGACAGACAGCTACAAGATCCTCCTGTCTAACGGCACAACGAATATGGACTTCAGCGTCACCAGTCCTTCGTTTACCTCCAGTGATCTTAAGTGTGGAAAAACATACACTCTGGATGTCAGCTCCATTATTGCTGGCTGTATCAGTCGTCCCACACAAGTGACTGTCACACAAGGTAAAACATCACATGCTAAATTCATTAATGAGGCTAAAAAAAGACAGACAAAAGATGAACATGTTGTGATACTATATTGGGGGTATTCCTTGAAAGTAGCTGAACAAAGTGCAGCTTGCAGCCAAAATTCAAGCTAGAGTTAGTGTTAACTTGGAACTCGGGGCTAAAGTGGTTCCATGAAGACCTCGACTTCCACAGCAAGATTAACTTTAGTCAGAAGTGATAAGAGGCAATTATACTGTGCGTTGGCAGAGCGTGGAAGTTGAGTGATAATTCAATTGAGCTTCAAAGTACGGTGGGGAAACACACCTCCCTTCAACACACCAGGTAAGCAATCTGCTCAAAGAGAGAAACTAAAGTGAAAATACAAAGAGAAGATAAAAGTGGAGTATAATTAAATTAGAGAATCAGCGAACTGTGAGGTGCTTACTGCTCATTGTATTAAGTGTGTTTTACCATCACAGAGTACAGAATATAATCCATAGCATAGAAGTATCAGAAACTAGCCAAAAGCTCACAAACATACATTATACATATAATATGTTTTTTTAAATAAAGAATGACAGTGAGAAAAGCGTTTTAAAATTGCTTTTGTCTCTAAAAATGTTTTCCAGAAACTGTAGCAAAAGCAAGCCTAATACAGAAAATCATGACAAGGCCTATATTATAATATTAAATATTTAAATTAATATTGTTAAGTTGGCCTACAGTTAACCCATATGGTATGACCAAATAGAGAAGTAGTAAAATGTTTAAACAATGATTTTAAAAAGAACCATAATTCTCCAAAAGTCCAGTTAAGCCTGACCTTAAACTTCCTCTGGACTTGGCTTGACTTCCTACACAAGTTTCCATGGTCATTTAGTGGAGCTCATGATAAGCCTGCTTCATGGAACAGAAATTACGGTAAAATAAACCAGACTTGTCAAACGAGTTTAGCTTTTTAAGTTAGCTTCTTCATTGAATACCCTCATGGTACAGCCATAGCTCTTATAATTTTCTTTACCTCAGCTGTGTTGTATTGTGTTGTTACAATAGTATTCTCCTTCTCTCTTAGCACCTTGTGTCCCGACTAATGTGGTGGCACAGACGGTCTGCCAACAAAGTTATGTTGATGTCTCATGGCAGGCCAGTCTTGGCGCAGTATCTTATAAAGTTACTGCGGTTTCTAGTGGAGCTTCTCAGCTGCAGTGCAATTCTACTGGGACGACCTGCCGCCTGGAGAATCTGATGTGCGGCCAAACGTATGCTACCACTGTATCTGCTTCGGACAACCACTGTTTCAGCAAAATGAGTGCAGTAAAGCAACTGGTGACAGGTAAATGACAATAAAGTTTGTCATTTTGTTTTCTGGCATTTGTTGAGAGTTGTTGAACTTAGTAGCATATTGTAGTAATAATCATCTGTGAATGATCTAAGGCATCATGTTGGCTTTACTGTCTAGCTACAATACACAGCAAAACAACACAAATACACAAAAATACCAAAGATACATACCTAGAAGAAACCAAGTAAGCTAAACAGAACATTAGTAATGCTGTCATGCAGTGTTTAAACAGGAAAAACATTGCAGGACTTAATGCTGAAATTAGATAGACATTTAAAGTCAGCTGCGGTAGGGGGTTATATTTTTTACAATGTATTTTTCTTTTGCAGAGCCATGCCCTCCTACTGGCCTGGTGGCTTTGTTGGACTGTGCAGATAACTCTGCCATGCTAACCTGGGACAGCAGCCCTAATGCTGTGTCCTACACTGGGAAAGCTATGAGCACGACAGGACACACAGTTACCTGTGATGCAGGAGCGGACCTTGGCTGCCAACTGAACAATTTAAAGTGTGGACAAACCTATGATTTCTCTGTGACCGCCCTAGACAATAACTGCGAAAGTGCTGAGAGTGACTCTGTCACCTACTCCACTGGTGAGATTTTCTCTTTGAAAAGAAGTGTCTCCTCGCTTCTTTAACCCCGTAGCACCCTCTGTTGCAAATATGCAGCATATAATTCAAAGGTCATGGCAAAATAAATGTATTAACTAATTCATGAATGCTGCTTACCAAAAATATTGACAAATTTTTGTTCTTACCCATCCCTGTTGACTAAAATTTAGCATGGATGATTTTTTTCCAACAAATATTTCTATGTCTAGGTTCTAATAGCTGCTTTTCCACCAGGATTTTTTTTATATATGTGTAAAAGAATTTCTGGTAATCTGGATTGTTTGCATCTCCACTGCACCCTATAGTTCCTTCATGGCTTTTGATGGTTTCCAGACATGATTGTTAGGTGACAAGACACAGCCCTGCCCTTCAAGAGTTTCTGGGACTTCCTTGTACTAGGCACTTTTTTCAGGGAAAGTTGCAGGTTGAGGGAAAGTTTTTACCCAGGCAATTTTGGTTGAAACACACCAACGTTTTTAAACTAAAAAAGTTCCTGCAGTGGAAATGGGGGTTACATCAGATTTACCTCATACCAAAATGTTTGTTTTATCAAAGGACCAGCATGCACAGGTGTTTGTCTAGGAGTTGTTTTTTGTGTGTAAAATATTGAAGCCCAATAGTTGTATCTCATTTCAGCCCCTTGTCCTGTCACAACTGTTAACAACACTGTTGACTGTGCCACCAACTCTCTGACCACCACCTGGACACTCGGAGATATCCCACTGAATTACAGCGTTACAGCACAGAAGGCTGACGGCACAACCCTGCTCTGCGAAACTGACAAGTCCAGCTGTGTTTTCAGTAATTTACCATGTGGAGTGCAGTATACTGTAACTGTCTCCCCTGTCAGCAGCACCTGCTCAGGTCAGAGCAGTAACCCTGAAGTGGTAAATACTGGTGAGTACATAAGCTTTTTAAATTACCTTTAATAGATTTGTTTATAATAAAACCTTTAGATAATTTTGATGATTAAAATAGATTAGTTTGGGGAAATGTCTTCCCCTGGGACACTGGTAGTCATGGTGAAGAGGAGGAGATCGAGAGGCTGAGGAGCCTGGTGGTTCTGCCTGTGTGGGGGAGTTAGGGGCGAAGGTTGGTTGTGGCACGTAGCTGAAACAGTAGGATGACTGAGGGGAAAGGGAATTCATATATGTAGGGCTGACAGCCTCTGGTCACTTAGTCGATTAATCGGTCGGTGAAGTCTTCGTCGACTAAAATTTTATTGGTCGATTAGTTGCATCCACTCATTGTATTGGAAAAGCTAGTTTAATTTGTTAGTTTGTAACTGTTATTTTTCATTTTATCTAAGATAGCATAGATGCTTTTTAGACAACAATATTCCCCCATCAACCTCAAAACATGCACATTTGTTAGGTGGTAATCCTGACCACCTAACAATTTCTTTGGTCGAGTATAGCTCTACAAATAGGAATGGCTTGAGAGGTGATTGGATGAGAGGCTAAAGTGGCAGGCTGTGATTGGTTAACAGTAACAGACAGCTTATAGGGAAAAGAACGGGGAAAACAAATCAGTCTTACTAGTTAAATTTACATATACAGCTTTATTACGATAAATATAAAAACATTTTGAATATGCAATTGATCCAATCTTATAAAATGTTTTTTTCAGCCCCCTGTTTCCCCACTAACATCAAGGGACAAATCCAGTGTTCTGACAACACCCTGCATGCGTCCTGGAATCTGGCAGCTGGCGCCACTTCTTACCTCTCTACATTGACCGGAGATGGAGGTTTCTCAGTAGAGTGTCCCTCCACTGATGGGGGCTGCTCGTTCCTCAATTTACAATGCGCTCAGACGTACACTCTCACTGTGGTGGGCTCAAACAACAGATGCGACAGCTCAGGAACCATCTCTGTTCAATCCGGTATGTTTGATATTGATGATAGTTGTCTCTGTTTGTACATGAGATCCCACATAAACCCATTCAGTTTTAACTTTTAATCTACCCATTTTACAGTATTTCAAGACACTCTCATTGTGTCTTCAAGGGGTCTGAGTGTCTGAGAACATAAGGCATATCTACAGCTTTGATGAACTCTGGGAATATACTGATTTGGGCTATTCAAATAAAATAATGAGGGGTGAGAACCAAAAGGGTGTGACTTACATATAACCAAGACGTCTGTGACATTTCTCCAATAAAATAAAAAGTATAGAAATATCTTACAATAGACACAAATTATTACTTAAGTCAGATAAAATTATGGCCATTTTAGTTTTATTGTATATGAAGCTTTAATAGTGGTGAGTGCTTCTGTGCCACAATGTTTTACTGTGTCTGTAGTCATTCCTTCTCTCACACCACACATTGATGTGGTCAGTTTAATAGGCCAGTGGGATAAATACATGGATTAAAAAAGGATAAGCTCCTGCCTCATGGGACTGCGATAATTAGCTGGGAAAAATTGTGTGTCTGCTGTCTATCAGAAGAGCTGTGAGCTTATGCACCATTTCACAAAAGAACAGAAAAACATCTAGAGCTATAGCAACATTTTAGTATCACCATTAAAATAAGACAGTGTTCTAACATCTAATAACATCTGTTACAGCTCCCTGCGACCCGACAGATGTGACTGCTTCCTTGGACTGTGGCAATGGTGTGGCCACAGTGAACTGGACTGCTAGCGCTGGAGCAGACTATTACACGGTCCTGGCCCAGGTGGATGACTACAAGGACAGCTGTGGCTCTACAGGCACCTCTTGTCAACTCAGAAACTTGCATTGTGGACAGGACTATGCTGTGATTATCCTGGCAGGGGACAGCACCTGCAACAGCTCTATACTAACCACTCTGACTATTACAACAGGTTTGTACAGTACATTACCTATTACTGGATAAATGCATTTTCACTAGGGTGGCCACCTCAGAAAGTGCAAAAAGTGTAACAAGTTGGGTGTGGTGGGGCAAGGAGGATTATTATTATTATTATTATTTATTTATTTATTATTATTTTTTATTATTCATGTTATTAATGCTATTAATGTTATTTATTTTTGTACATACATAGTTACCCCGTTTAAATCTTATTAACCCACATCTATTACTTCTAACATAATCTCCCGACACAATATATACAATATAGTTCTGCATAGACCTTGTCAGACACTTTCAGATAAATTTACTATATCAACAGAATTAAAATAGAGATAGTCTAATCTCCAGAATAGTATGAATCTGTTTAAATGAATAGTCAGCAAATTACAAATGATCCTCTTGCATTCCAGCTCCCTGCGCCCCAGTGATGCAGGACTTCTCCCTGAACTGTGACACCAACCATGCAGTGGTGCCCTGGGTTAAGGATGAGGACGCACTTTCAGTAACAGTCAACGCTGTATCTGATCTGGGACACTCCACGTCCTGCAACTCCCAAAATAGCACCTGTGTCCTCAACGATCTCCACTGTGGCAACACCTACACCGTCACGGCAGTGGCACAAGGAGTACAGTGTGCCAGTGAAGCCAGCGAGCCCTTTACCATCATCACAGGTGGAGAATACTTTCTGTGAAAAAAGAATGTCATATAAAACCTTTGAGAAATCCATCTTCATTTAAAGGACTGACACCCATTTATATCAAATGAGTAGTGGCGTAATTTTTCTTGTTAATGTGAAAAACGGTTTAATCACCTAGTAGCACATTAGCAATCTGATGAAAAAATACATGATGTTAAGATCTAGGCCAGTGGTTCTCTAGCTGTGGATTTTGTATAATATAGTTGTTTTATTGTTGAGACATGAATTTGATGTGAAGATGACTACTTAGTCCTGGTTGTGACCTGGTTTAGTCCTGGTCTTAGTCCTGTTTTAATCACACTTTTGTCCTGAATTTAATCCCTGTTTTGTTCTTCAGTTTAGACCTGGTTTAGATCTGGGTTCATCCAGTTTTAGTCTTGTTTTAGTTTAGTTTAGTTTATTAAATATTAATTACTCGAAAACCCCAATATTTTCTCGGGTGATACTCAGAGTGAAAAGATTTAGAACCACTGATCTAGGCTTTCCTATCGGTGAATATAGTGGACAAACCCATTTGCTGGTTGTTTTTTCTAGCTTGTCAAATTTGCAAAGCAATATGTGGAATAACATTGGCAAAGTATTTTTGCAATGTTTTATAAGGCAGACATAGTTGCGGGATTGCACAAGTTTAACAATGAACTCAGAACTAAAAATGTAAATAAGCTATTTAAATTGTATGGCCACTGTTGGGACGCCGTTAAACGATTACACTACGGTGTTACTAACGGCATTGTTTTTTCAGTAACGGAGTAATTTAACTCATTACTTTTCCCTTTGGTACAATGCCGTTACATTTACTGACAATAAAATGTGGCGTGTTGAGGAGACAGATGAGGAGCAGCTGTGAGCTCTTAACTTCAGTGGCTGAGGAGAAAGTAGGCTCTTTATTGTGCCTTGAGCAAGACTCCGGACTTAATGATTTACGCGTTTGTCCATGACAGGAGTGGGGGGAAAACGCCACGGTGTTTTGGTGGGGTTGCGGGGCTGAGCGTGCATGTCACCGGCTACTGCACTTTCACTTTCTTCGTTTTATGTCTCCCATCGCACATTAAAACCATGTAACGCACAGTCTCCTTGAAGCACCTCTCATCATCACACGACACCAGTCCCTCGTGGGTAGCAGTTCAAAAGTCCGGTTTGCATGAGCCTCACGCGCCTTCCGCGCCATAGAGGTCACAGAGGTCTGTATTTGAACCAGGTCTAAATCAGGACTCCAACAGGCCTAAACCAGGTCTAAACCTGTTACACAAGGACTAAACCATGTCCACACCAGGACTAATCCAGGGCTAATGCAGGACTAAACCCAGGTCTAAACTAGGACACAGTAATGAATAAACTACATCTACACTAGAACTAGGATTAACCCAGGACTAAACTTGGCCTCAACCTAAGTCAATGGACCTCCTTAAAGGTTCTAAAACATCTATGGTGTTTTATTATTCTAAAATAGTAAGTAACTCTAACTGAGTTACTAACTAAGTTTGCCAACACTGTATAGGAAATTCATAATGTTTTTTTGCGGCGGAAGAGTGGAACTGGTTTACTTAAAAAATTAAAAACGTGAAAGGTAAATATGTTATTGTTGGTGGGAGGGAACAGGTACGAAAAAAACAACTTAAAATGGTGTAGCAAAGATATTACCTATAAAATACTACTTTTAAAATTGAAAGTAAAAAAACAACACATGAACTATAATTCTCTCTGTTTTTCCCTATAGCACCCTGCACCCCAGACAACGTGAACATTGTCAATTCGTGTCAGACTGGTATTGCCATTGTGAACTGGGATGAGACCCTGGGCAGAAAGAGTTTCTATTTCACCGCTACATCTGATACTGACGTGAAGTCCTGCAGCACGACCACCACAGATTGCTCCTTAAGTTCAATGCTCTGCGGGAAATTGTATGATGTTAATTTATTTGCCATCGCTGACCACTGCAACAGCAGCGTACCTGCTGTCACACATATACAGACTGGTAAGAAGGCTTAATCAGATTAATCAGAAACACCACATTCTGTTCAGTTTTGACCACCACCAAAAAAGGTTCATGTTGGATGACTTCTAATGCTCTTAACTTCATTTTGTGTTTCATTTATCCTCCAGCTCCATGTGCTCCACAGCATGTCGCTGCCTCTCTGGTGTGTGAAGACAACACTGGCTCAGTGAGTTGGACCGCCAGCCCTGGGGCGGTTTCCTACACTGTCAGGGCACTTAGTCGAAATGGCGATGCCAAAGAGCTCACCACCAACGCTACCACCTGTGACATACCCAACATGCAGTGCGGTCAGACCTACAGGATCACAGTCACTCCCTTCTCTGAGGAATGCCAGGGCTATGACAGTCAGGCAGTCGACTACGCGGCAGGTAAAGAGTATTGCCTCAGAGGAGAATACATTGTATTTTTTCTGACAATTGGCACACTCTGAATTTGGAACACACAGGAGCACTATCTCAGAGCCTATCAGTAAGAGAATCTGTCTTTAAACATGTAATGTTTAGTGTTTTACATGTACACATGTAAAACACTGAACCGCTTTAAATTTAATTTAAATGTGTTTCTAATTTGAGCCACTAATACCAGCTATTGTTAGTTTCTGTAAAAATATAAAATCATTTAAAAAGTCATTCAAAAAGTAACTAAGCTACCAAAGCAAAGCTAAAATGGATTCAAGGGTCAGCAGTTGGGCTGTAAGATTTACAAATAACCTCCCGTTTTCTTCACTCTAGGCCCCTGTCCTCCCACTGACTTCACTGTGGCTCGACAGTGCAGTGGTAATGTGGCTGTAGTGAGCTGGACAGCTGCCCTAAATGCAGAACTCTATGAGGCCACAGCCGTGGAGACTTTGAATCAACACACCCACAACTGCAGCTCCAACAGCACAAGTTGCTCCATTATGAACCTGCACTGTGGGGAGACTGTCAGTGTTACTGTGGTTACCAAGGAGCGGGGCTGCTGGAGCCAACCAAGCCAGCCTTTTAACTTTGAAGCAGGTTATAAATTCAGAATTTTGCAGTGTTATGTAACTATGGTGCACAGAAATAAGTTAAATACTGTAAATGTCAATTGTCAATTCTTCCCAAAATTTAGAAATACAAATGAGTGTTATTTTGATGATATTCTACAGTACTAAAAGGTTTGGCTGACTGTATTCTAAGACATTTTAACAGCCCAGAAAAATATAGTCTCTTAAAAGTATGCTGTTTAGACTATTTACCTCACTCATAAATTTTTGTTTGTTTTCAGTCATTTGTCCACCAACCGGTTTGAATGGAGTGACTACCTGCAGCAACAACGACATCACAGTTAGTTGGGACCCAAGTCCAAAGACTGGTGTGACATATTACGTTGACTCAAAGAAATTTGGAGGGGCTGCTCAACAGTACACCACAGGGAGCACGTCCCACGTGATCAACGGGCTGCAGTGTGGTGAACTATACACTCTTGCGGTGTCAGCTCAGTACCAAGAGTGCACCAGCGTGATGAGCCTCCCCATTGAAACTCAAACAGGTTTGTTGAAAGTACAATGATGCCCAAAAGTTGTTTAACACGTTTTATTTTTTCATGACATTTCAGTATTAGATGTAATGTATTTAGTACCCAGTTCTGTTTGTTGAGAAATACTAATTTCTGTCAAGATTTTTTTTTTTCACTTGAAACTGTATTCAATTAATATTTTATATAGGTCTTTGATAGTTCATTTAATTTCTTGTTTTGTAGTTTTAGTGGGACTTACACAGGGGATAACATTAAGAAGCCATTTTTAACAGCAGACTTTAAACACATTTTTATAATATATGCGCAAGTGTAAGCTTTACATGTATTTTCTTCTTTTAATCAGCTCCCTGCCCTCCGACCAACCTGTCTGCCAAAGCCGACTGTGGCACAAGCTCAGGAACGCTGACCTGGACGGCGAGCATTCACGCAACCCACTACACAGCGACTTTCACCGGGGACCATGGTCATGTGACCACCTGCACCACAAACACCACGAGCTGCACTGTGGGGCTGGACTGTGGCCACCAATACACAGCCTCACTCATTGCTTCCAGTTCAACTTGTAGCAGTAGCTCAGCAGCCACCCTGTTATTCGACTCAGGTACTTTCATTTTAAATGGATAATTTATACTCACAGGTAATAACACAGCTTGCCTTAGCAGCTGTGGTTAAAATCAAAGTAAAAAAGTATTTTTTTTAAGGAAATTGACAAGATTCCAAAAGCATATTGAAAAAAATTGGTGAAAAACAAGATTTTAAAGAGGCTGTATAATGCTTTAAAGAAATCCTGATCACCTCTAGAACATCAGAATGTAGAGGGCTTATTGATTGGTCAGTGCTTCCTGGAGTGGGTGGGGGGCTCATGGAAGAGGTAGGACTTCATAGAACCGAGCATTCTGAGACCTCAAAAAGGCTGCACCAGAAAATACAGAATTACTTAAACAGACATGAATGAAAGAAAACACAACTCTTTTACCAGGGACATTTGTTGGAAGTTGTTTAGGTTAAAGGGTGCACCACAGGGTTGAAGGAGCAGAATCCTGCCCATGCATGTGTTAACTGAGTCACATTTGTCATTAGATTTATTGTGAAAATAAGTCAGATATGTGGCTATGAATGTTGTTTTTTTTTGCCATTTTTTCTCATTGTCTTTCATTCACATCATTGTAGTGTCCTTTGAGGTTAAAGGAGTTGAATATTTCTGATTGCTGTTGTAATTCATATGAAAGAAGAAAGAGGCAGTAACATAAATTAACTAAACAGAATGAGAAAAAAAATACATCTGGGTACAAAGAGATACAGCACATTTAATTTGCCATTCTCCTACATTCTTTCACAGCTCATTGTCTGCCTGACAACGTGGCTGCGACCCTGGACTGTGTGGCCAACACCTTCGCGGTGACGTGGAATGGACACACTAATGAAGGCCCTTACACAGCACTGGCCATTGGCAGCGATGGCTCTCGTGTGTCATGTGACACCCCAGACACTCAGTGCACCATCCAGAACCTGCAGTGCGGCCTCTTGTACAGCATTGTCGTCACCACAGCAAACGTGGACTGTGGAGTCATTGAGGATTCTAACTACAAACTACAGTCAGGTAAATTAGAACATAATTCAGGAGTTGGGACAGACTGTTACTGTACAGTAGATTGATCATTAAATAAATTACATGTTTGTAAAGATTTAGTCACACATGTTGCAATTGCACAGATTTAAAGAGATATGCTATGGAGGACCGTGAGCGTCATGCGAAAAGGAATAATGCTTTTATTAAAAGAGTTTTTAAAAGAGCCTTTAATAAATGGATTACTAAATGCTTTTATTAAAAGAGTTTTTAAAAGTTTATTTAATAAAGAGATTGCTAAATACTTTTATTAAAAGAGTTTTTAAAAGAGCATTTAATAAATGGATTACTAAATGCTTTTATTAAAAGAGTGTTTAAAAGAGCATTTAATAATTGGATTACTAAATGCTTTATTAAAAGAGTTTATAAAGTAATCCATTTATTAAATGCTCTTTTAAAAACTCTTTTAATAAAAGTATTTAGTAATCCATTTATTAAAGGCTCTTTTAAAAACTGTTTTAATAAAAGCATTATTCCTTGTCCCGTGGCGCTCAAGGTCCTCCATAATATGCATTATGCAATATGCATTTTAAAACAGCTAAAGTAACCTGAACTAAACATCTAAACTCACACATGAAATAAATGGTTGTCACTAAGTGGGCCCCAGAAGTGAGTTGCCAAAGATTTTTGGAGAGTTTATGGTAAAGTTTATGGTAGTTCATAGGCATCATCAATAGGAACACTAAAATGGAACAAAACCATAAAGCAAATGTCCAAAAGAGCCTTAAAGGGTACCTTCAATAAGGAAATAAACATTACTAAACTACCTACCTACTAACTAAACATTAGAGCAAACCCGTACAAAGAAAATTGTGAAACAGTGATAACCAGACCAGGAAGTGGAGTCGTGGTTCTTTTGGCATTAGAAATATGTGTTCCATGGAGAAAAGTTTCAGAACCACATTGACAAGTCAATAACAATAACAAATCAAATATCAAATAATATCACAGTACTCTCTGTCACAGCAGCAGTCACTTGGCAGAAGTCACAGTTTTTGAAGTTAATGAACATCTTTGTCAAATATCATCACCCTAGCATAAAAAAATGCCAAAATAAGAGCAAAAAAATACATTTGAAAACCCCTAAAAGGGGGCCAAGAGGGCCTGGAGGTTAAGCAGCCAGCTTTTGAGCCAGTGGTATTTTTAATTCAATAATTAGGTGGCGAGTGCACCTTTTGAGCCTTAGATTTATTTCATACTGTAAGTTATCAAGTGCTAATGGTAAGCCGAAAGTAGTGCATAAACTTGATGGTAGACAATAGTAGCAGGTTCTGTACCATGCATGTATACTGATGCCTAACTTTGTATTTTTTCAGCTCCCTGTAAGCCAACGGCAGTGTCAGTGGACTTGAACTGTGACACCAATGAGGCAGTAGTGGGTTGGCAGGGCACAGGGCCGGACCAGTTGCAGCAAGTGACAGCGAGGGACATCAGAGGAAATACCATCACATGCGACTCCTCCACATTTCACTGTACATTCAGTGGCCTCACCTGTGGACTGAGCTACAATGTCAGTGTGGTTGGCAAATCAGACACATGCAACAGCAGTCCAACTTATGGTGCAATGCTCCACACAGGTAATGGCTATGGGGCTCATGTGTTTAATTTAATTGGCTTAAAGTAAACATTTGTTATGATTTGTCATGTTATAAATAGGGCTGGGACGCATTAATCACAATTAATTAATTACAGAGAAATTAACGCATAAAAAAAAAATGTATGCACTTAATTGCACTTGTCTGTGACAACAAGGAACTTTTCTCAGTGATCTAGTTTCTGGCGTAACCAGGGCTGGACCTTCACATCACAACCAAAACACCAAATGTGAGTGGATTTCAGCTGTGAACAGTTGGATAGTGTGCCTATAGACTGCACTACAGGTCACTGCGGGGTCAAGGTTGGCCGCCTCTGCGCAACCAGCACACAGTGTCACTCCTTTTCATTCACTTTCAAGGCACCGCTCATTGTTTCTCAGTTGTTCTCACAGCTGACTGACGCACACAGGAGACAGCAGTTCATTGGTTTCAGATGCAAAGGACAGAAAACAGGTCCACGCGGAGGACATGTGAAGCGCAGAGGAGGACACAGAAAGGAGAGGCTCGCCATGCATTTCAAATCAAGTTAAAATATGCCAGAACATACATATAAGCTTCAATATTTAATTTCTGACATATAAATATTGCTATCTGATAAAAATGCGATGAATCATGATTAATTAATTACGAAGCCTGTAATTAATTAGATTAATTTTTTTAACTGAGTCCCACCACTAGTTATAACTCTAAAATGTGCTCATCAAAATGTATGTTGCATACATTTTAATTGGGATTGAAAATGTTTACGTCTGAATACAAACTTTTTATTGAGCACAAAAATGTCAGTATTATTTACATAGGAGTCAAAGTTGTATTTGTCAATTGTGCGTGCACAAAAGAGTATGTCTCTAAAAATATCACCCTCAACATACAGTACCAGTCTAAGTTTGGACACACCTTCCCATTCAGTTCTTATAGGACAATGATTCTCAATCTTTTCACACCAAATACCACATCACCACATTTGACTTTCAAAGTACCATCTTTAAAGGACTAAAATGACCCAAAAAATTTTGTAAATCAGGACAAAACAAGGTCTAAACCAGGTTTAAGCCAGGATTAAACCCATAACCTGGACAAAACCAGTACTAATTCAGGACTAAATCAGGGCTTATACTGGACTAAAACAAGTCTATACAAATTTAATCTTAAGAGCACAACTCACACAGAAATAAAACCACCATAAGAAGCCTGTGTATCAAAGTGGTACCTGTACCACAGTTTGAGAACCACTGACAGAAAAATGTGTCCAAACTTTTGACTAGTACTGTATATTATTATCTAACAACAACGTCAGTTGCCAATAAAGGTAAATTATTCCAAATAATAAGATTTCCCCTCTTCCTCTTGTAGCTCCCTGTGTGGCCACTCATGTGAGGAGCTCATATGACTGTGCAACTGGTATCACCTTGGTAACGTGGGATTTGGCCAATGGCGCCACATCGTACACAGTTGAAGCCAAAGGAAGTCTGGGCCACAATGCTCAGTGTCAAAATAGTGACACCAACTGTGATTTCCCCAGCTTGGCATGTGGACAGGACTACAACATAACAGTGCAGGCTCACAACAGTGAGTGCATCAGTGCAGTCAGCGAGACTGTTTTCACTACCACAGGTAAAAAAGCAACAACAGCAACTCCCTCTGCACTCTTTGAAATAACAAATAAATATTTATTATAAACTTCTTTATCTTTCCTTTTTGGCAGGTCCTTGTCCTCACAACAGTGTAGACATAAATCTCACTTGTAGGACCAACACAGCTGTAGTGTCCTGGGTGCCTGGCAGTGGAATCCTCTATTATAACGCCACAGCTACAGTCTTCAACACTGATAGCACAGAGACCTGCTCCACCCTTGAGTCCTCCTGTAACATCACACTGCTCTGTGGTGAGAGCTACATCATCGACGTGACTGGACAGGGAAAGGTCTGCCCCAGTCCTTCCCAAGGCTGGAAAAGAGTCCAAGCAGGTCAGAAAATGAAATGGCTCTGGCTCTACATTGTTTTAGCTATTGTAATAAAAAAAAAACACACGCACACACACATGCACACACACACACACACACACACACACACACACACACAGAGACGCAAAAAGTGAATATTAGTCAACTCAAATATCAATATGCTCCATCTTAATATTGGCCATTTGGCAGCTGTACTTTGATGTAGGGCTGTGCAGTAAAACCATATTAGGTCATATTAGGTCAACCCTAAACTAATGATGATCGGCTGATATCCTGGAAAGATTACTGGAACATGTTGCAGGGCATGTGGTGCAGTTCTATGCTCCAAATTATTTAACCAATCACAGTGAAGGGCACGTCACACAGTTCAGTCATAAGCCAATAGCCAGTCGCTGTCTTCGGACAATATATTTTTGTTTATTAAGTTGAAAGAAGGGACACACAAAAATGACA
The DNA here is from genome assembly GCA_020698575.1 of Bostrychus sinensis. Classification (NCBI taxonomy): domain Eukaryota; kingdom Metazoa; phylum Chordata; class Actinopteri; order Gobiiformes; family Eleotridae; genus Bostrychus; species Bostrychus sinensis. The sequence goes on along the minus strand of CM036246.1, from coordinate 8,789,725 downwards.
ACTACATGTTACTGAGAGCATCACGCTGTTTACTTGGTTGTTAATGACATTAGCGACGATGCATTGCTTGTTTGCATGCTTCTCATACATACATGCTTCTCAGCGGTCACTACTCCCTGATGTTGTGAAAGTTATAAAGCAAGCTTTTCTCAACGCTAATCTAGTCTGTCATATGTGTCTACAGTTTGGGGATGGAAGTCTGTCTGACATAATCTAAACTAGGACTAAATGAGTTTAAAAACAACTCCAACTTAAGGTTAAGGTTAAAGTAGGCTTTATTTTCTCCGTAGGAAAATTTGTTCCCTGCATTTGACCCATCCTTCAAAACTTCACTTCACTATCATTAAGCTATTGAGTTATGCTATAGCGACTTGAATAGTAATATACAAGGCCAATGTTTATCATTTAGGTAGATTTATTGATGAACATTAGGATGTTGGCATAGTTCAAAACTCAAATGACTTGTGTTTGATTTAATAACAGAATAAAACACATTTCCTAACTCAAAGTAATTGCCTAAGTTTCAGATTAGTAACTAGCATTCATGATTATCATACAGTAGTGTGATAATCATGAATTGAGTTATTGTCAATAGCTTGCAAAAGTATTACTAACTATAATAGCCTATTGACAATATATATTTCTCTCTTTCTCTCTCGCTCTGTATGTATATGATTAATTGTTTGATGGCTAAAATCTCACAGTAAAAACTGTAAAAATAGTTGTGTATGTATTTTTCACAACTTCAGTTATTCAAATACTGCTATGTCTGCTTTGCCCACCGCAGCCCCCTGTCCTCCCCACCTCCTAAACATAGACTCATCTTGTGATTCGAGCAACATTTTGGTGCACTGGGAGACATCGAAGGGTTCTGTTTCATACAAGGCTGTGGCTGAAAACGAAGCAGGAGAGAAGTGGATCTGTGAGACAGGGGACACGAGCTGTGAGATCTCTAACTTGCCGTGTGGACAGCAGTTTAACGTCTCTGTTTCTGGACTCGATGGGGACTGCATGGGAGCCAGAAGCAACGTGAAAATGATTCAAACAGGTTTGCTTTTCTGTAAATTCCATATCGCGTGTATAATAACTAATCAAACTAATCCCCCTCTTTATCTTCCTCCTCCTTCTTCTCTTATTAAATTTCTCTCTGTATTTTCCCTATTAAGTTTGGTCTCCAACTCTATAAAGGTTGGTTTGTTGGCTGGACAGTTAATCTGTTAGCCTCGTGATCTGTACTAACATTTAGTTTTCTCTAATTAGTAAACTTATAATCTTAGTGAAAAAAACACTATATGGGTATCCAGAATTTATGAAGTACTCAAGAAACATGAGAATTTTGTGTTTTGATGAGAAATATACTAAATAAGTACGTATGTAACATCTCTGTCTTGCTTTTGTACAGCTCCATGTGTCCCACAAAATATCACGACCGAGCTCAACTGTCCCACTGGCATTCTCAACGTTAGCTGGGAGATAAAGGGTATTCAGCCGAAATGTATCATAATTATTATAACTGACAATGGCATCATCATCATTATAACTGAGTGTGACATATCTCGCGGTCACCGTGCCATACCGGATCTAAAGTGTGGCAGGAACTACGAGGTGAAGCTTGTGGCTGAGGGAATCGCATGTAACAGTTCTGCCAGCACCCCTCAAACACTAACTACAGGTGGGTTAAAGGAAAAGGTGACCTCAAAAGACAATATTTATGAATAGCTCTTTTTATCTTTGATTGAATCTTCTCTCTTCTCTTCTACAGCTCCTTGTCCACTTTCCACCTTCAATACCACTGTGGACTGTGAAACAGGGCTGGTATCAGTGACGTGGGGGAAGGGTGTGGCTGGCGTCCTGTACTCGGTGTTGGCCTTGGGACCTGATAGTGAGGAGCACACCTGCAGCAGCTCGGATGGTGGCTGTGACCTGGACAGCTTGGAGTGTGGCAAGGAGTACAGTGTTTCCAACACGCCGTCCCGAGATAGATGTGTGGGCAGCAGCAGCGCTCCACAAATTGTCAGAACAGGCAAGGCTGTTCAAAATAAAATATCAATCTAAGCTGATTATTTACACAGCCTTTGTACTGTATACATACTGTGTATTTCCACTGGCACAATTTACGTTTTTATTTTTACTTGAGTGCAAACTAAATACTGAAAGAAGGCAGATATTCTACACATTACATATTGTATAATTACTTACAGTACATGATACTTTTCTCTTGCAGTTCCTTGTGTTCCTCAGCTGAATGAGGTTGAGATTGACTGTTTGACCAATTCAGCTTGGGTCATGGGCACCGAGTCTGCTGGGGCAGTGGACTACGTCATCACTGCTACAGACACCGCTGGGGGCATCCAGACTTTTGAATGTAACTCTACTTTGGAGAACATGTGTTTCCTGCCTCCCCTGGCCTGTAGCATGAATTTCAGCTTCACAGTCCAGGCTCGGGATTCGCAGTGCTCCAGTGCTCACACTAATGCTGTCATGGCTGAAACAGGTACATTAGTGCGTGGCTTTGGTCAAAACATATCAAACAGCTGCTTACAACAATTCATGTAGCATTCAGATTTTTGCAACTAGAACATTCTTAGTGAAAGTTATAGTTATTTTTAAATGAAGTATATACGATAGAGTATATAATGAAATTTATTATCACAGTATCACAAAGAACTATTTGTATTGGAGTTCTCAAATGGTCTTCCATTACACTATGGTTACCTTGAGCAGAAAGCTGGCTTCTTACAAGATCTATCTTGTCTGGCACAAGCATATCTGTTTTAGTCTGGATTTTTTGTAGTTTGACCAGTGGTGTGGCAGTTGCGTTGTGTGTGGGGTGGGTTTTAGGTTTTCTGACAGCAATAAGTATATTTAAGAACTACTTGTAAACAACATAGTGATGCTGCAAGACGTGCAGATGCTGCTATATACAGTATTTACAAAAATGGCAAAATGTGTGTGATGGCATGTTTAGTGCATTGATTTACTATTGCAATGGTTTGTTGTTTGGCAATGTAATAACTGGTGTGTGTCCATAAGCTGATTTTTACATTTTTATAATACTTGTCACATTGAGATATGAGTATAGTATTCCATATGGAATGTTGCATTAATGATGTAAATGTGTATAATAGGTTCACTTTTTAGTATTTACATAGTCTGCCCCTCTGTCCCTAGGTCCCTGCTCTCCTCTGGGCATTGTCAGTCAAGTAGATTGTGTAGACAACATCATCTCCATCTCGTGGGCAGCCGTCCCTGGTGCAGTGTCCTACACGGCCACACTAGAGGACTTCAATGGAAACACAACTTGCTGCACCTCTTCACACAACAGCTGCGACATAAGTGACCTGCCCTGTGGTGAGATGTACATTTTACTGGTGACCGCAGAGGGACGGACCTGCAACAGCTCTGAGAGCAGGGATATGGCTCGGACAGGTACCAGAAAAACACATGGCTTGTTGACGTTACACCCACAAAAATACACTCCCAAGTTTACATATTGTCATTTTTCAGATCACATCTCACTCATACTAGTTTACATATATTATTTAAAGGTGTTTTAACAAGACCAACAAAGCCCTCCTTTATATCACATTTTTGATTTATGACAACACACCAACTGAGCTACTAAACATCCATAATGTCCTGTGTGAAGTCAACCTCTTTCTCCTTCTGTGCCATTTTTGTTGTTGTAGCACCATGTGTACCAGAGAACCTTGAGTACAGTTTGACCTGCAGTAGCAACGTGGCATCCATGTTGTGGAACCACAGCCAGGGAGGGCAGCTTTACCAAGTGACTGCTAAGAGCCAGGATAACTACACGGATCAGTGCTCTGGCCACGAGAACCGCTGTGACCTGACGAACCTTCAGTGTGGGCAGATCTACACAGTCACGGTTACAGCAGAGGACATGGACTGCTCCAGCAAACCCAGCGAGAGTGTTTCCATCAAGACCGGTACAAACATGCTGGACTCTGTGTCTGAGTCAATATTACACGTTTTGAGTTCATTCACATAAATAATTTAAAGAACATTTGCAACACAAATACTAAGAAAGACAAAACAACACCATTTGAATACAAAGATTTTAAAGTCCTTATTTGTGCAGTCAAACACACGGCACAATCATTCGCAGAGCATCATTAGCTCTATACTAAAACTTTTGGAAACACGCATTTTTGCACTTGTACAATTAATATGCGGGATACAAAAGCGAATCATAGGCTTTAAATAAAATTAACTTCCCACTGTCTGAGCATGGACTAAAATTGAAAAATCTTTAGAGGGTGTAACACATGACCCTGCCTATTACCGTCAGCATGATTCGTTTGTGTTGTGATCATATGCTCACAATATATAGTAAGTAAAGTTTGTATTGGCCACTTTTAAATTTTTTTATCTTGTCCCACCAGCGCCATGCACCCCTGAGGACTTCTCATCTGTAGCTGACTGCGGTGCAAACTCGTTGTTGATCTCTTGGACTGACAGTGCTGGAGCGGATTCGTACCTGGCCACAGTGGAGGACAGTTATGGTCAGATCACCAGCTGTCAGGCCACAACAGAGGGCGAGTGCAGCGTGGGGAGCCTCGGCTGTGGCCTCATCTACCATGTGTCTCTGGTAGCTTCAGACGGATACTGTGATAGCCAGCCCACTAATGTGGTTGATACAGCATCAGGTACAACCAGACACAATGGAAAGAAACACCAACTTTGCATTGGGGGGCATGCTAGCAGAGCAGTTAGTGCTGTTGCCGGTCCAAAGACTTGCATGTGTGGTACATTGGTCACTTTAAATTGCCCCTAGTGAATGAATGGAAAAGTGTATGGTTGTCTGTCGTTTCTGTCTGTGTATGTCTCTATTGATATTATATTGTCCACTGCAGGGTGCACTACTATTTCACAGTTATATTAAATCAAATACCACCTTAAAAAGTATTTTCAAAACACACACACAAAATATCATCTATATATACAGTATAAAAATACACTAAAATGAACTTTACTAAATAAAGACAAAACAGGGACTAAACGAGGACTCCAGATCTAAGCCTAGACTAAACCAAGAGTAATACTGGGCTATACCATGTCTAAACCATGACCAAAACAGCTCATAACCAGGACTAATCAGGTCCAAACCAGTACTAAACAGTCTATACTTATTTAATCCCCAACCAGAGCAGGATTAAAATAAGCTAAATCAGAGCAGCAAAAGACTGCTGTGTACCTCTAGAAGAGGCCTGTGTACCACCACTGGTACCAGTACCACAGTTTGAGTTGTGGAAAATGCTTTTAAACTTTTTTTTTTTTTTACTGCCACACAGTAAAAAGGTATATTTATGATTTGTCGGTGCAAATGCAAGACCACAAACACTAATACTATTTCAACATCACAACATTAAAGATTTTATGACTGGTGGGTGATATGCTTTGATGTTTTTTTACAAATTGGTAAACTTGTTGTTAAATTTTATTTGTAACAAATAAAAAAGCTACTACAGATAGTAAGTTGTAGTAGCTGTAAAAACATTGAATTCTCCTAAATGTTACATAGTTACACAGCGTTGCTTTCAATCAGAAAAGTCTGTCAAATACTCAAAATCTCAACTAGTTTTTGAGAATTATAACAAATAACCTAGTAAAAAAAATTTTTTTTTGTCCTATTTCAGTCCCGTGTGATCCCAAATTTATCAAGGCAGTGTTTGATTGCCAGCTGAAGACGGCTCTCGTTTCCTGGTATCCCAGTGACGGGGCTATTTTATACATTGCTACGGCAACTTCTGGCACTGGGCAGAGCACCACGTGTCAGACCACCATGACGTACTGCGAGCTGACCGACCTGGAGTGCGGAGAAAGCTACTCGATTGAAGTGGTAGCAGCGGGAGAGACATGCAACAGCACGGTTAACATGAATGGCACAATGGGCACTGGTGAGAAACATACTCACCTCAAGACATGAGGCCTAGTGGACAGGAAACACAATATGAACTCTTCCCAGCTATGGATAGTATTAAATCAGGAAAAAAATAATACACTGAAGCAGTTACTTTGTACTCTATATTGGTACTGCTTTTAAAAGTCTTTGTCCTGATTACTATACCCCGTCTCTTCCAGGTCCATGTGTCCCAGGGCATGTCACCACGGACTACAGTATGTCAATTGGACAGGCGCTGTGGGAGAAAACTCACGGTGCTGATCATTACAAAGTGGTGGGAGTGACAGACCAGGGCTTAGTCTCCTCCTGTGAAACCAGTGATACTTACTGTGCCCTTTACAACATGGAGTGTAGCCAGACTTACAATGTCATCGTCACAGCATACAACGATGTGTGCCCCGAAGGCTCCGCCTCTACTGAAACGGTTTGGATTACAACAGGTAATGTGATGGGATTTCTATGTAATTTTTTTTCTTGTATTTGAAGAAAAGTGTTATCTTATAGTGCATTGCAATTGCAAATATTAATGTGAAAACAAGACCAAATTTAGGCTTTATTATCAGTGATTTTAATTAAAGTGTATTTTTAGTGCATACCAGATGCTTTGGACCAAAAATACTGTTACTGCACAGCAAAACAGCACAAAAATACACATATATAGAGAAACGATAAGTAAAGTGAAATGCTAAATAAATACTTGCAATGTATTGGTGCAGTGGTGATCATTGTATGATGGCATGGTCTGCTGAACCTTTGAGCTAAAAGTTCAAGATAAGCTCTGAACTCCCGTTTAAAGTATAGTTTTGGATTGATATAGTACAAGGTATTTTAGCGTAAACATTTTACATCACATAAAAGCAGGAAAGTTTCCCTGTTGTTGTGGCTTGTTGTAGATTGTATGATTTGGAACCAAAAAAGAAGGACATTTTATTTTCCAAACCTAACCTTTAATGCAGGTTTAATTTAAATGTTTCCTGTTTTCTTCTGCAGAGCCTTGCCCACCCCAGAATGTACAGGCAAGCATTCAGTGTCCAACCAATTTGGCAACAGTAACGTGGGAACCCAGCGTAGGGGCTGTCTCATATGAGGCCACTCTCTCCGGACGCAATGGCCAGATGCTGTACTGCAGCTCAAACAACACATTCTGTGTAGTTGGCTTGAAGTGTGGCGTTATTTACTACACCCGCGTTGTTGCAATCGGAGAAATGATGAACAGCACTGACTCTGAAACCGTTCAACTGGTAGCAGGTAAATTACACATGCTGGGATGCATTGGCATGACACATGAGGCCAAACTTCTATCCGAAGGCTTCTTTGTCAGCCTAGCCTGCACCATCACTGTCATTATTTAATTCCAGTAATGCATTAATGCATATGACTAATCCCTCTTCTTGAAAGTTTTTTGGTTTATAGCTTCAGATCAAGAAGTGTTCACCCCCGTTGGAGTAAATACGGTGACTCAAAACTTTATTAAAATTTTTCTTTTTCCCTGTAGCTCCTTGCCCGCTTGAAAATGTAACAGCAGTTGTGGACTGTCATAACAGCAGCGCCCTGGTAACATGGAGCGCTGTCCTCGGAGCCAGTTCCTATGAAATGATCGCCACGGCAACTAGCGGCCACCAGGACTCGTGTGAGGCGACTGAAACTGAGTGTGAGCTGCTGAATCTGGAGTGTGGACAGACATACAGTATCACATCGGTGACCATCAGCGAGCAGTGTCGTATCGAGACAGACACTGGTGTGACCTTCAAAACACGTGAGTCAAACTACAAAATTAAAGAGGCAAAAAGATGATGCTTCCATACATATGACACAATTAAAGAATTACTGAATCAAATAAGTTATAAATATTTGATATATTCTATATTTTGGTGACATCTTGTGGTTGAGTTTCAGATTGCAATAACACATCTTGCACTACTTATTTCTTTTTTTTGTTTGTTTTTTGTTTTCTTTATTGGATTTAACAGTTTACACTGATGGGTACATTATAAGCAAGTATAAGTCACACTAGCCAAAAAATGCATAATGAAGAAGAAAAAAACATATATAACTCACACAGGACTATAAGTCGCATTTTTGGGGGGAAATTTATTTTAGAAAATCCGACACCAAGAACAGACATTTCATCTTGAACGGCAAGTTATAGTAATAATAGAAGAGAGAACAACAGGTGTGCAGTATGCTAACGTAACACATTGATGGTTATTCAGCTATGTGAAGCATAAATAACAAACTGAATAGGTGTCTCCTATGTTAACATAATATATTATTCACATAACTATAGCATAAAGAACATAATATAACAAGTTCACCAAACTCACGATCTCACTCCTAATCGCTGAATTATTTAAATTCTTCAATTCTTCTTCTGAACACCTCCACCAACTCGAGGTAGACGAAGCGCCGCTTCCTCCTCTGCGTGGCTGTCGTCAGACTCAGCATCAGTTCCATTTCCAATTATTCCGGTCTTTCTCAGTTGTCTTTATAGCCTAAGTTGTTAGCGGTAATGTTTACATTTTAAATTGCTAGTGGTACAGGTGCAGCAGATGCTGGTACACAAGCCTAGAGTGCCTTCTCGCGGCTGTCAGTATGAAAATAACGAACACCTGAAAGGTGCTACTGATGTATACTCAGTCGCACCTGAGTATATCTTGCACCCCTAACCAGACTATGAAAAAAAGTGCGACTTATAGTCTGGAAAATACGGTACACAGTATTCATTGTCAGTCATTTTAGTAAACATTCTCATCAGGGAAATTAAAAATAACTACTGAAATAACACAAATATTACTTATTTTAAAAACATTAAGGAGAGAGGGAGAATAGCTTTTAGTTATTTAGTCAAAATAAAATTAAGCCTCTGGAGAGTCACACATCTATCTATCTACATCTATCTATTGTTATATCCATTCATGCCATCAAAGAAGCCTTTTCCCGTGTTAGCCATGTCTTTGTCAGTGTTTTCATACTGGCAACCAGCAGAATGCTGAGCAAGTATTTATTGTCCCCTATTCATGGGGGTAAACGTCCAATTATAGTCTTGATGAACTGATCAATAAATATCCTTCCAATATTGATTAATAAGAGGGCAGTCCCATAGAAAATGAAAATGGTTTGCATGTTGAGTTCCGCGTTTCTCCAACAAGCTGCACGACTTTCTACATCATTGGAGGATCTACTGTAGCCCTTCAGGTCTTTGCACAAACGCACTGTAATTAAAGCAGAAACTGTAGATCAAAATCAGTTCAGTAAATAATACCCTAAGCCTTCCTACAAGATTGTGCTCAGTTGTCCTGCCTGGGCTCAGTTTGTCAGTTAATGAAACTATAAAATATTCTCAAGGAGTTCTGAAATATCTTTTTTATAAAATATAGAGTAGTTAGTTGTGGACCCACCAGTTTCAAAATGCTCTACTAAAAATCCACTTAATTCTTTCATTCTGATTATACTAAAGTTACCATTTACATTTCTACTTCATCTCTGTTTTGTGCTTATTAAATTTACATGCCATGTCTGTTCATCATGTCTTTTCCAGGACCTTGTAAACCTTTGAATGTTGGAGTGGACCTCCAGTGTGGGACTGCGACAGCCACATTGTTCTGGGAAGATGTTGAGGGGGTGGACTTGTACAACGCTACTGCTGTTTCCAGCACTGGCGTCATTACGTACTGTAACTCTGCAAACTCCATCTGTGAATTCTCCGGCCTTGACTGTGGAGAAACGTATGAGTTTTATGTTGAAGGCACTAATGGCATGTGCTGTGGTGAAAAGAGCGACACAGTGGATGTGCAAACAGGTAGAAGAATATGACCATCCCTATGATAATAACACAATGCCTTGGCCATCACATGGCAGTGTAAAATCATTTCAATATTTGTAAAAATGTAAACAGTACGGGTGAAATGTGTTGGATAATTTTTGAGGCATTATAACATTACATGTCATATTAACAAAATCTCTTGTGCTTTCTGTCAGAGCCCTGCCAACCGACCGACCTGACTGTACAAGGTTCATGCAACAACGACACAGTAGAGATAAGCTGGCTGGCCGCGAGAGGAGCCAACCTTTACACTGTGAGCATCTCTGGAAATCTGGGATACGTCACATCTTTACAAACATCGGACACTATGGTAGAGACAGACCTGCTGTGTGGACAACTGTACACCGTCACTGTGCAAGCCCAAGATGATACATGTTCCAGCGCCATCAGCAACTCTGTAGAGCATCAAAATGGTATGTACTAATGTATAGAAAATTATAGGAAAAGATGGATTTGAGTTAATGAAATATTATATCACATGGCTCCATATTGGACTACAATGTTTGAATTTTAAGCCTGTTCCCAGGTATCCTTTAACATATACCTTATGCTGATTTTGACATGTTCTTGTCTTGGTGTACTCTCTGTCTTCTAATTGTGTCTTTTGGTGCCGCACTCAAAGCTCAATTGAAAATTGAGTGCATCAGTAATTAATTTTATCTGTCAGTCTCACCCATCAAAGCCAGTAGGCAGGCTCTAACACGTTGCGCTGCACAGCAAGCCAACACAGATTGATCCCAGTTTGCCCTGCCTACTGGCTTTGATGGGTAAGGTTGACAAATAAAATTTATTTAAATAGTTTCAAATTAATTAATTAATCCTAAATATTTAAATAGTGAAATAATTATAAAGGTTTTTTTCATCTTTTTTTTTTATAAACTAATGACACATTAATTATTTAATGGTATATTTATTTATTTTGTTTTGGCACTTTTTATCCACGCCAAATTAAAATAATTATGTGCTGCAGTGCATCATAGATGATTATATCTGTCCACCTTATCTGCCACCCATCAAAGCCAGTAGGCAGGGCTAATGCTGATGAAGTCAAATCTGAGATCAATCTCTGTTGACTTGCTGTGTTGTATTATGTTAATTAGTGACCCATTTAATACTTACTTAATACTTCTTGTTCTCCATACAACTGAAGGACCATTATTTCAGATTGTCAAGCAGTTTATCAATGTTGACGCTCTCTTTTCAGGTCCCTGCGTGCCTCAGGACGTGCACAGCTACACTGTGTGTGAGAACAATCTGGGCGCTGTCAGCTGGGCCCCGACCGATGGAGCGGATTATTATGTTGCTTTCGCTGTGGGAGAGGATGGGCATCTTCATGATCCATGCACTACTAACACCACCTCATGTACATGGAATGACCTGCACTGTGGGGATTTGTACACTGTCTATGTCACCGCCCTTAACGATGCTTGTGACAGCAAGGAGAGCAACAGTACTACCATAAGAATGGGTAGGCATTGGTTTTCTCACACTCCAACATAGTTATTCAACTACTCTGCTTTTACTTACATTTAATTAATACTTTTTCTTTCTCAGCTTCATGCATACCACAGAATTTGGTTTCAACTTTCAATTGCTCTATGAAGGTGAGTATTTGATTTTGGGCAGAGCTTCATTAACTATCAGTACATTTTAATAGGTGCAAAGAACTTGGAAAAATCATGAAACTCCCGCACACTGTCTCACTCTTCATTAACTTATTTATTGAGCAACATTTCGGTCAGTCAGACCTTCATCAGTAGGTGCAAAGAACACATACATGGTTATGGTAAAACTGCTGCTTAATAGAATAAATTAATATGGAAGCTATAAACCACATTTTGAGAAAAAGCAAAAATTAATTAAATAATTAATTATTACTGGAACTGGTTAGGTGTATGAAGATTACACCTGTAAACCTTGATGTTACTCTAGTCTGAAACTCAACTATCATCTACACACGTATGTGAACCCATTCATAATTTAAGTTTAACTATTTTACATTGCTCTGATGAATCTTGGCAAATTATCTTTTTCTGAATTGTCAAGATAAAGTCCTAGATGTTATATTCTATAGTAGCTGAAACCCAGTAGCATGTAATTAGAATAGAATTGTTTATTTATTTATTTTTTAATATATTACATGTTTTTTTACTGTGTTTAAGGTGGGCCACCTGTCCTGGGAGAGTGTTGAAACAGCAGACTTTTACATTGCAAAAGCAGAAAGCAACAGTGGCCACAAAATACAGGTCAGCACCAATGAGACGTGGACGAACTTCTCTGAGTTCTTGTGTGGAGAAGAGTATTTCCTGTCTGTCCAGTCTGTGGACGCACACTGCACCAGTGTCTCCAGTCCAACCTCTAAGCTTCAGTCAGGTAAAACTCAAAAATATTTTTGGTAATGATGAATAAAATTAATTATCTGGCAACTAGATTTTTTTAATCCTAAATTTTACATTCTGTTTAATCTCTCAGAACCTTGCCCTCCCACTGCCGTCAGCAGCTTTATGAACTGCGTTGCCAACATCGCTGTGGTGTCATGGAACAGTTCAGCTGGAGCGGATTACTACACAGCCACAGTGACCTCGGAGGAGGGCACATCCCAGAGATGCTGGTCTGACAATGAGCAGTGTGGCATTCCCAACCTGCGCTGTGGACAGGGCTACACCGTCAGTGTGGTTGCCTCCAACGAAGCCTGTAACTCTGACCCCAGTGAACCCAGCCAGCTCACGTCAGGTGAGGGTTTAAATACACCTATCCATGTTTTCTAACCAGGCTCTGAGATTACGTACATGTTAATTGGTTGCTAGTTACCGAAACTATCTTGTTGGTTGTTGTTGTCAGTATTTGGTATTTGCTCTAATGCCAACTTGTCTAATTTGTCAGTTTTGTGCTTCTTTTGTCTGTTTTTTTCAAGACAGACAAAAGGAAACATTTATTTTAAGAGCTTTCACAATTCAAAACATTGTCTTGTGTCTTCTGGAACCTGTAATTAGAAAATAGTAAGACAGTAGACTCACTTTGCCTTTTTTGTATTAACTGAGCATTACTATTATCTTCACAGTGCCATGCGTTCCCACAAATGTCCATGTAACAATGAACTGCACCAACAACCAGGCTCATGTAACCTGGGACGCGGGCCAGGGGGCGCTCATGTACACAGTGACAGCTATGGGCAGCAGTGGAACTTCTTCTTGTGAGACCAGCGAAGTGTCCTGCACACTGACAGATCTGAAGTGTGGGGAGGCCTACACTGTCCAGGTGGTGGCCAAGGATGACATCTGCTCCAGTTTGCCCAGCCCAGCCACTTTATTTGACTCAGGTACTTTGGAAGGTTTCAGTGGCAATATTGAGTCATATATTGCCAATATTTTTACATCCCTAAGCATAACATATTCAGTCTCAGCTTATTGTTGCTAAAATGTTAACATAAAAAGCTGAAAGACATTGCCAATTATTACATATTTCCTCTCTCATTGGCCCTCAGTTCCTTGCACTCCCGACATTGGCTCTGTTGTTGTTGACTGCATCACCAACAGTGGACTTGTGGAGTGGATGTACTCTGAGGGCGCCGTGCTCTACGTTGCCACTGCTCACTCGGCTAGTGAAAATCTCACCTGCACCACCAACAACACCGGCTGTGAACTCATGGGTCTGCAGTGTGGTCAGTCATACAGTGTGACTGTACAGGCAGAAAATCAAGCCTGTAGAAGTCCAGCCAGCAGCGCTATGCAATTTGATTCAGGTCAGAACCACATGTATTTAGTAATTATTCTGTGTAGTTGTTTAATGATACAATGGCACATCAGTTAACATATTCCCTACAGATCCCTTCAGATGATTGGAGAAACAGAAAGAGGCAATGATATAGGCCTTATGTTATGTATAGCAGCAAATAAACCCAGTAAAAACACTAAAAACACAAAAATGTATAAACGTATAGTCTTTACAGTTTTGTTCCTGCCTGCTTCTCCAAACTGGTATAATACTGATTAATCTGTGGAAGACTGAATCAACTTCTTTGCCTTTTTACAATGTCTTGCATTTACATTCCTGAGTTTTCTTTCACCAACAATTAATTTATTCAATTATGATACTGACGTATAGAAGTGTCTTTATACTTAACGTGTGTGTGACTATGAAATGTGTATGGTGCAAGGCAAAGACAAATTTGAGACAAATGGGAGACAATAAAGTACTATTGTATTTTATTTTATATAACTTCACATAACTAAAACTGACTTACATCTGGCTGTCCTTCTGTTTCTCTCCCCAGTGCCATGTTCTCCTCAGGGTCTGACATCCTTTCTGGATTGTTCCAGTAACTCCATTAATGTGGCGTGGCAGCCCAGCTTCGGGGCACATTATTACAATGTTGAAGCTCTGGGGGTTGAAGAACATGAGTCTACTTGCACATCAACATCTGACTCCTGTGTCCTGGAGGACCTCTTGTGTGGCTTCACCTACGATATCAGTGTTACTGCCCTCAATGACTTCTGCAATGTGTCAAGCAGCCACGTCATTCAGCATCAGTCAGGTAATTATTGTTTTTTTGCCACAGGATTACATACTGCCGCTATGTCCATGGGCAGGACTCTTCACCCACCTTTCCTGTATGAATGTGTTAGTGTGATTGCGTGATTGGTAGTGGTCGGAGAGGCTGTAGGCGCCACGTTTTCGTCAGTCTTTCTGAACACTGAGTGTGACTGAGGAGTGAATATATAATGGACGAAGGTAAAATGGTTTGAGAGGCTTGGAAAGCGAAACATAAATTGAATCTGTTGTTATTGTTATTGTTATTACTACCTACCATAACTTGGATACCCATGTCCTTGTAAATATACTGTTTGTCAATTTATTCAGATTTAATTTGCATGTTTTGTCTTGTCATGTGTGTTTGTAGTTCCCTGTGTACCGCAGAACGTCCGGGCCGTATTTGATTGTGTGAATAAAGAGGTACAGGTGACTTGGGAGACCACCAAAGGGGCACTGGCCTACAGCAGTGTGGCTCAGGGCTTTGGTGGGTTCTCCTCGACCTGTGACACCAATGACACATGGTGCACGTTCTCTGATTTGGCTTGCGGCATGAACTACTCTATCACAGTGGCGGCTTTAGACGATGAGTGTAGCAGCCATGCAAGTGACCCAGTGGAGATAAACACAGGTAATGTTTGATTCAAGACTAGATGTAGAATTTAATTAGGCCTCACCTACTCATCTATAGTCAAGTATTATATTTTGGGGATTTTTGTTTTTTAATGATAGACAGGCACGTTCACAAGCTGCACAATATCTCATTAAAATATAATGAATGTATCATAACTGCATATTAATGATAGACTGTTTAGAGGGTTCATTAACACAACAATACATTGAAACATTTTAGCTAATATCCTGTCTGGTCAGGTTGCATATTTATTGCTAATTGTGGAACATTTTAACAGCTTCTCATTTTGTTTAATGTTGCTTTGTCTGCGGGTCCATAGGCCTGTGCGAGCCTCAGAATGCTGTGGCTAAGATGATGTGTAATAACAACACTGGAGTGGTGTCCTGGGAGGAGGACGAGGGGGTGTCATCATACTCTGTCCATGGATACGGCCCTGACGGTCACACAGTCTCATGTAACACTGTGGAAACTACCTGCCAGCTACCCAGCATGCACTGCGGCCAGATGTACAACCTGACAGTTACAGCCAATGATGGACGATGTGATAATAGCCAGGCTCATGTCAGTCTAAACTCAGGTAAGTGTTCATATGTCATAAGATCTTTTTAACACAGCACAATTAGGGCCACAGTAATCTTAATTCAAGCTTTGGTATGTATGGTGGTGTATGTATTAGTATTCCAGAGGAAATAACTAGATTAGAATCAGTGCCAGCAAAAACGAAATGTATACCAGCGTAAATGTTGTAGTGCTTTCTGTATTGTTGGTAAGGCTGAATGCTGACAAAAAATCTACTGGCATTGTCACTGTCATCGGTAAACCTGCTTAACTGGTTGCATTTGAAATTTCAAACTTTCTTTTCTTTTTTTTTTTTGTGTGTGTGTGTGTGTTATCTTCCTCCAGTTCCATGCAGCCCGACAAACGTAGGCGCCTCACTGCATTGTCACCTGAACACAGCGGCGGTCACGTGGGAGCCCGCCAGTGGAGCGAAGTCATATCTGGCTGTGGGAGTGTCGGCAGATGGCAACCATAGTTCTAAATGCACCAACAATGAGACGTACTGCGACCTGAGCAACTTGAAGTGTGGGACAGTGTACAACGTCACCGTGGTTGGCAGTGACGACTCCTGTTCCAGTGTTAAGAGCGCCACAGCTTCCGTGCATACAGGTAAGACTATTTTTGTAGACTAAAAGTAGCTGTTTTGTGGTAATAAAAGTTTAGTTTTCTGTTCCAATAATCCAACATCTAAGACTTGTTTGCTTGTTGGCTTACTCTCCTTTGTTTTTTTTTCCCATTAGCCCCTTGTTCTCCTCAGAATGTGGTGGTCAGTGAGCAGTGTGTGAACGGCTCCATGGTTGTGTCCTGGGCTGCAAACCCTGATGCTCAGTACTTCTCTGTGAAGGCACTGACCAGCACCGGAGCCATACTCAGCTGCAACACCTCCAGCCAGTCTTGTGCTTTCACCAATCAGCCATGTGGACAAACATATAATGTCACTGTGATTGCAGTCAGGGACAACTGTGAAAGCATATCCAGCATTCCAGTGCAGTTCAGATCAGGTAAAAACCCTTTACCATTTCCAAAAGGATGATTTTTTTGAGTGCATTTTCCATTTAAGATAAGCTCTGGACTTTTAATTGAGCCTAACTGTCCCTCCCTCCAGCTCCATGTGTTCCCACAAACATTAAAGGAAACCTGGACTGCGTGACGAACTCAGCCTGGATAACATGGGACGAATCAGCGGGAGCCACCAACTACTTTGTTTGGGCCCAAGCCGTCAAAGTGGTGCACAACTCGTCCTGCACCTCGTCCACTGTCTTCTGCAGCATCCCAGATCTGAAATGCGGGACCATTTACAACATCCAGGTCACAGCTCAGAACAGTCACTGCAACAGCACTCCCAGCGACAACTTTCAGCTCGAGACAGGTACTCAAAACCAAATAATCTTTTTATATGAATTTAGTTTTAAATGTTAATAATTTGGGTCCCTTCTTAGGCCCAAAGTAGCTGGGATAGACTCCAGCTCCATGCAAACACAAATTAGGTCTTGCACAGTGCTTACATTTTGCCACTTTCATTCAGGGCTTACTGTTATTATATAATAGTGTATGGTCCAATGTAATGAACATTATTTTATGTGCAGCAAATGTCATTGAGAAACAGTTAAATAAAATCCCCATTGACAAATTAAAATATATAAATCTAATATAAACAAGTCTTCTTTCTAATTGTTTGAATCTTGCAGCTCCTTGCGCCCTGTCTACCATTTATGCGAAGACGGGGTGTAACAGCAGCGTCATTACGGTGGAGTGGCAGATGTCTGACAACATGCCCATGTACGTGGCCACAGCCGAGGGGCATGACGGTAGCCAGATCATGTGTAACAGCACCTCAAATTCCTGCGATCTCAACAATGCCACCTGTGGCAAGCACTACACCATCATTGTGTCCACATCCTCTGTCAAGTGCAGCAGTCTGAGGAGCCCACCACTCAAGATCAACACAGGTACTCATCTATTCAAGAAAGTTACCTCAAAGCGATTTCTAGCTAGAGCAGGACATGATCCCAACTTTTTAAGTCAGCATAGAGAAAAACAACCCAACAGGAGACACAAACGACAAATAGATTTTGCCTGGACAGTTTTAATACATTCACATTAAATTTATCTTATAAATAAGTCTAGAAAACTGAAGACTCAGACAAACTTAAAACTAAAATAAAATAAAAGATGAGTTGCACAGCCTAATTTACACAATTTCTTGGAATGATTATTTCTATTAGAAGCACATCAAATTTTTAGCCATATTTATACTGAAATATTTGGTAAACACAGTTGCCATGTTCATACAAACAAATGAAACTTACTGCGGCAAGGCAAGACCAACAAGAAATCATTTATCATCTTGATAACAACACACATAAAATTTGATATGCAACAGGCAACTTTAAATTAGGTACCAGCTCTGGAGAACAAATAGTTCTAAATATCAATGTAGTGTTGACTTGAAGTGATTATATAATGATTTTTTTCCCCCAATATATAGTTGCAAACAGAAATATTTGTCAGTATTTGATTAGCCAGGTCTTTTAAACAGCTCAAACTGGGAGGGCTTCCACAGAAAGCCTTTGCAAAGAGCAGGTATTTACCTTCAAGGGATTGGTTGAAACAGTATGCCACAGTAGTCAATTTGTCATCAAACATACGCTTAACAGCCATTGCTGCTTAAATTTTTTTTTTCCCTGAGCAGCAAAGGTTAAATGCAAATTTCGTAGCTTTGACAAGTACTTTTGAACTTGCAAATCATAAAAAACTAGCTGCAGTATAAGGTAATGTCAGGTAAGGTCAATGAACAGATAGGGTCACTTATATATATATACTTTATCATGTGACTTTAGTTAAAATTGGGAATTTATTGTGTAACTTTTTTCCCTAGTATATTTATTAATTTGTTACAATGCAGTAATAAGCACAGTCGAAAATCACATATGACAAGATTTGTATTGCCACAAATACACACACCCCACACGCACACACACATTTGCACACTCATACATTCACATATATATAGACATACATACATACATGCCGCATATACATACACGCACACACATTCACACATATATGCACCCATATACACAATACAGTACATATAAAGAAAAATAAACAAATAACTAAACAAAAAAATATATAATAATAATAATAAAAAAGTATATAAATAAAAAAAATAAAAATATTGTGTAACTTATGGCTAGATAACACTAAAGATATTTTAACATGCAGGGATGCAGTGGCCATAAACAAACTGTATTCAAGATAAACTAACTACATTATTTTCAACAGATAATATTGTTGTTTGACAGTTTATACCTCTGAATGTTACCTCTGCAATTAATTGGGATTGATTAGGATTAACAGGATTACCCCGCCTCATGCCTATGGTTAATGCCACCCCACAATCCTAAATAGAAAAAGCTCTAATACTGTATGGTAAATTACTATTAAAACACTCCTGTCTGCTTTACAGTGCCCTGTCCCCCACAAAACGTGAAGGCCACCCAGTCGTGCGGTGATAATGGGGTCACTGTGTCATACGACCTGTCCCCTGTGGCCAGCCATTACAGAGTGAACGCCACAGGAACTGGCTACAGTGCTACCTGTGAGACCACATATGACAACTGTACACTGGTCAATCTGCCCTGTGGAGAAGTCTTTACGCTGGTCGTCTACGCCTTGACAGAAAACTGCACCAGTCCTGGGACGACCCTGAGCTATAAATCTGGTAAAATTATCATGTCTAGAAATATGGCTTATTTAAAGTGTGCTTGTATGGGGTACTAAAGATAGTTACAGTTGGGACATCAAAGGAAATTCCTTCACCAAACTATTATTATTTATTTATTTATTTATTTATTTATTTATTTGGCCTTTTACTGCTCTTTTTTGAAAATGCAATTAATATCAACAAGGGAGTAACTGAAAGGGACCTTCTTCTAATTTTTCTTCCTAACAGACTAACAAACCAGATAGCTAAAAAGCTAACACCTGTGAAAACATAACCTCCTTTGTGGAAGTAATAATTTAACTTGTACTTTAAAAATACTGAATCAAGTAGCATGGTTGTAATTTACAGCTGAAAGTTGTATTAGAATAATTGCAGATTATGGGCCTTGGAAAAATGCCACTGTAAAGTTCTCTCATAAAGTGGAATTCATTAAATGCTTTTAAAGCACAATATAGTTGACTACTTGCCTATATTGCTCTTTGTGCCCCTTATCTATATTGGGAAATAGACAATAGCCTCAAGCTTATGGAATTTTGTAAATGTACACTTTTCCTTAGCCATCTGACACCAAATGCAAATAATGAATGTAAAAAGCTGTAACATTCACAGTAAGATTTAAAGAAACAAAATTTCCAAAGTTACTACTGCATTTTGTCTTCAACATTGGCAGTATCTTTTAAAATTGAGGAATCTTTCAAAACTTCTCTCAACCTTGACAACATTATTTTTTCTTTGTCTTTCAGGACCTTGCCCTCCATCAGGGGTGACTGTGGTTTATGACTGTCATAGTCTGTCTGCGGTGGTGTCCTGGGACCCCAGCGTGGGCACAGATAAGTATTATGTCACTGCTGACACTCATGCCTTCACTCCGCTCCATTGTACCAGCACAGACCTGTCCTGCACCATTGACGGCCTGCTGTGTGGCCACACCTACAACTTCACTGTGGAAGCCTCCAACAGCGTCTGCAACAGTTCGTTTGGGGCAGTGGTGGAGAAGGGAGCAGGTAAATGTGCTTTAAAACAATACGCCTTTAAGATTTGCAGACTGTGATTTGTACCAAGCTCAGCTGGGGGTGGGTAGGAATCAGTTCCATTTACTTGAGTAACTTTCTGAAAAAATTGTACTTCAAAGATTAGTTTCATCGCAACATACTTTTTGTGATCTGGATACTTTTTTCTTGTACTTGAGTAATAATATTTTGTAACAGTACAATGTATAATATTACAATAGTTTATAACAATGTAAGTAACAATACTTGAGTACTTTTTTCATCTATTCTACACACTTCTTAGGTGCATTTTTAACTAAGACATAATTCAGATGTTAACTTTAGAGAGGGAAAGTACTGTATTTAGATACTTTTACTCTAATAATTTGGGAACAAAGTAGTTTCTGAGTACATTTTTGAAAACATACTTACTTTTTAATGTCTTAAAAAAGACTAGAAGTCGTACTATGTATGGGTGTAGCAGCAGCAGTAGTTGTTTCAGTAGTAGTTGTAGTTTCAGCCGTAGTTGTATTAGTGAGTGTAATAGTAAAGAAAGTAGTAGTAGTACATTGTAGCAACATCAACAGATGTTTGCCAGGCTTTCAGAAGTAATTTACCTTAAAAAAAAAAAATACATTCAATGCTTTTTTTTTAACTCTGTAATAATTTTGCTAGTATTTTCAGTTGAGTACAGTTTCTTTGTACTTCGTCTACCTCTATGAATTGCAGCTCAACACTATTCAGCAGTAAGAAAGCATTAGTAAATGTGTAATTAACAATAATAAGTAAAACATTTATAGATACTGAATTAACACAGACATTTATAATTTGACCTTGATTTACCTGAGCTTACCATTTAAGAATTAAAAGTTAATAACAATGTTTATCAATCAATGGTGTTTATTAATGTTGAAGTAATGCTTTGTAAATTATCAATTAACTGTTTACTATTCTTTAACTAATCCTTATATATTATGCTTTTTATCATTTTAAACCAGTCTTGGTCACCTCTACAACAGCATTGCACATTTTACAATCTTTAAAAGTTTTTCCAAAAATGTGTTTACTATTGCCATAAAGAAACAGGTGAAGCAGAAAGCAGCACTGTTACGCTCTTTTGAAAAGAGGAAAAATAAGCTTTTTAGTTTTTTAAACCTTTTGTATGATGCCATTTTACTACAAAATGAAAAACAGCTGAGGAATCAGTAGAAACAGACCTGTACATTGTTTTGTTTTTTAATAAATGAATGAGAGCAGACTAGATGTAGAGGGCTTTTTGATGGGTCAGTGCTTCCTGGAATGGGCGGGGTTTTTGGGAGAGGCAGAGGTTCAGCGAATCAAGCGTTCGGAGGCCTCAGAAACAGGTGTGAAAAAAAGAGCACTCAGCTCCAGGTCTGTTTTTGATAAGGGAACAATATTATAACATGGTAGCAAGCTAAACAAATCTGCATTTGTGTATTATATCCTCTTTTACTGATGCTTAATAGTGTGCGTGTTCTTCTAAAGTTTTACCAAATTACTTTTTACAGTGACTTGAAAGGAAATAGCAAGTGTTAATTATTATTTATTTATTGATAAATCATTGGTATAACTACAATACGGACAATAGAAACATGCTCTGGATGATGAGTATAGGGGGAAAGTAGTTTGTTATAATCTCAATTTCATAAAAAGAAAAAACACATACATTTATTATATTAAGCCATGGTCTGTACTTTTCCCACAGTCCCCTGCGCTCCCACTAATATCCATGTACGGATGCAGCTGAGTGATAGTACTTACTGGGCCATGATCTCGTGGGACCGCGTGGATTGTTTAGGAGGTGGAGTACCAGGTCAAGATCGTGGGACACATCAACGGCAACCCTCAGACTCAGATGGACATCACCTCATACTGGCAGGAGAGGCCCTACTACGAGACGCCACTGCCCGCCAGCTCCACATACGAACTTAAGGTCTACGCACGATGTCCAGCTGGCATCAGTGCGGCCAGCTCCACCCAGAGTGGGGTCACTGGTGAGTCAGAAAAATCTGTGTTAGTAGTATTTTGACGACCATCTCTTTCTTATGTCCTTTGCAATTTATATTTAAGACTTCAGCTGTCATCTGTCTTTCTGTTAAAATGGTGACGCATTTATTTTCTTACATGGCCCAGTGCCGACTCCTCCTCAGAACGTGGTCTATGATGCAGCGCTTGAAACGGTGACCTGGCACGCTTCAGTATTGGCCAACCAGTACACCGTCTACGAGAAAGTGCAGGGCGGAACGAATGTGCTGTGTTTAACGGCACAGCTCACCTGCACAGTTCCTGGAGTGGATCCTACTACGATCGAAGTCACCGCCAGCAACTCGGCCGGAATCAGCCTCCCCAGTGTCCCCACAGGTCAGCCGTCCTGAAAACATTGTTGTCAGAGCTAGTCATTTTAATACTGGACATGTATGCAGCCAGAAGTGATCAAATATAAACATAAGAGCTGCAAAATGTTAGTTGACAGTTATTGATTTGTTTGTAACTGTAACTTCTCTCATTTGCACACTTACAGGATTTCGAAGAAGGAGAGACTTGAGAGGACCTGAGCTGACTCATATGGATCGAAGTAAGATTATTATTATTTTTTTGGTTGTATTTTTTAGTGTTTGTGTCTAGCGATATAGCAACAGACAACTTACAGTATTCAGAGAGCTTTATAGACCCTTTCACAAGTGACGTAGTTAGATAAGTTGCGCAGTTTGAAGACAAGAGTAGTGTGTTATTCTATTCATTTTTAAGGGAGCAAATTAAAAATATAAATTTAGATGTTCTTAGATAGCAAAAACAAATAGTTGTTGTTTATATGGTATATTTGAATATATTTTATATTTAAATTGAATATATTGAATATATATATATATATATAATATATATATTTAATTTGAATTTTATATTTAAAATTCACTTTAAATATATACTATCCTGAGCTGATCTAGTTCCATTTGTTACAGTTAACTAAGTAGGATTTGTGCTGATTGATGTATTAAATAAGAGTATACAGTGTCAAGTATTGTGGTCTGTCACATTTCTGTAACTACTTGTCCATATGATTTAGAAACGTAAATAACGTATCCTATAGCATATATGGTATAAACTATATAAAAAAAAGTGTTGATACACTTGACTTAATGTTTTTGAACTAGGCTCTGATATTACTTACATGTAGTTCTTTGGTTTTCATTTGACAAAATTTGCAATGCTTGGTGGCTAATTCATCCATTGAAAATATGATCTCATGGCATCATTCTTTGGAATGCAGACATTCTTTTACAAACACTAAAATGGAATATTACACATATACTTAAAATCTGTTTCAACATTTATAAGGTCAAATAAGCTAAAGTATTTGGGTTTCGAATCCTGACCCACGAGTTGAGAAACGTGGCTATAATACAAATACATTAAATACATTGGCTCCAGAACTAATTTAAATAATTGAAAATGTCATATTTTCTATCCAGCTCTGCAGGTGCCTCAAGTGGAGAGTGTGAAAGTGAATGTGAAAGATAAGTCTCTACGCGTGCAGTGGACGGAAGTAAACGGCGCTGCAGAGTACATCGTAGTCATTGATGAGAAGCCGAAAAAATCAGATTCTTTGGTCCAAACTGTGAAAGAGACCAACCTCACAGTCACCGGCCTCAAAGACAACACCAAGTACTGTGTCCGGGTGGCAGCCAGAGACATCACAGAGCAGAGCCCCTACTCCAAGCCTCAGTGCACGTCCACTTAAAACCAAACGCTATGGGACTGAGCAACATGTCGCTAATTAGCATCTAACCTGAAAACTTAGGGAGAAATATTGTAAAAAAAATATCATTAAATAATCGTTGCTATAAAGCAATGTTGAATAGTGATCTTGTCTGGGAATATGTCTAATTATATGATCAAATGTGAGCTTGTAGTTTGAAATTCTTTAGCCTTAGAAAAAAAAAGATTTTAGATTGAAATGTAGTGCAGCATGCCGCTTTTTAGCTCCTTAACAAAGTATTTCTGAAATGATATTTATCTAAAATTAAATATATTTTTGAGATAGCCTATAAGGTCCTCTGCTGATTGTACAAGTAGATAATTTATCAAGCAATATTTTAAAACCATGCAGTATATTGTCTTTGTGATGTATGTAACTTCCCATTTTGTGAAAGCTTTAACCAGATCTTTTGTAACAATTACACAAATTTATTCACTAATAAAAACAGCTGTGAAACTTTAAGTGCCACTCTGTTAAAAAGTTTAAAGCACATAATAAAACTTGCTCTTGTAGCCAGTCCAAAATATTCTTCCAAGTGTTCTTCATAGTTGATAATGCAGTAATACTCAGCTGGGCGGCTGGAACACTAGACCCAAAAGTGTGCCATGGGAAGGCTGAATATAGTTTGTATTTTTAGCTTATTTTGACCTTTCCTGAAAATGAAAATGTCATCAAAATCTGAAAAAAATAAAATAATAAAATGCCAACAAAAACATAACTTCCCTGGAAGAGGTAACAATAATTTCAGCCCATTTGAGATTCTACCTATCAATCATACATTATTTTTGTCCTCATATGGCTCGTCTGTTTTTTGAATTGGAAATGAGTATAAAGATATGGTTTTGGTTTGATTAGCTGCTTCAAAATCCCTTTCCCCATAGACCGCAATGTTAAAAAAGTCTACTACTGTTTTTATACGACCACTCTGATTAACCACTGAAACGGAACTGGAGCCCACCTCACCCCACGTGAACTGTTTCTCTAAAGTCAACACACTTCACTACAAAGCCCCTCACTTCCTCTGCTGTGGTCTGTGTGAGAATGTTCAGTATTACAGTTTTATATGACAGCTGATTGCATCAATATGACAGCCACAGACCCGGAAGCTTCGTAAATAATACTTGACTTGTTTTTACCTCTTGCGATGGAGGGATGTTTTCACCCGGTGTTGGTTTGTTAGTCTGTTTGAAAAATTCACTCAAAAAGTAAAGGTCAGATTTTGCTAAAATGTTCTGGAAATGTTGGTAAAAGGGGCAAGGAAAAAAAGGTGATGAGGATACTCAACACCATCCAGATTAAAGGCGATGTTGTAAGGTCATGTCATTTTAAATAGGCATTTCAGACAATGGGTTTAAACACATTATACCAGACATGTCCTATGTCCGGCCTGAGGGTCAGTCATGGCACCAGGCAAGTTGGGTTTGTTATTTTGGCCCTTGACTTCCATGGTAAAATGGACCAAATGGATTGCTAATGGTCCTCCAGCAATATCTACTACTCCAATGACAGCGTTACCTAGGTCTAAAAAAGTGGGTTGTGAGGAGATTGAATATAGTTTCCATGTTCATCTTTTTAATAGTTTTAATTAAACTACATACAACTTGACAAAAAAATAAAATACAAAGGTGGCAGTAAAATATTAATGGTAAAATATGGTAATGCTGGTAACACTTTTGGACAATTTACAACTATTAAGCTGTAATAAAGCATTAATACATTTAATAAATATGTAATTAACAGTAATGTAATAAACAGTTTATAGATCCAGATGTTTATAATTGTATACTGATTTACATGCGCTTATTACTAAGAATTAAACAGTAATAACAATGTTTATAACTCATGGTGTTTATACAATTTGAAGTCATGCTTTGTAAATAATCAATTAACTAGTTACTAATCATTAACTGATACTTAATTAATGCTTAATAGTGAGAATGTCAACTAAACTAAAATGATTCAGAAGACATTAGGGTGGATATTCAGCCCTGGGACATTTTCACCCTTAAAAGCTGGCACTCTTTAAAAATAGTTTGAGCGTCTCTGTGTTATGTGACTTTAGACACCTCTCTGTTCCAGAGCATGTGAACAGCCATGGTGCCCTTCTGGGACATGCTGTTGTCTATGAACTAACACAGTTTTAGAAACAGAAAGTAATGGAATGAAAATGGTTTCTTCAAGTTTCCAAGACCGTGTTGAGACTGCCTTTAGAGCAAGTTGCATTTATTCTTCCATTTGTTGTGACCCCTGTAGCTCAAACTCAATTTAACAAGATCTACAGACCTTCATTAAGAAATTAACTCACAATTGTAAAAGATATAGCACCTAGATAGCACCAGGGATCTTCTAGTTCCGGGGTAAATGCTCTTTCCATTGAGCCAGAAAGTCTGTATATTTTTTTGTATATTACAATAGTAAAAAAAATAATAATAATAACTAAAGCTAATCTTCAAATCCTTTAATGACACCTTGTGCTTTAAGTTAGTATTTTTGGCCTTAGATCTGACCATTACTTTTGATGTTATCTTGCTAACATGCAAACAAACCAACAAACAGTGGTGGAAAGTAACAAGATACTTTTACTCAAGTCATTTTTTAAAGTATTTTCTGAGTACATTTTGTAGAACATATTTTTACTTTAAAATTTGAATGATTTTCTTTTTTTTTTTTTTTTTTTTTACTTTTTATTAAGTAAAACTTTAAATTATCTAAAGAAGTAAAAAGTTGTCCTCGGTGGTGTAGCACCAGCCATCAGAAAACATTCAAATGTAAAGTAAATTTTACAGTTAATAATTACTCAAGGAAAACATTTGTTGAGTAAATTCACTTCTGAGTAAAATTATACAGACTTTGAGAATTCACCCAGCACTGCCAACAAATGATACCGGAAACATGCATATCCTGCCCTACAGTTACCAGTATGTGAAAGTGTGTAAGATTCCTCTCCTTTTAAGCTGGATTACAGAGGGAAACGTGAGTGTTGCTTTGACAAAAAACACGCAGCCCTCACACTTCCCCAAAGTCAACCACAGTCTTTGAAGTCATCTGCAGGAGGAGCTGCTTGAGAAGCTGAAGGAAGATACAGCTCATCCTGCAGTCAGTTCCTGTGTACTCTCCTCCACACTACTGCCTACTGCTGCTCAGTACAGAGGATATCTGAGACCAGCCAGGGACCAGGCCAGATCTGTGGACCTACTGCACTTTGACATGGACCACAACATCAGAGCTAAACATCTGGGCTTAGTTTCTGTTGTTGTGGCTCTAATGCTGCGCCCAGGTAACCTCTATTTTTCCTCATACTCCTATAACATGTTATCACAGCAAAAACAGTTTGTCTCACAGTCTGAAAATGTAAGAATATTAAAGAAAACACACAATTTAAAAGTAATGGCAATGTCCAAGTCAACAGCTCTAAAAATGCTGAATGTAAGTACAAGGAAAACATTTTTTCATGCCGAATGCCGTTCCTGTCGCCACCACTATGACTGCAGTAGGGAGTGTGGGTGAAGTGCCTTTTCCAAAGACACAACAACAGTATGCACTTGGCCAGAATGCGATTATTTTCACTTGGTTAATTCTATATTATTGATCTAAAATGCTGTACTCTAAGCGAAGGTGATGGTGAAGGTGAAGGCGATGATTCAAGCTGATACTCTTTGTATTTAGTGCTATGTCATGGTTGTTAAAAAAGTGGAATTATTCAGCTTTTTCATGCAAATAAATGATCGTTCTCTTTATAGCGACTGAGACAGACATCTACACATTGTAAACTATATGCCCAAACCAACATGATGAGTCGGAAGTTTCATATAAAATGTCACTCGTTTCAAGCTTTCTGTAGAGTGTTCACACAGGTCTTGGGTGGAAATGGCAGATCTCGGATGCTCGATGCAGTCTGTGAAACTACTGCACAAAGAAAGTTATAAGCTATTATATTAATTATGTTTATATTTATAAATAGAAAAGAAAGTCAGAGTCACAGAAGCTCATTTAGGAGTTGACTAAATGCAATGTTAATATAGGCTATCAGTTGATAAATCTGAAAATTAAATCCAGGATTAAATTAATGTAAAATAGGGAGTCACGGCTATGATTTGTATAATGTCCATCAAAAAAGAAATGCACAATCCCTTATTTGCTCGAATAGGTGCTTACATTATTGACCGAAAAATTTACAAATGTTGACTTTTTAAGAAAATGCCAACATCTTTTTATCAATAAATTCTTTTGAAACAAGAGAACAACATATTTGGGCTTAGTACAGAGCCCTCTTGATAGTCCAAATGCTGTCATTTATGTGTGTGTTTAAGTAAGTACATTCCTCTCAGCTGGTGGGTCAGGAACCAAAAGAAGGTTGCTGGATGGTTGAATAAAGTTTCAATGTTGAGCTTATTTAAAGAATTAATCATGTTTTGAATACATTAAATGGTAGAAAATATTTTTAAAAGTCTGTCATGAAATAATTCAGTGAAATAACTTTAATTAATGGTTTGTGATTTAATTTTAAAAAATTGTCACCTTCATAAGAACACAACAGCAGTATGCAGTATAGAGATTAAATTGTGTCTCAGCAGTTAAGAACTAGTGAGCCACCAAAATACTATTAGTGAAAATTTGCCAAGACTGTTGTGTGCATAGGAAAATAAAAATCCTGTATATTGTAAGTCACCTTGTTGTTGCAGGTGTCAGCACTACAGAGGTCAATGGGAGCCTTGGCTCCAACATCACTCTCAAGTTTACGTTTAAAACTCAAAACTACAGCTTCAGCCACTTTGGACTTTACTATGGAGAAGAGCAGAAGTTTGCAGATTGCAGGATCACAAACAATAGAACAAAGTGTTCCACTGGTTTTGACATTAACTCGGTAAATGATTCAATATTATACCACATCACAAACTTGAGCCACCATCACAGCAAGGATTTACTACGCCAGTATATTAAATGGAGATGGACGCATTCCGAAGAGTAACATGGTGCGGCTGGTGGTGAGAGAGGACAACAGGACCAGCACAGGTAACCAACCATTCACTAGAATCTATTCTATCAAAATGATGAATGATGAATTTGATTTTGCATTTTGCCCTACTTATGCATTTCTTTCTTACTTTCTCCCTCCCCCCCAGTCCCTCCAGTCCCTCCAGAGCCCACTCACTCCTCTGTGGCAAGTGTGGCTTCCCGGGGCCTGTCGGTTGCAGTGGTCACTGGCATAGTAGTGTGTCCTCTCCTGCTGCTGGCCGCTGCTCTGCCCTGTGTCCTCTGGTGTCTGCTCAGGACAAGAGGTAACATATAGAGCTATCAAAACATCATTTAACATACTGTACTCTTAGAGGAGAATCTCCATCTCTGAATTGTGATAGTTCAACAAATAATAAATAAATCCCAGAAAAGATAGCATTTGGTTTGAAGGCATCTAGTGGTGAAAAATTGCAATTACACACCTCACACCCTTCCTGCCTGTGAGCACCCACCTAGAGACTGTAACAAATGTGTGGAAATGCTTTTATAGAAGTAAGAGGTAAAAATTATATTTTAGCACAACTTGGTTCTTCACTGTCTCATTTTCCTCTACGGAGATGCTACTTTAAAGGCGTAGTGTGTACCAACATTCTTCTTCTCTACTGCTGGTAGCCATCTACAGTAGCCTTGCAGGGACATAATGTCAAGAACGCAAATGATTCGCAGTGAAAACAAGTGATTAGCCAAGCCATTCATTTTGTAAAGTTAAATGGGTCCCACATCTCTTCCTTTCAATGCAGTTTTTACAATATGGAGTTTAGGCTAAATTGTGTATATCTAAAATGGGGCAGGCTTTAAGGAAGGCATCTTTTCTCTGATTGGTTGTATGTCTCTCCAGTCACATTCATGGGTAGTTTAATTCATGCCTATTTGTGCTGTCTCCTTCTTTGTGTTCCATAGAAAACAAATTACAATGGCTGACCTGGCTAAATAGTATTTGATTCAAAAACTCCAAGCCTTTATGCAAGAATCAACGTGCTTCATCTCCAGCAGTGATCAGTTTACCTTCTGGGTATTTGTAAAAATAGGAAAAGTAATTGCTCCTATTGGATTATATGGAGCAATAAAAGCCTGTTTTCAATATGTTTTGTTTTTACAATACATAAGACACACAATACACACTATAGGCAATTTCTCAGGACTAGACTTTGACTTACAGTATTTGCTATACACGCATTGAATGGAAAATACACAGTTGTGGTTATCTACTAAAACATGCAAACTAGACAGTTTGTGATACTGAGGATGACTCATAGCATCAAAAAACCCATTACTACTCTAAACACAGATGGAAAGAGTAACTTCCTATTACAAATTAACTTTCACTTCAGAGACAGAACACACTCTGGCCTAGTTTGAGTAGGCACGTTGACTTGCATTAACAAACAGTGGGACAACCCCTGAAACCAAAGAAACCATCCCTTGCACTTGTGTACAGATGCAAGGTTCTGCTGATGCAGTGCTTAGATAACATGCAGCTGATTACACATGAATAAAACAAGTCAGCAAGAGTGGCAAGTTCTAGAATAAGGAGTAAATGTTTACACTGAGAAGATTTTACCGTATTACAACTCTCAAAGGGGATACATTATGCAAAATTATTTGTGTGATTTCTCCCATGTTATAATGTAGTTCTCCCATCAAAAACATATCTGGAGTAGTATTTTGTTCAGTTCATGCCTGTTTGAGTAATCCTGTATTGTCTGGTGCTCAGGAGTTTCTGAGGCCTTAGAACGCTAGGTTCCATGAACTTCCAGTTATTTATTTATTTATTTATTTATTTATTTATTTATTTATTTAACCTTTATTTAACCAGATAAGTTGATTGAGAACCAATTCTCATTTACAACGACGACCTGGCCAAGAGGCAGCAGCGTGATATACACCACATCAAAACAGTAATCACAATACAAAATCTGACAGAGGACAGTTAAAAACAAGAAATCAACTATCATACATTATTTACAATATAAACAAGAGAGCCATGAAAACATCAATAACAAGTGCACAGATCAGAAATTACAGAGTCTAATAAGGATTTGAAAGAAGGCAATGGGCTCAAGGTATGGAGCTTTAAAGTTTTTTTAAGCTCGTTCCAATCGTTGGGAGCAGCAAAATGAAATGAAAAACGACCAAAAGAAGTACGGGCTTTTGGAATGGAGAAAGTGATGAAGTTACTGGAACGTAAGTTATGGGTTGTATTAGAAACGATGAGTAGTGAACAAAGGTCGGAAGGGGTTTTACCGATGATGGTTTTATAGATGAAATTATACCAATGCAACAATCTACGGGAATGAAGTGAAGGCCAGTTAATAAGAGAGTAAAGATTACAATGATGAGTGTTAAAAGGGGCACCGGTGACAAAACGGATTGCAGAGTGATACATGACGTCCAGTTTATGGAGGAAAGTTTTAGAGGTGGATCTATAGATTATATCACCATAATCTAGGATGGGGAGGACCGTCATTTTGACCAGGCTGAGCTTCGCAGAGTGGGTAAAGGATGATTTATTGTGATACAAGAAACCAATTCTTGTTCCACGTACCCCCTCCTATTCCAGGAAGCGCTGACCAATCATCAAGCCCTCTACATATTGTCTCTTCTTATTCAATAACCAACAAACAGTGTACAGCTCTGCTTCCACTGATTCCTCACAGCTATTTTTCATTTTGTAGTAAAATAGCAAAAAAACGTTCTAAAGTAAAAAAGCTCTTTTCTACGATTTTAATGAAAAGACCAAGGGAGGGCCAGCTCTCTGAATCTAGACAGGAAGGGCATCCTGTGTAAAAACCTGCATCACTTTGCGACTGGGTCACATTGTAGATGCTACAAAATTAACATTTTATTTATCTTTTCATTACAGAAACAAAGGCCCAAACTCAGGACAGATCTATCTCCACAGTACAGGTGAGGATATAACCAATAAGTCCAAATATAAATTATGTAAAAATCTATCTTCAGATCTTTTTTACGTGATAATTCATCTTATGTTGTTGTAGGCCAGAGTTGAAGCCTCTCAGTCTCAGCTCCCTGCAGCCTCCCTGGTCTACAGTGTCCTGGACTTTCCACAAAGATCTTCTGCGGTTTTGGACATTGACAATGACACAATGTATGCCACTATCAGCTATGTGCCAGAGAAAAATCAAGTGTGACCATACATACTGTAGATATAGTACTCAGTACTTTACAGGAGCTCTGTGTACTTTTCTTTTCTTACATCACTGAATGGAGGTAGGCCTATTTTACTGTAAATGTACGATAAAAAAATTGTCTAGCACTGTAAATAATGCTCTGTTGAATTCAAACTAAATATTTTTATGTATTTGAGGGAAACTGTTTACTGTTTAAGTACCTAATAAAACGCACTTCTGAGATCACAGACCTCTGCCAAGCCATTGGGCCTATCTCGCAATGGCAAAAATATGGTGCTTAGATCTTGACTTAAAACAGGGATTTAAAAACTCTACCCTTTAACCACGAAGTCCTTAGATCACAACGATGATTAAAATATAAAACTGGAGGAAGACTAGCAAGCTTTGACTAATTACATGTTTACATAAAGAGGTCTTGAATGAAGGACAGTACCATAGCTGGACTATAGATAAGTAGCCAGGAAAAAAAGACTAAATTCTAAAATCAGTTTAAGGTTAATAAATATGTATTATTATAAAATAATGATTTATTATTTTTGTACAGAAATATATTAAACCACATCAATGCAAATAAAACAAAATGAAGGTTCATTGTTTATTTTGAAGTACTTTGTATCATTAATTTACTCTTATACACAATATAGAAAAGTACACATACTCTGTATTGCTGCCAGGTGAGTAAAATTATTTAATCTGTATTTTTTGTTAGAAAGAAAATTATCACATTTTCCCAATATATCAAGTTTTTCTGAGATAAGATCACATTTTTCCAAGCTATTATCACAAGATACTTATAGGATCATATTTCACGTTACTACAAGTCATTGTCGTAATTGATGACATTATTCCATGATACTAGTGATACGTTTTTACACAATAGTGTCAAGTTTTTACAAAATACTCTCATGTTTTTACAAGATAATGTTTCATGTTATTACAAGATTCTGGTGTTTAACCTTTTTATATAATATTTATCTTGCAAAACTATGATATGTAAAAATGAGAAAAGATCTTGTCAACTTAAGTATTTATCATGTAATAATATGATATGCCAGAATCATGTAATAACATGATAAATTAGTATCACATAAAAATATAATATGTATGTAAAAATGTGACTATTAAATATCATGTGATATGTTTGTGTTTTGAAAAATCAATTAGTATAATGTAAAAATGTGATATGTTTGTATCTTGTAGAAATGTGATCATTTCTTGTAATAACATGATACACATAAAATGTATATTGACTAACCTGGCAACAATACACTTTTATAGAAAAAAGTCCATAGCTCCAAACAAAGAAAAGAATAATCCACAAAGATTAAAATGATTTTGTTCATAGTTTTGTTCATGGGATTATGTTTATCTGTATTGATTAACTTTATATTTCAAAACTTCAATTTATAAACCAAAAAGCTATGTCTGGGAAGGACCATTGTCCTAAACAACATTTTTCAAATGGAAACTGTAAATAGACTGACTCCTGTTCACATGGCTGTAGGATGGTCATGTTGTAGGTTTATGAGATTTGAAAGCAGAAGGTTAGATACAGATCTGTCTCCTTCATAGACAGGTGTGATTTTCCGTTCCTGTGTATATACAGTATGTACCTATCTCACAGCATCAGGTCTAAAGCACAGCCTCTGCCTTTGAGGCGGACCAGCTTCAGTCGCTGTGTTCGCAGCTCATTTCAATATTAAAGCGGACGGCCTGTGTATGAGGCAGGATGTTTGTCAGGAAGGAAAATATTACCAACTATGTGGCTACAAGCAGAGCTGGGTAGAGTAGCCAAATATTGTGCTCCAGTAAGAGCATTGTTCCTTCAAATAATATTACTCAAGTACTAGTAAAAAATAGTAATTCAAATAATTACCAAATTCAGAGTAAAAACATATGTGATGAAAGAAATACTCAGGACACAATATAAAATTGTGCAAATTCTAGTTCTTTCTATGGAAGCCTATTTCTGCCAATAGAAAAGAAAAACTATATATTTTAGATTTTTATATTTTCTTTTTCATAAACACAATTTTTTCATAATTTTGAGAAAATATCTCCTAATCCAGCAGTAGGTCAGTAGGTAGAGCTGCTTGTCCACTAACCGGAAGGTTGGCAGTTCAAACCCCATGTCCACTGTTGCATACTGTTGTTGTGTCCTTGGGAAAGACATTTAACCCTCCTTGCCTTCAGTGTAAATGGGTCAATGGTTCCTTGACGTAAAGCACTTTGAGGCCATAGAGGAAAAGCACTGTATAAAAATGTGACCATAATTAATTGTGAGATAATTTGTTGTAATTGTGAGATACTAAGTCATAATTATCAGACAATTTCTCATATTTTGACTTAGTATCTCATAGTTATGACAAAACAGTGTTTATGAAAAAGGAAAAAAACGAAATCAAACTTTTATTTTTTTCTTTTATAGAGGCGGAAATAGGCTTGCCTGGAAAATCCAGACTGATATGTCTCTGTATTATTATACAGAGACATATTATATTATAATGTTTCATTATATGTTAATTGTTTCATTCAGCGGTAAATTCCGTTTTAAATGACTAAAAAAGCATATCGAATCATTAAAACCACAGCAGCTTACAGCACTAGCATTTTTTTTTAAAATGTTTTTGCGTTGCTCACTTTCTTGTCGCTAACGTCACGTCCGCCATTTTCTGATTGGCTTACTCCGCTGTCAGTTTACTTGGGTTTGCTCCGCGCTAGAAATCGAATTGAGTCCATGGCGACCAGACTCATCCGCTGGTACAGCGGTGAGGCTGGAATTTCAAGGCAAGAAATAGGCTACCTTAATTTTCAAACAATAAACAATACAAATGTGTAAAAATAAATTACATCTTTATTAAAAAACAAATTAGGGCACAAGCACCACAAACGTTTCACTTCACTTTTCAGTGAGAAGCTTTTGAAACTAATTCATAGGTAACGTATAGACCTATAATAATAATAATAATAATACATCAATTTTATATAGCGCTTTTCACACAACTCAAAGTCGCTTTACAATTTTTGATCTATTATTCATTCACTCCTCAGTCACACTTGGTAGGTGGTGAGCTACTTCTGTAGCCACAGCTGCCCTGGGGCAGACTGACATCTATACGTTACTTATGTATTGGTTTCTAAAGGTTTATGCTGCTGAAGTGTCTATGTTGCTGTCTGACAGTTCCTAACTCTCATACTCTCATTACTATTCTGCTGTCATGTCATTTACACATGCACAGCTCTCAAACTCACACCATTAGCAGCAGAAATGTGTTCACAATCAGTTCACAATGGCAACAGGTAAGACACACTAAAAACAGGCAAATAAAAGCTAACTGCATTGAAGGTGTAACTATATATATATATATCTTAGTTTATTCACAAATAAGTGGCAGTAAACTCCATTTTCCCTCTAATACAGAATCTCCCTCTTATACTGTGCTGATAACAACAATAAACTAAGCATAGCCTTAATTTGTTACCAAATGAACTCTAAATGTAGAGTTTTTTTTATGGCATTAAGAGTTTTGAACAATAGCCTTCAGACGGCACCAATTTAGCTACTGCACAGGTCAACTGGAGCTTTATGCTGTGAAAAGTGGTAAGATTTGGGATTTGGTGTTTAGTGTGCCTTCTTAAAAAGTAGACAACAACAAAATTTCGTCTACTTTTTTTTTAATTTTATTTTTTACTGTTTTTATTGTTTATTGTTTGGAAATTCCAGAATTTGCACATTATTTTATGTTTTGTCTGTCTCATTATATCAATATTAAAACATACATGGCAGCTAAATCAAAACAGTTACTCAGTACTTGTTTTTTTTTTTTTTTTTTTTACTTTCACTTGAGTAATTATTTGGATGCTTGCATTTTACTTCTTTATGATGTATTATTTTGAAGTAACAATAAAGTGAGTATAATTGTATTAACAGGTTGTTTTTTTGTGTGGCTACTCTTCCCACCTCTGCTGACTCAACTGTGGAGCTGTAGTTTGAGTGTTGGTAGTAGCGCTCCGTCCTGCACTGTGGGTGTATCAGTCTGCTGCTGCTGCTGCTGCTGCTGCTGCTGCTGAGGGGATGCACAACCTGATAATAGAAGTCATCGCTTTCTTTCAAGAAAAACTGTATCTTTGAATTCTACTAAGTTGACAGTGCTTTTGTTGAAAATCTTCTAAAATTCCTTCCTGATGTAAAGGCATGAGGAATGGACCATTTGGACTCAAGGCTCAGATTAGCAGCCAAACACTTGTCCTCTGATTACTCATTTATTTAATTTGAGCTTTTCACATTGTATATTTACAGAAAAGTGGAAATAGTCCAAAGTTATACCACTGCCTATACAGGAATAAAAGATTACCACACATTTACCAGTCTGAGTCCTCTACTGAGCAAAGTTATGGAAAAAATAACTTTTCAACAGATTCTAATTTGTTTTTTTCCACCAATGGGATAATCACTAAATACTAGCATACATATGAAGAGGGTTACTCCACCTGTACTACTTTATCTCATGTGACAGACAAGTGTTTGGAGTAAATAGATTCAAAAGGTTAGTAGGTGTAGTAATATTAGATTTCAGTGCTGCTTTTGACCTGATAGACCATTAAATATTGCTCAAAGAATTAAAATCCTATGGTTTTTGATCCTCTGCTCTGTCTATCTCAGAGAAAGCAGAGAGTATTATTCAGTGGTAATTATTCTTCTAGTAAGGCCGTTGCCTTGGCCCTCGTTTATATTCCATTTTCACTAATGCTTCACCTTGTGTACTGGAAAACACAACAGTGGTTATGTGTGCAGATGACTCCACATTGTATTGTGCAGCACAATCTGATTCTGTGTAAAAATGACTTAATCATGTTTTAGAAAAGGTGAGTAAATGGGTAAAAGGAAACAAATTAGCCTTAAATGTAGCTGAAACAATATGAATATTTTTTGGATGTAAATATAAATGAACAAATGGGAACTTTCCAAATGTGTTGGGCCAATGGGCTACAACTGAAGCAAGTAGTTTAGTTTCTGTTATTATTTTTGCAATGTAGTTTGTTATCCTTATTCCTGTATTATTTTACGATGTTATTATGTTTACTATTTCTATTTTAATTTAACTGTGTACTTTCATATTGTATTCCTTGTCACTGTAAACTTTTTATGTGGACCCCAGGAAAGACTCGTGTGCAGCTCCTAATAAAACAATACAATAATCTCTGAAGAACATTGACTGTCAGACCTCATCTGGGCTTTATCATATTGTATTTTTGACAAATTGAGAACTAGAGCAGGGACAGAATGTTTTGATCAATCGAGATCATGCACATTTTTATACACTGAACAAATGGGAGCTGCAAGTGCAACTGAAAGATACCAATTCCAGTGCCTACACCACAAAACAGCAGAAAAAAAGGACAAACCAAATCTGACATTAAACAAAATAAAACAAGAATGTATAAAATATATTATTAAAATTATATTATTAAAATATTTTTTTTCATAACTCAGTGTTTTTGCCCTTATAACAGTATCTGACAAAGGAAAAAAGTGTATTTGGAGAATGAGAACTGCCGTGACCTTGCAGTATGAAGTGATCTTGAGGGTTATGGGCAGTTAGGTACTGACAATATTCAATGTGTGTAGAAGTTCAACTGACATAATGCACACTGCACCACACTGAACACCTCTGGGTTGCTGTATGCAAATGTGGGTTGGAAAAGATAAATGTGTTAAAAAAAAAAAAAAAAAAAAAAAAAAAAAAAAAAGCGGTCACGTGACATGGTGTGCAACTGGTTGCTTTTGCAACAAGAAAAAACATTTTGGAAAAAGAGCCACAAAACTAAACTTTATCACATATCAACATATGATATGGCATTTGGAAAAACGTAGGTCTGCTTCATTTTTGTGTTCAAAGCATCATTACTGCTGTTGTTTCTGCTGATGACAAGTGGAACATCCAGCACAGGGATCTTCAGTTCAAATCAGCTGGTTTAACCTCAATAGGACAGTAAAAAAGAAGAAATTTGTTATTTTGTCATCATGTGGGTGAACATTCTCTGAAAGATAATGTTTAATAATGAGAGCTGTGATTGACCAACAAGGGTTTTTGCAGGTTTTTGCATTCGTTGCTTTGTTTGTCTTTTGTTGTGCTTGTGTGCTAGCCAAACAACAGTACTAGTTAGATAATATTTTCAAAAAATGTCAATAATGGGGCAAAGAATTTTTTTTTATTGTAGATCCAGAACACTGTCTAGATGTAGGAATGTTTTAAAGAATGCTCTACCATTGTGAGATAGGAGCAGTGTTGTCTGTTAGCAACAGAATATGGTTTATGAATATTTAGTGATCAGTAGTAAAGGAGTATATACAGTAGTTGGTAGGGCATCTGTACTTCAGGCCAAAGACCCAAGATCATTACAAGAGGTAGAAATAAATGATAACTTACTTAATTATGATAATGCCTTGGTGGAGGTCTGCACTCTCTGAGTTCTTCTGGATTTTAATAAATGATGCAGAATACACTATGCAGAAATCTTAGCCAATCACAGGTTCACATGTAGCTCATAAGTACTTTCACTGATTGTCAACACTGAATAAAAAAAAAGAAAAAAGAAAAGAAAACAGGCTGGGCCTGGGCCTTTCTGTGTGATGTGTGTGTGTTCTCTTGGTTCTAGTTTCCACTGAATTCTACCATAAACCTAAAATATGCACAGTAGGCAATTCCTCCAGCGAGGTATTTCTGACCAGTATCCTGGCTCAAGATGTGGAGAAGGGCTGCCAGTCGCCACTGCTCCTGACAGGTTGCCCCAGAAGCACTGCCCGCTGAGTCAGATGTAGAGATCCACATTTCCCTATAGGGGTACAATAAAGTACACCTTAAACTTACCTTATCCCTTGTAATCTCCTCCCAGTTGCCATACATCTTTTGTCCTCTGGGGTCACAAAGGCCCCACCTGGTTTGATGGTTATTTAAAGAGCATAGCATCAACTGTCAATCAATTTTGGGTTTCACCAAGGGTCTTCACCTGTAGTTTGGGAGCTCCCAGTAGCTCTCAGCCAGTTTCCAAGTAGCTCCCCAAAGGCTTTATGATTTCTACAAATTTGTCAATTTTTGTCAAATTTGATTTACTACCTGGAAAACTTTGTGAATGTATTCAATAAAATTTAAATGTGCACAGACCCTTTGTGTACAAAAGTATTAGGCTATTATTCGCCAATTAGTTATCAGTCAAACAGTTGCTTGGTGAGTCAGCAGTGATGTTAGCTCAACTACAGTATTTTCAGAGTTCACAAATTGAATGATAAGTGTGTCAGTGGTTACAGACAAACAAAATACACATGCAATGAAATAAATATTTCTTGTTTTAATTTAAAACGTGAGTTGTGTACACTGACATTTTGTAAATGTTTAGGTAAATGTTAAGGGAAAACACAATACACATTTCTTTGGGTTGAAAGTGTCAGCTCTGGGACTAACTGGCCACTGTCCAGTGTGTACCTTGCCTTAGGCCCATAGTTACTGGGGCAGGCTACAGTAACTAAATAAAGTAAATCAATGTTAGAAAACAAGGGTAGCTCTCTGCCATTTTTGATTTGCAAAAGTAGCTCTCAGGGAAAAAAAGGTTGGAGACCCTGTGTTACACCTTTAGTCTTACTTCAGTCCAACCCAATAAACAAAATTTTCCTTTCATTTCTCTTCAACAGACCTCAAATTATCAATGAATACAATGGCAAAAGATAACATCTGTGGGTCAGAATGACCCTACGGAAACACAAGGGCTATACTTAAATATTGTGAGGCAGGAAATAAGGTCTAAGTTCTACTTTCCAAAAAAATACATCAAAGGTCAGCACTGTGGTGGTTAGTAGGATCAGAGTTGGTATTGCTCCACCACACAGCAGTAGAGTCTGCACTGTGCAAAAGGAACCTCATGATTTAAATAAGGTCTGCACTTTGCTTCACAAACACTTTCAGTTGTGCATTTCCATATGCTCAAAATGTCAGTGTACATGAAATGACCTAAATGTGTCAACACAGAAGCTAATAGCGGGTGACCTGGATAATTCAGGACAGTCAGCAAAATTAGTTAGCTCACAGTGGGTTTCTCTGTGCAAATGTTTCCAATGACTGTCTACTAGAATGAATGAATGTCTGTTTCGCTAAAGTCTGTCTCACTAAATCTCAGGTCAAACGAAATTTCCAAAAAGCACTATTTAT
The DNA here is from genome assembly GCA_020698575.1 of Bostrychus sinensis. NCBI lineage: Eukaryota > Metazoa > Chordata > Actinopteri > Gobiiformes > Eleotridae > Bostrychus > Bostrychus sinensis. Next base: position 8,749,388 of record CM036246.1, on the reverse strand, counting down.
AGTTGATAACTGTCTAGTGACCATTTTTGGCAAGAATACTTTTTTGTGACAAAATTACATCTAATACTGACATCTACTGGTTTATGTGTAAATTACAGCAAAAACTTCTTTTTATCATACATTCTAGTTACTTCCACTGTAGTATTTCTATGAAGTAACAACACTCTTAGTACAATTTTTGGGGCCTTTATTTGTTATTTTCTGAACCATTTTTTCTAAATCTGTTGTTTTTGTAAAATTATTTTTATTGTTTAAAAATACTAAAATGGCACATTATTTTACATGTTTTCTCTGTCTGATTACATCAATACTCAAATATAAAGAACATCTTACATCCAAACACCTTTTACTTGAGTACTTACTATTGTTTATGCAAAGGCTATCTGTACTTATTTCCACTGTTGTATTCAGTTACATTTAATTATACAGCTCATTGTCAAACAAACAGGAAAAAGACTGTCCAGTTCCACTGTTCTTAGAGCGTACTTCTCTCTAAGGAAAAAAAAAAAAAACTACAGGAAAAAGAGAAACCTCAGGGAGATCCATATGAAGGAGGGATCCTCTCCCAGGACGGACAGGCTGTACATGTGTCCAGGACTGATGGTTAGTCCATTTGGTAATAGACTAATGTGGGCAAAATTTTAAAATGTTTTAACCTATTTTTAGGAGTCAGATGTAAGTAATAATAATTTTAAGCTATGCTTTTTTTAGACATTAGTAACGTCAAATTTATTTCTGGAGCAGTGTTTCCTAACCAGGGGTACATGAGGACTTTGAAGGGGGTACTTTTATATCCAAGATGATGAGAATATATTTGTGTTTTCGTATTGATATTGAAACTTATGACAGAATGCTCAAGTGTTTTTTTGACTGATAAAAACAAGGTGAAACTGCTAAAACATATTATTTGAATATTATATTGTATTACTTTTTTTAAGGTTAAATAGCGTGTTTCAAATTGGAGTTATTCAAATTATTTTATGTAAGATTATTTTTTTTATTTTATTATTTTTTTATTTTGGACTTTAAAATATATTGTAAAGTAAGTGAGGTTTATATTATATGTAATTATTCCATTTTTACTATTTTTTTTATTTTGAATATAAGTTATATAAAATGCAGGAGAATTAGCATTTGCAATGAAGTAAGTATAAAATAATTTTTTTCCTAATAAAAACAGTAAGGGGGTACTTATGGCATAACAAAAAGCCCAGATGTACACAAGACAGAAAAAGTTAAGAACCACTGTTCTGAAGTGCTGCACAAGCAATGTAAATGTAGTTATGAAAGTTTACATAATCAAACATTATCATCAATACATTTATTATTAATTCATTATGAATGTATTATTGTTCTTATATGACTTTACTCGTGGCCCAGACATATATTATCTAAGGTAAAGACGCTGTAACAAATGGCTTCAGTTTCTATAGGCTACCAGTAACAGAAGAAGCAATCTTTTCTGCCATCTGGTGGTCAACATCTCTCACTACATATAGAGGTACACAGCACAATTATTAATTACTTCCCACTGCTCTTACTGTATCACCAAGATTTATGTCTTTGTAGTGTTGGTTTGTTTGTGTGTTAGCAATCTAAAAAAGTTCAGGATTTTGGTGAAGTTTAAAAAAAAAAAGTCAGTAATGGACCCGGGTTTAAATAAGTGTGAATCTGGGTCAGTGTCTGGATCCAGGGATTCTTTACCATTGCGAGACAGGGCTGATTCTGTCTGTTAGGATTATAACAGAACATTTTACAGACAGATTTTTATAGAATTTTGAGGAAAGGAAGTAAAACTTTGTTAACAGTTCCACACTGGTCGAGGGTGGACCTGTAATGCTGTGGTGAAGTGTGCTTTTGGTTTATGTATTTAATATTTGACCGTAAATGTTTTTGTAATAATAATCATGTGTTTTGATCTTCTTAAATAACCAGCCATAAATTCCAACTCTAGCAATTTACTTTGTTATTGGTTAGCATATCACAGCTACTTTGGGCCTGAGGTGGGATACAGCCTAAACAATAAATTAAAAGACATTTATTCGCAATTTCTCTCTTTACATACTTGCAGTGCATTTATTATGTATGGTAGCCTTCTTGTCTCAGTATGACTGTCAAGAGATTTTTTTTTTTTTCACTACTGTCACATGAACGCACTTATTACATAACCTTTAAAACAAAAAGCAAAAATGTTTGTCCCGAAACTCTCACTTGTGTAGGTAGGAAATGCCAATGGAGAAGTGACCCTGCCTTTGTTACCTGTTACAGTCAGGCTGCACCCCAGAACCATGTGGTTACTTTCACTTTACATTACAAATATGTTTCTGCACCCTTTGATTGTATTAAAGACTGAGATATTGTGATGATGTTATATTCATTTAAACATTTCAAAGTACTGTTAAATCTTTGGGCAGCCCCCTGGTGGTGGAATTGCAGATTACAAATTGCAAACCAACTATTCCCTTGTGTACAAAACCCACTAAGTTAATAAATGTCCTAATATCTGCTTCATCTTTCATAATTAAAGAAACAGTGTGCTTCACCAACAGTGCTCATTTTGTCCTCTCTGAGCAGCTGTAGAAACATAATGGAAGTAATGACTTTTTCCACTTGGTTTTATAGAGCTGTAAATCTCTATTTGTCCTGAGAGCGACACATGCAAGGAGTGCTGAATATCCTCCCCAGGTTACCGTGGGTTACCGTTTTTGTTTTGTTTTTTTCCTGCAGCAGTCAGATTGTGGTGTACCAGCAGACGAAATGGCAAGAAAACAAATGTCATATTATATCCAAAACATCCCCTTCAGATTACTTCCACAACACTACACCAAAAAAGAAGAATAGAGTATTCTATTTGGTCCATATAGACTCACAGACTACACATGTGAATGATAACAAGTCTGTACATTTATTGTAAAAACCATAAACCAACGCACTGGTGCACTGTGGTAAAACATGTATTACAGTACCTGGAGCATTACAGGGCGATGTAGGTCCCCATGTTTCCTGTTGAGCAACTTCATAAACATTTAGCATATTTATTATGACCTCAATTCATTTTTATAAAACAACAAGTCTGGCCTATTTTTGCTGAGGTACATATACAATAACATGTCCCACCAGGGCTACAGTAGCTGTTGATTAGGAGATGCTGCCAAAAACTTGCACCCAATTACTAGTAGACAACTCTAAAATACCATGAAATACATGTGTACAACAGTCTTTATGATATAATGATAAATAAAAAATGTAGCCTAACCCTAACCCTCACAATAAAATGATCAGGGGTAATGAGATCAGTTGAGAGACACAGAGTTTTAGTATAGTTGGGAATATGTGTTATATAAGACACTATGTCCTTGCAGGGCCACCGTAGGTACTCACAAGCTGTAGAAAAGAGGGATGTAGCCACAAGATGTTGACCAAAACTAGACCCTGTACCTTTAAATAAACTAGAGCTGAGTTTGTGGGTTGCGCCTATGTTTGACAACTTTTTTTTTTGTGACTCTTGTTCACTCTGGTGTGAACAACACACTCAAGCTGACCCCTTATCCATCCTCTCCTCTCCCAAAATTCTGGAGGTCGTCTCTGATAAACCTTACTCTGTGGGGGCGAGTGCCATCTTGGAGGATAGAGTTTGGTCTCAGACTGTGGAGATATGGGATTACAACTGGATGCTTGCAGAGTTTCATCTCAATAACTCTCTGCATTGAGATTGCCTGCGATGATGACAAACCTAGCTTTTCCAGTGAGGGAGATTCCGCCCAACACCAACACACTGCTCCCACCAAAAGATGTTACGCTATCGGTGCAGCAATTACCAAAGCGTTCCCTGGATCTTCTCCACACTTTGACCCTACAATCCAAATTTGGACTCGTTCCCACATGTTCAAGTTCCAGTGCATGTGCTGCAAAAATGGGCATGATGATGATGAGGGGCAGTCACAGCACCTGAGCACCTGATTGTCAGAACCTGGTACCAGAAGCTTAAGACAAGGGTCAAAAAATAAAAAATAAAAAATTCTGCGCATCTTTCACTGGTGCAACCCACATAGTTAATTCTGCTGCTCATTCCACAAATGCAAGTTCCTTATAAAATAAATGGGCTTTCCAATAATATAACATTTTTTGCCAAGAAGTATGCCAAGAAATAATCTACAAAACATACATTTTCTAGCTTTTTGAGCTTAGTAAACATGAGAACATGAGTTGCTTTGAGACTTTAAAACATCCACATACGGTATCCACATGCCATAAACTATTCAAAGATTCATGATAGTAACAACTACCTCATTGCCTTTGTCACTTTCCATTTGAGTGCATTGTCTGTCTTTGGTGCGTCTGCTCCCCCCACCCCCAGCCTGCTCTTGTGGTTTGACTGCTGCACACGTAAGCTGAAGCTCATGAAACCTATGAGACATTTCTGAGAAACACCAGTGTTTCACATGAACACAGGTAAAACCCATCAGAATCCCAGGGTAAGCAGTATTTTTCACTATACTGTTGCACCATATGGAACAAATGAAGCCTCCACACTCACTACAAGGATTTATTATCGGGTTGGTGCTTTTCTCTGCAGTCAGCAAAGGTAAACTGGACATGGATTTGAACTTCCTGAGTCTGAAATGTGATGTTTTTGGTTCAAATATGTACATTTAAGTTTTGAATTAACAAATGAAAATAGTAAATGCCTCAAGAGCATGAGGTGTGAAGTGAGCCACAATGTCTTGGTTTTCTTTATCTGCTAAATGTGGTCAATGGTGAGAGATAGTATCAGCACTACTGTATGTCGGCTCTATCAAGCCCTCTCTAAATGCAGTCAAATATTTGTAATGAGCGGCAATGTTACGGTAATGATAAAATTGAATTACAGAATATATCAAGTCATTTTTGCAACTATCTTTTCACATAACTTATTTCCTACATTATTTTACTACAATCATTATGGCAGGCATATTGAAAAATTTAGGCTTCAGATATTGAACATTGAAACGTTAACCTCCTGACACCCAAGTTGCAGACAATGTTAGCACCAATGCCATAAATGCACATTTATATTTCTATTTGAACTGACAAATGTTCTTTGCACATTCATAAACTAAACTCATTTTGTTTCTGCATTCTCATCATCTGCTCTATTTACACAGTTTTTTCTCATAGACAATAGCATGACACTGCAGGGCTTCCATAGTTGCTCAGCAGACTATAGAAAAAAATATTTTGTACAGTTCAAGGTGTTGTACAGTATTTTGTAAAATAGGGGCACTGATGTTCCTATAGACAGGTATGCAACCTATTCTCTCCATTGTTTCTCAACTGGTGGGTCAGGAGGATCCAAAAAGTGGGTTACAGGGATTTTGATACACAGATCAGGCAAAAACATTATGACCACTGACAGGTGAAGTGAATAACTGCTTATCTTTTTATCATGACTCCTATTCGTGGATAGTATATATTAGGCAGCAAGTGAACATGTCCTTAAAGTTAATGTTTTGCAGTGGGAAAAATGGGCAAGCGTAAGAATGTGAGCGAGTTTGACAAGGACTAAATTGTGATGGGTAGACGACTGGGTCAGAGCATCCATAACAGCAGCTCAGTCATTATCAAATGTGAAAGAAAAGATAGAAAAAAGAACAATGGTGAACTGGCGACAGGCAATGCATGTGTGGAGTGAAGGTTGGCCTGTGTTGGCTGATACAACTGACGAGCCATGGTAGTTAGAAGAAGTTAATGCTGGTTCTGATAGAAAAATGTCAGAATAAACAATGCATCACTTTTTGTTGCGTAGGGGCTGCATTTTGTTGGGTGATTATAACACATAACAATGATACCATAACCCAGGTCACTATTTTTATAATGTCTAAGATGATCTAAGTGATTTTAGAATGTGAATATTATGGCTTTGACATGTTAGCCAAAGGTTAAGCTAAATGTTTTTGTTTTGTCTGCCCTGTTTCAGGATGTGAACCACCCCCAGCTTCTCCGTGCTTCAGAAGACACACCAATGAGACTATGTACATCAGTGAGTGGAGCACCTCTGACACTGACAGGGCCCATTATATCCCCTTCAGTGATGTATAAAGAAGTTACTCTGTCTGCAGCAATCACCAAAGCTTTCTCTGCATGCGTCTCTTCACTTTAACCCTACTCATTGCATAACATAATGGTTCTCCACATGTTTAGGTTCCAGTGCACATGTCGCTGACACCAGCATTAATGGGCCTGGAGGTGAAGGACAATTATGGCAGGACAATCAGGAACCTGATTCACTATGTTTACATGCAGAGCATACTCCGACTGTGCTCACTGTCTGTCTGTAGTCCCATTCCTTCAGAGAACTGCTCAAACCACCCTTGTCTCAATCTACATGCAGAGCGCCAAATTACTGAGGCCACCACGCTGTGAGGCATTCAAGTGGTCAGGGGATTTACCAGCAGCACTAAGACTTTGTAGCCCTAAATGCTAATAAACAGCTAATTTACACAGAAATCATGGTTTCACCAATATAAATGGTAACACTTTTACTTTACTAAATAAAACTTAACAAAGTCCATTCCTCACATGGTGCATGAGATGCAGCCTACAGCATCTCACGCAGCTTACAGCAGTCAAGCTTTCACTTCTAAACATGATGAACCAAAACATTCAAACACAAGTGGTGGAGGGACCCCTAAAGTATGTCTTCACTGGTCTAAAAAAGCGAATAAACACTGCACTAATGTTGTTCTGTCTATTTTGTACTGAGTGCTGTGGAATGCCTCTCCTAGCTTAATCAGGACCACATTACCCAGGTGCTCCACTCCAATTAAGAGAAATTTGAATGACTTAATGACTTTAATGTGCACAGTTTAAAATAAATAACTTTAATATGCACAGTAGTTGTTGCTCGAAGGACATACAAAAGACAGTTTACGTCCAGTCACATGACATGGATGAATCAGTCCTACATGCTGCTGGGTGGGGCTGTTTTGGCACAAAACACTGGAGAAAGTTACACCAAAACATCTAACAGAGATGTTGCATGTTGCATGTGCTTTTTATTTTATCTATACATTTATTAATCAGTATCAATAATTATTCAAGTAATCAGCACCCAACTGAGTATACTATGATATCGATCCTTAACCCGCTACACCTGGGGGTACCAGAAGCTTAAAACAAGAGTCAGTATCAACAGCAAAAAAGCAGTGTGGCACAGGCAGAAATTATTTGGCACATCTTTCACTGATGCAACTGACATACTCAGCTCAGCTGCTCACCCCACAAATGCATGTTCCTTACAAAGGAAAGGGAAATAAATAGACGTTCCAATGATATAAGATGTTTTTGTGTTTGTTTGCCAAGAAGCATTGTTACAACAAAGAAATAATCTACATGTCCTTGTTGCTGTAGTTCAGATGGCTGAAGAAGTTCATGCTGGGTCTGATAGGAACGTGCATCATTGTTTGTTGTGCATGTGGATGCATTTTGGCGGGTGGTTAAAATACATAACATTATGACCATCAATAATAGGCATGTGACGTCTGATTTTTTAAATTTTAATTTACATGAAATGTTGAAAGATACTTCTCTAAATGTATGGTTCTGTAAAAGGTTGGTCAGAATAAAATGATATGGAATAAAACAGGGTCCAGCAGTAGTTGAGAACATTACAGATCACTGTCAGTACATGCCCTGTCTGGGGAAGCAGACAGGTGCAATGACTTTATTAAATGTAGCTGCTAATAGTGCCAATAACAATGACGTAGTTTTAGTTTAGCATTTTGCATTGTATATAATTTGGTGGGCTTTTTGGAGCCAACCCTCACTTCTGTATACATTTTTCACAGGTTCCTTTATCCACTGTTTTTATAATGCCTACGTTTAGTGATGTTGGCCTCAGGTTAAGTTAAAAGTTTTTGCTTTGTCTGTCCAGTGTCTGGATGTGATCCACCCTCAGCTCCTCAGTGCTTCAGGAGACACAGCAATGAGAATATGTACATCTGTGAGTGGAGCCCTGCTGACCCTAACAGGGCCCATTACATCTACTTCAGTTAGTGAGTATTTCTTCAACATAATAATAAAACTTCAAGGGAATTTTGGGGGAAATTCAGGGTCTGCTTTCACACGTTTCTCAACCTGGTTAAATGAACTCTCACATATTTTAGACACAAAAGGTGCATAGACGTAGTCTTGAAAACATTTGAAAAATTATTATGAATGCCTGCTCAAGAACTCAGGAAAAACAACTTGAAATCACCTCCCTTATGAACAGAAAAGAAGGTGTTTCATTATTTTCATATGATGCCTATATTTTAGAAGAAATATGACTTGTCACTCACCTAAGAGAAACCAGATTTGGTACAGTTAATTACTACATGTTATTACAAAATATTTAGTAGTATTTAGTAGTAAAGTAGTAGTTCACTTAACTTCAATGTTAATATAAAATTGACAACAAAAGTGCCTTACTCAACTAGTAGCATCCATTACTGCATTGTCAAATACTGTTCAGCTGTTTCAGTAAGATGAAAGATTCCATCACACACTTTTACCACTAGGTCAACAAACATGCTTCAAGATACAGGCCACCTCTGGCTATGTTACTGCAAGGTAACACAGCACTGTTATCGAAGTTGGGTTAGTAACTCTAGCTTCTCCAGTCCTTCTGCAACAACCATACATATGATTACATCTTTCTTCCTTTTATGCAATTAGTAACAAGCTGTTATAGCCCTTATTTATCCAGACATGTATATATTTCCATTAAAAAGGTTAAAAAGGCTAAATTGGATTTTGTTACATAAGCCTAACAACAGCGCACATTATTATGGTATATCCATTTTAGCAGGTTTAACATGTAACAGTCTGAACTACTAATACCACAGCCATGTCCTCATGTGTGTCCATTTGACACAGTGACAACAGTGAGACCATTGAGAGGACATGTAAAGCCCAAAACCCGACTTCAACAGAGATCAAAGAGGAACACCTGTTTCAGAATACGCTCGTGGACATCTGGGTGGAAGCTGAAGGGAAGTCCTGCTGCTCGTCCAGCAAGACCACGGTCAAACTGGTCAACTCAAGTCAGTGACAGACACCTCACCTGTAACCTCTCACTCCTCATGGGTCAGGGCAGGGCTTAAGACACAGACTCAGTTTGGTTCTTTTTGAGACCAACTTTGTCTAGGTATGAAGAAGGCTGTCAGGTCTATTACACCAAGAAAACAAAATGAATCTATAAACTCAATATTCAGATCTGGTTTAGATCAATGCTTTAATTCTGGTCTTTTTTTAATCTTTGTGTGATGCCAGTTATGCTCTACTACAATTACATTAAAGGTCCCATATTATGCTTTTTTTTGACACATTTGCATAAGCATTTATGAAATGTCTTCTTTTAAGGAGCTGTTACTTTCACTTTACAAAAAGGGCTTGGATTGGATGCCTGTCATTTAAAGGCCCCGTTGGCCCCGCCCACTTAATTCCCTCAGCTAACAGACACAGTAGATAAATGAGCTGACTGCTCCATAGTGGCCAGTGCTGAAATGATTAGAGTCCAGTGATGGTGTGTGTGTTTTAGAAGGAGTGCTTCCGGGAAAAGGCAGAGTTTCATGTTTCTATGTACAGCTGTAAGCCGAGCTTTTTCAGCTTCACACAAACACGCGTGAATATTAAATATTGGTTTATTTTAAAACAAAACACAATAGCAAGCATGTAGATAACACAATAAAAGATTATTATCACATATCCCATCAGAGTATTAAAAAATATATGGTAATTTGCAGCCAAGTACGTTTTGTCTTAGGAAATGACAGGGAGGGCTTAGCCCACCTAGCCCATTAATACCAGCCATCCCTGGAGATTTTCTTTTTAAACAAATTAGTGCTGTGTTTTCATACCTTGACATGTTTCCGCTGCATCCTTCCTCAGAAGAGTCACCTGATGTTACAGTGACCTGTCTTGCCAGCTGATTTATGTCGGTTTTGGCCATTTACAGTCCAACTTCTTCAGGCTCCCCATCTCAGTTTATTGTCCTTTGGGCATGTTTCTGGATCTCAATTGCCTCTTTAATCCAATGTCGTGTTTATCGTCCTCCATCCTGAGCTGCATAATTCAGCTGGGAAGACAGATCACTGTAAAATCACATGACTCTTCTGAGGAAGGATGCAGGAAGGATCCAAAACATGTCAAGTTACAAAAACACAGTACTGGGCTGTTTAAAAAGGAAATCTCTATAATATACAACTCCAGGTATGTTTTTGAAGTGGACACAACATTATAACATAATAAAAAGTTCAGAAAAAATGATTCAGCAGCATAGGGGACCTTTAATCCCACAGTAGTCTGAGCTTATACTGTATTGCCTTAGATCTATTTCTGCTTTTAGTCTGGTATGGTCTGCCTGTGGGCTGAATGAAACACAGTCAGTAGACTTTATCGATTTATTATCATTAAGATGAGACAATGGTACTTCAACAACTCTTCTTTTTCTCCATAGTTAAATATGAGAAGCCTCAGAACGTGTCTGTGCAGTGGTCCCGGGACAACCTCACTCTCCAGTGGAAGGCTCTTGAAAATTATCGGGCTACAGCTGAAATCTGGCATCGTAAGGACTCTGCAGAACAATGGACCAAAGTGAGACTTAATTACACAGGGATCACACTTTGATTTGCTAATCATTTCCTTTCCTACTTGTGGAGTAATCTTTTATCTATTTTTGTTACAGTTACAGAGAAACACATCAATCCCAAAGAATGACAAATGTAGGTGCCAGCCTTTTCTTAATTAAAAAAGCCATAGTGCTTATAACTATTCACCATTTGTGTTTCCTGGTGGACAGATGACATTACTGTAGCGAACCTGGTGAAGGACTCGACTGACCACTTCCAGATCAGACACCGATCGACCCAGGCCAAGAACTCTCTGTGGAGCGACTGGTCCAACGTACTAACTGAGCCCATTGGTACAGTAGCAATATTTAAAGGTCCCATATATGCTTTTTTCAGACTTTTTGAAATTAGTTTAAAATAATGCATATGTATAGCATCTTCTTTTGAGGAGTTTTGACTTTGGAGAGACCACACTTGGATGGTGTCTGTCCCCTCGCCCTCTGCTGGCAATGGTGGGGAATGGACAGAGCATAAAATGGCTAATTAGCACAGCTATTAACAACATGATACTATCAGACAGAGCAATGAGTGACCACATTTTAAGAATCAGAACAAGTCCAGTGAGGGTGTATGTGCTTTAGAAACGCGCAGGGGCACTTCCTGGTTACATAGAGCGGTGAGAACAAGTGTTTTCAGCTCTTGTAAAAGAGACGCCCATAGCATCCAGGACTACTAAAACGTGTGAATGAAACAAAATACTACTCCAGATATGTTTTTGAGCTGCAAACAACAGTACAACATTATTAAAAGCTCAAAAAAGTCAATTTAGCATAATATGGGACTTTTAAGAGAAACACTGTTAACATATTTTAGCACTTACTATTGCTCTGGATGTTTGGTAATAGTGATATATGTATATGATCATGCCTTGGGATTCTTCTGGAGGAGCTGGAGGAAGTGTCTGGGGTGAGGGAAGTCTGGGCATCTTTGCTTAGATTGCTGCCTCTGTGACCCGGTCCCGGATAAGCGGTAGAAGATGGATGGATGGATATATGGTCATCCATCTTGTTACAATAATAGTTTGCATTTGCTTTATGACAGAGTTTGTCCGAATCTCAAGGAAGCTTGTGAAAAATAGTCGACGGGTGACACTGAGATGGAAGGTAAGCAAGCAAAGGTGATTACATCTAACAATTTCATAGTTAGAAATGTAACAAAGGCTGCTGTTTAAATACATGAGCCCAAAGATGACTGGACTTGAAAGTTTGCAGACTGAACCAAACAATTTATTTGCCCCATTTATCGGCCTCTGTCTTACCCTATCCTCTGCATCCTCCTCTCTCACACCAACTGACTTCATGTCCTCTTTCACTATATCCACAAATATCCTCTTTGGTCATCCTCTAGACTTCCTACCTGGCAGCTCTAACTTCTGTTTCCTTCTACCCATATATTCACAATCCCTCTGTTCTCTCTGATTATATCTCCTGAATGTCTAACATGAACTTTCTCTGATGTACTCTTTTCCAATCCTATCCATCCTCATTACTCACAAAAAGAACCTCAACATTTATGGCTCAACCTCCAGCTCTGCCTCCTGTTTTTTTCTCCGAGCCAGTGTCTTTAAACCTTAACATTACTGGTCTCACTACTGTCTTGTACAGCTTTTATTTAATTTTTGCTGGTACTCACTTTGAAATATGCCCTGTGTACTTGCATACATTACATAATAGCATGTTTGGCATGCACATGTATTTTAATGATTCACTATTTTGTATGTTTTTCTCAAATAAGTAGGTTTGTTTGAAAAAAGAAACAGCTGGTTACGCATGCTCAAAAGGGAATGCACTGTTAACCTGATTATTATAAGCAGCCAGGGTAGACTAACCAAAAATTGTAACTAAGTATTGTTACTTCAAAAATACGATTACTCAAGTAGAACTAAAAAAAAAAAAAAAGTTATCCAAATAATTTCTCAAGTAAATGTAAAAAAGTGTTAGGTGAAAAAACGACAAGTGCCAAATATGTGTTTGGATGTAACGTGATTTCTGTAGGAGGGGCTGCGTTCATCTGATGTCTTAGAATTCTAAAGGGTTTAAAATTGAGCTGGAGGCAGGTAAAAATTCTATGATAGAAGGATTCACAATGCAGATGTCTTGATGTGGTTATTGTTAATATCTCTGCAATATGAGATTATCTACATGGAGATAAGGTCATTATCTGAAGTTCAGGAGCAGGACCACTCCCCGTCTGCACCTCATCTACACCCAGTTTACACCCCTTCCGCCTCCAAGCTTATTCCCTGATAGCAATTTTCCTTCGGCCCAGATCTGGGCCAAATGTACAGTAAACATCTGACCCACATATCAAAGTGAATGATGGGCCAATTCTGGCCCAAGTGCAGGACAGACTCAGCCATAACAAAGCCAGAGCTCCGCCAGGACAGGACCAGATCTAAATTCATGATGTGGCTCTTATCTGGCTCTTATATGGAACGCCTATATGGTTGACTTAAGACAAAATCATATGGTGCTCATGTGGCCCACATGTGGCTGACTCACCAAAAGCCATAACCAAACCAAAATGTAGCCTGATGTATACCAAATGTTGATCTGGCCCACATACCAAAGTGAATGATGGCCCAGATCTGGCCCAAGTGTGCAACTGTAATAACTGAGCCATAACAAAGCCAGAGCTCAACCAGAACTGTTCCAAATACTAATGGTATATGGCCAATGTCTGCTTCTCATATGGAATGCCTGAATGGCTGACTTCTGGCAATTTTTCCATGGCCCTAATGTGACCCACATGTGGCTGACTCACTGAATGTCATACTTAAACCAAAATACAGCCTGATGTAATCTACACCTTTGTTCTGGCCCTCTCTGTGTTATCCTAATGATCTTAGCAACACAAATACAACAATAAAATATAGCCGCAAGCGGCAATCATAGGCCCTCGCCCGCCGCGACCCGGAGCTGTGCCAGATTTACTAAACTTGCTGCATTTGGCTCTGTAGAAATTTACCAAATGTGACATAATTTAGTGGTCCATAGGATTACATTGTGTAGGATTCCCATTCAAATTTAATGATAGGTTTTCTGTTGTTGCCACGGAAACACAGTTAGAGTTAGAACATAGGTCCCATTGACTTTTTTTGTTGCTGGGGTGAGACGTACATGTGTGCCAAATTTTGCACATTTATGATGAACTAAATTTTTTCTTCTGCATGGAGGATTTGTTGTGTTTTTCCATTAGAATAAAATGGGCGGTTTCAATCATTGCCACGGCAACACCTTAAAAAAAATGACATAGGTCTCATTGGCTTTTTTGATCAGGGTGACATAACAAAATTTTCTGCCAAATTTCGTACATTTCTAAAAACGTAATTTTTTTGCGTGCCATATAAATATTTGCTTCATTCTGTAGGGGGCGCTAACGTGCCAAATTTGATTTCTTCTTTCTCAATGGATCAAAGACTGGGAGGTTAATAAGTGTTTCAAATTTGAGGAAAATTGGACTTCGCTTGCGCGAACTATAGCATTTTATGTTTACGTAAAAATCGATAAAAATTTCATAAAGTTTGCGGCTTCGCCGCATGAAAACCGTAAAAGATTCTACAAAAATTTGGATAACTTTTGATGCCACACTTCTCAAGATAAATTTCACCAAATTTGAGCACATTCGTATAAACGCCCTAGGATGAGATAGAAAAAGTACGATGTGTCCAAAAACTGCTGAGTCATGCTTTCGGATTTTTATTCCAATATGGACGACTTCCTGTTTGTCGTGCGGCGTTGCCGTAATAATATTTTTTACTTGTCCTGTAATAATGCATCTCTGTACCAAATTTGGTGATAATACGATGAAATTTTTTTTGACCGTACTCCCATAGGCGCAATGTTAAAAAAAATTTGTGGTGGCGCTGTCGCGCCAATTTTTATTATTTGTTAATATGGCCTATATTAAAAATTAGCTTGCCACCAACCTGAATTTTGGGCAAATTTTTGTGCAAGTTCGTAAATGTTTACTGGGTGAAATTTGCGATACCGTGAAGTAAGAAGAAAAAGAATTAAAGCCGCAAGCGGCATTGGTAGGCCCTCGCCGGCCGCAACCGGAGCTGGGGCAGAGGAAAAACCATTTTGCCAAATTTTTTGTTGGTACCTTTTGATAAAAAAACTGCAAAAAGTGTCCTAATACTCCATAGAACTGCATTAAATGGAATTCCCATTGGAAAATAATGTCAGAATTCGACCTTCGCCATGGCAACACCGAATGAAATACGACTTGGGTACCATTTGAATTTTTGATCAGGATGACATCAAGAATATTTGTGCCAAATTTGACAAATTTTTGTTGAAGTAAATTTTTTTTTGTCCATACCGATTTTTGTTTCAGTCCCATTGGAATAAAATGGCAGGTTTCAGTCATCGCCATGACAACACAGTATAAAATATGACATGGGTCTCATTGGCTTTTTTGATCGGGGACACCTAAAAAAATTGTCTGCCAAGTTTCGTAAATTTTTTAAAAACTAATTTTTTTCCTAACCATATAAATATTTGTCTCATTCTGTAGGGGGCGCTATTGTGCCAAATTTCATTCTTTCTTATTTAATGGGTTTAGGCTTGGAGGGTTTATGAGTGTTTAAAATTTGAGCCAAATGGGAGTTAATATGTGCGAATTGTAGCAAATTGCAGGTACGGAGAAATTGAAAAAAAATTCGTAAACTTTGCGGCTGCGCCGCACAAAAACCGTAAAACTTTTGCGAAGAATTTGGATAACTTTTAATGCCCCACTTCTGTAGATGATATAGAGCGATTTTGAGGTCATTTCGTGAAACATCCAAGGAGGAGATAGAAAAAGTACGACGTGTGAAAAATTGCTGACTCAGCACTTTGCAGATTTCAATCCTAAATTGCCGACTTCCGGTTTCTCAGGGGGTGTGGCCATAATAATATTTTTTTTTTGGCTCCACCTCATCAATGTGTATACCGAATTTGGTGGGTCTACGACAAACTTTACGCTTGGCCAACTCCCATTGGCGCAATGTATTTTCATTTTTCCAGGGGGCGCTGTTGCGCCACTTTTGTGATGTTCTGTATGGCACCTATATTAAAAAAAATTTTCACGCACATGTGAATTTTGGGCAAAATTTGGTGAGTTTTCACAAATGTTCAGGGGGTCAAATTAGCGCTGAAAGAGCAGAAGAAAAATAAAGAAAGAAAGAAAGAAAGAAAAATAATAATAATTTTAGCAAAAACAATATATCCGTTTACATTATACCCACAAATTATATATTTTCGGAAAGCTCTCGAGGTCCCCCACGTGACCGTAGGGTGAAATGTCAATGACGAGCGCTTACGTGCTCGTCATTGACCTACGAGTGGACATCGCCTATTGACTTCCATTCATTTTCAGCCAATACAAGTATGTGGCTTCCATACCTGAGGTATATATGATTGTATAGGACTGGATGCCATGAGTGTGTACATGGGAAAGCGCTTCGCGCTTTATTTTTGTGCGCTTCGCGCACTTATGAGTGGGCTTCGCCCACTGACTTCCATTGATTCTGAGCGAAAACAAGTATGTGGCTTCCATACCTGAGGTATTTGTGTTTGTGTAGTACTTGTTGCCATGAGTGTGTACATGGCAAAGCGCTTCGCGCTTTGTTTTTGTGCGCTTCGCGCACTTTTGGGCAGTGCGCTTCGCGCACTGCTGTGCAGACACAATAGGCCCTGCGCCACCCTTGGGGCTCGGGCCTAATAAGAATAATAATAAATATAGCCGCAAGCGGCAATCATAGGCCCTCGCCCGCCGCGACCCGGAGCTGTGCCAGATTTACTAAACTTGCTGCATTTGGCTCTGTAGAAATTTACCAAATGTGACATAATTTTGTGGTCCATAGGATTACATTGTGTAGGATTCCCATTCAAATGTAATGATAGGTTTCTGTTGTTGCCACGGAAACACAGTTAGAGTTAGAACATAGGTCCCATTGACTTTTTTTGTTGCTGGGGTGAGACGCAGATGTGTGCCAAATTTTGCACATTTATGATGAACTAAATTTTTTCTTCTGCATGGAGGATTTGTTGTGTTTTTCCATTAGAATAAAATGGGCGGTTTCAATCATTGCCACGGCAACACCTTAAAAAAAATGACATAGGTCTCATTGGCTTTTTTGATCAGGGGGACATAACAGAATTTTCAGCCAAATTTCGTACATTTCTAAAAAAGTAATTTTTTTGCGTGCCATATAAATATTTGCTTCATTCTGTAGGGGGCGCTAACGTGCCAAATTTGATTTCTTCTTTCTCAATGGATTAAAGACTGGGAGGTTAATAAGTGTTTCAAATTTGAGGAAAATTGGAGTTCGCTTGCGCGAACTGTAGCATTTTATGTTTACGTAAAAATCAATAAAAATTTCATAAAGTTTGCGGCTTCGCCGCATGAAAACCGTAAAAGATTCTACAAAAATTTGGATAACTTTTGATGCCACACTTCTCAAGATAAATTTCACCAAATTTGAGCACATTCGGATAAACGCCCTAGGATGAGATAGAAAAAGTACGATGTGTCCAAAAACTGCTGAGTCATGCTTTCGGATTTTTATTCCAATATATACGACTTCCTGTTTGTCGCGCGGCGTTGCCGTAATAATATTTTTTACTTGTCCTGTCATAATGCATCTCTGTACCAAATTTGGTGATAATACGATGACATTTTTTTTTTACTTACTCCCATAGGCGCAATGTTAAAAAAAAATTGTGGTGGCGCTGTCGTGCCAATTTTTATTATTTGGTAATATGGCCTGTATTAAAAATTAGCGTGCCACCAACCTGAATTTTGGGCAAATTTTGGTGCAAGTTCATAAATGTTCACTGGGTGAAATTTGCGATACCGTGAAGTAAGAAGAAAAAGAATAATAAGAAGAATTAAAGCCGCAAGCGGCATTGGTAGGCCCTCGCCGGCCGCAACCGGAGCTGGGGCAGAGGAGAAACCATTTTGCCAAATTTTGAGATTGTGAGTTTTAATAAAAAAATGGCAAAAAGCGTTCTAATACTCCATAGAACTGCATTGAATGGAATTCCCATTGGATTAAAATGGCAGAATTTGACCATCGCCATGGCAACACCGAATGAAATACGACTTGGGTACCATTGGAATTTTTGATCAGAATGACATCAAGAATATTTGTGCCGAATTTGACAAATTTTGGTTGAAGTATTATTTTTTCTGTCCATAGAAATTTTTGTTTCAGTCCCATTGGAATAGAATGGCAAGTTTTAGTCATCGCCATGACAACACAGTATAAAATATGACATGGGTCTCATTGGCTTTTGTGATCGGCGTCACATAAAGTATTTTTCTGCCAAGTTTCGTAAATTTTTGAAAAACTAAATTTTTTACTGACCATATAAATATTTGTCTCATTCTGTAGGGGGCGCTATTGTGCCAAATTTCATTCTTTCTTATTTAATGAGTTTAGGCTTGTAGGGTTTATGAATGTTTAAAATTTGAGGCAAATCGGAGTTAAAATGTGCGAATTGTAGCAGAATGCAAGTATAGCGAAATCGAAATTTTTTTCGTAAAGTTTGCGGCTGCGCCGCACAAAAACCGTAAAACTTTTGCGAAGAATTTGGATAACTTTTAATGCCCCACTTCTGCAGATGATGTAGAGCGATTTTGAGGTCATTTCGTTAAACGCCCAAGGAGGAGATAGAAAAAGTACGACGCGTGCAAAATTGCTGACTCAGCACTTCGCAGATTTCAATCCAAGATTACCGACTTCTGGTTTGTCAAGGGGCGTGGCCATAATAATATTTTTTGTTTGGCTCCACCTCAGCAATGTGTGTACCGAATTTGGTTGGTCTACGACAAACTTTACGTTCGGCCGACTCCCATTGGCGCAATGTATTTTGATTTTTCCAGGGGGCGCTGCCGCGCCACTTTTGTGATGTTCCGTGTGGCACCTATATTAAAAAAAATTTTCACGCACGTGTGAATTTTGGGCAAAATTTGGTGAGTTTTCACAAATGTTCAGGGGGTCAAATTAGCGTTCAAAGAGCAGAAGAAAAATAAATTAAAGCCGCAAGCGGCATTGGTAGGCCCTCGCCGACCGCAACCGGAACTGGGGCAGAGGAGAAACCATTTTGCCAAATTTTTTGTTGGTACCTTTTGATAAAAAAATGGCAAAAAGTGTCCTAATACTCCATAGAACTGCATTGAATGTAATTCCCATTGGAATAAAATGGGAGAATTCGACCATCGCCATGGCAACACCGAATGAAATATGACTTGGGTACCATTGGAATTTTTGATCAGGATGACATAAAGAATATTTGTGCCAAATTTGACAAATTTTCGTTGAAGTATAATTTTTTTGTCCATACAGATTTTTGTTTCAGTCCCATTGGAATAAAATGGCAGGTTTCAGTCATCGCCATGACAACACAGTATAAAATATGACATGGGTCTCATTGGCTTTTGTGATCAGCGTCACATAAAGTATTTTTCTGCCAAGTTTCGTCAAATTTGGAAAAACTAAATTTTTTACTGACCATATAAATATTTGTCTCATTCTGTAGGGGGCGCTATTGCGGCAAATTTCATTCTTTCTTATTTAATGGGTTTAAGCTTGGAGGTTTTATGAGTGTTTAAAATTTGAGCCAAATCGGAGTTAATATGTGCGAATTGTAGCAAATTGCAGGTACGGAGAAATCGAAAAAAAATTCGTAAATTTTGCGGCTGCGCCGCACAAAAACCGTAAAACTTTTGCGAAGAATTTGGATAACTTTTAATGCCCCACTTCTGTAGATGATGTAGAGCGATTTTGAGGTCATTTCGTGAAACATCCAAGGAGGAGATAGAAAAAGTACGACGTGTGAAAAATTGCTGACTCAGCACTTCGCAGATTTCAATCCTAAATTGCCGACTTCCGGTTTCTCAGGGGGTGTGGCCATAATAATATTTTTTTTTTGGCTCCACCTCATCAATGTGTATACCGAATTTGGTGGGTCTACGACAAACTTTATGCTTGGCCGACTCCCATTGGCGCAATGTATTTTCATTTTTCCAGGGGGCGCTGTTGCGCCACTTTTGTGATGTTCTGTATGGCACCTATATTAAAAAAAATTTTCACGCACATGTGAATTTTGGGCAAAATTTGGTTAGTTTTCACAAATGTTCAGGGGGTCAAATTAGCGCTGAAAGAGCAGAAGAAAAATAAAGAAAGAAAGAAAGAAAGAAAAATAATAATAATTTTAGCAAAAACAATATATCCGTTTACATTATACCCACAAATTATATATTTTCGGAAAGCTCTCGAGGTCCCCCACGTGACCGTAGGGTGAAATGTCAATGACGAGCGCTTACGTGCTCGTCATTGACCTACGAGTGGACTTCGCCCATTGACTCCCATTCATTTTCAGCCAATACAAGTATGTGGCTTCCATACCTGAGCTATATATGATTGTGTAGGACTTGATGCCATGAGTGTGTACATGGGAAAGCGCTTCGCGCTTTGTTTTTGTGCGCTTCGCGCACTTATGAGTGGGCTTCGCCCACTGACTTCCATTGATTCTGAGCGAAAACAAGTATGTGGCTTCCATACCTGAGGTATTTGTGTTTGTGTAGTACTTGATGCCATGAGTGTGTACATGGCAAAGCGCTTCGCGCTTTGTTTTTGTGCGCTTCGCGCACTTTTGGGCAGTGCGCTTCGCGCACTGCTGTGCAGACACAATAGGCCCTGCGCCACCCTTGGGGCTCGGGCCTAAATATAGCCGCAAGCGGCAATCATAGGCCCTCGCCCGCCGCGACCCGGAGCTGTGCCAGATTTACTAAACTTGCTGCATTTGGCTCTGTAGAAATTTACCAAATGTGACATAATTTTGTGGTCCATAGGATTACATTGTGTAGGATTCCCATTCAAATTTAATGATAGGTTTTCTGTTGTTGCCACGGAAACACAGTTAGAGTTAGAAAATAGGTCCCATTGACTTTTTTTGTTGCTGGGGTGAGACGTACATGTGTGCCAAATTTTGCACATTTATGATGAACTAAATTTTTTCTGTTGCATTAAAGATTTATAGTGTTTTCCCATTAGAATGAAATGGGGGGTTTCAATCATTGCCACGGCAACACCATAAAAAAAATGACATAGGTCTCATTGGCTTTTTTGATCAGGGTGACATAACAGAATTTTCTGCCAAATTTCGTACATTTCTAAAAAAGTAATTTTTTTGCGTGCCATATAAATATTTGCTTCATTCTGTAGGGGGCGCTAATGTGCCAAATTTTATTTTTTCTTTCTAAATGGATCAAAGACTGGGATGTTAATAAGTGTTTCAAATTTGAGGAAAATTGGAGTTCGCTTACGCGAACTGTAGCATTTTATGTTTATGTAAAAATCGATAAAAATTTCGTAAAGTTTGCGGCTTCGCCGCATGAAAATCGTAACAGATTCTACAAAAATTTTGATAACTTTTGATGCTACACTTCTCAAGATAAATTTCACCAAATTTGAGCACATTCGGATAAACGCCCCAGGAGGAGATAGAAAACGTACGACGTGTACAAAAACTGCTGAGTCATGCTTTCAGATTTTTATTCCAATATGGACGACTTCCTGTTTGTCGTGCAGCGTTGCCGTAATAATATTTTTTCCTTGTCCTGTAATAATGCATCTCTGTACCAAATTTGGTGATAATACGATGAAGTTTTTTTTGACCGTACTCCCATAGGCGCAATGTTAAAAAAAATTTGTGGTGGCGCTGTCGCGCCAATTTTTATTATTTGTTAATATGGCCTATATTAAAAATTAGCTTGCCACCAACCTGAATTTTGGGCAAATTTTTGTGCAAGTTCGTAAATGTTCACTGGGTGAAATTTGCGATACCGTGAAGTAAGAAGAAAAAGAATAAGAATAATAAATATAGCCGCAAGCGGCAATCATAGGCCCTCGCCCGCCGCGACCCGGAGCTGTGCCAGATTTACTAAACTTGCTGCATTTGGCTCTGTAGAAATTTACCAAATGTGACATAATTTTGTGGTCCATAGGATTACATTGTGTAGGATTCCCATTCAAATGTAATGATAGGTTTCTGTTGTTGCCACGGAAACACAGTTAGAGTTAGAACATAGGTCCCATTGACTTTTTTTGTTGCTGGGGTGAGACGCAGATGTGTGCCAAATTTTGCACATTTATGATGAACTAAATTTTTTCTTCTGCATGGAGGATTTGTTGTGTTTTTCCATTAGAATAAAATGGGCGGTTTCAATCATTGCCACGGCAACACCTTAAAAAAAATGACATAGGTCTCATTGGCTTTTTTGATCAGGGGGACATAACAGAATTTTCATGCCAAATTTCGTACATTTCTAAAAAAGTAATTTTTTTGCGTGCCATATAAATATTTGCTTCATTCTGTAGGGGGCGCTAACGTGCCAAATTTGATTTCTTCTTTCTCAATGGATTAAAGACTGGGAGGTTAATAAGTGTTTCAAATTTGAGGAAAATTGGAGTTCGCTTGCGCGAACTGTAGCATTTTATGTTTACGTAAAAATCAATAAAAATTTCATAAAGTTTGCGGCTTCGCCGCATGAAAACCGTAAAAGATTCTACAAAAATTTGGATAACTTTTGATGCCACACTTCTCAAGATAAATTTCACCAAATTTGAGCACATTCGGATAAACGCCCTAGGATGAGATAGAAAAAGTACGATGTGTCCAAAAACTGCTGAGTCATGCTTTCGGATTTTTATTCCAATATATACGACTTCCTGTTTGTCGCGCGGCGTTGCCGTAATAATATTTTTTACTTGTCCTGTCATAATGCATCTCTGTACCAAATTTGGTGATAATACGATGACATTTTTTTTTAACTTACTCCCATAGGCGCAATGTTAAAAAAAAATTGTGGTGGCGCTGTCGCGCCAATTTTTATTATTTGGTAATATGGCCTGTATTAAAAATTAGCGTGCCACCAACCTGAATTTTGGGCAAATTTTGGTGCAAGTTCATAAATGTTCACTGGGTGAAATTTGCGATACCGTGAAGTAAGAAGAAAAAGAATAATAAATATAGCCGCAAGCGGCAATCATAGGCCCTCGCCCGCCGCGACCCGGAGCTGTGCCAGATTTACTAAACTTGCTGCATTTGGCTCTGTAGAAATTTACCAAATGTGACATAATTTTGTGGTCCATAGGATTACATTGTGTAGGATTCCCATTCAAATGTAATGATAGGTTTCTGTTGTTGCCACGGAAACACAGTTAGAGTTAGAACATAGGTCCCATTGACTTTTTTTGTTGCTGGGGTGAGACGCAGATGTGTGCCAAATTTTGCACATTTATGATGAACTAAATTTTTTCTTCTGCATGGAGGATTTGTTGTGTTTTTCCATTAGAATAAAATGGGCGGTTTCAATCATTGCCACGGCAACACCTTAAAAAAAATGACATAGGTCTCATTGGCTTTTTTGATCAGGGGGACATAACAGAATTTTCATGCCAAATTTCGTACATTTCTAAAAAAGTAATTTTTTTGCGTGCCATATAAATATTTGCTTCATTCTGTAGGGGGCGCTAACGTGCCAAATTTGATTTCTTCTTTCTCAATGGATTAAAGACTGGGAGGTTAATAAGTGTTTCAAATTTGAGGAAAATTGGAGTTCGCTTGCGCGAACTGTAGCATTTTATGTTTACGTAAAAATCAATAAAAATTTCATAAAGTTTGCGGCTTCGCCGCATGAAAACCGTAAAAGATTCTACAAAAATTTGGATAACTTTTGATGCCACACTTCTCAAGATAAATTTCACCAAATTTGAGCACATTCGGATAAACGCCCTAGGATGAGATAGAAAAAGTACGATGTGTCCAAAAACTGCTGAGTCATGCTTTCGGATTTTTATTCCAATATATACGACTTCCTGTTTGTCGCGCGGCGTTGCCGTAATAATATTTTTTACTTGTCCTGTCATAATGCATCTCTGTACCAAATTTGGTGATAATACGATGACATTTTTTTTTTACTTACTCCCATAGGCGCAATGTTAAAAAAAAATTGTGGTGGCGCTGTCGTGCCAATTTTTATTATTTGGTAATATGGCCTGTATTAAAAATTAGCGTGCCACCAACCTGAATTTTGGGCAAATTTTGGTGCAAGTTCATAAATGTTCACTGGGTGAAATTTGCGATACCGTGAAGTAAGAAGAAAAAGAATAATAAGAAGAATAATATTCCTTACAATAACAATATAGCCGCTTTCGCGGCCACCTTGATATATATATTTTCGGAAAGCTCGTGCGCATTGCTACCTGTTCATGGGGGTCCTGAGTCACTGACGAGCACTATCGTGCTCGTCAGTGACTTATGCATGGGCTTCGCCCATTGAGCTACTTTAGCTCTGAACAATTATAAATATGCGTTTTTCTCACCACATACCTATATGCACTGAAAGTGCACGATGCCATGAGTGTGTACGTGAGTGTTTGGTGAGGGATGAGCGCTTTGCGCTCTGTTTTACGTGCGCTTCGCGCACTTTTGGGGCAGTGCGCTTCGCGCACTGCTGTTCAATCACAATAGGCCCTGCGCCATCTCTGGGGGCTCGGGCCTAATAATATTCCTTACAATAACAATATAGCCGCTTTCGCGGCCACCTTGATATATATATTTTCGGAAAGCTCGTGCGCATTGCTACCTGTTCATGGGGGTCCTGAGTCACTGACGAGCACTATCGTGCTCGTCAGTGACTTATGCATGGGCTTCGCCCATTGAGCTACTTTAGCTCTGAACAATTATAAATATGCGTTTTTCTCACCACATACCTATATGCACTGAAAGTGCACGATGCCATGAGTGTGTACGTGAGTGTTTGGTGAGGGATGAGCGCTTTGCGCTCTGTTTTACGTGCGCTTCGCGCACTTTTGGGGCAGTGCGCTTCGCGCACTGCTGTTCAATCACAATAGGCCCTGCGCCATCTCTGGGGGCTCGGGCCTAATAATAATAAATATAGCCGCAAGCGGCAATCATAGGCCCTCGCCCGCCGCGACCCGGAGCTGTGCCAGATTTACTAAACTTGCTGCATTTGGCTCTGTAGAAATTTACCAAATGTGACATAATTTTGTGGTCCATAGGATTACATTGTGTAGGATTCCCATTCAAATGTAATGATAGGTTTCTGTTGTTGCCACGGAAACACAGTTAGAGTTAGAACATAGGTCCCATTGACTTTTTTTGTTGCTGGGGTGAGACGCAGATGTGTGCCAAATTTTGCACATTTATGATGAACTAAATTTTTTCTTCTGCATGGAGGATTTGTTGTGTTTTTCCATTAGAATAAAATGGGCGGTTTCAATCATTGCCACGGCAACACCTTAAAAAAAATGACATAGGTCTCATTGGCTTTTTTGATCAGGGGGACATAACAGAATTTTCAGCCAAATTTCGTACATTTCTAAAAAAGTAATTTTTTTGCGTGCCATATAAATATTTGCTTCATTCTGTAGGGGGCGCTAACGTGCCAAATTTGATTTCTTCTTTCTCAATGGATTAAAGACTGGGAGGTTAATAAGTGTTTCAAATTTGAGGAAAATTGGAGTTCGCTTGCGCGAACTGTAGCATTTTATGTTTACGTAAAAATCAATAAAAATTTCATAAAGTTTGCGGCTTCGCCGCATGAAAACCGTAAAAGATTCTACAAAAATTTGGATAACTTTTGATGCCACACTTCTCAAGATAAATTTCACCAAATTTGAGCACATTCGGATAAACGCCCTAGGATGAGATAGAAAAAGTACGATGTGTCCAAAAACTGCTGAGTCATGCTTTCGGATTTTTATTCCAATATATACGACTTCCTGTTTGTCGCGCGGCGTTGCCGTAATAATATTTTTTACTTGTCCTGTCATAATGCATCTCTGTACCAAATTTGGTGATAATACGATGACATTTTTTTTTTACTTACTCCCATAGGCGCAATGTTAAAAAAAAATTGTGGTGGCGCTGTCGTGCCAATTTTTATTATTTGGTAATATGGCCTGTATTAAAAATTAGCGTGCCACCAACCTGAATTTTGGGCAAATTTTGGTGCAAGTTCATAAATGTTCACTGGGTGAAATTTGCGATACCGTGAAGTAAGAAGAAAAAGAAATATAGCCGCAAGCGGCAATCATAGGCCCTCGCCCGCCGCGACCCGGAGCTGTGCCAGATTTACTAAACTTGCTGCATTTGGCTCTGTAGAAATTTACCAAATGTGACATAATTTTGTGGTCCATAGGATTACATTGTGTAGGATTCCCATTCAAATTTAATGATAGGTTTTCTGTTGTTGCCACGGAAACACAGTTAGAGTTAGAAAATAGGTCCCATTGACTTTTTTTGTTGCTGGGGTGAGACGTACATGTGTGCCAAATTTTGCACATTTATGATGAACTAAATTTTTTCTGTTGCATTAAAGATTTATAGTGTTTTCCCATTAGAATGAAATGGGGGGTTTCAATCATTGCCACGGCAACACCATAAAAAAAATGACATAGGTCTCATTGGCTTTTTTGATCAGGGTGACATAACAGAATTTTCTGCCAAATTTCGTACATTTCTAAAAAAGTAATTTTTTTGCGTGCCATATAAATATTTGCTTCATTCTGTAGGGGGCGCTAATGTGCCAAATTTTATTTTTTCTTTCTAAATGGATCAAAGACTGGGATGTTAATAAGTGTTTCAAATTTGAGGAAAATTGGAGTTCGCTTACGCGAACTGTAGCATTTTATGTTTATGTAAAAATCGATAAAAATTTCGTAAAGTTTGCGGCTTCGCCGCATGAAAATCGTAACAGATTCTACAAAAATTTTGATAACTTTTGATGCTACACTTCTCAAGATAAATTTCACCAAATTTGAGCACATTCGGATAAACGCCCCAGGAGGAGATAGAAAACGTACGACGTGTACAAAAACTGCTGAGTCATGCTTTCAGATTTTTATTCCAATATGGACGACTTCCTGTTTGTCGTGCAGCGTTGCCGTAATAATATTTTTTCCTTGTCCTGTAATAATGCATCTCTGTACCAAATTTGGTGATAATACGATGAAGTTTTTTTTGACCGTACTCCCATAGGCGCAATGTTAAAAAAAATTTGTGGTGGCGCTGTCGCGCCAATTTTTATTATTTGTTAATATGGCCTATATTAAAAATTAGCTTGCCACCAACCTGAATTTTGGGCAAATTTTTGTGCAAGTTCGTAAATGTTCACTGGGTGAAATTTGCGATACCGTGAAGTAAGAAGAAAAAGAATAAGAATAATAATAATAATAAATATAGCCGCAAGCGGCAATCATAGGCCCTCGCCCGCCGCGACCCGGAGCTGTGCCAGATTTACTAAACTTGCTGCATTTGGCTCTGTAGAAATTTACCAAATGTGACATAATTTTGTGGTCCATAGGATTACATTGTGTAGGATTCCCATTCAAATGTAATGATAGGTTTCTGTTGTTGCCACGGAAACACAGTTAGAGTTAGAACATAGGTCCCATTGACTTTTTTTGTTGCTGGGGTGAGACGCAGATGTGTGCCAAATTTTGCACATTTATGATGAACTAAATTTTTTCTTCTGCATGGAGGATTTGTTGTGTTTTTCCATTAGAATAAAATGGGCGGTTTCAATCATTGCCACGGCAACACCTTAAAAAAAATGACATAGGTCTCATTGGCTTTTTTGATCAGGGGGACATAACAGAATTTTCAGCCAAATTTCGTACATTTCTAAAAAAGTAATTTTTTTGCGTGCCATATAAATATTTGCTTCATTCTGTAGGGGGCGCTAACGTGCCAAATTTGATTTCTTCTTTCTCAATGGATTAAAGACTGGGAGGTTAATAAGTGTTTCAAATTTGAGGAAAATTGGAGTTCGCTTGCGCGAACTGTAGCATTTTATGTTTACGTAAAAATCAATAAAAATTTCATAAAGTTTGCGGCTTCGCCGCATGAAAACCGTAAAAGATTCTACAAAAATTTGGATAACTTTTGATGCCACACTTCTCAAGATAAATTTCACCAAATTTGAGCACATTCGGATAAACGCCCTAGGATGAGATAGAAAAAGTACGATGTGTCCAAAAACTGCTGAGTCATGCTTTCGGATTTTTATTCCAATATATACGACTTCCTGTTTGTCGCGCGGCGTTGCCGTAATAATATTTTTTACTTGTCCTGTCATAATGCATCTCTGTACCAAATTTGGTGATAATACGATGACATTTTTTTTTACTTACTCCCATAGGCGCAATGTTAAAAAAAAATTGTGGTGGCGCTGTCGTGCCAATTTTTATTATTTGGTAATATGGCCTGTATTAAAAATTAGCGTGCCACCAACCTGAATTTTGGGCAAATTTTGGTGCAAGTTCATAAATGTTCACTGGGTGAAATTTGCGATACCGTGAAGTAAGAAGAAAAAGAATAATAAGAAGAATAATATTCCTTACAATAACAATATAGCCGCTTTCGCGGCCACCTTGATATATATATTTTCGGAAAGCTCGTGCGCATTGCTACCTGTTCATGGGGGTCCTGAGTCACTGACGAGCACTATCGTGCTCGTCAGTGACTTATGCATGGGCTTCGCCCATTGAGCTACTTTAGCTCTGAACAATTATAAATATGCGTTTTTCTCACCACATACCTATATGCACTGAAAGTGCACGATGCCATGAGTGTGTACGTGAGTGTTTGGTGAGGGATGAGCGCTTTGCGCTCTGTTTTACGTGCGCTTCGCGCACTTTTGGGGCAGTGCGCTTCGCGCACTGCTGTTCAATCACAATAGGCCCTGCGCCATCTCTGGGGGCTCGGGCCTAATAATAAGAAGAATAATATTCCTTACAATAACAATATAGCCGCTTTCGCGGCCACCTTGATATATATATTTTCGGAAAGCTCGTGCGCATTGCTACCTGTTCATGGGGGTCCTGAGTCACTGACGAGCACTATCGTGCTCGTCAGTGACTTATGCATGGGCTTCGCCCATTGAGCTACTTTAGCTCTGAACAATTATAAATATGCGTTTTTCTCACCACATACCTATATGCACTGAAAGTGCACGATGCCATGAGTGTGTACGTGAGTGTTTGGTGAGGGATGAGCGCTTTGCGCTCTGTTTTACGTGCGCTTCGCGCACTTTTGGGGCAGTGCGCTTCGCGCACTGCTGTTCAATCACAATAGGCCCTGCGCCATCTCTGGGGGCTCGGGCCTAATAATATTCCTTACAATAACAATGTAGCCGCTTTCGCGGCTACCACGATATATATATTTTCGGAAAGCTCGCGCGCATTGCTACCTGTTCATGGGGGTCCTGAGTCACTGACGAGCACTATTGTGCTCGTCAGTGACTTATGCATGGGCTTCGCCCATTGAGCTACTTTAGCTCTGAACAATTATAAATATGCGTTTTTCCCACCACATACCTATATGCACTGAAAGTGCACGATGCCATGAGTGTGTACGTGAGTGTTTGGTGAGGGCTGAGCGCTTCGCGCTCTGTTTTACGTGCGCTTCGCGCACTTTTGGGGCAGTGCGCTTCGCGCACTGCTGTTCAATCACAATAGGCCCTGCGCCATCTCTGGGGGCTCGGGCCTAATAATAATATTCCTTACAATAACAATGTAGCCGCTTTCGCGGCTACCACGATATATATATTTTCGGAAAGCTCGCGCGCATTGCTACCTGTTCATGGGGGTCCTGAGTCACTGACGAGCACTATTGTGCTCGTCAGTGACTTATGCATGGGCTTCGCCCATTGAGCTACTTTAGCTCTGAACAATTATAAATATGCGTTTTTCCCACCACATACCTATATGCACTGAAAGTGCACGATGCCATGAGTGTGTACGTGAGTGTTTGGTGAGGGCTGAGCGCTTCGCGCTCTGTTTTACGTGCGCTTCGCGCACTTTTGGGGCAGTGCGCTTCGCGCACTGCTGTTCAATCACAATAGGCCCTGCGCCATCTCTGGGGGCTCGGGCCTAATAATATTCCTTACAATAACAATGTAGCCGCTTTCGCGGCTACCACGATATATATATTTTCGGAAAGCTCGCGCGCATTGCTACTTGTTCATGGGGGTCCTGGGTCACTGACGAGCACGATAGTGCTCGTCAGTGACTTATGCATGGGCTTCGCCCATTGAGCTACTTTAGCTCTGAAAAATTATAAATATGCGTTTTTCCCACCACATACCTATATGCACTGAAAGTGCACGATGCCATGAGTGTGTACGTGAGTGTTTGGTGAGGGATGAGCGCTTCGCGCTCTGTTTTACGTGCGCTTCGCGCACTTTTGGGGCAGTGCGCTTTGCGCACTGCTGTTCAATCACAATAGGCCCTACGCCATCTCTGGGGGCTCGGGCCTAATAATAATAATAATATTCCTTACAATAACAATGTAGCCGCTTTCGCGGCTACCACGATATATATATTTTCGGAAAGCTCGCGCGCATTGCTACTTGTTCATGGGGGTCCTGGGTCACTGACGAGCACGACTTATGCATGGGCTTCGCCCATTGAGCTACTTTAGCTCTGAAAAATTATAAATATGCGTTTTTCCCACCACATACCTATATGCACTGAAAGTGCACGATGCCATGAGTGTGTACGTGAGTGTTTGGTGAGGGATGAGCGCTTCGCGCTCTGTTTTACGTGCGCTTCGCGCACTTTTGGGGCAGTGCGCTTTGCGCACTGCTGTTCAATCACAATAGGCCCTACGCCATCTCTGGGGGCTCGGGCCTAATTAAAAAGCAGGCAAATGGATGAAACTGTGACATTCAGCTCACAGTTGAAGTGGAACAGAGACAGTGTTTGTACATCAAGAAAATTAAAAGCATCATTTACACTTTAAATCATTTAATCACTGATACAATTTATTTATCAAAATAATTGACCAACAGAAAAAAATTCAACAGTGTACATGCCACCAAAAACATGCCTACATATCTGAATTTTGTTGCTGCCTTCTCTTACGGCCCCCATCCTTATCACCTGCCATCTGCAGGCACTTTACCATCAGGACCTCTACGTCTTTGTCCAACACAGTAGATGTCAGTGGGTTTAGTCTTACAGCACCTTGAGAAAGCAAAGCAGTTAAAACAGAATTAGAATATGCTTTATACTGTACATTACACAAAAACAGTAGATTTTGAATTTTTTTTTAAAAAACAGACAAAGAGAGAAGGGATATAAAAAAGGGATATAATAAATATACTTTAAAAACATGCATACTAAGGACATGAATATGATAATTCAAGTGTAAGTCATCATAAAAGGTTAGGATGAAAGAGACAGAAACAGATAACATCAGTGTTTAATAAAATATTTTAAAAGTCACTTACCAAAATCTGATCTCTCAGGAGGCTCCAGAGAAAATGAGGGAAATTCAAATGTCTGTAAAATTATATGTCAAAATTGCTTCGCTCCCATTGGCCAAGTGTAACAATTTAAAAAAACTGTCTGGCTGACTTATGGCTTTCCATATTTCTGCCATAGGCCTACTTCACTATTCATTTATTAAGCCTCACACCCAGGGGGTCATCAGTTTTGTGTTGTAGAAAATAGAATAATTGTAGTCTAGTTTATATATTAGTTATTAGTTTTTTCTTTGTGTTATGGAAAAGTGAACGCACCCCTATTTTCCATAGCTCATGGCCCCAAAGTAATTTCTGTTATCAGGACCAAAGGGTTCATTTCCAGAAGTGGCCCAAAACAAGACCTGGCAAACCATATGTGGGTAGGATATGGCCCACATTTAATTTGTCAAATCATGTTTTCCATGCCCATGCCATAAGTGGCCCAAAGGTCATATATGTTATCTGGGCCAAAGGGTTAATTCCCAAGAGTGGCCCAAAATACAGTTTCCCTCCAATTCTGAAGACCTGGCAAACTGTATGTGGGTAGGATATGGCCCACATCTGTTTTGCCGTGGTGCATCTCAGCCAAAGGTGCCACATAAATGCAACATCTTGGCCAAATGTTGTTGCTATCAGGGTTTATACCACCTGGTCCATTTCCCTTTGTTCTTGTTCCGTGCAGGTTCCTTTGAACTCCGTGTCTCGTTGGATGCTGAAAACGGTTGTTCTTTACCTAAATGTCGTTAAGCCATGGATCACCTTTCTCTTAGTCCTTCTGATGACGGGTTTATTGGCGTTTCTCCGGATGATTTCCGCGCCACTGAGGAAATGCCGAGTGAATCCCGTACCCGAGAGGGCCGCGTCCGCTCTGTCGCCCGCACTGATGAGCCTCCTCGCAGTCTCCGCCCGAGGCCTCGGTCAGTTGTGTCTTTTCCGTACCATTCTCCATCTCGTTCTGTCCGCTCCAGTGATTCCGCGAATCGGTCTCGTCCCGCTGCCTATAATCCACGGGGAGGTGCCCGTCCACAAATACGTTCTCTGTGCTCTTATAATTCCCCTCCCTCTTCCAGGCAAGCTCCCGTGCCGCGCATGCTTCCTCGTTTTCTAGCCGCCGGCGGGGTCTCCCCCGCTCGCCTCTCCCGGTTTCAAGTCCCCTCTCGTGCCTCTCCTCCAAGTGTACATGAGTGGACAGTTGCTGGTCTCCACCGGGCGCTCAAAGACAGAGCGATTATTTTCCACCACACTGACAACAAGCCCAAACTGTTTCGGCTTCTCCATGGCTCGCGCTCAGCCCCACCGCTCAGCCCCACCGCCGCCGCCCGTGACGTCACCGAGCGCTCGGCCGCATTTTCTTCGCGCACAGTGGAATTTCAACAGAGTGTGTCCTCTATTCATCCGAGCTGTTCCCGTTTCCTTGGATCCAGAGTGCTGGCCCTGTCTTCCAGTGCCTGCCGTTCCTTCAGCTCTTATGTCAGCTGCTGCTCCGGCTT
This sequence comes from Bostrychus sinensis, assembly GCA_020698575.1. Lineage (NCBI taxonomy): Eukaryota > Metazoa > Chordata > Actinopteri > Gobiiformes > Eleotridae > Bostrychus > Bostrychus sinensis. The sequence continues at coordinate 8,716,921 of CM036246.1, read as the reverse complement.
TAGCCGGGATGGCCACTAGCACCGGGATGCTAGTCCCAGCCGCTAGCACTGGGTTGCTAGCTCCAGCTCCAGCCGCTAGCACCGGGTTGCTAGCTCCAGCTCCAGCCACTAGCACCGGGTTGCTAGCTCCAGCCGCTAGCACCGGGTTGCTAGCTCCGGCCTCCGGCACCGGGGTCCTAGCCCCTGTTCCAGTCTCTAGCACCAGGATGCTAGCTACAGTTCTGGCCTCTAGCTCTGGATTGCAGGCCTCAGCTAGTACCGGGTTGCTAGTCCCAGCTCCAGCCACTAGCACTGGGTTGCTAGCTCCGGCTCTGGCCTCTGGCACCGGGATCCAGGGTTCCGGTCTCTAGCACCGGGATGCTAGCTCCAGTTCTTGCCTCTAGCTCTGGATTGCAGGCCTCTGCTCCAGCCACTAGCACCGGGATGCTAGCTCCAGCCACTAGTACAAGGTTGCTAGTTCCAGCCTCTAGCACCGGGTTGCTAGTCCCAGCTCCAGCCACTAGCACCAGGTTGCTAGCTCCGGCCACTAGCACCGGGTTGCTAGCTCCGGCTCCGGCCTCGAGCACCGGGTTGCTAGCTCCAGCTCCAGCCTCTGGCACCGGGGTCCTAGCCCCTGTTCTAGCCACTAGCACCAGCCGCTGGCCCCGGGATGCTAGCTCCGGCCGCTAGCACTGGGATGCTGGCTCCAGCTGCTAGCACCAGGGTGCTGGCTCCAGCTCCAGCCTCTAGCACCAGGACGCTGGCTCCAGTTCCAGCCTCTGGCACCAGGATGCTAGTCCCAGCTCCGGCCACTAGCACCGGGATGGTAGTCCCAGCTCCGGCCACTAGCACCAGGATGCTAGTCCCAGCTCCGGCCAGTAGCACCGGGATGCTAGCTCCAGTTTCGGCCTCAAGCACAGGGTTGCAAGCTTCAGCTTCTGCCTCTAGCACTGGGATGCTTGCCCCAACCTCAGTAGTAACTGCTGACTTCCCGTCTGCCTCCAGCTCCGTGATGCCGGTCTTTCTACACAGTTCTGGTGCTTTGTTTCTGGCCCCTCCACTCACCTCTATCATGTCAGTGAGACAGACTCCGGCGCCAGTCCCTCCGATCTCTCTCCCCCCTCCCGTTACTCCCGGCATTGGGGTCCCTTCTATTTACCCTTCGTGTTCCTTCCATTTCCAGCTTCGAACCCACTCTAACAGCCGCCGGGTTTTGGGTTCCCGGAGTTGGCGTGTACATCAACTCCCAGTGTTCCGGGTCCCAGCACTCCGATTTATTCCCTGGCCACCGCCGTTCCTCCTCCTGTCATTCCAGCTCCGAAGCCTTCTTTAGTTCCCGCAAATCTGTGACCGCGAATCCTCGCAGTCCAGGACCTTCACCCTCTAAAGACCTCTCCCCGCTCGAATTCGCTTTCGCCTTCAGCCTCTACAGGCATATCCTCTGCTCAGCCTACCCCAATCGACGGCTTGAGCTTGATTCATACCTCACCCTCATTCTCGACCTAGCCCTCCGTTTTGGCAGGGCCCACTTCTGCCAGTATCATGTTCTCTTTGCTTCTGAAGCTCTGTGCTGGATCCTTTTGAACGAGTTCAAGTTGTCGTACCTGGTGCAACTCCTTGACGACTTCTTGGTTATTTGTCCCCATTCCTTGCCGCCAGCTCAGGATTTGCTGACCTTAAAGGCGGTCTTCTCGAGGCTAGGTGTTCCCTTGTCGGAGGAGATGACTCCGGGCCTCTCTACCTCCCTGGAGTTCCTCAGTATCACACTCAATATTGTCTCTTTTCAGGCCTCTCCCTCCATAGAGAATTGGACCGCATCAGATGTCTGCTTCGGAATTTCCTTGCGGCTACATCGTGCACTAAGCAGCAGCTCCTTTCTCTCCTGGGTCACCTGAGCTTCGCTTTTCGCATTGTCCCTGGCTTCTTCAGTTCCGGCTCTTTTCGGCATTGTCCCTCGAGGACACTAAGCAGCAGCTCATCCAGGACGGAAATGCGACTCTGGCTCCTGCTGCTGGACCGTTGGAATAGTATCACTTTCTTCTACCTGATGACCTGGTGTCCGACCCAGACAACGTTGAGCTGTTCACCGACGCAGCACCTTCTGCTGGTTTTGGGGGTTTCTATCACGGCTGTTGGTTCTCTGCCCCCTGGCCAAGGGAGTTTGTTCACTTCATCCAAGACTCCAGCCAGTTCTCCTCCACATTATTTGAAATGTACCCCGTAGTCGTTGCAGCCCTTCTGTGGGGTCATGAATGGTCTGGGAGGTGCATTCTCATCCACTCTGCTAACCTATCCGTAGTAGACATCTTAAACAAAGGCAGAAGCCACTCCCCTGCTATCATGCAGTTCATGCACCGCCTTACCTGGCTGTCTGTCACTCACCAGTTCCTTCTATGTGCGACATTCATCCCAGGTTATGACAACTCCATAGCTGATTCACTCTCTCGTTTTTCTTTACAGAAATTCAGAACCTTGGCCTCGTGTGCGGACCCAGAACCAACTCCTGTTCCTCCCTTCTCAGCTACAACATTCAACATTTGAACCCTTTTGATGCTGACCTCATCCATGTCTCGCAGCTTGCTGCCATTGACAGTCTTGCCCCCAGAACCCTGTTCTCATACTGGACCACTTGGAACTCCTTCCGCTCCTATCATACTTGCTCTGGCTTGCCTTTCCCATCGTTTGACATCCTTTCCATATCCAGCTACATCTCCTACGCCTTTTTATATTTGTCACTCTCCATTTCCACCATTAAGGGTTACCTCAGTGGCATTAACTTCTTTACTAAGTTGCTAACAGGTTCCCCCTGCTCTCCTTCTACCCTTTCCCAAGTAGCCATAATAATTAAAGGCCTTCAGCGACGATCACCTCAATCTTCAAGATCTCCAGCAGGCTCAGTCTTGTCTTCTCGTCTAAGGCTTCTTTGGGGGATGCCCGAGCCCGGGAGCTGGCCTTCCCTTCTGAAGCCCCAAACCGCTCTCCTCTATGCAACTTCTCATTCAATTTATTAATAAATCTTGCGCATCAATCTGTATAGTGGTCCTTGCTCGTGAAATGAAACAAAAAGTGGCACAAAGTTCAAAATCTTTTTTGTCAGTACAAATGACCTAAAGTAAAGTAATTTCTTCACTACAGCATCACAAAGTGGTGATATTACTCAAACACAGAGGCGTGATTGCTGTCAGTAGTTTTAGCATTAAGCCACCAGATTATTATGGTGAAGTTGTAGGCCCAATTACTTACAAAAAATGATCAAATTTAATATTTGTGAATTTTGGGTTGGATATTTTTTTTTTAAAACAGTGCCTCACCTATACATTTTTGTATAGGCCCCTGCCCTCCATCTCAGCTTTTGACTTCATCAAATTCTAGAACATGACTGCAACCTATTGATGTAATTAAACAGACAAACATAAAGTAATGTGCAAATTCTGGTACTTCCAAACAATAAACACTAAAAACGTGTAAAAATACATTTTATCTTTATAAAATAACAAAGCCACCTAAAACACACATTTCAAAATCTTTGAAAAACCTAACTTACAGTATTGATGTGGGTACAGTAGCCACAAAAAAGTAACCGTTTCTAGCTATATCTGGCCTATGCACATGCATAGGGCCCCACAAGCAACAAGGGGGCCCCAAAGCTGAATGTTCAGCCTCATCTGAAGAGAATAGTTTTTGTGCATCTTCAGATATTAACTACTTAACATTACTTCAGGAATACTTATGATTAATTTATTCAATTTAGAAGTGTGCTACTGCTTTACAAGTAACACTAGTTATTTTAAGTGCCAATAAATATTAAGGGTATTGTTGACTATTTTGGACCCATGCCAAATTGCCAGTGCTTTATTGCTCTGGGTGAGTTGCAGTCTCCCTTCTTTTTCTTTTATTATCATATTTTCAGTTATCTTGCTTAAATGGCTGAGTGTGTATATGTTTATCATGACTGCAGCCTGTTTTGCTTGTGAAGCATTATAGATTGTGGCATGTTTGTGAATCATCTAAGGTAATCTCTCCATCGTAGTTTGCAAAAAATGTACTCAAGAGTATTAACAGTACTCAGGTAGAAGTAAAATTATGTTGTGAAAAAAAAAAAAACACTCTTAGAAGTACAGTAATTAACTAACCCTTTCTTAGACATGCGCTGTGTAACAGTGTACAGGTAACTCATTACTACTCACCTTACATTATCTGTCCTTCAGAAAGTTCATAGTCCTGATGGAAAAGCTATATCCTACAAAGTGGAAACTCAATCTGACTGCCCCTGTAACAAGCGGAAACGTCAGTACACCACCAACCAAACCACTTACCAGATATTCGTATCCTACTCCACGGCTAACATCTCCATTACGGCCCGAAACACTGCAGGCCTCTCTCCCCCGGCGGTCTTCCAAGTGCCGACGGAAAACCCTGCCAACTTAGAACGTAAGGCCACTGCAATACATTTTACTTAATAATATTATGTGATTTTAAGCTATTTCGTCTTTCTATGTGCAGTGTGTAATGAAACAGCCCTGAACAGAACCATTAAAAAGGTTTGCAGCGAATGGTATGAGCTTCGAGATGGCAAAGTGAAGACAGACACAGTGATTGTATTAGCGTCCAAAAATAAAGCTGATATCAACAAAACGCAACAGACAGAAAAAAGTGAGTTCAGATCAGTTTTGCAGATATTTTTTTTTAAATTAAATGGCATCTTCTTTTAACAAGTTTATTAAATCTGTGGTTTGCAGAGCTGAAGGAGTATCTTCCCTATGTTTACTTTGAACATCGGTGCGACAACAACATACCATATAATGTGAAAATGTGCCTGTACTTCAAGAAAGAAGGAAGTAAGTGACCTACTGGAGTAATGTAAAATGACCAGCCAACCTAATTCTCTTTCCCAAAGACCTACTACTACTAATCAGAAAACAGAAACAGGCAGGAGTGAAAAGGTGTTAAAGGTCCCCTATAAGGCTGTCCCAAAAATCAAATATAAAGTTGAGTCACGATTAAGAATAGAGTTGATCTTGGTGATAAGCTTAAAGCCCTTTAATTCGATCTCGACAAGTCTAACAGCCACAGATAATGGAGTGGCTGAGGGGCGTGTTTATGGTTACTGCCCACCTGTTACAGTGTGAGCAACATGTTTAGAGGAATAACTACCTAAAAGGTACTAACCATTTAAATACAAAAAAAAAAAGCATTAAAAAACAAGCAACAACTGCAGCAACAGCACTAAAAAGAGAGGTAAGCTAACGTTAGCATTTGCTTTGCTGCACAAAAATTGCATTCCAGACAATCGTGTTACCCTGCAATTAATCCATAGGACAAATGGGTAAAACTATCCATATAAACTGCCTGACAAAAAAAAAAAAAAAAAGAAAAAAAAAAAAAAGGTCACAAGCTGTAATATTTCATTGGACCGCCTTTAGCTTTGATTACAGCATGCATTTGCTTGTTTCAATAAGCTTCTGCAAAGTCACAAGATTTATTTCCATCCAGTGTTGCAGTGTGACCACTGCGTAAAGCCTTCTCTAGCACATTTTAAAGATTCTCAAATTGGGGTTAAATTTTCTGTGTTGACAGTGTGGTGACCAATCCATGTGTGAAAATGATGTCTCATGCTACCTGAACCACTCTTTCACAATTTAAGCCTGATGAATCCTGGCATTGTCATCTTGGAATAAGCTTGTGCCATCAGGGAAGAAAAAATTCAGTGAAGGAATAACCTGCTCATTCAGTATATTCAGGTAGTCAGCTGATCTCATTCTTTGGCATCATAACATTGCTGAACCTACACCTGACTGCATTTGCTTAGTTAAATCCAGGTGGCGCCTTTTTTTTTGTCAGGCAGTGTATTTCAACCATCCTGACACCACGGAAATGCCACCAGGGCTTTGGAAACAGGCCACACATGCCGTGGTTTGCAGTAAAGCGGAAGGAGCACACAGCTGCAGGTGCGTCATGTGAGACATGCGTCAGTGCCCATCTTGTTCCTTGAAAAGGTTTCATGATCAGCATGGAGTTTAACGTAGGAGATTTTACTCTTAAAAAATGAGAGAACTAGGTCGTGGAAATGTATGGAGAGGCAGGACAGTCCTATAGAAAGAGCCCTTAAAATCTAAGGATGAATCAAAGCCATGATGATTAGTTTTTTTGATTGTAAACATAAAATAAAAAAAAATAAAAATTGAGATAGACCAATATGGGGAAAAAAAAAATTGTGATTACATTTTTCGCCATATCACCCAGCCCTAGTCCCCTATTATGCTAAATTGACTTCAAGCTTTTAGCCATGTTATAATGTTGTTTCCATCTCAAAAACATACCTGGAGTAGTATTTTGTTTCATTTACACTTGTTTGAGTAATCCTGTTGAGTCCATCCTTTCTAACGATCTGGAAACACTGTCTCACTGCGTTATGTAGACACATAATACCAAGAAGTGCTCCTGCGCGTGTCTAATCCTGCATTCATGTGGTCCTCGGGTGTTTGTCTTTCTGAGATGAGAAGTTGTTTTTCCCGACTTGTTCATGTTCCTGTGCTTTCATCTCAGAAAGTCAGGTTATTGAGACCAACAAATTTATTGGCCAGTAATGTTATTTATCAGCATTTATCACAGCTAACTAGTCAGATTTAACATTTTCCTCCTCACAACTTAAATACTGAATGGTAATAAATAACAAACATAGCTTTAGCTAAAGAGATTGGTTGTTACTGGTATAACTAATTAAAGGCAATGGGTTAATTCTATGCAAGCAACAGCTTAAAGTAAAGTAAAGTATTTTATTGGCAATGTTTAGTCAAAGAGTCAATAGTGGATGTATAAAATGCAAATAAATAAACCAGCTACTTTTCTGCTCTGTCCATGAAGCAGCAAGTGGAAAAGCCAAGCAACAGGTTTTAACTCGAGTTCCCGAGTTTTTTTCCAACTTGTGCAGGCATTCATGTGCATCTTTTAATTTGGAAAAATGTTTTCCCAAGTTTCTGAGGATGACATGAATGCACTGTAAAGCCCATATCCTGGACTCGTTCTCATAATTTCAGCTCTTAAATGGCCATCATTGTGAAGCAGTCAGCTCATTTATTTGTTTGCGTCATGTTGCTAACAGCCCTGCTAAATAGACATTTTATGCTCTGTCCAGTCCCCACCGTTACCAGTAGGGAGCGTCAGGCACCTAATCCAAGCAATCTCAGCAAATTAAAAGTAAGTCAAATGAAAAAGCCTGAAAGAAGCATAATATGTGACATTTATCTAAGATTGTTTTAATACATTCAGAATTGTATTTTTTTTATATATTTATTTTGTTATGTCATATGTGACATGAGCCAAAATAAAATAATTGCTTTTGGTGTGGCATTGTGAGATTCAAGGGTTTTGTGGCTTAACGGAAAGAGCTTTTATCCCTGAACTAGAAGATATTTCAGTTTGCGTAGATTTCAGGCAGTATCTTTGCCATTGCAACTCCCAAGACAGAATCAGTGCCCTTGCAGAGGTCTATGCTTTCCGGATAACTCTAGTTTCAAATTTTCTTCCTTTTTTCTTTTTTGCACTTTTGGGTGTTTTTGTACACTGGTGCACTTTTTTGTTTTTTGTTTTAGCCTTTCTAGTATTTAACATGCTTACATAGGTTCTACAAAAATATGTACTTTCAATAAAATAAACAATACAATACAATTAAATTATTTTATGTTGGCTATTTTATCTACTTGTCTATTGTGACTAATGACAAGGCACCATTTTGAAACTTGTTTTGGTCTCCAGAGCCAAGCAGCTATCCTCAACACTTCATCACTTCTACTGAAACCCACAACTCGGCCACTCTGTCCTGGGAGCCCATCCCCACAGTGCACCAGCGCGGCTTCCTCACACACTACTTACTGTGCATCGTAACAGCCAGCTCAGGCGGTCAGCCAGGTGGGTCCCCTATCATCATCATAATAATAATAATAGATTTTATTTATAATGCGCTTTACATTTGTCCAACAAATCTCAAAGTGCTACAGTAAAATAAAATTAGTAAAAACAGCACAGTAAAACAATTAAAAGCATAACCATAAAATTATTTGAATAAAAAAGTCTTAGTCATCTCATGAATGCATATTTTTGTTACTAACTTCAGCATCTCTCTAGTATCTTGTGCCTGTTAATTGGTTGGGAAATGTTACTAAACACTAGGGGTGTGACAAGACTCAAACCCCATGAGACAAGGCCAGTATTTTATTTAACTAAAATCACCAAATGCAAAACCTTTTAGCCTCATTTTGAAATCAACTTGAGTAATGACTGGCTTCCTCTTCTCAACAATAAAAAAACATACACATCTTCTGCCAAATGTATTTCCACAAACTCTTCTTCTTCTCTCTTGTAAAAAGTGCAAACTGAAACAGTTCACAAGATCACAAGGCAGCTTTTCACCTTCACGAGTATAGTAAACTTGTCACATTTTGATCTTGCAAGATCTTTCGGCGCTTTATGGTTTTGTCAGACCCTTTACTAATCACCTCACAATTTAAAAAAAAAAAAAAACAGAAGAAGCTGTACCAGTGCTCACTTATCGAGCAGAGGATTCCTTAGTTATATATAATAATTTCAGTATTCAGCTTATTTCATATTTTAATCTGCATGTCCTCCCTGTGTTACTGTGGGTTCTCTGGCTTCCTCCCTCGTCCAAAGACATGCATGTGTCTCTGGCCACTGTCCAACGTGTGCCTCGCTAAAGCCCCATAGTTACTGGGATAGGCTTCAGTACCTGCAACCTCGTGGGAAGTAGCAGAAGAAGATGAAGGATTATTGTTTTATTTATATTCAGTCTTTGTTTGATCTATTTGAATTAATTGATTTAAATTTCATCTGTCACAGCCACTGTGACTAACCTGGGACTATACCAGGACTAAACCAGGACTAAGCCTGGACTAAACCAAGTCTAAAACTGGGCTAAACCAAAACTAAATCAAGTCTAAGTCAGGACGTAAACCTAGACTAATTTCAGTTCTAAACCAGGACTAAGCAGGGGTGAATCAAACTGGCTCTAAATTAAACTAAATCAGGACTTGAACTGCAGAAGACTGTGTACCACCAGTGGTACCCACACCGCAGTTTAAGAACCACTGCAGATTGGCATGCGTGATGTTGAGTGTCCCTTACTCCACTATCTTTAATCAACCTCTTCAAACTATTACTTGATATAATGATTGCCCTGTAACTTCCCCTTCATGTATTGTGTTCTCAATCTGAGTCTAAAAATTTAGTTAAGTTAAGTTAGCAAATGTTTTTCAAAGCCAACACAGCAACAAGATGCAACCAAAGGAACCACAATAAACTCACATTTTATATCAACAGCCAAAAAAAAAAAAACACTTCCACACAGCACAAATACAAACAAGTCTCTATATGAATCACTAAGTTTATTCCTCCCTTTGTCCCCAGACTGCCGTAATTTATCTACGTCTGTCAAAAGCTACACCCTGAGGGACCTGAGTCCTGGAACCAAATACAACATCACCCTAATGGGAGTCACTGGAGCAGGGGAGGGGCCTCCAGCCAGAGTCACCATCAACACACAGCCTGAAAAACCTGTCAATGGTAGCTAACAGGCTCTATTAAAAATTTCTGTGCATTTATAGACTTGATAAATTTACTTTATCCCCTTTTCTGCCTGCAGTGTGGCTGAGCTTTGGGCTGCTGATCATTTTCTTCATCCTCTCAGTATCCTTCACCTTTATTTTCACACAGTAGGTGACAACTGGCTCTCTGTCTGCGTGAAAGCAACAGCTAGACAAATGACTAATTTTCATAACACTTGAACTTGTGTGAATCACACCCATGCAAGAGACCCAATATACATATATAAAAAGAAATTGAAATACCATTGAATAAACCATTTGTATGTGGTTTTTGACACAAATGAAAAAACAGATGTAAAAAAACAAAACAAAAACAAACATAAATTAATGGAAATGGATAGAGTCATTTTGGCAAGTCCTCCCAATGCTACTGTGTGTAGCAATATATATAAATGAATGAGAGCAGACTGGATGTGGAGAGCTTGTTGACTGGTCGGTGCTTCCTGGAGTGGAACGCCGTGCCAGAGAATAGAGGCAGTATGTTTTTGATGAGAGAACAACGTTATATGTGGTAGAAAGACAAGTTGACTCTTCCTAAAATATACCCCTTAAGCAACAAATTTCACAGTCTTTACAGATTTTACAGACTCAAAGTACAGCCTAACCACTGGTTTCTGCTGATTTTTTTATTTTGATTTGGGCATAACAAATTTAATGACTGCACCTGATTAAGGATCACACTCCACTAAAGGAACTGACAAACTAAGGGAAGTCACCTGGTTTCAGCAGTCGTCTACTCTATTAGGTCCTGAGAGCAACATTTTTTGTTATTTATTTATTTATTTATTTATTTATAGCCGTCACTAGATAATAAAATTAAACTCTCATAGTCCATTCAAAGTTCAGACTCCAGATTTGCTCTGCATACTACTGTACTTACTCTTATTACTCTTTCTCACAGATACACACGCTAACACACAATTACATTATTAGCAATGTAGGATTATCTTTACTCACACCGCTACTTCCTGTCTGTCTGTTGTCTTTATTTTTAAATTTTATTTTAGGTGTCCCATGTGTTTGCAGTACAATAGTCGGTGATCTGTACACACTACATGTTTGTGTCTGAGGTCTGGTTGGGTTTGTTCTCCCCACACACTTGCAGATTTTAGTCTTTACTCCTTAAACAACAGACTGCCCCCAACACTGAAACATGGGTAAAATCAGGCAAAAATCTTATAGTGTGTCCCCAGCTTTAGGTGAACAGGTGATTCTAAATCGCCAATAGTGAATGAATGTGAGACTGAATGTTGTCAGGGTGTGTCTCTAAGTGTCACTTTTTCAAACTTTGGTAGAAATTGAACCTGATCATTTTCATGATTATAGGCTGCTGTTTCATCTGTATTTTTGTATTGTTTTTTTTAGAATAAAAAACAAGCTCCTTCCTCCAGTGCCAACCCCAGTGATCCCAGAGTTCACTGCCTACCAGCCTGAGGTCCAGGTGAGACCAGGTCACACACTACAAACTCTCGTCCTGTTTGTGGTTTGCTTAGTGTGCGTGATGCCATGTTAACATCAGTGGGCATAAAACACTCACACCTCACACATAGTGCACTTTTAGTGCACTGATTAGTGACACTTGCCATTGAATGGGGTTTCCTTGATCACAATATAGGGTCTTATTAGATTAATGTTGAGTCTGCTTTTGGATGCACTCCCCTAAATTTCACAAATAAGGTTTAAAGCTAAAAGAATTTAGTTTCAGATCAAAAACTTCTAGAGCATAAAACTCAACTCTCTTTCCAGTTTAATTTAGAGCTGACAAAGCCTCTTGGATGAGAGGTGAAGCATCTTCAACCAAATCCAGATGACTTCTTATCAAACCTTACCTTTGTGATTCAGTTAGCCTGAAAGTATGTTTCCCCGAACTTTTTACAGACTTCACCATGGTTATGCACTATATCAACTTTTCTTCCCCCAGGCATTTTGAAATAGTTTTGAACACATTTGCACTAGTATTTTACATTTTATACCTGAAATAATGTAAATGTATAAAAAACATCTTCTTTTGGGGAGCTATTACTGTGACTTGGTGTCTAATGCCCCTGCTGGCAACAAAGAGGACTGGACAGAGCATAAAAAGGCCATTTAGCATGGCTATTAGCAACATGATGCTAACAGATATATAAATTAGCTTACTTCTTTGTAGTGACAGCAATTTAGGTGCTGAAATTATCATTGATTTAGCATAACACAGGGCCTTTAAAACAGAAGAACACAGAGCAGTACCAGTGCACACCTTACATGTGCAAAATGACTCATCTTGTAGCAGTATGAAGTAATCCTTCCCAAAATTGGCATTGGGACCTAAAAGTGAGTTGTAGGCATGTTGAATATAGTTTGAATATTCTGGTTAGCTGTATTTGAAGGTAAAATGTTGTTTTAAGCTCAATGACAAACACTACAACCCCAAAAATTTGTATGGAGTGTCCCTTATGTGCAGTGTAGATTTGTTATGAAGGTTCTAGACACAGATTAGTGTTGCATGACCCTTAACCTTTCCCGCAAGCATGTAAATCAAGTGGAAGTGGGTTAGGTGAGAGAGTAGGGAGTTGCCGTGGAAAGAAAAAAGCACATCCAGAGCTGCTGCTATTACTGTTTGGTTCAATCATGAGCTTACTGATCTCCTGTCTGCACAGACTCTCCCCTGACTGCTACTGAAAACTTCCAGTGCTGAAATGCTACTATGAATGCTGCAAGTTAATATGCAAATGCATCTCTAAGAACAGTTCATCTTTCATTGACATGGTAATGAATGAGATAGCAGCAGCTGAACAGTTAGAGCAGTGGGTTCTTATTCTAGGAAAAAAGAGAGGAAAGTCCCTCCAGCACCTGTTCAGAGGTCTGTGGGAGACTACTGGGACTACTAACCTCAAGATGAACTACAACTGCTAAAAGAAAATGTCAGCTCCTACTGCACTAAAGCAATGTTTTAGTGCAAATGTTATCATTTGTGACATTACTCTGCCTTCACCTAACCCTATTCTCTGCCCTCCTTCTCTCCCAACAGTCAGCTCACTTTATGTCCTCTTTCACTACATCCATAAATCTCCTCTTTGGGCTTTCTCTAGGCCTGCTTGCCAGCTCTAACCTCAGCATCCTTCTACCTACCCATATATTCACCATCTCCATCCATCTCATTCCAACCTGCTTGCACATGCATTTTCACCTCTTTTCCACTCTCTCCATTGCTCTGGACTGTTGCTGTCAATTCCAGGTCAATTCAAGATGGTTTTCGCTGGATATTTTCTCTTTTTTGGACCATTCTGTGAAAACGATAAAGGATATGAGGATAAAAGAAACTATAAAAGAAAGTCAGGAAGTCAGGGGGGCACAGTGACAGAGTGGTTAGTGCTCTTGCGGGTTCAATCCTTGGGTCAGCTGACACAAATTCTCTAGGTGCAGTCTGCATGTTCTCTCTGGGTACTCCGGCCTCCTCCCAGTCTCTTTGAAATTCTCATGCATATAAAATGTAGCCCTTACTGATGGTGTCCACTACTAACAACCACAATGGCTCCATACCTTGATGCTGCTTGTTTTGTTTTTTTTGTTTTTTTTTAACTTGATAGCATTTATATAGCATACTGTATAGCACACCAATTTTGGATGCCCTGACCTTTGTTTTTTAGTAGATGACACAGCCTTAAGTAACACTAAATACACATGGTGAAATGTGGTAGGGGTCAGCATCAAACAGGCGGGAGGGTGCGCTGCCCCAGACCGGGTTGCAGAAGGCCATGGATGGCTATGTGTTAGATGAATTGGGGACTCTAAATTGCCCCTAGTGAATCTGAAGCCTGCCTGTGTAAAGCCTGCCACTGTATAGGGTGTACCTCGCCTAAGGCCCAAAGTTACTGGGATAGGCTCTCCAGGCTCGAATAAGCCATTTGGCTGCTCCCTCTTCTTCACCAGTCATTTGTCCGGGCTTGAAGTCGACATATAGAATGGCTGAAATTTTTTTGACGCCACCAATCACTACTTTCCATTTTTCCTTTTATGGAAAATTATGCCTGGTTTATGGCAAACAAATATGGATCTTTGACTTGTGCTTTTACCTTGAGTATTATACTTGGAAATTTAGGCAAATTTGTGAATGAAGCCTCCAGACCAATAAAGAATGGCTTGCGGGCCATTTGGACTTTTTCTTGGACTTTTTTTTTAACCATAGTTTGGACACCCCTGCAGGGTTTCCCATTAGTGAATTGGTTAGTTCAGTTCCCCCATGGGTTGCTCAAATCTCCAGTCAAAGTATGTGGAGTAGTCAAAGGGGACTTTTTCTGTTTTAACAATAGAACAAGTTATGCATGAAAATCTCACCTCCTGGAGGCTCTGAGAGGAGTTTTTTTGTGTGTGTTTATTTCTGTAAAGTCCTTTGAGGCAACTGAGCTGAATATTTTTGGCTGATTTGCTATTTGTGTTAAAAAGCATTTGAACAGGTGTACCTAATAAAGTGGCCAATGACTCATGAGATGTTGTATTGTGCACCAGGACCTGTTGGAGAGAAAGGAGGAGGTGCACGAGGTGGTCCTGCTCCAGCTGCATCCAGAGCCCTCTGAAGATGTAAAGTCCAAATACCTGGATGGGACACTAGACTGCGGCTCAGACCTAGATGAGGACGATGAGGAAGGAGATGGGAGTTTAAAATCAGGAAGTGATGAAGATGAACAGACTCTGAAAGAGTCCACAGAACTGACTGATATGGACCAGGTGCAAAATGAAATTGCTATGCTCATATACAGGAACGGACTGGTGTTTGATGTGAATGCGGACTCCAGTTAAGCAAAGACTTTAGTACCTCTGTAGCATTTCAAATTGTTTCTTAATGTTTAATTTTTTTTGTACATTCAATGAAAAATAAATGATAAAGTAATGTAAAGTAGTAGTAGTAGTAGTAGTCCTACTTCTTCAGTCTATGTTAAAACCAGATATGAGCCAGGACTACATGTTGGCTTTATAATGCATTGTACAGTAAACCTGTAGCTCCACCTTGCGGTCATACCATGAAAGTGCAGAGGCTACACAACGTCTCAGTTTGATAGCTCACCGTTCTGTTTACCTCAGTCCCGCCGCCTGACTGCTGCGCTCTGCTCTGGCCTCAAATAACACTCATTTAAGCCTTTAAAACACCATGACAAGGCCGGATAGGCTCGTAACCTGTTTGTAATATATAAGAAAATGCCCTATGTACGTTACTCGGTGCTAGAAGATGGCGGAGTCGGATGGTGGGGATTTTGCTACGATACTTTCCCAGAACAGGTGAGTGTGTGGACGGGGGGTTTAGCCGCCAGGGGAGTCACCGCTGCTGTTTCTGTTAGCCTACGTTAGCATCTGTTAGCATCTCTCAACCTTTGCTTCAGAGTGAATTCAGTCTCCGCAGATTCGTGGTTCTGTTACCATCTCGAGCCTTGCTAAGAACGCTCCAAGCCGCTGTGAGAAGCCAGGAAACACCGTGGAGCTGTCTGGGCCTCCCATTTTAGCCGAAGTCCAATTTATCATTAATTTGTCATTATAGCTTCACACTGCAACTTGGCATTCCGGAATACCTATCTAATATGACACCTTAACTTGTATTTAACGCATATATTTCCTTAAAAATGTTCCAGTACCATTTAGCACAACATTATGAACTTGCCTTATTAAAATTAGATATTAAATCAAATTAAATAATTTTTAGTCCTTTGAAATTCTTCTGATAAAAAACCTTGCTAAGTACCTGCCATATGTTAAAACCATTTACTAAGTTTAACCAGTTAAGGTAAAAGTGGGTATTGTCTGCTGAAGTTTGCTAGATAGCAGCAGCACTAATGTATTGTGTAATTATGTTCCATCTGGTACCAAAAAGTAATTTTTTCAAAGTCCTTTCTGAAAGGACACTGCTGGTTTATGTTGCTGTCACAATGATAAATGGGGCATTACTATTGAGAGTAAGCAGTCTCCCTCGTGTGTGGAGACCTCACTAATGCAAAAACACTTTGCACTGCAGAATGCATTATCATTTGTGCCATTAGATTACATTTCCATTAAAAGTTTCCGTGTGTATGTGTGCCATTAGTTAGAAGGGTACATACATGAGTTATTGATACTGAGTGGAGGATTTAAAACAGGTGTCATGTTGCACAGTGTAACAGTGGCTTTCTGTCTTGTTACAGTATGGCTAACAAAAATCACACCCTCCGCTGTACATTCTCAGCCCCAAGCCATAGTGCCACGCTCCTCCAGGGTCTGTCTGTGTTGAGAGCTCGGGGCCAACTTCTTGACGTTGAGCTGGCCATCAGTGACGAGCGCTTCCGTGTCCATAAAGCTGTGCTGGCCTCCTGTAGCGATTACTTCAGGTTTGTCTGAGTTAAAGGACTCACTGACCTTCATGAATAATTTTGACAATGGTTTTAGAATGATTGTGTTGTGTGCATTGTTGAGGTCACAAACATTAGCACAAAACAACATTTTCTCGAATCAGGATATAATGTATATTTGTTTTTTAAATTAGTACAGTATTGTTTAAGCACATATATAGTAAGTGAGTCTTCACTTGCATATAAAATAACTTGAAACTTCAAAGAAAGCATTGTAATTTAATGTTCATTATTCCATTTTATTTTAAAAAGAAAGATTATATTGTTGAAAACAGTTGTGTGACTTTAATTTACATGAACTTTTTCTTGTATTGCAGGGCAATGTTTACTGGAGGTATGAGGGAGTCAAACCAAGACACCATTGAGCTGAAGGGCTTGTCCGCCCGAGGCCTGAAACATATCATTGACTTTGCCTATAGCTCCGAGGTCACTTTAGACTTGGACTGCATTCAGGATGTCCTTGGGGCAGCTGTCTTTCTCCAAATGGTCCCTGTGGTGGAGCTCTGTGAAGAGTTTCTCAAGTCAGCGATGAGTGTGGAGACGTGTCTGCACATTGGTCAAATGGCCACGACCTTCAGCCTGTCTTCCCTAAAGGAGTCAGTGGATACTTTTACTTTCCGTCACTTCCTCCAGATCTCCGAGCAGGAGGACTTTCTGCACATTCCTATGGAGCGTCTTGTTTTCTTCCTTCAGAGCAACAAACTAAAGAACTGTAGTGAAATTGACCTCTTCCATGCAGCTATTAGATGGCTGCAGTATGATGACTCCCGCCGCTCTCAAGCCTGTAATGTGCTTTGCCATGTGCGCTTCCCATTAATGCGTTCATCTGAGCTTGTGGACAGTGTGCAGAAGGTGGACATCATGGTCGAAGATGTGCTTTGTCGCCAGTATCTCCTTGAGGCCTTCAATTACCAGATCCTTCCATTCCGACAGCACGAGATGCAGTCCTCTCGGACACTCATTCGTTCTGACGTCATGTCCTTAATAACTTTTGGTGGGACACCGTACACTGACCATGACCGTACAGTGAGTGCTAAAGTGTACCAACTTCCTGACATTACTTCACGTCAGTTCAAAGAGCTTACAGAAATGGAGAGTGGATGTAGCCATGCTTGTGTTGCTGTTCTTGATAATTTTGTATATGTTGTTGGGGGGCAACATTTGCAGTACCGCAGCGGAGAAGGAGCAGTAGAAAACTGTTTTCGATATGACCCGCATTTGAACCAATGGCTGCGTATTCAATCCCTGCAGGAGGCACGCATCCAGTTTCAGCTTAACGTACTGAATGGGCAGTTGTACGCCACTGGAGGGCGTAATCGCTCTGGTAGCTTGTCCACTGTTGAGTGTTACTGCCCAAAGAAGAATGAATGGACCTATGCAGAACCACTTAAGCGTAGGATTTGGGGGCATGCCGGGACAACCTGTGCTGATAAACTTTATGTGTCTGGTGGTTATGGCGTTTCTCTTGAAGATAAGAAAACCCTTCATTGCTATGACCCAGTGTCCGACCAATGGGATTTCAAAGCCCCCATGAATGAACCGCGAGTGTTGCATGCTATGATCAGCTCCCGGGAGCGTGTGTATGCTCTAGGAGGTCGTATGGACCACGTAGATCGCTGTTTTGATGTGCTAGCAGTTGAGTATTACATTCCTGATCACGACCAATGGACCACTGTTAATCCTATGAGAGTCGGGCAATCTGAAGCTGGGTGTTGCTTACTTGACCAGAAGATTTACATCATAGGAGGTTACAACTGGCACCTGAACAATGTCACAAGCATTGTGCAGGTTTACAACACAGAGACAGAAGAGTGGGAGAGGGACCTGCACTTCCCGGAGTCCTTTGCAGGCATCGCTTGTACACCAATTATACTTCCACAAAACACCCAGCGCTAGCTGTCCGACCGGTCGACTGTGAAAATTTGATTGTGCTCTTTCTGCTGACCATCTGCCAAGTCCACACTATTGCTGTGGCCTCCAATTTGTTTCATTTGAGACAGGAAAACACTACTGTGGTGTGTTACTGTATAGGGCTGCACAATATTAGAAAAACATGCAATAACTATCTGGATTATTACCAAAACAATATGTCCGGCAATATTTGAATGAGTCAGTGTTGATTTTAAATATATGAAAAAATACAGGACTCTGAATAAATGTTTGTCAACAAAAAGGCTAAATCAGTATTAAACAAAAACTGAAATAGGATCAAACAATTTACAAACCAAATCCTGAATAAAGGTAAGAATGAGCAAAGACTTTTTTTATTAGGCTGTATGCCCCTCCTAAACTTCTCCTTTTATTTGGGCTTGGGATTGGAATATATTGTTGCTGGAGTTTTTGGGTCCACTTTGTGGACATCTGATCTCCCTTACGAAACGTGAGGAAACTAATTATATAAATAAAGTTCTGATTATGTCCTACTGTATCTGATAAACACAGGAGAACCTATATTTGCAATTTAGATTATATAAATAATAATGATACATATTGCTATATATCGTGCAGCCCTGTTACTGTCTGTCCTTATTTTGGATGAAGTTGTTTAAATCACAACTTTATTACAATAATTAACATCACAAATATTACTCAAAAAATGTGTAACTTCTCTACATACAGTAGAATAAAAAGTCTTCAGCTGCAGATCTGCACTTCCTTTGCATTGCATTGTTATAAATTATAGTTGAATAATGAATAAACTAATAAATAATAAACTAATTATTTAAAATCTTAGATTAATTTATTGTAATGATGATATTTACTATAGTTTCCAAATCATTTTTCATTGCTTGGCATTTCTCATGACTGAACCTGGATTTCCAAAGGAATCTGCTGTATTGATAGTTCAGTCAACTTGAATAGAAAATGTCTTGTTTTATTTGATGCAATCATTATTTGCAGGGATCACTAAAGCTTTAAAGTTGATTTTGCTGTGTCAATGTCAATCCTTCTGGACATTTTGATTGTACTGGATTTTTGTAGTAGTTGCTTTATTTGTACTATCGCCACTTAAAAACACAAAGCTCTATAGTATTTTATACAAGACCTCACCCGTCTTATTACCACCACTACTAGGTACAAGCACACATTAATAATTGCACAAATAATATTCTTCCATTTTAAAAGACACTGCCCTTTTAAGTGTTTTTAAAGCTACAAGTCAGCCATTTCCTGTGGATCTCTCATGGCAGCTCCATCAGTCTTTCATGTGTGTCGAAAATGTGCGTGATGGTCTTGATGTGAAATAAGTGCTATGTCTACAATTTGTCCATTTCAGGCAAGACCGTGTGCTTTTATGACTGTTTTGTTGCACTTTTTAAAGCAGTACAAATCTGTTTCTGTCGCTAATGTTAATGTAGTGTAATGTGTGCAAGGAAGACCCAATATGGCCGTTGTTGTTCTCTTTTTAAATGTGGTGTTGGTTGGTCGGCTTGGGTTTAAAATCCTGTTTGCCTTAGTGTCTGTACTGTCTTACCTGTACCAGAAAAGCACATTATGATTGAAGTGCAATCTTCTTGAAACTGCTCTAGTCAAAGAGGAATGTAGACATCTGTGTAGCTCTATGTGCATTCTTTATTAAAGATGTATGTTTTAAAATAAGGCTTGTGTTGACCTTTTGGATTATGGTGTCTTTTATTTTTTACATCTCATCAACATCAGTGCAGTGATTGTGTAATTATTAAATGCACACCATTTTCTCCCTAAATTGAGTCTTGCTGCATTTTGTTTACACCCTAGAGAAGGGATTTTTAAACTTTTAGCACCAAGTATCACCTCAGAGAATGTATGGCTTTAAAAGTACTTACCATCAGGGGGATAAAGTAGGGATTAATACAATGCATTACTAAAAAAAGACAGAACAGGGACTAAACCACAATAAACCTGGACAAATTCAGGACTAAGCAGTCTAAACTCCAAATTTAAGCCCCAGCCACAGCAGGACTGAAATAGGAATAAAAGTGTCTCAAAAGCCTGCAAACCACGTACCACAGTTTGAGAACCACTGCCCTAGAGCAAATTACGTATTACATGAATACTGTTATATTACACATGGTAAACTTAGGCACCAGTGGCCAAATCTGATAACAACATCATGTAACTTAAAATGTATAGCTTAGCTTCAAAATCATTCATAGAATGATGTCTCTCATAGATGCAGTATCCCTGGTTCCTTATATAGACCACGATATAACAGGTACTGTCTCCCAAAGCAACAAAATCTGTACACCAGTCACATGAGGCACTGTCTCCCACAGCACAGTTATGCTGAGTTGATTTAAATGATTACTGATGATATAATAACTGTAAATAGTATAGCACGTGGTAAAAACGGAATGTGATATAGCAAATATATACAAGCAGTTTATAGACTCTGGTCCTTTCTTTTTAGCAGTTTAAAAGTAGGTTTATTATTTTTGTTTTTTTACCCTTAAACCTCGTGCTTTGATCACTTATATGCCAGCATTTTGAATCTTCCAATACCAAATTCCAATAAAAAAAAAACTACAGACAAACAAAAACACTAACCCATGTGTGCCCAAAGAGCGCACAGCAGCACAGCGCCACCGCTGCTCGTGCGTGTTGACGACACAGAGGCCTGTCGCGGTGCGTAACGTGACATTCCATTGAGAAGAAGAGGGAAAGATGGCGTCCTCTAACAATCCTCGCAAATTTAGCGAAAAAATCGCTTTGCATAATCAGAAGCAGGCTGAGGAGACGGCTGCGTTTGAAGAAGTGATGAAGGACCTGAACATCACCAGAGCTGCACGGGTGAGGCGTTCGTACCACCGCTGTTTACATTTTGTTGCATCGCTGTTTGGCATCCACCAAACGCTGCGGAGACAAATCTGAACGCTGGGATGCTAAGTAGCTAAAGTTACTAACGCCTTAAGCTGTATCGATGCAACACTAACACATTATGTGTACACTGTCCCTTGTTAAACAGGTCGTGTTTAAGCACTAAGCTTCTTGGCGAGGCGTTACTCAGCGTTAGCTCTGTTAGCTCTTTGGGTTCGTGGAAAGTGTGCACCTGTGCTCCGTCTGAGCTGCTTTCAGCCTCTGCTGACATTTTAACAGCGAACAAATGGCTTAATCACGGCGTAATGATGTTTGGCTTCACGGCACTTTGTCAGCCCAAAACTGCATCAGCACTGCACTATCTGCAACGCTAAGGAGTCATTTAAATGGTAACCCACGCTCCAGCTGAATGTTATTGTCACTGACAATAGGGAAGCCCTGTTATGGTGATGTGATTACTGTAAATAGCAGACCTATCTAACAAAATCCATAACAAAACTTTGACTAAATGACTATACAATTATACTTGCCATTCATCTTAAAAGCACATTTTAGTCACGTTTTAATAGTAAAGCTTGTCAAATCTTGCAGTAGCTTATACACTACACACTATACACTATACCTATAGCAACACCTGCCATGCTCACATGCAACTATCCTATACATATATTTAACTCAGCCAGTCTTGTAAAAAGAGTGGGGTATGTTAAACCGCCAGGTCCACTTTATCTTTAAAAGATGCTAAATGTTTTGTTTAATGTCAAAAAATTGTCAAAATGAGCTTGTCACTCAAACTCCATATCTAGAAGCTGAATGTTGTGTAGTGTTGATTTGATATTTTTCACCAATGGCTCCCAAAATAACAAGCTTTTTGTTCAAGTCAGTACATGCAGCCAAATAAAGCAGATTTGTGAATCATGTATTTGGAGAAGTTGGCATGAAATTTGAAATATTTGGTGTAATACAGTGAGCCAGATAGAAAACCTTCATTTTTTTATGGCCAGATTTGTTTTAGATTTTCCTGAAAGACCTACATATAATGCATAGGAGTTGTAGTGGTAATTGAAAAGAAGGCATTCTAATAGAGTTACAGATGACACGGAAATATAATTCTCAGTGATCACTCTTACTTACTGCCAATGACTGTCTATTGACTCATGGATTGTTCACCTAACTGTCTATGTACTACTAACCACAGACGCAGGATATGTGTGGTGCCAGGAAATGTTTAGTGTCAGTCTTGTGGTTTTTGTCTTTTGCTGGAAGTGATGCCCGTCTTACCACACGCTGCACCAGTGTTAAACTGTGCTGCAGGGAAAAGGGCTAATTCAGTTATTAGTTGGTCTCGTGGTCTTTGTCAGATTTGTCGTCTTGCCATCAAAACATCAGTCTAATTGCAATTGTTTTTAGGCCATTTATGTTACACTATACCTGGAGGTGTGTCTCTTAGCAAAATGTGTGGCTTTGACAATTTTAAAAACTTGTCAAGACAGTTGTTTTATGTGCTTATATGGACAGTGTGTTATGTTCTCATTTCAGTAGACATTCATTGTCATCAGCTGTTATTTTCTGCTCATTGGTGGTACATGAAACAGCCACCTTTGCCCGCCTTACCACATTTTATTTGTTCACTTATTCACAAACTTGTATTGTTTTGCCTCTTTTTTTTTTTTTTTTTTCATTTTTTGTGTATCAGACCAGTCATTCACTCATGCTTTCACGCAATTTTACTTTGCACAGTTGCAGTTGCAGAAGACCCAGTATTTGCAACTAGGGCAGAATCGTGGACAGTACTATGGAGGCTCACTGCCCAATGTCAATCAGATTGGAAATGGCAACATTGACCTGCCTTTTCAGGTGAGCCCTCAGATGATAAATAAACGGTTTATTCTTTTGTACTTGTGTGGAACTATTGGCCTTATAATGTGAAGACTTATTTTGGCCAAAGATGGCACAGTATTCAGAAATTGCCCTGCTAGTCATGTCCCAGTAGGGTGTTCAGGAGGGAAAGGAAGCCACGAGTAAACGTCAAGCATACCATTTCCACCTGCAGTGCAATTTGGTTTCTAAATTGAAAGTGTACCATTGCTTGTCATGGCTTTCCATCTTTGAATACATTTGCCAACTCGAGCATCCGAATGAGGGGCCCATGGCTTGACTCATGGTGAAACAAACGCATTCGCACCATTGAACCTAAAAAGCATTATTCCACTGTAATGAAATTGTTGCTTTTGCTCTTGAAGCGGGATTGATTTTCACTGTGTTTACTTCAGAACTCTGTGCTGGACACCAGTCGGACCACTAGGCACCATGGGCTGGTGGAGCGTGTGTACCGCGAGCGAAACCGCATCACGTCCCCCCACCGAAGACCCCTGTCCGTCGACAAACATGGACGCCAGATATCCTTTACCCAGAGAAATGAAGGACACATTAGCTGTAGTGCGTTTAGTGGCTTTCTCATCATTAGGGAAGAAATAGAGCCTCAATTTGTTTTAACCTCCAACAACCCCATTCTCTTGTTTTCCCTGAAAATTATGGTTTTTATTTCAAGTGGAATGCATAAAATCAACATTATTCTTACACAGCTACAGCAAAAAAGTTTCTTTCTTTTTTTTTTTTTCCTCTTTATTATTCCAAACTTTTCATGACACCAAAAAGCCCACTGCTAAACAACAACCACAATGTCTACAGCAGGTATTCTCAGCTGGTAATTTTGGGACCCAAAAGTCATTCACAGGGAGTTAAACATGAGATGTTTCCTATAAATTCAAAAGACTGTGGCAGCCCACCTTAATCTAATTTTATCCCCCATAGTCTAAAACTGAAATTAAACACTGTGTAACTTTCACCATAATACAAAATATGAGAAAAAAACATGAAAATAATTATGCAGTATGTTACTTTGACCCAAATGCAAAATATATAAAATTATTATAATAATCAAAAGTATTATACAGTCATATTCTTTCAATAGATGTATTCTTACAATGCACTCAGAGGTTAAGCAAGGTGACTTTAACTAGAATTAAAGTTTTTACATCAATTATGGTAGGTAATCTAAAAGTATTAAAACATCAACCCTCATAGATTTCTCAAAATATGTGAAAACACTAAGCTAAATATATATATATAGTTTCAGTTGAGCTTATTTTTTAATATTACCTGAAATAGTGGATAACATTTTAAAATGTATGTGCTATAGAGCTAGTAGTAAAAGCATTTAGAAAATAAAACATAGGTTACAATAAAATGTTCATGTTTAAAAGTGGGTTCCACAATCAAACCTTTTGAAACTTATTGGTCTGCAACACCACAGAAATCCAAAATATTAGCCCCTTTCTTTGTGATAGGTATAAGTTATGTTTGCTCTTGATTTATGCCATGTGCTTTTTGTTTTTTTGATTTGATTGCATTGTTTTTGATTCATTTTAATTGTTTTTTAGTGTAGTGCGGTAATTGTAGATCCAGTAATTTCTCCATACTACATTAAGAACATTGCCACGTTCCCACCAAATTAACTTAACTAAATAACTTTCCTTAAAAAAAAAACAAAAACAAAAAACAAGTAGGAGGGTAGACTTTTCCAAGGATTTCATGAGGGGCAGGGCTGTGTGTTTTTAGAATTTTGTGGTGTAGTGGAAATGCAAATAACACAGATTACTAGGGCTGCACAATACATTCGCAAATTTATTATCGCAATATCAACAAATGCAATATGTACTTCCATCTGACAGAGATTTACACTGTCAGAACCATTTCCCTTTGATGTCTTAAATAAAAATGTACCTTGATTTAATCTAGTTTCAGTCGCGGTTTAGTTGTGATTCTGTCCTGGTTTGGTTCTGGTTTAGACCTGGTTTAGACCTGGTTTAGACCTGGTTTAGACCTGGTTTGGTTCTGGTTTAGACCTGGTTTAGTCTTTTGTTGAGTCTTGAGTAGTAAAGCATCTTACATTTATGCTTAATTTTAATTTAACTACTATTAACAGCAAAAAAGTATCAGAATATCACCATGATAGCCTTATTACAGTATTCAACATAACTATGGCACACCACATGTTTTTCTCATATTGTGCAGCTCTGTAGATTACCAGAAATTGTTTTACCTGGTAATAAAAGTTCTTGGAAAAGTGGCTATAGTTATTTTTACATTCTATTTTAGCACTCTTAGATGTAGTGCATAATGATACTAGCCATATTCTCTGCTCAACAAGCCAGTGCTCTTGTCTAAACAGATTTTGAACAAAAAGCCTGATAAATAGTTTTCACTTGAAGTGAGAGGCTGCTGTTTAAAATGACAGTGTATTGTTACTCCCCTACTGACAGGCTCATTCCAAAAAAAAATCTATTCCACTGGGAGAAAAAACAAGCCACTGTCTGCAGCCTGGTCCTGAGTAATTGGATCTTTGTAACAGTCGTCTGGTTTTCTGTTACGTATCAGAGGTAATCATCCAAATCTGTCTGCAGAGGCGTGAAAATATGGATAACCACAGATCAATTTGCCATCCATTCTTCTTTATTGTCCTTAACTAAATTCACATTGACAGCTGTCCCTACAGCTCGGTTTACCTCTCCCCGCCGCCAGACACGAGCTGGAGAAGGTAAGCCAACGCTGTTCACACTCTGGACAACACTCCCAACAACAACCAAAGGAAATCATGTGAGCAGTTTGATTTAAAGTACCAGTGCATAGTCCTAGTGTTTTTGGAAACTAGTACTTTTAAAGGTTCAGTGTGCCATTTTTGGTGGAATTCCAGACCTGAGTACTGGGATCTTTATAGTTTAGGTTTAAAGGCATCACACCAACTCTCCAAGACATGCATGTGTTAGGTGAATTGGTGACTCTAAATTGCCCCTTGTGAATGAATCTGATAGTGAATGGATGTCTGTGTATGTCTCTGTGCCAGCCTTGCAAGTAAGTAGCTACTGTTCAGTATGTACCCCACCTTACGCCCATAGTTATTGGGAGCGAATGAATGAAGGAATGAATGCTCTGTCCAATGAGTACGTACGTATATCATATGAAAATAATAATTTATTCCTTTACTGACCTCTTGTTGCTGAATGTAGATGGTTTGACCCATCTTGCAATGGTACAGAATCTTTTAAAAGATTCCTGTGCGCAGACAGTGTTCTGGCAGAAATATTTTTTATTCCTTTACTGGCCCATTGCTTACTTTTCCTAAAAATGTCATCAGTACTTTTTTGAATTATCTTGCTAACCGACAAACAAACTAATTAATGCACCTACACAATGCACCGTTAAGTGGTTTGGCATTCAAGTAAAAAAAAAAAAAAAAAAGGTTGTCAAATGACTTTGGGCTCTATGTGCGCCAAATGTGCCATCAGTTTTAATATATGATGGTAAGTGTCTTTCACAAATGACTCCAGTGGTGATTTGGCACCTTTTTTTTTTGCTGACCTCTCCTCTTTCTCACACATCCAGGACAAATTCAGACTCGGCCCTGCACCAGAGCGCCATGAATCCCAAGCCCCAGGAGGTGTTCGCGGGAGGATCACAGGAGCTGCAGCCTAAACGCGGTAATGGCCGATCTTGTTACACACACGCACACGCACACACACACATAGAGCAGCCTTTATTTATTAATGCACTAATGCAAGCGACAAACCTTAAAGCACATAAAAGGGTTTGATGTTACTGAGCTCTCGGTCTGAAATTGTAGATCTAGTCTTGTTAGTAAAATATTTATGAGGACATGGATACTGATCTCAGTCCCAGCTTTTGGCACAGTACTTTGTTTGCAGAAGGGTAATGTATTTGAATAAGGTTGATTGAAAGGACTGGATCAATAATTCAGTGATTATCCATGGATTATGTGTCTTTGGTTCAGAGATTGGCCGGGATCCACTCTGTCTGTCTGGTGGTCACCTTGCTATTTTTAGCCACAGAAATCTAGTGCACTTCTCTTCTGGGTGCGTTCCTGTTTATCAATGACTCATTTTCTCTGCTGATTCAAATAGTGGTGGTGTTTTTTTTTTTATGTGAATCATCTGTTTCTCGCTGTTTTATTAATCAGTCCTGCTGCTAACAGTGCCTGGGACGGAGAACTCTGAATCCAACACAGACAAGGATGGACAGAAACAGCTGTGGGATGATAAGAAGGTATGCATAAAGACCACACGTCAATAAGAGCTGGGCAACAAGACATTATAGTAGTGTCACAATTAATTAAATATTTGAACTCTGAAATTTTTGCTCAAAATGTTGGCCCTTATTGTTAGTCTGTTGGAAAGATAACGATAGATAACGAAAGATAGAGTACACTGTCTAGACCCAGAAGTCTTTATGAATTTAATACCATTGCAAGTTAAGTTCAAAAATGCAAACTCCAGCCATAAGGAGTCAGTAAGTTATGAGTTTTAGAAAAACATTCTTTAACATTGGGAAATACAGAAGATCCCTGGTTCAAGTCCAAGTTGAAGCACTCTGTCTTCACCAAGACAGGGCCAGTGCTGTCCAAATGCTTCTAGTTTGCAATTGTATTCAATAATAATATCATATTTATTATAGATTTGGAACAAGCGTTTGTTTTATTTGTTTTATTAGTTACTTTTAATTACTATTAATGTCAGGTCTTTATTATATTACATGGTAAACCTACATTGTCTCTCTTAATGAGCACAAGTGGTTATAATTTTGTTTTTCTTCAGGATGACTCCTCAAAGCCAAACACGTGTGATGTCCCAGGAATCAAGTAAGTAGTTACTAGTGTATGTTGTCCTTTCCTACTCGGGTCCCGTGTTACTTAATCTGACTTTTTGTTTTTTATAGTATTTTCCCTTCTCCAGACCAGGAGTTGAACCCCTCCGTGCTCCCAGCGGCCCACAACACTGGGGGCTCGCTGCCTGATTTGACCAACATCCAGTTCCCTCCACCTTTGTCCACCCCCCTCGACCCGGAGGACACCATGGCCTTCCCCTCCCTCAACTCCGCCAACAGCACAGGCAGCCTCACCACCAACCTCACCCACCTGGGCATCAGCGCCGCCAGCCACGGTATCTCACAAAGTGCCAAGTGTAATTTTATTTGGAGTACTTATGGAAAGAAAGACTTTTTCCTTTTTAAAATTATAGTCAGTATTATTGTGATTAAGTAGCCAAAAAACAATAGTTATTTTAGTATGTGTTGACTTGTTTTTCAAGGGATCCCCACCTCTCAGCCAAACATGACGGTCACGTCTCAGCGCCGCCAGCCTCCTGTGGTGCCTCTCACCCTGACCTCTGACCTCCATATGCAGCAGTCCCCTCAGCAGCTCTCCCCCACTCTCACCTCACCCGTCAACATCACACAGGTAAGGGTCATTCTAAGGCAGGAGCTGCATCCTAAATGAAAGAGACTATTTTGATTCATCTCTTCAGCTTTTTAGTTGTTGTTTAGTTTTTTTTTGTATAGAATGCTTGGTCTTTACCCCATTGACTGCCATTTATTATATACACAGAGGATGACTAGCTGTCTCTTTTTTCAGTGTGTAGCAGTTTGCCTTGGTTTAGACATAATAAAACTTAGGGCTGTACACAATATAAAGTACACTGACAGTGTAATAACAACATGTGCAACGTATAAGCAGACAGAGCAAGAAATTGAAGACCTAGCATTTACTGAAAGGGATGAAGTCTTTTGCCCATTCTGTATAATAATTTTCCTGTTCCCATGAGTAAAATACTAACACAATTCTACAAAAACTCTGTAGCAAACCCTAAAGCCTGCACATGACTAGCAAGCAATTCTAATTCTTTTTCTATAGATCCTTCCAGCAGTGATGTATTTAAAAAAGTTGCTCATGCAGCCTGTACCGTGATGAACTGTTCTATCTCATTCATTTCTATGAGGGAGCAAAATAAGAATATTAATTTAGACATTTTTAGGCCGCAGGAACAAATAGTTGTTTATGCATTTATTCAAAAAATCGATATGACCCAGATCTGAGTCAGGTCCAGTTACTAAAGTGAACTTATTAAAAGTAGGATTTGTGGTGATTAATCAAATATATCTGAGCATACAATGTCAAACTATTATAGTCTGCCACATTTCTGTAAGTACTTGTCCTGCTTAACACTGAAATTAAGAAATGCAATTTATGTATTGCTTAGCTTAAATGCTAATTGTAGATGCGTATACGTTAAAATAAAAATGGCTAAATGCTGACACACTTGCTATCAAACCAGGTTCAATAAAAGACAGTAAAACCTCAGATTCACAAACACCATGTAACATTACAATAACCTACATAAATGACACTGCTAAACAGGACAGTAAGAGCTATGACATATGTAAAACGTTAAGCACATTGTGGACAATGTATATTATTTTTTACACATAAAGTTGAATTGATAGGTTTAGGAGTCAGCTTTGCAAATATTTAAATAGAGGAGACCATATGTCAAACCGGGTTCTGATATTACTCATGTGGTTGATTGGTTGTCAGTTGACAAAAAGATCTTGCTTATCTAAAATCAGCATTTTTTTATTATTATTTTTTTGTGTGTGTGTGTGGCTAATACTAATTCATCTATAGAAAATGTTTTAAGGTTTGCTTGATGCTTGAGGTTTGCAGCCTGCTTGTTTACAAACACAAGAAGGGTCTTAGTCTATTTTTTACCCACTAGTAATCAAATTCCAATGGTCAGCAACAAGAATAACTAAAATCTGGAATACAATTGGATGGGCATTGGATAGTGTGTGCAGTACAAACTATACAGAATAAACTTCCTCTAGATTGACACAATTTGAAAAATGTCCAGTAAAAATACACAAAGCATTGTGCAGCTTCATTGGCTCCCCATCAAACACTGCATTGCCTATAAGATCCTTCTCCTCACTTTAAAAGCCCTCCCTAACCTTGTCCTTCCATACCTCTCTGAGCTCCTCCACAGCTCACTGTGCCCACCTGACCACCACTGGACTCCCTGCTTCTGGGACATGCTTCCCACTGACATCTGTTTAAAATAGCCCATTTTTATAAAAAAAAAAGTTTTCATGATTTATTATGTTCTGTTGTTTTCATGGTTTTCATTTTTGACTTGTAAGGTGACCTTGGGTGTTGTGAAAGGCACCTATAAATAAAATGTTTTATTATTATTATTATTATTATTATAAATCTTAACCCACATTGAATAAACTGGTCAGTTGCTCAACGACATCTTTATCTATTCTCCAAACTTGTTCTCTTTCTCCAGGCCGTGCCGACAGACTCCCTGAGCCTGGAGCAGCAGCTTGCCCAGTACCCTTTGTTCAGCCAGCTGACCCCCCAGGCCCAGGCCCAACTGCTCAGCGACCTCCAGAAGCAGCAGCAGAGCCTGCCCCAGGGCATCCAGCTCATTACCTTGCCCTCCACCGGCTCGGCCACTGCCAGCAGCCCCTCCCCTGACAGCCAAAGTCAGACCACAGCCAGCATCAGCGTCAGCTCGGTAAGACAGCAAGACCACTGGTCCCAAACTTTAGAGTATGCAGAATATGTGGCTGTTCAATGAAGCTTTGAGGGCCACTATGCTTATTCATATGCCCACTATAAAAGCACTGTTAATGATTTTTTTATACTATTGAATTTTTTAACAAGTTGTCATCGTAGAGTGACTCAGCTAATCTGAAGAATATTGATTGCTAGTGGCACCCAGAAAAATATCAATCCCATTTGGCATTTTCAAGCCCATGAGTTTAGTGTTTGTTTTTGTGGCTTATAAGGAGACTAATTATCAGTAATTAACAGAACTTTTAAAACACCTTTTTGTGAGGAATAGATAGGAAACAAGAGGTAGAGAAGAGATAGATGGGGGTAATTACATGACAGAAGCAGATTCAAGTGCATTAAGAATTTTTTCTCTGTAATTGGCGAAAAATTTTTGCCTTATATCTCGATGTACTAGGAATGATCATTGAATAAACAAGACCATAAGACATAAATACATAGATACATAGACCCTCAAACTTTTTGGGATCAGGGACCCCTTATAGCGTCCGCCGCTCCCGCTCAACGGGATTTGTGTGGCATGTCACAATAATTTTAAGGGATTTAAACACCCTAAAACCAAATGTAAGTAATTTATTTGCTCAGAATTTTTATTTTATTGCTGTAGTGGTTCCCATTAACATTTATGAATGTTTAAAATGATCAACTATTACAAAATTTATGATTATAAATAATTATCAATTATTATTATTATTATTATTA
The DNA here is from genome assembly GCA_020698575.1 of Bostrychus sinensis. Lineage (NCBI taxonomy): Eukaryota > Metazoa > Chordata > Actinopteri > Gobiiformes > Eleotridae > Bostrychus > Bostrychus sinensis. The sequence continues at coordinate 8,685,986 of CM036246.1, read as the reverse complement.
TTATTATTATTCCCCCAACCCCAGTTTGAGAATGATGGACATAGACAATAATACATAGCTAAGGATGTTTAGAAATAGATTTGACTAGTCACATGAGTAGATGATGAACAATCGTGACTGACTAAATAACTGCAATATTTACCAAATGTTATGTTAAACATTGGATTAACAGTGGCAGAAAAAAAGTGACTGAAGGTTGCAGTTCTTGTGCTGCAGCTGCTTACACACCAAAACTGTGCAAGAATAAAACTGCAAGCAGAGAAATGAGATGCAAAATGCAACTGTGCAATGTGTATTGACACAGATAATTCCAGGATCGCATCAGTCTAATGCTGAACTCAGAGCTAGAAGTTTAAGGTGAGGTGTACATTTTTTGTTTTAGGAATTGGCTAATTTGTTTCACTGTCACTAAAATGAAAGCAGTCAGGTTACTGTTGTTGAAGTATTTTAGAAAAAACACCTCTATACACTATGGTATAAAGATACTGTAACAATATTAAAAATGGCTGTATTGATGTCTTGGCTTCCTTAAAGATATACTGTAAAAACAGGATAAAATGCTGACTGTTGAGAATATTTTTGATATACAGTATTTTTTCAGCTATTTCAAACTGCTACCATTACTACTGTGTTCGTTACTACTTAAATCGCCTTTTTACCATTCTGATGCTTGGCGTGACCTTCACATCTATGGTGGATGAATAGATAATATGATATATACAGTTGCTAGTCATGTTTGCTTCAGGGTTTATATATTGATGTACTGGATATTTGGTTTACTTTTAAGATCATTTAAATAAAAGGAGATATGAGGTCCTGGTAGTTCAGAGGTGAAGCCATCTCCCATCTAATTATATAGATTACAGAGATAGAGGTTACTGTTATTGATTGAAGGATTGTAGCATAGTACTAGCTAACGCTCTTCCCTCCACTACAGTACCGCAATCAGACTGGCTCCCCAGCCACTCAGTCTCCAACCTCCCCCGTCTCCAATCAAGGCTTCTCCCCCAGCGGCTCGCCTCAAGTAAGGGCCCAGCCTCCGAGTGCGCTGCTTTTGGGGAAGGGCTGTGCACCGGGCAAAGCTTACCGTAGATGAGCTAGGCTGCTTCTCATTCTGTGTCTGAGCGCTCATGGTCTCAGCTGCAGCATAACCCATTCCTCCTTCATCACCGCTGTCTATGTTCACTGTGTGCATGACCAAAGGGCTCAGGTTTTATGATGGAGAGACCAATACATATATTAATTTCTTTTGAATTTCTTATTTTATATGAAAAATGATTGAAGGTAGCCTCTAGATTAAAAGATGACACCCTGCTATCAACAATTTGCCATTGTATATTTGGTTTCAAGAGTAGTTATATATTTAATACATTCAATATAAATGTGAATTTTTATTAATATATAAATATTAATGTGGTTCATTTTTTATAAATATTTTAAATATTGAATAACAACAACAACTTAAAATTGTCAATAGTAGGGTACTTTAGTTAGGTTTTACTTTTTCATAACTTCTAATTAAAAATTTTAAGTCAAAGTTTTAAGTGACATATAGCAAGGGCCGAGTGCATTAATTGTTTTGAATGTAATGAGCTCATGCAAACAGATCGATGATTAAACGTCCTTTAATTATTACATTATTTAGAGGGAAAGACTTGTCTCCCTATAAACCATTGACGGTCTATTCCAAGCACAATAGAATCAAAGTTGATACCCCTTGTGAATCACAGCACCCCCTCGCTGGCCGAATCAAACCCCTGGCCCCACTTTGGGCTCCCCTATACTAGACACTGAAGTGATCATTTGTTCCTTTTCTCACCCCTTTTGGCTGTAGTCGGTGTCTCTGTGGCAGCTTTGATATTCCTTGTTCTGGTAATAAAAAAAATTCTAGATCCGGAATATCAACACACACAAAACTCATTTTTGGCCCGTTATTGAAAATGTAATCAACATTGAATTGCTTTTTGAGTTATGTTGCCAACAGTCAAACAAACCAACCAGTGCTGGCAAAAACATAACATTTTTGGCATAAATTAGAGGATTATCCTAGACTGGGACTCCACCACTAAAATCCAGCCCATCACACAGTGTTCACCTGTGCTCAGTGGTGCTTTTCTCATTGCAAATTTCTCTTTAGAGATTATTTCTATTGCCAACCCAGGTGTTACTGCTGTTCCGTTTTGTTCTTCATCACACATTAGCAGACATGGTAACATAGTGTGCACCACTACTGCTAAAATAAGCTTTTACTGGCTGTGTTATGTCTAATGCAGTAGTGGTGAGTACAATGTTACTATGGTCATGTGTAATGGACATAAACATGAGAACACCCAGGTTGGTGAATGCAGAAGCCCCTTTGAGAAGCAGAGGTGTAGTGCACAGGGCTGCCACGGCCAACTATAAATCCACTTCATGGATTCAACATTTTTAACTGCATACATTCTTTATTTTGTGCATTTTCTTCATTTTTATTTGTATGTCATTGTAGGTTTTAATTTAAACCAAAGTTCATTGCTTTTTTTCTGGTTTAGTAAAATGTAGTGAATTTTGCTTAATATAGTGCAGGGGTGTTCAAACATTCTTCACCGAGGGCCACATACTGAAAAATGTATGCAGAGGAGAGAAACACTTTTTGCAACAATACATTAACCAGGCTTGAGACTGGCACATAGGATGGCTGATTGTTTTTTTTTTTTTTTTTTTTTTTTTTTTTTTTTTTGGCACCAACAAAGAAATCTAAGTGCTTAATGACAGCTTCTTAAAATACCAGATTATCAAGAGTCACTGGTCACCTCACAGAGACATGAAGCAGTCATTTGAAGCTTTTTACCTTGCTTTAAAAAATTCTACCTGTGGCAATTTTGGACCAATTGAGGAGGAAGCCCAAGAGCCAATAAAAAGTCAGTGGGCACCCCTGGTATAGTCAACGTTTAGCTTATTTGAAGCCTAATAACTGTTTGCATAAAATTGTAACATATTTTACAATTTGGAGTAAAATAATTTAGGAAAATGGATTTCTATAATAAATCTGTGGCCATAAAATGATCAGAGATTGAAAGAGTTGAAAACCTCTGCACCTATAGCAAGAGACAAGTTTGCCAGCTGGTATCTGTCTTTATGTTTGAAAACTTTTACAATTATGGGAATGTTTATTTATTGCTAGTATTAGTTCATTACAATATTCAGCATAGTTTTCAAATGTTTGCTGAAATTGTCTAGCCATTCTACATATTCGCTACATATCACAAAATGAATGACAAAATCACACACATCAACGGTGCACCACTTTTCATGTCCATGTCTCCAGTCTGTGGCAGCCTTGTTCACTAACCATGTGCTTTGGTCACTGCTGTCTGGCAGTTATTTTGCTTATGTTTTTTCTGGCTGAACTGAAGTGTGTGCCTGTGCTGCTCAGTGGCTTGTGTTGTTGTTGTAATGGCTGCTGCTTCATTAACAGCCGGCTGTTTGTCCTTCAGCACATCTCTGTGGTGGGCAGCATATTCGGAGACTCCTTCTACGATCAGCAGCTGGCGTCGAGGCAGACCAACGCTCTCTCACACCAGGTGGCACACACATCGTCGTCACATTTCACAACAATAAATCCAAACTTAGATTCAAATAAAAAGTTTTCAAAAACAAGGACAAAAGGAGACTTGTAAACCTGGTTTTGAGACTTGGCACATGACTTGACACACAACATCGGTCCAAACACACTTACTGACAGTGAGAATACTTTTTACTCCGCCCACTGTAACTTTCTGGCCAGACATCCAAATATGGCTCTTCCTGTTGTAGTTTCTACAGCTCTCTCTACAGATACAGCGCCATTACTGATAAAGGGGGAACAATGTAACATTTCTCCTTGCTTCTGTGTTTTGGTCATATACATATTTGTGTATGGAGCTCCCTCTACATTTGGGAGGAAAGCACAATCATAAAACTCAAGAGTTGACTCCTCTGTGACTTTTCATTTAGATTGACTCTTGTTTTCTTCTCCCTGTATTCATACCAAGGTTATCTCAGTCTTTTGGCTGCTATGCAATGACGAGTTATTAAATACAACAATCGCTAGCTTTTGTTATGACTCATTGGGACATGTTCTTTTGCAAGACCCCAGAATTCAGGGGCACTGACATGGTGCTCCCATTCTTGCAAGGGTGTTTTTTTTTTTTTTTTTTTGTCCCCCCCCCCCCCCCCCCAACAATTCATTTTGTTATCACGTGGACTCCGAAACTGTTTATTTAAGGTTAAAAAAAAAAAAAAAAGTTACATTGTTCCCATCTAATGCAAACATGCAGATGAACATTCACTCATTCACTCTCTTCCTTTTAAGGCCCATAATTGCAGGGATAGGCTCCAGCCATCCACAGATGATCTGTCCACAGCAAAATAACTAGGATGGTTACATTCACTGACTCTATTTGGTTCTAAAGGTGCTATATTATGTTTTTTTTGTATCAGTCTTGGTCAGCTCTAGAACGACATTACACATTTATACTATCTGAAAACGTTTTTAATGAAAACTTTACAGATGTGGTACAGAAACAGGTGAAGAGACCAGCTGAGGGCAGCGGAGTGCAGTTCTGTTGTGCTCTTTTGAACAGAAACAGAAAAAAAGCTTTTTTTTCTTAAACTTTTTGTATGATGCCATTTTAGTACAAAATTAAAAATGTCTGTGAGGAATCAGTGGAAACAGAGCTATACACCCTTTTTTGGATAAATGAATGAGAGCAGGCTAGATGCAGAGGGCTTGCTGATTGGTCAGTGCTTCCTTGAGTAGGAGGGTGTATTTAGGGGGGCAGAGGTAAGTAGGAATGAGCCGTTTGGAGCTCAGAGAGGGGCAATACCAGTGAACACAGGATTACTCAAACATGCATAATATAGCCCCTTTTAATTAAACCATTAGCAAAGCAAACATAGGCAACTAACAATCCTTCATAAGTCATGATGGATCCACGCATTAATCCATGTCTATCCACCAACTCAATGTACAATGAGCCTTTACCTAGCTTTTAATCCCATCAACCATTACCCTTTTTGCAGCTGGAGCAGTTCAACATGATTGAAAACCCCATCAGCTCCACCAGCCTTTACAACCAGTGCTCCACCCTCAACTACACACAGGCGGCCATGATGGGGCTGACCGGGGGCAGCCTGCAGGACTCACAGCAGCTGGGATACAGTAGCCATGGCAACATCCCCAACATTATCCTAACAGGTACCACCTGAGCCATTAGCTAGTGTTCACACAGCAAATCATATATTCACACATTTTTCTTGCTCTTGTCTCATTTTCAATATTGTGCATATTTGACCAGAATAGATTAGAAATGACACCTGAATCCTAGAAGTATTATGTCGTGTGCACTTCTGTAGCCACAGCTGCCCGGGGGCAGACTGATGGAGACGTGCCTGCCATTTGGCACCCACGGCCCCTCTGACCACCACCAAACACCAATCACACATTCATAGATTCATGCAGGCAAAAGTGGGTGCAGTGTCTTAAACAAGGACACAATGACAGTATGAACTGCTGAGAGCATTTTTCAAACAGCCAACCCTCCGGTTATATGATGCCTGCTTTACCCCTTAAACCACTGTTGCCCCAATTTTATCCACTGTATAAAAGATACTGTTTATTTATTGCATTGCATTGCAGTATGTATTGTATTTGTCATTAAGTCTCATTGTTGCATATTTTGTGACAAAGTATGACAAAATATCTGATTAAATAATACTAATCTTTCCTCCATCTATACCCACTATGACCCACTGTGTCATATTTCAGTGACTGGGGAGTCTCCTCCAAGCCTGTCCAAGGAGCTGACCAACTCCCTGGCTGGTGTGGGTGACGTTAGCTTCGACACTGACTCTCAGTTTCCTCTGGACGAGCTCAAGATCGACCCCCTCACTTTGGACGGACTGCACATGCTCAATGACCCCGACATGGTGCTGGCTGACCCAGCCACCGAGGACACTTTCAGGATGGACAGGCTGTAACATGGGACGTCCCAAAATAAGGAGCCAAACCAGACGAACTTGTGAATGGAGTGAACCACAGGGCAGGATGAACCCCTCCCTCGTTGCATGGCTGTCCAGCTGTCCGACCTCGCCCTCGACTCTGAGAAGCCCTTTGAAATGATGCTCCGCCAAAAGACAACAGGGAAAAAGACATCCAGTGGCTTGCCAGGGAATGGCCTCGCTGTTGTTGAATGAGATTGGTCGCTCAGCGCTTTTGCTAGCCTGCTGTGTTTACAGTGTACCATTATACATGCCACATATACTCCAGAGTACTTTGACTGACTGTGTGTTTCATATCCAATTCAGATAAGTTTCTGTTATTTGCTTGTAGCAGGAAGCTTCAAGGACTTTGGGCTAATCCCAGTTGTGTCTAAAAGGCAGAACACACAGCTGGTTAGAGATGAACCTGCGATCAGATGATTGGTTTCCCATGTTGCCGTTACGGCGTTCTCACTCAAAGCTTTATTTTTTACAACCAAATGTTCTGTTCATCATGTACTGTATGTTTTGATGCTTTATGTATTTATAAGTTTATTTATTTGGTTACATATTTTGTATTTCATTTCATAATTTAAATGCCAAATGCTTTGTGTAGGCATTGTGTAAAATTGCACTGATGTACTTTGTGTCTATTTATGAATTACTAACATATTTAAATATGTGTTTGTTAAGCGACTTGGTTTACAAAGGAGTGTAAAACTTCCCCATAGTTGCTCTTTGGTGTTTAATGTGCCATTCTCTGAAACAGGATGTCGTAGATGTTGCCATTTTGCATCAGTGCAGTGGTCAGATGTATTAAATTGTCAGGACAGTGTTGTCAGCACCGGTCTGAAATGCTGCGTGCTCCAGAAGGGGTTCGGTTTATGCCACTTGACTTAACTTTTTCTGAGAAAATATCAGGTATTTCTATTACATTAGAAAGATAGAAAATCATGTTCAAATCCATTTCCTGTTGTTAAAACCAGTGAAGCTGGACTGGTCTTTTCAGTGAAGATCTTTTTAAACAGCGAACGCTAAACTCTTCAGTCTTTTTAAGTCGTCACTGTGAAATCACCTGATTTTGCCTTACATGAGTACTCTACTGTTCTTAACGTGACTACGTATTTTCGTAACTTATTGTAACAATTTCTTGTAACTTAAAGAAACTTTTGGTCGGTGAGTTGTGCTTTTGTTGTGAAAGTTTTGACAAATCAATGTACTGTATTTTGTAGCGGTACGGTTTATAGCCAAATTGTTGTTTTTGTTTTGTTTGTTTTTTTGCTTTTTCTAAAGTGGGACAAAAACTAAAAAAATGACAGAGTATATAGGAAAGGAAGGTGCAATTATGGGGATGCTTTTAGCTCCTTTACAGGGAAGCTCTCACAAAATTGCAGCCGAACTTTGCTCCAGGAGGATGGTATCACTACCACCAAGTTCAGTATTTACACTATTTAATGGCATCAATCCCTTTTTGAGATTTAAAGACACAAACTTGCACATTCAGGGTTGAAGAAATATTATAAAACCAGATTTTTATGATAGAATGTAGTATTTAATATGTATAGGTATTGAAAATAGTCCTGGGGCAGAAGCTGAAACAGAAGATACATATATCTATCTATATTGTAGAGTTTACTGGAGAGTTTACATGCATTTTAATGGAAATATTTATACTGCTATCGCACACTACATGTATGACACAGGCAGAGAAGCTGTGCCATAGTTTTCCTGGTGCAAACTGCCCACTTTGGCCTTTTGTCAGAGTTTCCCTGAGAATTGTGTGATGGTCAGTGAGATCATGTCCATGTGGTATTTCCTAATGTTTATGTACTATAGTGACTACTTCACCACTCAATGCCCCTGTTGGGAGCCCAAAAAGGAATCACCTTTGCTTTGCCACACTCCTTTTATCGTTGTCTGAACCGTTTCAGTGTTAGCTGTATATTGTACCCTGCCATCTAATGTTTTGTTAGCCTTCAACACCGCTGTGATTCCTATGCAAATGAGACAAAAAGGAAAAATTCACCACTCAGTTGAAAGTCGTATTTGTAAAGTTAAGCTGGATTTATGGATAACATACCAGTGAAATTTACCACCTTCAACTTGATGATTGTTGTATTGGTATTTACATGGTTTACGAATCAAAGAAATGTTATTAATACATGTGACAGTTGGCAAACTTTTCCATGAAGTCTCTATTGTTTTGAGTTGCAGTGTTAAAATCTTTTATATGTCCAGAAAGTAATGAGAATGGTATATAAAAAAAGATCTTGTCTTCTTCAAAGTATATTTAGTTCTCTGCATTTGACCCATCTTCAATGCCGCTAGGGGAACCACAGTGCAGCACCCTGGGACCCTTCTCTAGATCTTGAGCCATGATCCTGGTCAGCGGAAAACCCACCCAGACATGGAGCAAACATGCAACCCCCACGGTCTGGGATTCGAACCCGAGACCTCCTTGATATGAGGCGAAAGAGCTAACAACATTGCACCTTTGTGACTTTGGTAGTTTGGAGCCCTTCTGCAGGCTCTGGAGGCCATCCAACAAAATCTCTGTGTGTACTCAGGGACATATTTTGAAGGAGTCATTATTTCTTTAAATATCATTCTTACTATATTCTGGACATACCAATAATATACACAGGTGTTTCTTTTTATTCTTTGTAGTCAACCCAGTGTCTATTGTTTGGTCTTTGTTGCAGGTTTCTAAATGAGATCTTCAGTATTATATGATGCAGGCAGGGCTTCAGACTATTTTTGCTGCAATGGTGCTTTGACAATCAACAGGACAAACTCACGGTAAACTAACACTGATCATTAGAGAGCATAAATCCAGCTTTGCTTTTAAAACAAATATTTCTTTGTAATCCTTGCCCTCATTTGAATCTGAAATTAAAGGGATAGTTTAGTATTTAAAAAAATGGGGTTTCATAACATACTCCTGGATAGTCCGCTAGTTACTGGAAAGTTGTTAGACTGCATGTCTTGCTTGGAGAAATGGTAGAGAAGTGCTACAGTTGGAGAGAGGTTGCTTGTTTTTCAGCACAATGAGCTGCTGTACATCTGTTTGCACAGAGACCTTCACAAAGCTTTAGCCTTGAGCCAGTCTTATGATAAAACAATAGTAATTCCCTGTTAATGGTATTATAGGGATATTATTAAAGGTAATCAGGCTGCTTAAGTTAAAAATTACATTTATTGCAAATTTGTGATTGACAGAAGATATTTAAAAATATTTTTATAAGCCTCGTTTTGTATTTATATTCCCCAGAAAGTACTTCTTACTCACAAGCAGTTATAGCGTAGGGCACAGTATTTCAACACAGTCTTTAATGGAAGTATCCTACATTTTAACGAACGACGAAGTTCCATCTAGGCTTTCAGCTTAGCTTTGTTCCTTAATGATTGCTCCTCTCTACTTCTCCAAACAGAGAGCCCACTGAAAACTTTCTACTACAGGGAATACACTGATGGTTAATAAGAATCTGAAAGACAGTGATTTACAAAATACTGAACCATCCCTTTAATTAATCTAAACTGTCTATTGTCATTTTTATTTTGCTCAATTGGACTCAATACATTTTCAAGCTGACGTTGGATTTTCCCTTTAAGTCCATGATTAACATGAGAACACATTGTGTACAAATAGTGTTTCCAAAGGTTTGAATTCCCAAAAAGCATTGTGTTGCAGCCAAGTTCCACTAATGCTAATAGTGACCAGCTTTTTGCTGTCATGTCTTTTTCATTTTAACCCACTAAATACTACTACTCACCTTGTACATACACTATAGCTGAAACAAACGCATGACTTTTCCTGTCAGTCAGAACCTCTAAATGAAAGGCCTTTTCTGGCTGTGTGGTTTGGTTTTCTGTAACATAGCTCTCTCACAGGACGCATGGTTGTGGCTTTACCTCCATCTCCAGATACTTCATGAATGATAAGCGAATGTATTTCTCTGCGGCGCTGTCCTAGTTTTTAGCCTAAAGAGGTGATGTTGTTCAGGCCAGCCTCGATGGCCCCCCTTGTGCTTTTGGACTGTTGCTTGTCCCACTTTTTTGCTGCCGACTGTAGCATCTTACCCCTCCTCTGTTTGTCAGCACAAGGTTTTGAATTTTGCAAAAGCATAATCTGGTTGCAGAAATTGAGTGTACTATTTGACTAGTATCACCCTACTGCATGACAGGACAGCTTGCATATACTGCATATTGGACTTTGACATGGCTATGCTGAAGTCTGCTTAAAGAGTTGTTTGTCCCTGTTTCACAAAGCAGGTTGAACCTTGTCAAAGTTTAAATCTTAGCTCTACTTTTTCTAGTCAGACTAGGATAACTCAGACTAACTTTAACTCACTTTCTTGGTGCAGAAGCAGGTTTAGACAACTCTTAATTTTTTCATTCTGAGTTTAGATGAAGATAGGAAGTCATGGTAACAGTAAACAGATGCAAGCAGCCATGTTAGAGAACAGTAATGTGTCAGTCATGTGACTGGAGAGTTGCTGTTTGTTTTGTATAGAAGTGATATGGAGCAGCTAACTTGGTAATAGTTAAATAAGATAGAATAAGAAAGGACCACAATGAATTCTGATTCACATGAGTAGTGTGGTGTAGATTTTTTGCCAGGTGCCCTTCCTGTCTATATAGTGGTTAGTAAAATTGTTCAAGGTGTGTTGTACCCCTAGGGAAATTTGTTCTCTGCATCTGACTTATCTTTGAGGGCCACTGGGGTAACCTGTCAGGGCAGAGGGTGACTCCTGTGCAGCACTTAGAGACCCTTGAGACAGGATCTTCATCAGGAGTACCTAGCAGGAGGATTAGCTTAGTATGCATGTTTTAGGTTCATGGGGGAAACTGGATGTGAGAGAAAGATGCACACAAAAAGGCCTTCACTTTGTCTGGGAATCAAACCCGGGACCTTGTGAGTGCTAACCACTTTGCCACACCATGCTGCTACTACTCAGTGTTGAATTAGAATGAATGTCCACTGCATCCTTGTAAATGAGGAAATACATCGTCCAATCAGAAAACTTCTACAGGCAGCAGCAGGAGGAGGAGACTCAGACAAACTCTTAAAGGAATAAAACCTGCCTCAGATCAGAGTGAGTTACCACAGTAACTGACTCTGAGTTCAAATTAACCTGAATTCCAGGTTTAGCAAACATACTCTGACTTCGGACTAAACCTGCTTGTTAAACCAGGGCCTGTGTTCACTCCACCAGTCCCACGCTGTGCTGCGTAGTCCGTCTCGTAGTTGCTCTGCACTTTATTTGTCCTGGTTTTGAACAGGGACTCTTCTGCTCTGCCTGATGTGAATGCTGACTGTTTGACACCAGGTTAACCCTCTTCAGATGTTCTACAAGATAAACTCTATATTTTCATTTCTAAGTTATATATTTTGGCTTGTCTTGTGTTTTTTGTGTGTGGATATTTTAGGGGATGCAAAACTACAGTAGAAAGGGCTTACTCCAGTGCAGCGTCTGCTCGTATGTCGAAAAGGAAAGCTGCGAATGTATTTTATTTATTTGTATTTTTTTTGTTGGTCCCTTTGTTAAATTATATCAGTGAAGCTTGATTGGCCTTAGTAGTAACAGACAAGTTTCCATACTGCCATGATGTTAGATAGATGTTATTTTGGTGAACGCGGGGTAGAATATCATTACTGCAGTTAAACTTTGGCAGCTAACTAACTGGTTAAGGTTGGAAAAGTAAAGGCATATGACTATTTTTGAATCACTTGTAGTTGTCTTGGTGTGATTGTCTCCTGGAGGGAAGCGGGATTTGTTGTGTGCAATATGCTGCAATGATTTCACTAAATTGGTAAAAAACTTTTAGTCAAAAAGCCAAGGTTTAGTTTTAATTATTGTTTTAAAGCAACACTATGTAACTTTTTACCATGCCATTTATTGCCTGGATTAGTCTCATTATTATTTTAGATGTCTTATTGATCAAAAAAGGAAACTAGTCCCTATTTAAAATATTTAATACATATTGTTTAACACACTCCACTATGTAAGTCATATAAAAGGACACAATACCATGTTATTCATTTTACATACATGTGAGGCTGGGCCATGTAGCTATAAAAATATATATATATTTTTTTTTCAGCTTTTTTCTTGTTGGCATAAAAACTATTTTAAATGTGGGTTCATTATTTTTAAATGAGATAATTGCATAGTTATAGTTTTATGCTTAAATGAAAAGCCTGTACAAAACAACAGGGACGCAGCAGCGGTGTGCATTAATCTCACAGAAACTTTTTTTAAAATTAAGGCCAGGACCAATATAATTTGTACAACAACCAAAGACTTGAAGACGGTAAAAAGCTTTCGAACACAAGGCTCATCATAAAGAAAGTATGTAAGTTAGTGCTGTGGACCACACAATGCTTTTCATTTTGGCCAAACTGCTGCCACATCCAAGCAAGGACAATGCAGAGATAAAGGGACACCTTTCTCTGTGATATTATTGTTTTTAGTGTCTGCAGAGTCACCACAGTCAGTATTTAAGCTCCTCCAGGTGCTAGCTGTAGCATTAGCCACAACACAGGAAACTTTGCGGTCCTTTGCGGACGATAATTTACGCTAAATTTGACTGTGCTATTTGGCTATTTTTGATTACATACAAATTAAAAACCAGCTAACAACATGCCTGAAAAGTGATAGTTCCAGGTTAGCTATAGCATTTAGTTTTCATTTTCTTACAAAGTGGGTCTGGAACCCTTCCCATTCATATATATATATATATATATATATATATATATATATATATATATATATATATATATATATATATATATATATATATATATATATATATATATATTTTTTTTTTTCACCAAAATCAGTCTTATTTAAGCAATCATAACTATTGATATAAAATGAGGCAACCTTTATTTCTCTGATTGGTTATGTTTTTGTTTTTGCATACGTTGGCATTGGCCGCTGATTTCTGATTGGTTGTATGACCATCCAGTTGCATTCAGTGGCAGTGCAATATGTTTTTATGGCGTCCTATGGAAAACCACTCAATCAATTTTTTGTCAATTGAAAAAAAAAAAAAAAAAGCTCATCTGGGTAATTAATTACATAGTGTTGCTTCTAGTCTTTGAAGCCAAATCCTATCCGACCTAGCTAGGCAAAAGGAAGAAGCTGTATAGTGCTAGTCCCTCAGTCTGCTGTTCACACAGAGAGTTCACGCTCAGCTGTTTTAAGCTTTATGAGTGCTTTTGGTTTGAATATACTGTCCCTTTAATAAGAGGGTTTTATAAAGGACTCCAAACTCATAACATGTAAAAGACTCGAGAAAACACAAGTTTAAGTTCCACTTGAAGCTTCTAGTGAGAATAGCATTATATCACTGTTGTCCTGTAAGTTGTAGTAAGATCTGTAGGTATTTCTTTGTTGCCATGTGACTCTCCTTCTGTGACCATTTGTTTAAAAGAAAAATGTCGATTAAACTGAATGTGGAAGACAGATTTTTTCTCTGCACATAGTCTTGACTGGCAGAAATATGCCGATTAAAAACTGTCTGGTGTCATTTGACAACATAAAACGCAGCGTGTTGCTGTGGATATGCATGATGTTTCAACCCTGTTGTATATTGTCTTTGCTATTGTTTCTATTTTGTAACCTGTATTTCCAAATGCAAATTTAAAAGATTATTTTGGATATGTGCATGCCTGTGAAATGTTCAGAATGTTGATTTCCACTAAAAGCTGTTGAGTTCAAACAAGAATCATGTTTGGTTTGATATTACATTGCATATAAACACTTCTGTAAGTGACAAATAACAAAAAAGTTGCTGGTTGTTATGGATTTGGTTGTTAAAAAAATCTTTAAAATAATAGCACAACTATCTGGTAGTCAGTTAATTTAGCCAAAGAAGAATTTGTGGTTTTCAGTGGAGTAAACCTGAGCTTATATGGACAAACTATTGTGGTCCGCCCTGTTTCTGTAAATCTAAATTACATATTAGCATAAAGAATTTAGTTCCTTTTAAAATATAGCCTTTTTGCTTACATAGAGCTCATTTCTCTGTTAAATGCCTAAATATTGATACACTTGCTAATGTTCTCTACCAAGGCACTGACACAAACATTTGTAGCCAGTTGACAAAACCATCTTGTTGATTTATAATTTGCTTTATCAGGTGGATAATGCAAATTTGGTCTAATAAACGTGTTGGACTGTGTTGCGTTCATCACTATATTGTTTACAGACAATAAAAGGGACTTTCTTTAAAGTGGGTTTACAGCAAATTTATCAAAATTCACATTTAATAATCTGTAACAGCTTAATTCCACAAAATACATTGGTCCTCAGAGCATTTTGAAATATTAAAACAGCTTAGACAAACAGCTTATAATATCGTTCAATAATGATTCATATTAGTTCTCAACAAGTGTAGCTTCAGACAAACACTCCACTGGAGGGCTTCTTCTTGTAGACCTAAAATGTGTGCAAAAGGGACACTTCTCTCTTCAGAGCCCTGTGAGCATCAGAACGTGATCCTTATCTGTGGTCCTCAGACGGCCAGCTGCACCTGCTGCGCTCTGTAAGTGTCAAAGTCCTGGGGAAGAGTGTCTGCGAGAAATGGCATCAAGTGTTTGAAATGTGAAGTATTTTTAAACTTAAATTCTAGTCTTTATTACCCAAAGAGCTACACAACATCACCAACTCTTATTCTGCCACACGGACCCTTTTTTTAACATTGCATTTCATATTGTTTACACAATATTCGACATATTTCATGTTTATTACAGTCCTAGCTTTTAATATGTGTTTTAAAACTGTAGCTTTGTGGCAACATATAATTTAGTGAATATTTTAAGTGTACCCACCGTTGCAGCGATATCGGAGATTGGCCCAGATGATGTTTTCCTGTGAGAAGCAGAATACTCCCAGTCGACCTCCTCTCATCGTGGCATCGATGATGACTCCTGTGTCTGCCACCATCTGGGTTCCTTCATAGAAACGCACCCTGGACAACAGCAGCATCATAAAGGTAAGTACATCTGTAACTGTTGGGACGAAAGCCAAACAACTTAGAGATACACAACCAACCAAATAACATTCACTCTGCATTGTTGATTCTATAAGACTTTGGTTGGTAGTTTTAAACACATTTGTGCTCTTTCAAAGGTTTTACCACAAATTAGGTTTATTTATTATTTACCACCAAAACACAATATAGTAGATTTTGCATAATATAGCCCCTTTAAAGACATTTATACATAGCTATAGCATTTATAAGCATTTGACACAATATTTTACTATAAATGGAAGAGACGTTGTACTAAATAAGAAAAATACACAGCTATCCGCCCATCTAACTTTATCTATCCAACTCCTCATCAGCATGTACCTGATGTATCCGTCGGCCGGTCTGTGCTGCAGGAACCACTTGTATGACGTCTTGTCCTTCCACCCCACGTTGCGAGCGTCCTTCCACAGCAGTTTGACCTGGTCCGAGGTGTCCCCCGTGTGCCACAGAGCGTTCCTCAGGTTCTCCCCTGGCCCTGTGCTGGATTTCACCGCCTTTTCAACACCACAGACAAGACACCATGAAGACAAGAGAGGGTAAATCTGTACAACAACACAGCAACCTGCCTGCTCCAAAAAGAAGTTTAGACCATAGACCTCTACTGTCCCGGTACGATTTCCCCCTGCAATAGATTTAATGTTGACAAGCCATGTATCCCAAAAGCCAATGGAGGCCTTTATTCAAATAAGAACTGACCCCATTTCCATGAACAAAGCCTAAATGGTACTAGATGATGAAAGTTCCTTTAAAAAAAAACACTTCCTCATGTTTAAATCACTTGTACATATTTGTAGTGGTGTTGTACCTTGAGTTGAATCCCTGGTTCAGCCACAGCTCTGAAGGGGTTGGCCTGCCAGTAGATCTGCTCCACCTGCTTCCACATGACCACGTAGAAACTGGAGCTGTCCTGGTACCCGAAAATAAAGCCGGCGTAGTCGTCATCTGTGACTGTATTTACATGAAACGTCCCTTCAAAATCCACACCGCTGAATGCAGTGTAACCTGGACGAAGTACGATGGAAAGAAAGACTGATTAGTCAACCACAACTGCCCTAAAAATATTTGGTAGAACTAAGGTGGTTGTTATCTATACTAACCAAGCCCTGTTTAACCTGATTACAGGTCTCATTAGCACTGTAATTGTCTATGGCTTTTTGTAGACATAACATACACTATATTTCCAAAAGTATTTATTCACCCACCCAAATAACTGAATTAGGATTATGGTGTGGAGTTGCTTTTAGGAGCTGGGCTTGGCTCTTAGTTCCAGTAAAAGGAACTCTGAATGTTTCAGCACCAATAGATTTTGGAGAATTCCATGCTCCCAACTTTGTGGGAACAGTTTGGGGATGGCCACTTCCTGTTCCAACATGACTGCACACCAGAGCACAAAGCATGGTCCATAAAGACATGGATGAGTGAGTTTGGTGTGGAAGAAGTTGACTGGGCTGCACAAAGTCCTGACCTCAACCTGATAGAACATCTTTGGGATGAATTAGAGCAAAGACTGCAAGCCAGGCCAGGATGTTGCTAATACTTTTGGAAATATAGTGTATACTGTACCTAACCAGGTTCCCAACTTGTCATTAGCTACTGACCAATGACAGTCTGTGCCCCTTTTTTGTCATTTTATTGCATTGCTAAAAAAAATTGCAGTAAAGTAATCTGCCAATGAGTATCCAATAGAAAATAAGGACTAGACTAGACTATTGTATAAGACCTTCTGTTGACCAATCACAAAGCAGACTGGGCTTCTTCCTCTATGTGTATATCAGTCACCCAGATCATAATCCAATAAAAGGTTGAGATGAAAGCAACTAAGACATAAGACAAAGTATTTGATTTCCTAGAGTAAACTGATGAGAGAAATGGTTTTATCTGATTGGTCACTGGCTTATAGCTAAATACAGTATATTAGAAATACAAAACTATTAGAACAAAAAAGTATACAATAAAATGCCTCTTACCAACAGCCAATCCAGGATCACTGTTCATTGTCTGAACTATCTCTCTTCCCTGCCAAAAACAGTAAGTGGTTACAAACATCTGTAATTTACTCACAAATAAATTTTACATTTTTGAAAGAGCGACTATACCTGGTTGAGGACGACCCAGTTGGGATCGATCTGTGCATCCCCCTCTGGGTCCAGGACCACAGTTTGATACTCCCTGAAGTCAGTCAGGGTCACCTCAGCATTTTCAGGACAAGCGTCGATGATGTCAATGATAGTGTCGTTGTCGAAGTCCTTTTCGCACACATCACCAACTCCATCCCCTTAGAACACAAGTTTAGGTAACACTGAATCAAATGGGTCACAATGCTACATAACTTAAAATTCTACTGCCATTTTGGTTGCTGTGCTGGTAAACTTGACCCAAAGACATAATTCTGGAGTAGCCTACATACATATATAAAAAGTACTATGTGTAATGACTGTGTCTTAGTGTCCCACCGTCAGAGTCCTCCTGTAGCGGGTTGGGGATCAGTCTGCAGTTGTCCGGTCCAGGAGGCAGCAGGTCAGGGATCCCATCGTTATCGTCGTCGTCATCACACTCATCTCCTTTACCGTCTTTGTCTGTGTCCAACTGTGAGCTGTTTATGACAGCCGGGCAGTTGTCCCGAGAGTCCTGGTGACCATCTCCATCACTGGTTGAGTAAAAAACAAGAGGTGCTCGATTATACCTGAAGATGAATGTAAGTAATTTAGAGAAAGATATACCTGTCTTTGTTAGTGTCACAAGGGTCTCCAATCAAGTCGTTGTCCGCATCCGTCTAATGAAAATGACATAAAAAGAGTTTCAAAGTAAGACGTACAGTCATAACAAGTGGAGTCTATCGGTTGTTTGGGGCCCATGTTAAATTTGTTGCCCTTTTCAGTTGCCCTCTTCAGTTACTCTGAGTGTAACTTTGCTACATGTAAAAGAGAACTAGCGATCTCACTAAATGGGCACTTACTCTTTGTATTTTTTTGTTTTGGTAACATAGAATGTTCTTTTTCTTTGCACACAGCAACTCTCTCCTTTTATCCAAGCTTGGGACTGACGCAAGGAGTACACTGTCTGTGACCTCCCTTGACTTACAGTGGGTAAAATTAATATTAAAAACACATCAACATGTTTCTCCACAAATATCTTTGTGACATGGCTGGTTAATGGTGGAATAATGTTCTTTCCACTTCTGGATTCTGGAACATTCAGAAGTTTAGAGATCCTTTTATAAACAAATTCCATCAGCTTTTTTCTGTAACAACGGGGTTAAAACTGCTTTTACCCATCATGAGATGTTTCCTGTATGTCATCTTTGTTAAGAGACACATTTTTATCGGTCAGACAAGAGGCAGGATTGCTTGCTTATTACTGATAGAGTTCAGTCGGTGTCTTTGGCTTTTCATGCCTTTTTACACCTCCTTTTCTTCTTTTGTTCAGTACTTTTTCTTTGTGTCGTTCTGTTTTATTACACATAACAACATTTCTGGGTGTATTTGTTTTGGTTTCTCTGTACGTATGAATTACTTGGGTTGAAAATTTCCTGTGAGGAGCCATGTCAGAAATATATTTGATGAGTAAAGCTGTGCCCTGAAGTCCTCTAATCAAAAGAACATATGGCTATTTCTGACCTGCTCAGGATTGGGGACATAAGGACAGCTGTCACAGGCGTCTCCCACTTTGTCCCCATCTCGATCTTTCTGGTCCTTGTTGGGGACTCTCTTACAGTTATCCAGGTAATTGGGTATTCCTAAGATGAATTATTTTATTACATCACCATTTTACAATGGCATACCAGTACTGAGCATGCAACTACAGACCGTCCCCATCGATATCTTCATCACACTCGTCTCCATATTTGTCCACGTCTGTGTCCTTCTGGTCGTTGTTTTTGACAGCGCGGCAGTTATCGCAGGCGTCTCCAAAGTCGTCCTCATCAATGTTCCTCTGGTCTACGTTGGGTACTAGCACACAGTTATCCTGCAAGGAAAATATTAAGTTATATGGTAAAACAACCTTTTATAAAAACTGATATTTAAAGTTTAAATTAAAGGGCTCTAGAACATAATTTGAATTTGACTCAATTTGTCTCTGTGCTCTAGTCCTAGTCTTAAGGATGTGCTGTACCTGTGTGTTGAGGATCCCATCTCCGTCAGCGTCCTCATCACAAGCGTCTCCAATCCCATCACTGTCTGCATCTTCTTGTCCAGAGTTTGGTACGGTCAGACAGTTATCCTATAAGGAGATGTCAACAATAGTAAGTATGGAACTAAAGTTGTGTCATCAGAGTTTCAGGTTTAAATGCCTTTGAATTTCTACCACTGAATGAATTTTTAATCACAGAAAAAATGTGTCTGATTTTTTTAGTCCCAGAATTTGACTTACTGACATTTCAGTATCTTATTTTCATTGAGCTTTTTTAGTGCTTTTTAAAATTTCAATGCATATATTTTTGAGTTCTCAAATTGGAAGTCTAAAAAATGTACATGAAACAGCTGTCATTTGCCTCATTTGTACCAAATGTGTCTGTGTCTATGATTTTAACAAGCAAGACAATAAAAATACAGATCTTTAAAATGTTTCTTAAATGTTTGGAATTTAAAATTTACCATCTTCACCGTAGTAGGGTGACCACCTCAAAAAGCACTAAAAGTGGGACAGGTTGTGCGATTTGGTGGGACAAAGTGGGACGGACCCGAAAAAATAATTTTTTTGATATACAAATCTAACTTACAAACTTATTGAGATACAAGTTGTTTCAGTTTAGGGCCTATAAAACATATGATGTGGTGTTTTCATTAAAAAAAAACAAATTTTGCAAAGTAATATCTTCACTGAGACTTTATTCCTTGGAATAAAAAAGGTGCAGCAGGAAAAAAAAGCTCTCAGTCTGAATTTTCTCCAGACAATTCAGCACCAGCTCACAACTCAATGGAGAGGCCTTTCCTAAAACACGGGCAGCAACACAACAACCACATGTTCAACCTATCACGATAGGATGCCCACAAATATTTATTCTACATTTTACACATTAAATACTGACCTTACCTTGTTGTTCTTAACTTGAATCTCTCTTTTTCTAAGATCTACTGAGGACCAATGAAAAAGGGGGACATTATCTTAATAAGTGGGACGGTGGGACAGACGCCTAAATGGCTGTGACAACATTGAAGATGTTCAATACTAAATTACAAACATTTAAGAAACATTTTAAAGTGTGTTTTATTGTGGATGAAGGATTTCTTAAAAGTATTCTTTACCACTGCAATAGAGAGACAGTTCCGCCTGTTAGCAGCATAGATGTGAGCCTAATAGTTCAGATCAATGTAGTTCTGTTGTTGTAGTGTAGAGCATGGCTAATATCACCTAATATTTCACTCTCTGGGAGCATAAACAATAATATCACATTACTCGTGTCTTGTAACCTGTTATTTCTACAGATAACTGACCTTGTTGCAGTTCCTCTCAGGACAGGACAGTTTCTCGTCGGGGAAACCGTCAATGTCAATGTCAGGACCGCAGAGGTATCCGTTCCCTGCCCAGCCAACTCCACACTGTGAGGATGGAAAATGTTTTATAGACTGAGCGGGCCCTCTCATGTTCTGTATACACTCACAGATAAGTTCCAAAACAGACTTTCCCAAGGTCTGGCAGGAGCTCGGAAAGATAAATACATATTAAAGAGCTGCTTATGGAAATTAACTGCTTCATGATGCTGTAGACTTTGAATTACCATGATCATTTGTAAAAAGAGCTCAACTAAAATGTAAAATGTTACCAGCATGTGTAAGTTAAAAATGTTTTTGACCTGACACTCGATGGTGCCCTCTCGGTGGACAATGCACTCGGCGCTGGCGTGGCAGGGGTTGGGCTGGCCATTCCCACAGGCCCTCTCTGGTTTACATCCACGACGCTGGTCCCCGATGTATCCGGTTATACAAGGGCCACATCTGTAGGAGCCCTGGGACATGTAGCTTTGTGCATTAGTGAAAATGTTCTGTAACTGCTGCGTTTATCAGAGAGCTGCTAAAGTGTTTTTTGCTGTTTTAGACAATTACAATAATGGGCTGTGTACACAACACCAAAACACAGACACTGACCTGTGGTGTAATCAAGACAAACCTTATTAGGCAATATTTATATACTTACTAATAACTATTTTGACATAAGTTCAAGTTAAAGCAGAAATGTAAGTCCCTGTATGTGTTAGGCAAATCTGTGCCAAAATCCTAACAAAGACTAAACCAGGAATAAAACAAGGTTACACGAGGATTAAATTAAGGAAATCATGACTAAATCTGGACTTTTTAAATATTTGATTTGGTCATAAGACATTTTCATTGAAGGCTCTGATAGGAAAGTGATTCAGTGTAAATCTCACATGGAAAACCATAACATTATTACAATAGATTTAGTTTCTTTCGATATGGATATTGCGTTTGCTGATATTGATACTAATTCTTATTCTAAAGAATACACTCAAGTGTGTTTTATCTGTAATAATCCTGTTAGGCCAGCGAGATGCGCTGTTCCCTCCTCATCTTTAGGATATCAAGATACTAAGAAGCCAAAGCTCTGGTTTTCATATTATATTCCTCCCCAAAAAATCTATATACATACATATACATATATATATATATATATATATATATATATATATATATATATATATATATATATATATATATATATATATAGTATTTATCTGATCATATATGATTAAAACAAAACTCACTGGTGTGTTGAGGCAGATCGAGTTCGCCACACAGCCGCCCTTGTTGCGAGCCTCACACTCATTGATGTCAGTGCAAACCTAAATGGAGCAGAAAGCACAAAGATAACAGCCGTTTTCACATCAGCACTTGTCAGAATATGGAATGAGGTGCAGTGGAGTAAATTAGCTGTGGACTGATGTTAATGTTGTGGTGAAATAGTTGAGCACTCTATACGTCTGACAGACGTACAGAGGAGACAGAGAAAGTTTTGCAGAAAGATGTGGTCTGGAGAGAATTCAGAGTTTATCAGTGAAAAACACAAGACCTTAAGACCTTATGATAGGCATTATTATTTATGATTCTCATGTTCTGACACATGCCATAAATAAAAAAAAATTTCCAAGGTGTCTATTGTCATGTCTGTGCTGTGAAAGGACAGGAATGGTACACTTTACAATGAGCTGTCATTTAAAGTCTACTTTTTCTACACCATACTAATAACTTGAAGCACTGTAAGGATTTTGATTATCTTAAATAGGTTTTGTGTGTATTGTTTTGATGCTGACCTGCTTGTTGGCTCTTGCATAGGCTAGGCCCACCCCCTGGACCTGTGGACCAGTATATCCTGCGGGACACGACCCGCAGCGGAATCCCGGAGAGGTGTTGATGCAGCGGACGCCCATGTGACACGGCATCACGGTGCACTGAGGACCAAGACACAAAATGTTAGGTTAGTCATCTCTTCTGAACTATCTCAGTCGTGTTATAAAGTCTGAGTACCTCGTCGATGTCAGTGCAGTGGGTGCCGTTGCCCTCCATCCCGTCAGGACAGGGCCCACACTTGATTCCATCTACAGTCTCTGTACACTTCACCCCAGGGTGACAGGGGTTAGGATCACAGGAAGGACGAGGCTGGATACCTCCCATTCCTGAAAAGACAGTCAAAATCTTTACTTCAAATAAGTTTGCAGGCTCTCTGTATGTACCACTTTAGTTTTGTTGTCAAAGTAATAGTAATTCTAATACAGCGATAACATTTCCATCACTGAGAGGTGAAGTGAACAGAGTCTCTCTTCGTCATGGCACCTGTTAGTGGATGGGATATATTGGGCAGCAAGTGAACATTTTGTCCTCAAAGCTGATGTGTTAGAAGCAGGAAATATGAGCAAGTGTAAGGATTTGAGTGAGTCTGAAAAGTACTAAATTGTGATGGTTAGACAGCTGGGTCAGAGCATCTCCACAACTGCAGCTTTGCAGTGGTCAGTATCTGTTTAAAGTAGTCTAAGGAAGGAACAATGGTGAACCGGCGAATGTGGGGAGAGAAGGCTGGTCCCTGTGGTCTGATCCAACAGACAAGCTACTGTAGCAAATTACTGGCGAAGTTATTGCTGAAAGGTGTCAGAACACACAGTACATCGCAGTTTGTTGCTGCATCTGTTTGCATACACCCATGCACACCAAACTAATGCCTTTGTGCACGCCCAGTACAATCAGAATGGTAGAATATGTAAGTCAGGTAAAACCTTTGACAGTTAAAGATATTATTTTCAACAGTTACAGCCCATATGCATGCATACACCTGTGCACACCAACCACATGCAAGCATGCATGCATGCTACAATCATAACAGCAGAATGACAATGTTTGTGTCATACTTTCAACAATTACAGTACATATGCATTCACACCCATGCATACCTACCACGTGCATGTGTGTATGCTTTTTCTAGCTGATATTATGCAAATACAAGAAGCAACTTACCACAGGCTTCACACTCCATGACTGTGTTCTTCAAGAAAACTATTTCTTTTACCTGAAAAATACATTAAAGAAAAATAGATGTTCAAATGACATTGACAACCACAACTATTCTGTTTGGATTGTAGGCTAAATGTCTGTAGTTAAATAAGTGCCAAATATCAGATTTTTAGGATTTTAAATGGATAGAAATGTAAAGTAATGTTGCGGGTTACCTGTTCTTTTAGCAGCTCCTTAATCTCAGCCAGAGCCAGGTTTGTCATTTTAATCTGATTAATAATCTCTCCATCTGAAAAAGAAAATATAATACAGTATTTGTTTAACTCCAATTATAGTTATTAACATATGGGTTTTGAGCAAAATTAGGAGCAGACTAATGCTCAGGAAGAGTATAAAGTTGAGAAAATTAAGTTTCTTCGGGAACACAATGGGATGGTGGGAAATGGTGGGAAGGCCTTGAGAAAACTGTCATCATAGGAAAGGTACATGGAAAAAGAGAATGAGGGAGACCAGTACAAGCACATGCTGCTTATAGTACCTTTAATTCTTGAATGTCTTATGTGTAGTTTGTGTATTCTGGATAGTTGTTGGAACAGCACAAAATGCCCCTTTTATTGGGTTTTATGGAGCTTTAATGTTAAGCCTCAAAGTTCTGACAGATGTGTTAAACTGTCACTTTGTTCAACTGTATACCACAACATTTTACACAACGCACTGTTATTCCCCGACAATTTTAGTCAAGCTTATTTTTTTCTTTTCTGATTATTTTATTGCACAACTCAACAATCACTTTCCTCTATGCTTTCATCCATAAATCACAGGTTAGTGTCATGTAGTTTTTTCTAGTGTTGAAATCTCAGAGCTGTGTGAAGGAGCAGATTCATATAAATTGTGGTCCAGACACACTTTCACCTCATCACTCTTCACACTGGCCCCTGCTGGCTCTTGCCCAGTTCCCCGGGGGCCACATACTGTATATGTGGGAGTCAGACCGCACTCTTCCTTTTATTGAACATGATCTGCGAGCTGGAGGTGATCACTCATGGCTCTGTCAGGACTCTGCTACCACACAGATCATTCTTATCCCCCGCCCACACACTGACTGGGACAGAGGCCTGCTGCAGAATTCATCTTCCACATTCACAGTGATGTCAGAGGGATTTCTGTAGCTCTAAGGCTTTATATAGACTAAACTAGACATGGGCTGTCTCCTTTTCTGTGAAACAACACACTCTTAAATTTACAACAATTATTCACCTGAAAGTATTTCTCGTTTGTGAATGAATCAGCAACGTGTCCTTGCAGGTTTATAAGCTCAAGAAGTGGCACAGTAGTTTATTCATATAGCACTAGTGTTGTATCAGACAGTGCAGCCAGTGCAACTGTTCTTGGGCCTAGGAACTGGAGTGCCCCTTGAGGATGGGCTTTTGTTCATCCAAAGCTAAATATTAAACAGCAGACATGACTCTATTAAAGAACAAACTTTTCTAGCCATATGTTTATTTTAAATACATTGCAACTTATGCAAGCTATTTTAAATGTTTGCAATAATATTCACAAATAGCTGGTTTACCAGATTCATCTTAGAATATTGACCAGTATGTTATTTGAATAAATTATCAAAGTCATATAACCCAAAGTGCTAAATGTGCTGGATAACTTTTTGGCAATTCTAAAAATACTCACTGTGGTCTATTGTTTATACCCTGATCATATACTGTATCAGATCATGTTTTGTTTGTGTGTGGAAAGAAAGATTAACTTTATACTATTGTGAGGACTTTAAACATTAGAACTCACTACAGGAGCCATCTTTTGGACAGCTTTATCAAAAGTACTTAAACTCCAGTGTCTGTTTCTTATTCTTTCAACACAACGTAAACACAACATAATACTTCATATACAAATCTTATGTTGTCATGTTGTCACTTGCCATCTTGCAGATAACAGGGTTCGTACAGCCATGGAAAACATGGAATTTAAAAATGCAATTTCTAGGTCCTGGAAAAGTTTGGGAAATTTATATTTTGGATTTAAATTTGTACAGCATCCGGTCACTACTAGATCTGTACCAACTTACCAAGTATAATTATCTTTTAATCAGTGGTGAGTAGGCTATAACTTAGTGAAATAAGTGGAATAACATATTTCAGGAGGGAAGTGCCCAATTTTTCTTTTTTTTTTCAATTTTGACAAATTAGATTGCACCATAGTATGTTTCTAATATACCATCTGGGACATTTCATTCTGAATACTATTTATTAATGCAGTCTTTGAATTAAGTCATTTTTCAGGTATTGGAAATTTGGTCAAAAGTTTGGGAAAAGTCTTTTCTGGGTGAAAAGGTGTATGAACCCTGAGATAATGGGACTTGAGAGCAAATGCAACTTATATTCTTCTGATTTTTGCTCAAATCTAAACTCCATGTACACATTATAACTCTGACATCTGCCAGAGCATTAGCCCTGTTTTGGATTGGTAAAGTTATACTGAGTAGTGTCCTGACCTGGACCTGTACAGTCAAGCACATATACAGTCTGCTGTGTAAATAGTTAGATTGAATTTTAACCACCATGAACTTGTTATTTATCCTTATTCACTGAAGGCAGAGGGCGTTCAGGTGTATCCAGGTGTGAAGGCTCACACTGGTAGTACAACTTGAAACCTGCACCGTACCCCAGTCTCTCTTCCTCCCCCTCTTTCTGTGGAGCCCTACACATCTCTGCTGTAGACTCAGGAAATGTGTTTCTGCCATTAGCTGCGCTTCTGTTTACTGCATGGTCTCCAGAGCACACCGACAAGATAGAGACATAAATCACATCTTCACCATTTGTGTAGTAGCGCATACTGTTGTTGTATCCCTGGGCAAGACACTTCATCCAAATTGCCTACTCCAGGTGCAGTGCTGTATGTGTGGCTGGTTGCAACAGGAAGGGCATCTGCTGTAAAAACCTGCCAAATCACTGTGCAACAAGTTTGATGTGTCAACCCCAAATAAGAAAGGGAGCAGCCGAAAGATAAAAAAAAAAAAAGAAAGATTCTTTGGAAAAACATCTTCAAATCCAATGACGCAACCCAGCTATTCAGCTTTCTAGTTCTGTTTTGTTTTTTTTTTTTTTTTTTTTTTTTGCAATGGCACAGTAAAATCTACTACTACTACTACTACTACCACTGCTACTGCTACTACTGCTACTATTACTAGTAGTAGTATTAGTGTCCCCAACCTGGCCCAAACCTGTGACTTTCTGACTTTGCCATCAAGGTAAAAAAAATTCTTCAAGAAAGAAAAAAATGGTGGGGAGCTCTTTGTGATGCTCAGGCAGATAAAAAAAAAGAACAAGTCAGGCGCTCTTTGGGGAAAATTAGAGGTGATACCTTGTAAGTGAAAAACAAACAAATCCAAGGCACTCTGACTGTTTCTCCATTAAAAAGCCAAAGTGTCTCAGTTCAGCCTTCCTCAGGGTGCACAGCCAAATGAAGAAAATTCCTCATAGAGAATTTAAAAAGCACCTTGAGTAAAAGTAAAATTTTCAGTCCTTCTGTTTACAACCCTTCATTTTTTATCTTTTTGGTCAATTGAAATTCATAATATAGGAATAGTTATGGCTCTTGTCGTAGTACTCCAGTCTAGGAATCAGAAGAACTTTTACTTGCCCATGCTGGTCAACATATGAGACATAGAGAACACAAGTTTCAATACAGACCAGCCGATTCAACTACTGCTTTACTATCAATAAATGTTTTAATAGGATGAAAAACATCTATCCTTAAACACAGTTTGACTAGTTGAAGTATTCATAGTGGTAACAGTAGTAGTAAGATAAGATACAATGAGTTTCTTGTCATTGCAAAACTGTTTCCAGCATTACAACCAAATTATGTTGGTATTCCAATCTACATAAAAAAGATATACATATGCACAACAAAAATTAATTCATATAAATTATGACAGTACTAAAATGGCAACATGTATGAGCAGCATTGTGTTAGTGCAAATATAGCCTAGTAGTAGTAGCAGCAATATTAGTACATTCTACTATTACTATTACTAATTTCCTATGATCCCATTTTGTATAACCACTTATTTCTGTCCTAGTGCTTAAATAATGAAGTGGTTTCACCTCTCTGTCCCAGGACACCATGTCGTCCCATGCACAAAGCCCAGGCCAGCACCAGTATCCGCAGCATGTTGAAGTCTCTGTCAGCGCTCGTCCCAGGACACCAGTCTCCTACAAGTCCTACTAAGTCCTGTCCTGTTCCTTCTGAGGTTCTTATACCCCCCACCTCCAGCCCACTCCTCCCTGGCTCTCAGCCCTAAAACTCCCCTCAAACCACTGTGAAAATATCCAAGAACATGCTGGGAATGCATTGCACAACAGTGAGTACTGCCCACATCACAGTTTTACTAGAACTCTTTCATGTCTCGGAATCAAACCCATTTCACTTAGTTCTGATTTGGACAAAGAGAACTCTTGTTTGTAAGTAATGAGCAATCAAGACCATAATTGATTCAAACTATCACAAATTTATCAACATCAACAGACTGACTGAAAAGAAGTACTGTGATGGGATGTGGTCTTATTGTGGTCTTGATTATAACACTTGTTTGGGTGATTGTCTTGGCCCTCATAATTATGCAGTAATTACTTGTGTGTGTGTGTGTTTTACTGAGATGCCAAATTTTAGATTTAAGTTAAGTACTACCTGAATTCTTGAAATGTTGGGACGTTTTTTTTTAATTTTAATAAAATGAAAACAAAAAAATATTGTTTTTAAAGTATTCCACAATCTTTTCCCACACTCTTTCACAGATTGGAGATCCTCTGCCCATCTTTACTTCTGAGAGACTCTGCCTCTCTAAGTCACCCCTTCTATAGCTAATCATGTTACAGACCTGAAATCAATTAACTTCATTAGTTGCTAGATGTTCTCCCAGCTGAATCTTTTTAAAACTTTTTCAGCCATTTGTTGCCCCTGTCCCAACTATTTGGAGCAGACACCAAATTTAAAATGAGCAAATTTTGTGCATAAAAGTGTAACATTTCTAAACATTTATTATGTTATGTTCAGCTGTGAATAAAATATTGGCTATACTGAAAGTTTTTTAGTTTTCTTTTTATTAAAATTTTAAAAACGTCACAATTTAATTTGTGGAGTTTTTGATTTATTCTTTTATAGTATACAGTAAGTTCAAAGAAAAATAAAATGTGCTTTTATGCCTGGACAGAGTTATCAAATATAAAAAACACGATTATACGCAGAATAAACATGTGGTGTCACATCTTTTAAAACATGTAAAAAAAAATTAATATTTACTAATTTTCTTTTTTAGTCATGATGAACTACAAGTAAATAAATGGTTTACACTCAAGCAGAGCAACATAAATTCGGCCTAGCCTCTTAAGATATATGCCTAGGTATGCATCAAAATCAACCAGCATTTGGCTGGTTGGCTGGTGTTGGTGTCAGGCCCTGCATCATTTGTTCCTTTACTGATCTTTTGTGACTGCAGTATCTTGGTGGAAGCTGAAATATGAACCCAGGTCTTCTGTGTGAAGTGCACATGCTCTACTGACATAGCTGTTATTATGGTCACTGTCTTCCTAACCTGGCAAAAGCCAGACTGATATAACGTTAGCACTCTGTGTACACTTATCAATCTGGCTTTTGCCAGGTTAGGATTGTACACAACCCGCCCCTTCCCGACAGTACTGCTACAACATTCATCCCACCCACCAGTGGTGAAGACCCAAACAAAGCATAAGCTTGACAAGATAGATTTTTTTTTTAGTTTGTGAGATTAAATAGCATAAGCTTTTGTTTAAAAAAAAATCCACAGTGTTTCAGGTACACAAAAAACGAAGAACCCTTTTTCTTGGCCCATCTTTGGCTGACTTTTACATTTCATATAAATGTAACCATTACATTTCAAGTTATCTTGCAAGCAAACAAACAAGCAAACAGACCTACACAAGGGTAACCCCTCTTTTGGCGGTAAAAAGTCAAGTGAGTCTGGAGTGATCACTCAAAACCATCTAAATAAACTGGGATGGTCTGAATGTGATGCTTTGTTTCTCTGATAGGCTGCAGGTTTTTGAATGTATCAGGTCTGAAAAAGTTGGACTGTTGGTACTGACCTCTGATTTCTGATTAGTTGAATACCTATCCAACTTCATTCAGGAGTGCTTTAAGCTATGTCCACCCCTAAAACCTTTACTCAGATCCACAGGGACAAGACTCTTTCTTTGCATAGAATAGAAAAATAATAATTTATATGACTTTCCTTGTAGTTGATCAAATTTAACTCTGTTTTAAAATATTGCTATACAAATCATCAATCTCAAATCATTGGGACGCTTTAATCTGTTCCACATGGGATGCTTCTCTGTGTTGTCTTTATAAATAAAATCCAGCATGCAGATATCAAAACCACTGCTACTGAACAACAAATGGAGTTCAGCTCAGAATTGCAGTGTGTCTGTGGCAGTAATAGCATCAGCAGATGTGGGCTACATTCCTGGCTCCAGAGGCTTTTGGTTCAGATCACCTAGACCGGCCCCCCACCCCACCTCACCCCCCTCCACCCCCCTCCACCGTTTCTGTTGTAATCTCAGTGACTTCAGGCTCTCATATGATCCGAGAAAATCTGTCATCCCTACATTGTATTTGCTAATTTCTTTGGAATAGTGCATCATGTCTTACAGGAAGCGTAGACACTTGGTCAGGATACACAACTGCAAGTTTGTTTCTTGACTCATAACCGCACTGTTTGTCCATGTCCTTTTATTTATATTGTTTTTAAATGTACCAATTAACAGCAAAAACTACAGCACAGATATATTTTTACATTTTGAATCATGACTATTGTTTTCCCTGGCCAGAAGTAAAGAAGTGTACCAACAATTCTTTAGATTCTGTACTGCTATAAGGGATTTGGTTACTTGATGAATAGAGCATTTACCCTTGAACTAGAAGAGCCCTGGTTTAAGTCCAGCATTTAACTACTACAGGCTTATTTTCACCAATTTCTTTTGTTATCCTGACCTGAAATGAGTCATAGCTTACCTTCCTGGTCCTTTTTGATTGCTTTGTAGTTGTACATTTCTACATTGATTCATACATTGATTCCTGCTACCAGCATTGCATACTACTATTGTGTACTTGGGCAATATACTTCACCCACCTTGCCTGTATGGATGTGTTGGTATGATTGTGTGATTAGTGGTGGTTGGAGAGGCTATAGGCACAGAATGGTAGCCACGTTTCTGTCAGTCTGCCCCAGGACAGCTGTAGCTACAGAAGTAGAAGTATTAGTAGTATTAGAAGCTAGTATTAGAAGTTTTAGAAGCTGAATGACTTATGTTTAAATGTTATGTGTGTCATTTTGAACTTCATTATTTTTTGGTGCAGCTAATAACTTTGCTAAAGGTATCTAAATCATTCTTTGTAGAAATGCCTTTTATGTGTATAGTAGTTTTTTGATTTTATTGTTTTAATTGTTTAAAAAATAACCATCTCCAGACCATTTCGTGGTTCAGATGTGTCCTGAAAGCCACCGAGCTGACTCCAGCAGAAGCCCGTTTCCTTTGAGGAATGTGAGGGTCAAGGTTCACATGTAAGAACCTTTCTGCAAACTTCATTTAACATGGTTTATTGCTGTGACTACAAGGGTCTGCCCACAAACCAGGCGTCGGGGGGATGTCAGGACATTACCTAATTTTGACCTCCAACCTTCCCACTGCCCTCCTGTAGCTTTAGTCTTACAGAACACTGGCTTTGGGCTGACATACTCCTTCGTGCTTGGCTACTACATAAAGCTATATAACTGAGGGGGAAATAAAAGCTAGAGTGTTTTTCTCTGTAAACCCATGCAGTAGTTTCTCTGGGATGAAAGCCAGGTGTTTACTAACAGAAAAGGCCATGGACAACTTATTTTTCCATTTGACTAATTTGTCTGTGGCAAACAAACAAACAAAAAAATGCAAAATACTAGTGGCAAAGATCAGACAAGTTACCCAAAGGTCATTAGGAGAGTCAGGTAAAACACTGAAATGACTTTAAGGTGTTTACTTTAATGCAAATCACTTGTCTATAGATCTCTATTGGAAATATTAATTTCAAAGCCTGTTTTCTCAAAATTAGTTTTTCTGAAACTCTGAGACAGAAATCTCCACTTCAGTAGTTTCTACACACACCAAAATGCCCAGTCTTGAACTTCTGAAGGCTTTTACAGAAGGATTTCTTGATATGTTATTCCTAGCCTGGTTTATTGGGCATTTTACTCCTAAAAACAAGGCAAAATTAGATTTTTTTAAGGCTATTGTCAGTATTTTCTAGTTTACTGAAAGACAAAAAAAGATCTCCATAATTCCCTCTGTAAAAGCCTATTTATGTCACATGTCAACACCATGAACCAAGAATTTTAAAACCTGGGGCTTTCCAGTATTCAGATTTTAAAGCATGCAAATGTGTGCATTTTTGCACATAAAATAACTATATAACTCAAAACTTGCAATACATTTTTCCTATATTTATGTCAGTAATTTACAAGAAATCTGTTTAATAAAATTCCCTATTCACCTGCAGTGTCTTGCCTTATTTATTTATCTTCTTCTGCTAATTTGTGTTAAGGTGGCTGGAGATTGTCCCAGTGACTATGGGCTTTAGGCTTGGTATGTCCTGGAGGTAAGAGGGGGAGGACACGAGGAGGACATGCAGACACCACTAAGAAACAGATTGTAATCGGCTGGCCTGGGGATCAAACCCAGTATATCCTTGCTGAAACCCTAAAGTGCCAACCTCTTTACCACAGGGCACACTGATTTAAAATATCTTGAATGATTTTTAAATTTGCATTAATTCGCATTGTATAAAAAATCTATAATGACCTCAGGATTATAATACCTTTCCCATTTGGACACAAGAAGATAGAAGGCGGGGTTCAAGCTAGAAACTATGGGCCAGATGGACATTCTGGGGTGATTCTGGGGCTTTTTTCTTTGATTCCACCCCCTTTCCTGTAGAATGTAGAAGAACTGAACGACATAGTTGTAAGATTAAGTGCTTCTCATGCACCAGTGCGCAGTCTTCAGAACCGGCTCTTGCTCTGTTGGTGCCCTAGGCAAGATTTTAGATTTGCCTAGGGCACCTCACAACTACAAAAAAGGCATATGCATTTGTCAAAACATTACTAATAGAACATACATATTAATAACATTAACTTAAGCTCTTGTTTGCGTTGCTTCCAAAACTTGGCCCCTGCTCTATCTGTCGCTGGTCCTCCCTAAGGAAATTTTTATAAAAAACATATGCAATTTCCTGTATTCTGGTGCCTTTGAGATTGTATATTCAGCTACATTTTAAACATAAGCTGCTGCTAAATCTAACTAACATTCACTTTTTTGTGTAAATATCTGACCAAGTAGTGGTTCCCCAGTCCCCAGTGGAGTCCTAGTCCCTCTGTGTGTTTGCTCCACCCGTGCACAGAAATGCACAATGAGTCTCATCCCACTGGGCTGTGGACAGAGCAGGCTTTAGAAAACTCCACAGGCTGTATTTTTTTTTTTTTTGTCAGAATGAGGGAAATACGTTGTCTGTAACTACACATCTTATTTCTGCGAGTTACTAATCATTTCTCAAGGAAGAGGTCAACTGTCATCAAACACAGACTGATATGAAGCTTGAGAAACATAGGACAGGTTTATGTCCTTGATTTGGTATTTATTTACTGTGACTGGCCAGTCTCATCCTGGCAGCAGCTTACAGTATCACTGACTGCACATAGCAGCATTGCACACAGGGTGATGTCTGGCACCCCCAGCCAGTCGGTGCCCTAGGTGCCTGCCTATATCACCTATGCCAAGAGCCGGCTCTGACAGTCTTGCATTAAAGATCAGGATATTTGCAAATGATGGTGGTGTATTCAGTAAGCACTTATGAATGGCTCAAGAAAAATGTTTGAAACCACAAATACACAATGTTTGTCTGATTTTATTCAAATTCTTTATGTAAAAAGCATCATTGTTTTTCACATAAGGTTTTGTTCACATTTGAATTTCAAATTTTAAATTAAAGTTATTTTTGTATTTTTACTTTCTTTGTAAAATGAACTATGGATGGAAAAGGGAAGTGGGTAAACGTGGGATCACAGCGACACGTTCATAAAGAATGAATGTCCAGGGATGGTTCAAGAGTCCTTCTGCTGTAAAATGTAACATACAAGAAGCACCATTTACTCCAATAGAAAGGGTCTCATTTGGCAAAACATCAAACTGCCCTTTTTCCGAATAAAGGAATGGGATGTCCTTTCATGTGACCGCAGTGAGGGCCAATCAGATGCAGTTTCCTCGTCAGCATCCTACTCTGCCTTCTTGGCCTTCCTCTTGCGGGCTCCTTCACTCAGCTCCTCCTTGGTTTTAAGTGGGGAGGCTGGGGCGGGTGCGTGGTGGTGGTCCTCCTCAGCGGCCCCCAGAGCAGAGCCGAACAGGAGGTGACACACCCAGGACTCGATCAGAGCGAAGGGGGAGCCGTGGGAGTGACGGGCTGTCATCACCACCTGAGGGGACAAGGGGGAGATATTCAGCAGTAGGCCCCAGTAAATCTTATTTGAATAATCATAACAATACTAAAATACATCCAAAAAATCATCTGCTGCTACTTAGTCCCTTTGTGAGTGGTTGGTGCAGAGCCCAGCTACTTTGTGCCAGAGGTGGGGTACATGAAAGGCTGACATTTGGGGCGTAAGATATCTGTTCACTCTCATAAGTCTAGATCAGTGGTTCTCAAACTGTGGGGCAGGTACCAATGGTGGTATATGGGCCTCTTCTGATGGTACTCTTTTGTATCTAGTCTTCTGATTTACTTAATTTAGGGCCTGATCAAGTAAAAAAGTCTAGAAGTTCTTGTTTAGGCTTGGTTCAGCCCTGGACTAGTCCTGGTTTCAACCTGGTTTTGACCTGGTTTAGTCTGGACTTAGACCGGGTTTAGTCGTAGTTTAATCCTATTTTAGTTCTGGTTTAGTCCTAGAGACGTCTTAGTTTGATCCTGTCTTAATCCTGATTTACACCTGGTTTAGTCCTAGTTTAATCCTGGTTTAGACATGGTTTTGTCAGGATTTAGGCTAACTTTAGTTAATGGTTCTTGGAAGAGATATTGGTCAAATCTTTGGAGTCTGGACTTGAACCCATGAAACCAAAAGAACTCTAATGCAGCAGATTTCTTTGCAACCTTATTTGCATTATGGCAACCTGGATGACTGAGAACCTCCACAGACATTCAGTCTCACATGCATTTACTGTGGGCAATATAGATTAAAGACATGTGTTTGTGGTAGAAACTTACATAGTTTTACTAAAACTGTCCTCTGTGTTTCTTCATTTTCCCTTTTTTTGTCTTTCAACATAAGGCGCAATATATCTTGGACAATCACCAGTTGATTACAAGGCTTAAAAAGGTGCATACAAACAGACAGCCATGCAATGTGCAATCACTCTCATATTATGCAGTGCTTCATATATTGCCAGATGTTGTTTTTTAAATACCAGTGACATGATTTATCACAACAATATCACTGCTCACAAAGTCATGCCCCAGTCCAAGTTAGTTATATAGTTAGTATATCACACCACTATATAGTGCTGCTTGTGACTCATCATCATCTGTGGCCCTCATTCTGATTCAGGGGCCCCTTAACAACAGGTTACATTAGGACTCTTGTCAATGAGAGTCTAACTTAAAGAATTCAAAGTGCCACATAATTCTGCAAATCCATATGAATAGCTTCTTGCGCAACACTGCCCTCTGGTGTTTGTTCATGTCTATTTTAGTGCTGGTTTAGTCCTGGTTAGTGCTTGTTTAGGCTTGGTTCAGCCCTGGACTAGCTTTGATTTAGACCTGGTTTAGATGTGGTTTAGTCCTGACTTAGACCTGGTTTAGTCCTAGTTTAATCCTGGTTTAGTTCTGGTTTAGTCCTAGTTTAATACGGGTTTAATCCTAGTTTAGACCTTGTTTAGTCCTAGTTTTATCCTGACTTAGTGCTGGTTTCATCCTAGTTTAATCCTGGTTTAGTCCTAGTTTAGTCCTAGGTTAATTCTGATTTAGACCTGGTTTAGTCTGGGTTTCATCCCGATTTAGACCTGGTTTAGTCCTGATTTGATCCTGGTTTAGACCTGGTTTAGTCCTAGTTTATTCCAGACTTAGACCTGGTTTAGTCTTAGTTTAATCTCGATTTAGTCCTGGTTTAATCCTAGTTTAATCCTGACTTAGACCTGGTTTAGTCCTACTTTTTTCCTAGACAGTATCTGTTTGGTTGATTCTGTAGCCCAGTGTTTTAGGTTGGTGTCAGTGCTTGTACCTTGGTGGTGGCCATGAAGAGGGTGAATCCCAGGATGAGTGTGCTCTTGGCCACAGGCAGAATGTGAGCCTCCTGAAGAGTGAAGAGGATGGCTCCGTACAGACTGGCCTTGGTCGGGCTGGGGCGAGGGGAGACAGGAGGTTAGTGAATCAACACGAAATATTTAAAAAAAAAATACTGCTCTTAGCACCTTTAATAATTCAGTTACCTAAACCTGCTGCTGAATAAGGCCCAAACTTTATTTTTGTATAGTATGACCCTCTGTGCAACCACTTTTTTAGCATTTTTTTTAAGTAGTTTTATTGATGTATGATGTAAAATACTGTTGCAGTATGTCTATATAAATGTCCATAAAGTACACATTTTCATTTTACCATTAGGTGGCGCCAAAGTCAAAAATATGAATTAAGTGCCATATGGCTCAGTGGTAGAGCTGCCGGCATATGCAGGACATCTACAGCCTGCCTTGGCGTAAGTCCGAACTCTGACAGTTTGACAAATGTCTCTCCCTGCTCTCTCCCCAGTTTCCAACTATACTGTCCTATCAATAAAGACTATAAAATGGCAAATAAATAAATAAAATAATGTTTGACACAACTTTTGGGAGCTGTATCTATGAAGGTGAGGAATAACTCTATGTTCAGAGCTTATCTTTGCTGTTAGGTGTCATCCAAACCCCACTCTTGTGTGTGTTAGGACTGATGGGTCCCACACTCACAATGACATGTTGAGGATCTCGTTGGTCTCGGGCCTCCACACACCGCGCAGCAGCTGCTCAAAGTTCGACATGAGAGCCACTCCGGATCCTGCGCGGATAAAAATAGACACCGGAAAAGATATAGGACCAAAAAATATATATATAGGAAGTCTTACACACATAGCTACTCTTGACTAACTTTCCTTTTCCTTATTTTGAACATATCTCTGGCTGGAGATAGTGAGGAATCATTTAGTGTTACAAGAAATAAGGCTTAATAAACTAAAATTTAAAAACTAAATTAGTCAGTAGTTGCTGTTAACACTATATTTTTGTTTTTTCTCAGCACATTGGCATCACCTTTGACGTATCCGACGATGACCATGATGAAGAAGCCGTGGTGGTAGGCGTGGTGAGCGTGGTGGACTCCAGCGGCGATCTTCCGAGTGCGGACCACCTCCTTCAGGGCCACCAGCACCAGCTTGACCGGGAGGAACGCCACACATTTGTAAAAGAGGTTCAGAGGGCAGTAGAAGATGAGGTACCTGGGATGGACAAGAGAGACACTGTAAACAAACTGAGATAAACTACACAATGCCACTGTACTACATCAGCATTACAAAAAATAACAATAAACTATAATAATTTGAGAGAGAAAAAGATGGTGTTGACAACCTAGACACTCAAAGCCACAGCTGAACCTCTTTTTTCCTTAATGGGCAGTTGGCTTTACCCACTGAGCTGCTGCACATTATACATTTTTAAGTCAATTTTTGTCAATGTTTCAATTTTGCACTCTCAGTCTCAGTCTTGTCAAATGGTTGGAGTGAGCAAATCCTGTTCATGTTTATATGTTACTTCTTTATCTAGAGCCCAAGAAGTTGTGATGCAGAATAAAATGGACTCACCAGACGGCTGAGGCCAGCAGGATGTGGCTGTTGTGTTGGAAATAGTCTACGGGGCTGTGTCCGAGCATAATGTCTGCCAGAATGTAGCTCCCAAAGCAGTAGAGCATGGCACAGAGCCAGGAGGCCACGGGACTCCTGCGGGACACCTCCACTGAGCCTGCAATCACATCAGTAAAGGTATATTTTTAATAAAGGAGGGCAAAATATTAAATATAAAACCTTCATGTATCCTGTCTACTTTTATCCAATCAGAAGTAAAAACATAATAAATAGATATTGTCTGCCTTACCTACACATATGATAACATTTTTAAGAAAGGTCAGTAATAGACCAAGCAAAACATTTTTAGTATTAGGTGTTGATGTGGAACACTGTATGATTACAACATACCAACCACAAGAGGTCAGTAAAGGAACAAATGACTTGTTTTTGTAGATTTTTAACCATTGTAAGACACTGTGTAAGGTTTTTGCAGCTCACTGAACAGACATGCTGAGAATCCAGGTTTTGTAAGATAGGGCTTCTGTCATAGTGGAGATGAGGTTTCTCCAAGTGCTGCTAGTTTTTAAACCAATTACATTCCTTCCTAGTGTACTATACCCTGCATTTATGTTTGCACATTAGAGCTGTTAGCAGTGATCTCTCACAGTTAGTATCAGAGCAGTCCTTGTGTCATTATTTGCTGTATCTTGTCCACACCCAGGGACCATTCTGGAGCACACCCTGATAACACATCTCTGTATCACGAGCTAATATTGACACTGAATATCTACAACCATTCAGCAGTCAGCACGTCACACCAGGGTTAACAACGTGCTCTCTGCAGAACAGCAACAAAACACTACTGACATTAACAGTTTCATATCTGCCCTCTCTAATGTATGTAATTACACAGGCAGCAGCTGCATGCCTCTGATTGGCTGATGTGTTTATTCAAAGTATCATATGACTTGAAAGAGCTGTGTGTTCAACTGTTAAAGCTGTCTGTGACAGCTGTAAAACTCAGCCTAACTCAGTAGCTTTATGCTCAAAGCTGCAAGAAGCAACAAATAGCTTTGCTTATTTATCTCGCTCATTGTTGATTGGATATTCGCTACATTATTGGGAAACAGTAGTTTTCAGTATTCAGTTGCACAATTAAAATGAGCTGAACTTGACAGAAAATTTACAGAAATGACATAATCCCAGCCGAGCTGATCTGTAGTTGCAAACTATTGCGAGCCAGTATTGTGTTTATTACTAAAGGAAATCCCCAAAGTGGAAATATTAACATCTTATTTATACTTGTAAACCAACCAGCATTGCACATTTTACAACCTTTAAAAACATTATCAGACTCAAAGAAAGCTTGCAAAAAATACTTTACTGCTGCCATAAAGAACAGGTGAAGAGACCAGCAGAGTGCAGCTCTGTTATGCTTTTTTGAACAGAATCACAGAAAAAAAAACTTTTTATTTCCCTAAACTTTTGTATGATGACATTTTACTACAAAATGACAAATGGCTGTGAGGAATCAGTGGAAACAGAGCTGTACACTGTTCTTTGCATAAATGAATGAGGGCAGAGTGGATGCAGAGAGCTTGTTGATTGGTCTGTGCTTCCTGGCAAGGATTCAAGGGAGAGGCTGGCATTCATGGAAGAGTGTTCTGAGGCCTTAGAAACTCAGCGCCAGAGACTACAGAATTACTAAAATGTGTGAATAAAACAAACCACTACTCCAGTTATGTTTTTGATGAGGGAACATTATAACAAGGTAGAAAGCTCAAAAAGTTGATTTTGCATCTCCTTTAAGAATTGTAGTGTACAAGTCATTTTGATGTTTGAGTCAATTTA
Organism: Bostrychus sinensis; assembly: GCA_020698575.1. NCBI lineage: Eukaryota > Metazoa > Chordata > Actinopteri > Gobiiformes > Eleotridae > Bostrychus > Bostrychus sinensis. Next base: position 8,646,695 of record CM036246.1, on the reverse strand, counting down.
TTTCAGCTTTCTGACATTAAAGCCAAAATTAGCCACTTTGCCAGACACAGTGTGCCCATATCATGATGTTATCATTTTTGTAAGAACACATATCTCCCTAGATCAACACAATTTTCCACTCATCTTATCTACCAAAGATACTTCTAGCTCCTCAGTGATAGACCATGCCTTAAAGATATAATACAGGCCTCATTAAACACGTCATGAACACATAAACAATGATGTGATTCTCTTCCCTTTTCTCTGTTTATATTGCTTGTTTTTGCTTTTTGTTGTTTTAATTTTTGTTCTCTCTTTCTCTGTGTGTTATAGCCAGTATTGAAATAGCCACTTTGTGCTTTTGGTAACTATTCATGCAGTGTGGACCAGGTGTAAGCCAACCAGGAGCGTCTTATATGCAAGTGTCTGACTAATCACAGAGTTCAGTACATACTTCACAATGAGTTTTTCACAGATATTTTCCATTTGTTCATGTCCTAATAACTGACTCCCCTAACTAAATGCACTGTCCAGTATCAGTGCATTGTGAAGTACAGTAATACAGATATAAGTGTGGCGCAAATCTCCAACAACAGGTGGAGGAGTGATCCAGCGCTTAGTCTGAGGGCAACCTGATCTGGAGAAATGCCTCCCTATAAATATGTACTACCCCCCTGCACTGCTCTGCTTCACCGCAACTGTCAGGCCTCGACCTTTGACCCCAACACTTGCCGCGCCCCCTCCCCTTGCAGTGCATCCTGACCCCCTGAATCCCATTCAATGAGAAATGTGTGAACACTGAGCTCCATACTACACATGGGAAATGGAGAAGGTTGCAAATGTAGAGGGCAGCTCATTTGACTGGGAAATGTGCTCATAACAATCACACAGAGGCAGCCAGGAAGATACAGGCATACAGACATGTTTTTACTAATGTGCAGTAAAGCATAGTACCTAATAAAGGTCAGAGTATGATTTAACATATTCACAATCATAATAAAAGGTTAGCCCAGACTGGACATGCTTGACCACATCTGTATTATGCTTTTTTGGGTCTTTTAAAGCCAATCTTGGTCACCTCTAGAACAGCATTGCACATTGACAAACATTAAAAACATTACCTAAGAGAGAACTTTTCCAATAAGTACCCATAAAGAAACAGGTGCAGCAGAGAGCAGCTCTGTTGTGCTCGTTTGAAAAAAAATCAGAAAGAAAAAAAAAGCCATTTTACTACAAAATTTAAAAAATTGCTGTGCGGAATCAGTAGGAACAGAGCTTTTTTGGGGAGATAAATGAATGAGAGTAGACTGGATGTAGCAAGCTTGTTGATTCATCAGTGCTTCCTGGAGCACAAGCTGTTTGGATCTCATCTCACAGAAGGGCAGTGCCAGAGAATACTGGATTACTCAAACAGGCGTGAATGAAGCACAACACAACTTTAAGTATATCTGTGATGAAGGAACAACATTATAACCGTTATACAACATTATAATGGCCGAAAGCTCAAAAAATGTATTTAGAATAATATTTCCACTTTAAAGAAACATCAAACAATAATTTTGAGGTTGTGCTTATAAATCATATCAATAACCTAAAATTGTAGATTGTAAATTTTAACCCCTGAATGCCCTTCTTGATGCCACCCTCTCCATTTATCAATGCTTGGGGCTTAGACTTAGAAGACTTTATTAATCCACAAGGAAAATTGCTTGGTTTTCAGCTGGATTTGTTTTCATTAAACAGCATGTTTTGTACTTTCTGTAATTTTTATATATGATTTATCTCTGCATGTTTGCTTACTAAGGCCTTGATTCATTTGCACAATTTCTTGTATATCTTCTTCTTGTTATCGAGGGTAGATTTTAAGTCCAAGTATAAACACCCTCATTTTAGCGTTTGTAAATAACTTCATTCACCTACCTCTGCGTCACAGTCGCATGGATAATCATTATTTTCATGAACTTTATTTGTAGTAATATAACACTGAACAAGCGCTTAAATGGGTCTCCAAGAGCCACTGCATTATTTTAAGACCTACTATTAACCCACGTCCTTGTGTTTAGTAACATTATATGGGTCAGTGTTCTAAATTTCAAATGGTACTGACTGACGCGACAATCTAGGACTATTTGTGGGTTATGTGTAATGTCGACATCTATCACCTGGCTTTTTTAAAATTAAAATAACACAGAATCATTATCCTGTATGTCATAGCATCAGGATTAGTAGTGTGAAATGTATATACTGACTATGAATCTATCTAGCTACTTAAGAAAGACCAAAATTTCATTAAATTGGGTCCACCTTAAAGCCGCATGTATAATTTCCATACAAGGCTCTCTTAAGGTCAATAAAGGCCTATTTTTATTTAGCAATTCAAGACTTGTTGCATCTTTTTGGTTACAAATGCCCAAATACCCATTTCTTTCCAATGACTTTCTTTCATGGTTAGAAAACAGATTTATTACGAACTTCTCTTATCTTTTTCATTCAAACAACACTGTGTCCAAGCGGCAGAGGGGCTTCAGAGGCCCACAGCTGTCTATTTCAGGACTTGCTATTTATTCTCTTAAGTCTCTGGTATGTACAGTCTTTCTATCAGGTTTCATCCTTCCCTTCCTTCACTGTGAGCTGCTCAAAGGGCCTAAATCTTACAAAGTAGACAGCATTACCCAAAGCTTTAATCCAAGTCCAGCGGTTTCCTCTCAGAGAATGAGGTCATGCTTTTGCAGTAGGAGGGCAGCCCTTATGTAACAGGTCACTCTTTATAAGGATCATAGTGGTAACAACAAAAGTCCGTGTAAGGATATCCCAGCCAGTGCAGCCATAGCTACCACACAGCTCAGAAAATGACACCAAAAATTGACACCATAATACCGCTTAATGCACATTTAGGGTTTGTCCGCAAGTTTTCGTTGTTTTTCCTAAAGATTTGTTGGACAGTAGTGCAGGTTATGGTAAGAACTGTGCGTCTTAGTAAATAAAAAGAGCTTTGTGCGTTATACAGGGATAATGCACCTGCCAAAACATCCCGACACGTTACTTTCAAGCGTCCACGTGAAATATTGTTTTGAAATTCACTCACAGTTCCCATTTTATGCTGTATAAGCAAATATAGCACACGTACCTGGCTCATACTTGAGGTAAAGTATAGACACGATGTAGTAGGCGAGATCAAAGACGGGAAACATCCCCATTTTGGAGAAGATTTGGGCATATTCGCCCAGATTTAGCGCTGCCAGCACTTCCATGATGCCTTCTCGATGGCCACCAGGACAGTCCTCCTCGTTTTGTTGTGTTGTGCCTGTTGTGTTGTATATTTTTTAATCCGACTGCGCAGCGTGTCTCGGGAGCCCCCCCAGCCCAGTCCTCGCTCCGTCTCTCCACCAAAGCAGCGCCTGAGACACTCAAGCCGTCCTATTAATACCGCTCATGTCCCCCTCTCCTCTCCGCGCGCAGCAGCAGCAGCATCGCCTCGCGCTGCCAGCTGCTCGTCCTCTCTTCTTGTCAGCTGCTGCTTCAAGGAAAAAACGCGACCAGCAGCGTCCGTCCGTCTGTCTCGGTCAAAAACATAGCATTGCGCACGAGGAAACGGACGGTGACAAATGTTTTAGCAAGCGTGCGACACAAAAACAAGGCATTTACGCACCAAATATTAGCTGATTCAATCCGCTTTTACGCACTGACCTTAATCCAAAACAGGGACATTTGGGGATGTCACTGTTTACATCCCTGAGATTATGTAGACAAGGAGCCTTACAAGAAGTGCTATAGATGTAAAGGCTTAAAGAATAGCAGAAATATGAAACAATCATATGAATATGTCATTTGATAAAATATTTGTCTGAATATGTATTTTCTGTGTTTATTTGTTAAATCGAAAAAGGCGCAATAACATGCAAAAGCCACCAGAGGACGCCAAACACCGCACAATCTATGGGTTTCAATTTGTGCCCAAGCTACTGCAATTGACATGATTCAGTAATAATAATATTAATTAATAACAACAATAATATAATATGAATGCAATTATACAATAATACAATTAGGTGAGTCCATAACACATTCATACCTTGAAAATGCAGGTGAAGTGTCTTGCCCAAGGACACAACAGCAGTATGCAATGCTGGTAGTGGGGACTGATATGCCAGCCTTCCAGGTGAAGAGACACATTGATTTTATAGTTGAGACTAGCATATATATTGTAAAGTAGAAGAGTTATATTTGTTGTGTTGCTGAAATTCTATTTGTAAATAAGAAAGAGTGTACATTGCTGTTTTTCATTGTCATCGTAGAATAACATCGTCACATTACAACATGGCTGCTAAATGAAGCATTTCTATTTCATGGTCTTAGCATGTTTATACAACTAGTTTCTGTCAGCTTAAAACTTCTGATTTAGTTTGCACCCTAATCAAAAGGAATGGGTGAACCACCAAGAATCTGCAATAAGGATGCTATTAGTTCTGCAACTAATGATTATTTTGATCTTTGATTAATCTGTGGATTATTGTTTTGATTCATCGATTAATAATTTGATAGTGAAGTGTGAGCAAAGTTAAGATGTTTTATAGTTCCCATCAAAAAAATGTTGATAATTCTACCAAAAATCACTTAATTTTTACTAAATCTAAACCAGACAGAGCCATGGGTATGCAACAGGAGGATGTTTGGTTAGAGCATATATACACACAGAGACATTTTTAATCAAAAACATAAAATGTACATTGTTTTTAACTGTTTTTGTTGCTTCACTGCTCTGTCTTAGTAATAACCCTCCTCTCTCAGTACATGGTATGTTTCAGAGTCTATAAATACCACAGTTAGTGATGAAATGATTACTAAATTAGCTGACAATTATTTCAATAATCAATACAATCGATTAATCCCATTAGTAGTTGCAGCCCTAGATGGTATCACTTAGTTTTGCCTTACCTTTTGTTTTACCTTGAAGAGCTTTCCTTCTAGTGTTACTTGTTAGGTGCTGTAATGCTGTCATCTGTTGGTGGTTTTATACAGTAACTTTTTTTTTTTTTTTTTTTGTGCTGCACTTAACGCCATTAAAAAAAAGAAAAAAAAGAAAAGAAATCACTGTTCTGGACAACTTACTCACTGTACACACCAGAGATCATCAGCTGTGTTCTGACCCTCATTTGTATTTTATTTCACAAGGACCAACCACAAGAACAGGGTAGATCTGAAAGTTTTATTGGAAGCTGGACCAGATAAAATGGAAGTGTGGGATGCAGGGAGTGGGAGGTTTCAGCCACCCTCTGACTCTGATGAGAAGAAGCCGAAGATGAATTAATAATATATTTCAGGTCTAAACACTGACTGGAATTTAACAAATTGCTCACAAAAAAATAAAATAAAAATTGAAACAGGTGCTACTGCCTTGTGGACTCAGATGATTCCTAAAGTAGAATAATGAAGAGGAAAGATGATACAGTTAAATAATCATGTATGGATCACATTTTTACTGATGCAGCTGAAACAACATCAGCACCTGTGGGTTGTACTGACCACCACTTAACAAAACTAAATCTATGATGGTTAAAGGTAGAGGTAAAATCATACTTAAAAGATCCTACAAATACTTCAATTCTGAAACATTTGTAGAGGACATTAATAGACTGAATTGATCAAGTGTATTATTAGAACAGAAACAGGAAATTGCATTATAGAAATTTGAATCATTGCTCTTCCCTGTAGTAGAAAACACTCCTCTCAGGAAAGAAGTTCTCCATTGTGAGATAATTAACTAAAGGAACACGTAATGGCAATATCATCAGGTCAGATTGGCAAAACTATAGGCGGTTAAGGAATGTGGGAACAAAATTAAAGAGAAAGAAAAATACATTATATTATGAAAATAAAATGTATACTTGGGGTAATAATAGTAAAAAAGATATAGAGCAGCGTAAATAAACTAATAGGAAAGAATAGGAATTTAAATGGGTCTTTTCTAGAAATAGATGGTTGATTTTTAACCAGGCCAATCAAAATTGAAAATCATTTAAATAACTATTTAATAAACAAGGCAGATAAACTAAAAAACAATATGGAACTCAATGAGCACAAAAGCATTCCCTTAATTCTAAAGGAAAAAGTTGCACATTAAATTCATAAAAAAGTAAGTGTGAAAAAATCATGTAAAGATAAACCTCCAGGGACAGATGAATAAGAGAGGAAATTATTAAGCTAATAGCAAATAATATTGCATCACTAGTGTGTCACATTATAAATCTAAGTTTTGCTCAAGGGTTGGTGCCACAAAAGTGGAAAATAGCAAAAATAATCCCATTGTCAAAAAATAAATTACCATTTTCAGAATCAAACATTAGCCTTATGCCTGTTCTGAGTAAACCGATGGAGCAATTTGTATTTGAACAGATGAAATCATAATTTGATAAAAAATAATCCAACCACTCATTATCCACATGCTTACACAGAAGGACAGCTCTAGTTCAGATGACAGATGACTGCTTCAGAGAGATGATGAAAAGAAAGTGCTACTACTGCTTTAAATGTAACTGATCATGAATTATTGTTAAGTAAACTGAAATTTTATTGATTTGCTATGGTTCAGAAGCTATTTAACAAACAGGAAGCAGAACTGGAAGGTTGGCAGATCGATCCCTGCTACCAACATTTGCATATTGTTGTTGTGTCCTTGGGCAACACACACACCTTGTCTCCAGTGTCTGTGGCACTGGTGTGTGCACTGGTGTGGCAGTGTGATTGTGTGTTTGGTGGTGGTCATGGAGACACTGATGGCAGCCAGGTCTCCATCAGTCTGCCCCAGGGCAGCTGTGGCAACAGAAGTAGTTCACCACTGTTCTCTACTGTTTGAGGTAAATGTATGACTCACTTTGTCCTCCACTGGCCCAGTCACACTTTTCCGGCCTTTGTGTGTGGGCGGCTGAAGGTTGTTCACTAAAGACTGTTTCTAAACATTGTATATTTCCCACATTGTATGTTATTTTATTGATGTGTGCATACTGATGTAAATGAGAGTGAGTGCATTTTAGATTTTTATTATGAAAATGCTTTTATTAACGGAACATACTCATTTACCTGGTGGTGAATGCAGCAAAAATAGCTATGTACACAGATAATTCCACAGTATACATGTCAGCAACAACAGCACAGGACTTAAGAATAAAATTAGGGAAGGAGTTAAAGTTATGGGTGCAGTGGATCAGTTCAAATAAGTTAGTTCTGAATGTGGTTAAAACAAAGAGTGTTGTGTTTAACTGAAAATTTCATATAAAAGCTAATCCAGCGTTAAACCTTACAGTCGGTGGTGCTCCTGTTGAGTAGGTTAAAGAAATAAAATTGCTAGGTCTCACATTAGATAACTCATTATTATAGAAAAACATATAAACAATATCATTACTAAATGGGAAAAGGTTTTATTAATAATTAGAAGATGTACTAACTACTCTCACCAAATGCAGTTAGGAAAATAACTCAAGCATTAATACTATCTAATCTGGACTATTGCCCAATGGTATGGTCCAGTGGAACAACTGAAAATAAAAATAAACTCGAAAATAATTCAGAATAGAGCAGCTTGCATTGTGCTGAGGTGTCACTACGCTACGAGTGTCAAGAATATGCACAAAATGTTAGGATGGCTATTGCTTAAAGACAGATTAAATTCTTTATTAACGGTGTTTATCAGAAATATTGTTTATACTGGAAAACCAGATGTTTTGTTTCAAAATGTGTCTTTCAGCCAAAATAGACATTTCTATTTTACCAGACATGAAAAGGGGATATACACTGCCAAAAGCTAGAACTAGTGTACAGAAAAGAACAGTGTTGTACCGTGCCATGCAACTGTGGAATTCAATGGCTAAGATATACATTAGGAAAGTAAAATTGTTTTTAAAAGATTGTTAAAACAGTATTTTATGAAATGTGAGACACTGTAAAATCCCTAGATGGTGATATGATTAATGAGTAACACACAGGGGTGGGGTAACACTATAGGACATGAATTCATATTGAACATTATTTTTTTACTACATGTATGATCTGCTATTGAAATATGTTTCTTTTCTTTTTTGTTGCCAGGAATCATTTGGCTAAGATGTCTTGTTGATGTAAACATGTACTGTGAGGAACACTGTAAGAATAACGGCAGCATTGTTGCACCTAAATCTCGATCCAATACATAAATAAATAAATGAAATAAAATAAAAAATATATATACTAATGTCTTGGAGTAGCATGTAAATGGCACCAATGTGGCAGAATAAAAGAAATAATGGTAATAGAGATGATCTGGCCAACCCCAGAACATATTTATAATAAATGATGAGTCAGACAGGAAACTTTGATGAACAATCTTGTCTTTCTTTCTCTGAAGTGTCATGTAATTATGCTCTGACCTCAGGGAATGCATTATGTATATACTGTATCTTTCCAAAGCTCTGACATCTCTTTGTTTGCAGCCAGTGGCTGAAAGCATTGGTCCCATTTCTGACATGAACATAAAAAACCTCTTTCCACCCCATTTACACTATCAGAGCCATATGCTCCTCTGAATATTCATAAGAGACTGTTTTTCACCGAGGATGGAGCTTCTTCTCCAAATGCGTCCCTTTTCACAGAAAGACTGAGAGGCCTTGAGGAGAAACTGGTTTCTGAGAAATATTTACTGTGTACATTTGCAGAAATATGATAATACTTTAAACAAAAGGCTGGACCTGTTTTAGGCAGAGATGGACTCAAGGACACACTGCTTTTCAGATTACTCAGAACTGGGATATTTGCTCTTAAAATACTATAAAAACTGTTTAGTGGAAAAGGATTTTTGTGGAAATAGAAATGTTTTTCAAAGACTGCCCACAGTAAAGTCACAACTGATTTTTATTTTTAATCTTTCTTTTGATGGGTTTGATGTTAAATTTATGACTCACTTTGTCATCCATTGGCCTTTTCCGGCCTTTGTGTGTGGGCGGCTGAAGGTTGTTCACTTAAGACTGCAAGGGTTTCTAAACATTGTATGTTATTTTATTGATGTGTGCATGCTGGTGTGAATGGGAGTGAACACATTTTAGATTTTTATTTTATTTTATTTTATTTTATTTTTTGATTCAAGTAAAGTATTAAACTATATTTGAACTGAATGGATTAATAAATCTAACGCAAATGAGTTTATGTCTCTGTTCCATTCAGGTAATGAACCAGTGTCCTTTTTCCCTTGTGTTGTCTATGGGACCATGGACCAGGGTGACATTGTTCTTACAAATGCACTGTTAAAGGGGTCAAATTGTGGGTTGACAACTATATGTTGGGTTTAACCCCTAATCGTGCCACATATACTTGTGTAACACTTACGAATTAAGATGTTAAAGCGAGAGAACATGTTAAAGAGAAAGTGAACGATGAGATTCATGAGCCTTTTTACATCACCACTGTGCAGAGAGGTAAGGGCTTTTTATTTCATTATTATTGGAATGTAATAAGTTAATAATACAAGAATTAAAGTCACAATTATGAAAGAAATCAATACAGGTCTAGCTGGTTCAACTTAAAAAGACTGATGGAAAACGTAACTTTTTTTTTTTTTAAAGTTGAGCCAATGAATAATTTTACAGTGCTTTGTGACGGCGTCTTCTTGTGTCTCAAGTTCAGATTCACAGGATGATGCAGTTTCTTCTCACATTTCTTCCTGTTCTCCCTAAATTGTGGCAGGTACAGCCCACTCCATATAAAAAGGTTCATGTTTTCCTTTACTTTTGCCTGAAATCTTGTGAAAAGCCATGTCTGGACCACAGCTTCACCCTTTAATATCAGTAAGGTAACAATATAGTACTTTTCTGTCTGTCATAATCCTAAAAATATGAACAACCAGTGTCCTTAGTACTCATGTCCAAATATGGTCACACCCACAACCACGATACTTGGTCACATGTCCAGTTCATTGAGCAGTATGACGGTGATGGTAATGTCGTCACGGTAACGGCGGGCCAGGTCAGGGGGCAGGCTGAGCATCTTGGTCAGTCGGTTCGGGGCCACCGCTCCGTAGCCGTCGTCCCCTAAAGCGTGTCGCAGTAAATGAGTGGCAGCGTTAAGGTCCTCGAGGACAGCCTGGACCCGCCCCCTGCGCTCCACCAACAGCTTCTGCAGACCCCCCAGAGTCATCCCTGCTCCCGGGACAAGAGGCCTCTGGTACTGGAGGGCTGATGAGAGAGAGAGAGAGAGAGAGAGAGAGAAGACATTTTATTTCGCAATAGTAAAGATCTAATTTTGTCTTCCCAGTGTCCTGCTACTGCATGTCCCAGAGTGAGGCCTGACCTGTGAGCTGCTGCGCCACCAGCTGGACCACTGTCTGTCGGTGCATGAGCTCCCACAGCCCATCACTAGCCACGACCAGGAACTTGTCCCGGTTTGTGATTCTGTGCAGGGTGACCTCCGGCTCAGCGCTGAGATAAGGAGGGGTGAGGTAATGAGGAGGTAACAGGATGTCCTGGCGCTTCTCATAGACTCTGTTCAGCATCTCTGGACTCCACTTAAACTGGATGTTTCCAAAAGCCCTGGTGCATGTACAGTAGAGGGAGGAAACAACTCATTGTTGAAAATTAAAAAATGGCAAAATCAATGTTGTAGCAGAAGCATAAACCAAGGAAATCAAGAGGGCATTTCAAACAGTTTTTTCTGTTTCCCAAAAGGACCCCTCAACTGATCCAACATTTAAAGTAACATTGTTAAATAAATTACAGATACTATTGAAATTCATAGAGAAGACATCTGAGCGGGTTCTAGATCTTTAAGGTAAAACACTGTGAAAAGGTTTAACAAGAAAGACAGCAGGACAAAGTTTTGTTTTAAGAAGACATTTTAACCTTTATCCAAGGGACTTCATCAGTTCTGATGCATGAGACACAATACTCTCTAAACAGGAGCAGAGGTTTGATATTTTTAGCTTCCTCCAGTCTACAACTCAGTACTAAAGAAGGGGAACGACTCTCCCTCTGACTCCAGCCCAGGCCATTTAGCTGCTAATCGTACAGTGAGGGATATAAGGCTCTACTCACAGCCCTGTGAACTGATGAAGTCCTTTAGATGAAGAATGAAACGTCTTGTTAAAGCGTTTTACTAAAAAAAACTAGAGAAGACATAACACAAATATATCTATTTGCATCAGTAAAAGACATGTCATTTTACACATGCCAAATGAGATGCAAGTGGCAATAAAGATGGTCCAGTAGCTGTGATATTTAAAGGGGCTATGTTATACTTTTTTGTATATTTTTAAACCAATCTTGGTCACCTCTAGAACAACACTGCCCATTTTACAACCTTTAAAACATGATCTGACTAAATGAAAATGTTTTCAATAAATACTTAACTGGTGCCATAAAGAAACATGTGAAGTCACCAGCAGAGTGCAGCTCTGTTATGCTCTTTTGAACAGAAACTGTTTACTTATGATGCAGTTTTACTACAAAATGAAAAACAGCCGTGATGAGTCAGTGGAAACAGAGCTGAATACCATTTTTTTAATAACTGAATAAGAACAGACTGGAAATAGAGAGCTTGTTGATTGGTCAGTGCTTCCTGCAGTGGGCGGGGGTTTGTGGGAGAGGCAGGCATTTGTGGAACCAAACGTTCTGAGGCTTTAGAATGGCCATGTGAGAGAATACAGGATTACTCAAACATCCATGAATGATGCAAAATACAACTCCAGGTATGTTTTTGATGAGGGAACAACATTATAACATGGTAGAAAGCTCAGCATAAATCCTTATTTATGTCCAATTTAAGCAAATTTTGCACAAAATAGAGCACAACATTTCCAAACATCCCTAACTGTCTTAAGTTGCCAATATACAACAACATACCCAGGAGAGAGTAAATGTAAAGTGTTCCCTAGTAAATTAAAAGTGTTTTACATGGTCTGGGCTAAATCCATTGTTATTACATCCCTCTTATCAAAAAAATAAAAATATTGTAAATAAAACGGTAAAGTACCTGAACGGCAGCAGCAGCCCCAGGAGCCGGTCATGTCTGATCACAGTGCGTTTCTCAGAGCGGGGGTGTTCTCCCATGATCCTTTGCAGCTCGTCTGGGTTCTGTGCATTGTGATCGTTGGTTAAAGTCATGGCAGACCAGCTCCCGCCCGGCTCCTGGACCCCCAGAACAGCCCCGCTGTCCCCCAGGTTGGCCACATGGAGCACCCCATTGGAGACCAGAGCTACACAGGCAGTACACCCAGAGACAGCCACCTGCAGGGGGGCAGAGTCACATCCACTGTCCCGCCTGCAACATGGGACATTATTATTATTATTATTATTATTATTATTATTATTATTATTATATATTAATAATAACAATAATAAGTATAAGTAATATAATAATAATAATAATAATAATAATAATAATAATAATAATAATAATAATTATAAGTAATAATAATAACAGTATATATATATACTTTCCAACAGTAGTAATCAACACTTTATCTATTCAGCACAATACTGTCCAAACACAAACTGTCCTGTCATATGTCAGTGTAAAGCTACTATGTTCTGAGTACAGATGGTGTGTTAAAGTCCAGACCTGGAGAGGTAAACCTGAGCCTCCACCGACAGATCAGAGTCCAGACGCTTGAAAGCACTGACCAGTGCCGAACTCACTCTGTCCTCATCCTGCAAACACCAGAGGAACAACACACAAACAGGTCAAAGGTCATGGGTCAGTACTGTTTGAACTAGACGAGCAGCTTATATCTTTAGTTTAAATGTCTGGTTAGCATTTAGTGTTTAGTTTTCTGTGTTAAAGGCCATTCTGTATAAACACACAAGTGAAGTATGTCTGCAAAATGGTTTATTTCCTAAAATGAAACAGTTTGCATCTATCTTTGACCTATGAAATTTGTACTACTACTACTACTACTTCTATTACTACTACTACTAATAATAATAATACAGGACTTTTTGGTTTGGTTGCACCTATTTTTTTCATTTAGGTGCACCAAAAACTTTAACACATTGTATCAAATTAAGTTTTCAGCACCTGTCCTCAAAGCGTCCTACAATCAGTGTCACCTCCATTTAAAAATAAATACTTTTTTAACCTGTATTTTGCATCAAATAAATTCTCTTTTGTTTATACTTTGTTCATTTTCATTGAAAATTATTAATAAAAAGCTACAGGAGACATATTTGGCAGGTTGCTTAAGGCAGGTTTTCTATTGTCCTGCTGCTGTGCATGTCCTCCTTGACCAGTCCTCACAGTGACACTGGCTCAAGATGTGGTTGTCATGTCCAAAACATAAGGCTATGTGAATTACTCGATAATGGGATTTTGCATATCATTAAGACAACAATTTTGATATTATCATTCACAAGATATATCCCACATCCCTAGGTAAAATCAGTATCATCGTCAAAAATGTCACTCTAAAAAAGTCGTGAAGACCCTTATAACAAACACTTTCTCTGTCTGAAGTAGTGTTTTAAATAACTTTTCAGGATGTAAACCAACTGCAGAAGTAAGAAACAGCTGCTCCACTGCAGACAGAGAGAAGATGATGTGATGGATTTTGGCAGGAGTCATATTCTTGTAGCAGAGATGACAGCCTGCCCCGTCACTCAGAGACACATCTGGAGTATCTGCGCTGACAAAAAGGCAAATCTGTCTCTTAAAAGTCAACATTTACTTTGGAGTTATATATTACTGTATATACATAATGAATCTGATCAAACCAATTTCATTTATATAGCACTAAATTACAACAATATTGTCTCAAGACCCCCATACTTCTGTGCATAGAAATAGAATAGAACACTAAAAATAATGTTGGAAATTAATAAACAGTGATAGCTTTGAACTGGTGATCAGATTTTCTCTGACATATAAAAATAAATATTAACATTAATATTGCAGTGGTCTCCACTTTTATCAAGATCCACTATATTTTTGTATTTGTAAAGGTGTTAGAAAAGATGGCCCCTGCAGCAAGTATCAGAATATAATAACTATGAATTAAAATATGTCATTATACCAGGGTGGAAACACAGCGTTATCCAAAATGTCTCTGTACTGAGACTAGTACATTAAGTAGGAGCAGACATTAGCTCAAGCACAAATACAAAAGCTATCAAATTAACAAAATAAATTTAAAAAACATCATGAAAACAAGTGCAGTCCTTGTTTGTTTACATAGCACTTGGTAGTCAGTTACTGCAGGTAACCATGAGAGTATCCATTCTAGTGTTCTATTCAAAACTCTGTTTTGAGAGTTGGTGAACAGCTATGGTGGCCTTGTAAGGACGCGATGTTGTCTTTGAACAAATAAGTGGGAACAATTCTGATGATGACGACATTTTGGGTGGATTTCAAGGTCAAGTCTCAATTCTTAGAATTTGCCTTCTGAAAGCCTCAACTCCTGAGTTCCTCAACTTTTAGCCACACCCACAGAAGAAAGAGAGAGATACTGTGTCTTATGGGCCTCTCTCCTCTGTGGGCGGGGCTAAAAGCTGAGGAGTTAAGGCTTTAAGGAGGCAAATTCAAAGAACTGCCTACTAAAAGCCTCAACTCCTTGATTCCTCAGCTGTTAGCCCCGCCCAGAGAGGAAATAATTCTGATGATGATTTCCAATAACTGGAAAGCCTTCACTTCACTAGTACAGAAATGCCCTCAACTTTCATGCAAAACTAGTTGTGCTTCTTGTCCAGCAGTGCTCAGTTTGTCCTCTCTGGGCATCTGCATCCAAATGAGTTTAAATGTTTCATTTTTCAAGACAAATGCAAAGAACCAAGAACCAATCAGACAAACAAAGTAGACCATAAAGCCTTCCCCCATTTTTACTAAACAGTATTATGATTGGTCCAGCAGTATTGACTTAGGTGGCATTAGTTTTGAATGGAAGGGGGTCCTGACCTCTTCGTCGTCTGTGTCCTCTTCCTCCTGCTGGAGCCTGTCTTGCCAGTAATTCCTCAGACTGTCCACAGCATTGGTCCCAGAGTCCATCTCACTGTAGTCCCGCGGATGCCTATGCCACTCCAGGAGTGGTGGTGCGGGACGATCCTCCTCCACTGCTGTTTCCATCTCAGCCAGGGTCCTTAAAGGCAGCATGGCCACTGCCATGTAGTAGAAGAGTCTGTGGCTGATGGCTTGAGCACAGGCCGGTCCCGCGTGTCCGTCAAACACACCGAACATCACACCACCCCGTCCTGGCAGGCAGGTGGCGCTGCTGCGGCGGTCCTCGCTCGGCTGATTGGACGGCAGCATGTTGCTATGGAAACCCAGGACGCCATGTGATGCGGAGCCTTTGGGAAAAGAGTGGCTGTATTCATAGGTCTGGAGACAACACAAAGTAGAAGTTAAAGAGAAACCTTATAACCTTTTAGTGGATCTATTACCACTAAAACAAGTCTGGCCAGCCATTCTATTCTTTATTCTACACCAGCGGTTCCCAAAGTGGGGTCCGGGGCCCCCTGGGGGTCCGCGAAGGTACTGCAGGGGGGCCCCCAGAGGTTGTCTATATTAAATACATAAAAAGAAATTGAGTTTAAAATGCACTGTTAAAAACAATGCTGCAAAAACTCAAGGCAACAGGATGCCTCAAGATTTTTAAGTTTTGGTGATCAATTCAAAATCTCAAGTTTTCAACAACTAATATTTTTTTACTCACCAAATTTAATGATCATACGTCTAAAAACTTGAAATTTTAAGTTTTACTCACTATCTTTATTTTTTCCAACTCATCTTACAGCCAACTGACTCCACTGTTCAGAAAAAGTATTATTGATAATAATGAAAACTAAATATACTACATTTAAGGAAAGAATAATACTTTTTCTGAACACTGTAAGTTGGCTGTAAGATGAGTAAAAAAATAATGATAGAGAGAAAAACTTAAAAATTAGAAAAGTTTTTAGATGTATGAACATCAAATTAAGTGAAAGTGTGGAAAATTTGAGATTTTGAGTTGGCCCCAAAAATCTTGAGGGATCCTTTGCCTTGAGTTATTGAGTGTTTGCAGCATTTTATAATTTTTTTTTTTTTTTTTTTTTTTACAGTGTATTTGTTTAAAAATATAACTTTAAAACACTTTTTAGCCAATAGTCAGTGTCTTTTGTGATGGTTTTATGGAAATATATGGAGGAAAAATATGAAAATAAAATTTGGGATCAAGGGAAGTTGAATTGTTGGGGGTCCAACAATACAACTTGCATTCAGCCTGAATAAGTCTGAGAGCAGTGAGCTGCAGGATGAAGGGCCACATTTTTCTTTCACATTTTTTATATTGAAATCTGAATCTACTAATTTGAAGAGGCACAAACCACACTTCTCCATGGGGATAAATGAAATTACATGGAAATTAATTGAAACGGATCACAGCTGAATGCAATTGGAAAAATATTTTTTTAAAAACGGGGCAATTCTGGGACACTCAGAGTAAACTGACACAATGTGCAAAACATGTGAAGAGAAACAAGCACCGCATAAACTGAAACCAGTTTACACTGACAGGTATAACAGGTTCAACAGAATTACTACTGAAGGAAATTTGAGGTATAAAAGCTAAATTGCTAAGTGAGCCATACCAGCCCTATTTGTTGAACCTGAGTTAATTATTACACAGTGTTACCAACTCATACCTTTAGTATTTGGTTGACCTGAGCCTGACTCATCTGGCCCATCTGGTGCTGTGCCCGGTACTTCCTCTCTCCACTGCCTGATGGGTAATGTAGTCCGTGCAGTTTAGAGGGAGGCGAAGAGGACGCCAGGGAACAGTAAGGGCGCAGCTCCAGACGACAGAGTCCAGCGATGGATGTGGTTCTGCACAACATCATGGACCTAATGCAAAAAAACAATCTCGAATTAAATTTTATAAAACAGGCGTAACAATCAAAAATCAGAGGCTTTATAGACCTCTTTGCACCTTATAGAAAGCAATCAATATGGAGTGGCTTTGGGCTGTCCTGGGTTGTACATATTTTGAAAGTGTGTGGCAGTCTCTGCTGGGTCACCTCCCTGCTCCCACATTTTGTTTTTAAGTTTGTTTAATGTCTGGTTGCTGTGCTGTTTTTTTTTTTTTTTTTCCCTTTGGTTTGTTGTTTTATATGTTTCAAACTATTATTACTGAAAATATACAATAAATCTAAAATCTTAAATCACGGTCTTAATAACGGTCTTCCATTTGACAGAGATTTACACTGTTAGAATCATTTTTCTACCAGAGCCTTCAATGAAAATGTATTGTGCTGACTAAATGAAATGTCTAAAAAATACAGTTTCTGTGGTAATTTCCTTAATTTAATCACAATTTAGCCTTGTTTAAGTCTTGTGAATACAGGGACTTACATTTTAGTTTTAAGTGAATTTAACTTATTGTGACAGAATAGCAGAAAACCACTAAAATATTGTTATTGCAATATTCAGCATAGTTATCAAATATCTTGTTTTTTCCAATTTCTATATTGTGCAGCCCTACTTTAATCCTTTTTTTGCCCCCACCCAATGTTTAGAAAACACATTTTTAGACAACAGCATCTTCCAGTAAGGCTACCAACAAACTCTGAGAAGAAGTGTAGTATTCTGACAAAATGCAGTCTGCACCTTCACCACCAGATGCTGCCAAAGAAAAAAATACTGTCTCCCTAAAAATGAAACAGACCTAAAGTAGTGCAATGAACTTGTGAACAGAGTAAATCTGTTTTGTGTTATTTCTCTCTGTTACTATGCAAAGAGCTGCTGTGCAAATGCGGCTGCAGTCTTTAGTCCAAATTCAAACTGTCTTTATTTGAGTTTAGACCAAAGATCAAACTTACCTTATTTGTTTGTGTTGGTTTGTCTGTTCCTCTTCCTCTTTGGGAGCCTCTGTTGTCTGCTTTACGCTCTGATTGGCCGTCCACAGAGGTCACGACCCCTCGGTGCCGCTCAGGTGAAGAGTCAAACCTTTCTGCTTCTCCTCTCAAGCGCCATCTTTGTTTTAGGGAAGTGACCTTTGGAATGAGTACAAAGGTTGAGCGGCAATCAGTAACTTATACCTGCCTGAAGCCACGCCCCTTAGATACAACTGCAGCAACTGTTTACAAAAGTGTGAGCTGTCAGAACATGTGCAAACCTGATTTTTTTTAATAGCGTAATGCTCATTTTTGACAGTTAAAAGGAGTGATATCTGGTAGTAAAAGTGCAGATAGAAAATCCATACCCAGGGAACACTAAAGCCAAACTATAACTTCCCAAAACATAACCTAGAACAACAAGGGCATAAATGTGCTGCTAATTTTAGGATCAGACATTGGAAGACAACAAAACTGCGGTGAAACAAGGTCAACACTAGAACCAAATGTAGCAGAGGTGAGCAGAGTAGCCAAAGATTTTACTCAAGTAAGAGTATTGTTCCTAAAAGTATTGTTACTTCAAAATATTACTCAAGTAGAAGTAAAAAGTAGACATCCAAATTATAAAGCTTCTGAGACCAATAGAAGCAGAGTAGAATCCCCCACGTAACAGAGTGAATGTAACTTATTACAACCCACCTCTGTTTAGTAGTAAAACTTATATCAGGTTAAACCAATATTTACACATTTAAAGTAGACATGTCCAAAGTGCAGCCCCAGGGCCAGTCATGGCACAATGTTAGATTTTATGTGGCCCTAAGCTTTTTTCACAAAAGGTATTGTTACCAGTATCATCAAACAGAATTACAGTGCCTTTGTCTACTACTCTCAACCCACCTCTGACCCTTTTTTAAAAGTTAGTCTGTAATTATTTTTATTTTGGTTTTATGGCAAGAAGACTATATAAATTAAAAATTGTGTCCTGCTCCAGCACTGTCACTGTTACAGTCTGTCCTCCCTGGTCATTTGTAAGAACAAACCCAATTTCATTCTGTTTTTATTTACATTTCATGTCGTGTACGTTTTTGGAATTGGTGCTGTATGTCCTGTACGTTGAAGAGAGACTTCTGATTGTCTGCTATGCTAATTGAACCTATTTAAAGGTCCAATATTAGATTTGTTTTTCAAGCTTTTGAAATGATATCGGACACCTCTAGATTAGTATTTAACATTTTAAAACTAAAATGGATCTTTATGTATTGAAAACGTCTACTTTCTCTCTGCTGAAAAAGCTCAGATTCAGCGCATGCCCCTTTAAGGCCCTCTCTCTCCCTGCTGGCCACACCCACTTTACTACATCATCTCAAGCAGGCATTACAAACGACGTAGTTTCAAAGTAGTGGCAGGGTTCCACATGGCTTAAGTCTTTCCTGGACTAAGGGCCGGTTTACACAACAATGGTGGCCAGGAAAATGGAATAGTCATGCTGCCTCTGATTCACAGTTACATGAAAACGCTGAAGTGTGAACAAAACGAGTTAGTTTAAATTAACTTTATTACCTGTATTTGTCCAGCAAAAAGTACTATGGGCCCTGTGACAGCTCTACACCACACAGTGAGTAAACAACAAGGAAATCTGGTCTGCAGCTTCACAATAACTTTAAGATCTTGTGGTTTTCTGGAGTCATTCTTTAGTAAAAGTAAGTACTTAAACATATATTACTGACAGTTACTGGACTAAATATGACTGTATGAGAGATAAAAGCCCTGTAGTCTGTGATCGTGGGTCAGCTGGCATGTGCCTAGCAGACAGCCAATCACCAGATCACCAGAGACCAAAACATCTCCAGTGTTTTCAAAAGATTGCAGATTTGGAAAACAGAAACTCGGTTCTTGAGTAAATGAAAAGCCAAACTGCAGATTTGGCAAAATGTGTTGTTGTCTAAATGGCCCCAAGAGCCTTCTATACAGACAGAGCTGCCTTCTTTGTGTTCACATGTGAATAAAGTTGGGAAGTTCAGATATGAGAGGAGAATCTCTGAGTCCTTTAACTGAACAGTGGGGGCATGATGGCTAATTAGCACAGCTATTAGCAACATGAAGCTAACATAGATAAATGAGCTGACTGCTTTGTAGTGACGGCTATGCAGAAATGATCAGTATGTGTATTCAAAGTGTTCAATGGTGTATGTGTAAAAAGAGTTTAGAAGCACACAGCAGTATCTAAGAAAAACCCAGCGTCTTCAGCTCCTGAGGAGGTCAGTGCCTCAGCATACAGGATTACTCCAACATGTGTGAATGAAACAAAATACAACTTTAGTTTTTGTTTTTTGTTTTCCTTTAAAGCCCAAGAAATCATGCTTGTGTTCAGGTGTAAAAGTTCCTTTTACACCTGAACCCTTTTAAAGCATTTTGAGAGGGAGCTGGGATTCTCCCAACCATCTGAGGACGGAGGTTAAGGTTAAGGTTTATTGTCCCCGTAGGGAAATTTGTTCTCTGCATTTGACCCATCCTTCAGTGCCACTGCATGAGGCATCTTGTCAGGAGCAGTGAGCAGCTGCAATGCAGCTTCTGGGGACCCTTCTCCAGATCTTGAGCCAGGATCCTGGTCAGGAGTACCTATCTGGTGGACTAGACTATTGTGCATGTTTTGAGGTTGATGGAAGAAACTGAAGCACCCGGAGGAAACTCACACAGGAGAACATGCAAACTCCACACAAAAAGGCCCTAAATGGTACAGGAATCGAACACAGGACCTTCTTGCTGTGAGGCGAGAGTGCTAACCACTTGGGCCACTGCCTTACCTTTGTTACAATGGTGTTAATGTGTCGAGTCCAGGTCAGGTCCTGTTTGATGGTTCATTCCCTGGTGATCCAGAGTCTGCTCCATCTCAGAGCCACTGATGACAGATGTCTTGTTTTCTCTCTGCAGCTGCTTATCAAAATACACATCAGATTTTTAGTTCAGCTGAGGTTTAGCAGGAAGTGTTCCGATAAACTACAGAGGCCTAAGAGGGTATCAAAACTCAAATATCAAGCTACATTTTTTTTTTTTTTTTTTTTACTGCTTGCTTAAGGACATGTGGAAACCCTGCAGGACTGTAAACCAATCCAGAACCAAACCAAATAATGAAAGGGACTTTGGACAGTTGTCTTTTAAGCCTCAGTAAATGTGTCAATAATCCTCTGGTGCGGGCCGACATGAACACTTCTCACTCTCCCACGGCTCTGCTCGGCAACACTCTCCATCACACATCCAGGGCGGTTGCTAGGCGACTGTAACACAGCGCTCTGGAGTCTCTCACACACACAAACAGAGTGAAGGGGAGATAGATAGAGAGAGAGAGAGATAGAGACAGAGAGAGTGTCCAGAGTTTAGATACAGTTTGTCTGTGTTTGCTCATGATCCCAGCTCTGAGCTCTCCATCTGTGGCTCTTCAGAAAAAAAAAAAAAAATACAGCCAATGACAGAGCAGAGGAGGTGGGCTTTTCTGTCGCTGCGGTAACATGCTGTGATTGACATTGAATCTAGGACCCAACAACAGCATAATGAGGACTAATTGAGTAGGAATTAAAAGTATAAAAACTTAAATCAGGTAATAGGCATGGTTCGGTGGCTCACCTGGTAGAGCGCATGCCGAATACTTGAGTGACCGGTACCCCGCTGGCTTGGGTCCATGTACTCAGTGTCAAGCGAAAAAAAAAAATTGTATACTGTGTGGAAAACCAAAATAATGATTGATTTATAGAGTGACCTGGGTATGGGCCATTACACTCTGTTAGATTTTAGCAGTGTATAAGTGAAGCTCAAAGTTTTTATGTTGCGTACTACCATCCAAAAATAAAAACACATACAAAACAATAAATTAATAACTCCTTCAGTTTAACCCCCACAGCTAATTATTCACATTGGGTATTTGTTAGGTTTTTATGCCCAATGTCCTTCCTGACACTGCCTTCTCCATTTATCCGGGCTTGGGACTGACACTAACATCATACTTCATCATCAAGCATTAAATACATTGCCCTTTTATAAATTGTAACTAGGCTATTATGTTTAAAGTTAGATTTACTCTGTCTAAAAGTCCTACTAAAGTCAACTTGTTCATAACTTCTTCTGCTTATTCTGATTAGGGGCCACAGGTACTGTCTGGAGCCTGTCCCAGTAACTTTGGGCATTAGGCGGGGTACACCCTGCACAGTGGCCAGCTGGTCACACAGACAGACAACCACTGACTCTTATGTTCACCCACTAGGGGCAATTTAGAGTCACCATTTCTTTCAAAAGAACTATTAGCAAAATGGATCCTACACTATTTTTCTGTTACTAGACTAAACCAGGTCTAAACCAGGGCTGAACCAGGAATAAATGAGGTTTAAACAAGGGCTAAACGGGGTATAAACAAGGACTAAACCAGGACTAAAACAGGACTAAATTTGGTCTAAACAAGGACTAAACAAGGACTAAACCAGGACTAAAACAGGACTAAATTTGGTCTAAACAAGGAATAAACAAGGACTAAACCAGGACTAAATTTGGTCTAAACAAGGACTGAACGGGGTATAAACAAGGACTAAACCAAGACTAAAACAGGACTAAATTTGGTCTAAACAAGGACTAAACAAGGACTAAACCAGGACTAAAACAGGACTAAACTTGGTCTAAACAAGGACTAAACCAGGACTAAACCAGCCTAAATTTGGTCTAAACAAGGACTAAACCAGGACTAAAACAGGACTAAATTTGGTCTAAACAAGGACTAAACCAGGACTAAACCAGCCTAAATTTGGTCTAAACAAGGACTAAACCAGGACTAAACTTGGTCTAAACAAGGACTAAACCAGGACTAAACCAGCCTAAATTTGGTCTAAACAAGGACTAAACCAGGACTAAACCAGGACTAAATTTGGTCTAAACAAGGACTAAACCAGGACTAAACCAGCCTAAATTTGGTCTAAACAAGGACTAAATGGGGTCTAAACAAGGACTAAACCAGGACTAAACCAGCCTAAATTTGGTCTAAACAAGGACTAAACCAGGACTAAAACAGGACTAAATTTGGTCTAAACAGGGACTAAACCAGGACTAAACCAGCCTAAATTTGGTCTAAACAAGGACTAAACCAGGACTAAACCAGCCTAAATTTGGTCTAAACAAGGACTAAACCAGGACTAAAACAGGACTAAATTTGGTCTAAACAAGGACTAAACCAGGACTAAACCAGCCTAAATTTGGTCTAAACAAGGACTAAACGGGGTATAAACAAGGACTAAACCAAGACTAAAACAGGACTAAATTTGGTCTAAACAAGGACTAAACAAGGACTAAACCAGGACTAAAACAGGACTAAACTTGGTCTAAACAAGGACTAAACAGGACTAAAACAGGACTAAATTTGGTCTAAACAAGGAATAAACAAGGACTAAACCAGGACTAAATTTGGTCTAAACAAGGACTAAACCAGGACTAAACCAGCCTAAATTTGGTCTAAACAAGGATTAAACCAGGACTAAAACAGGACTAAACAAGGACTAAACCAGGACTAAATTTGGTCTAAACAAGGCCTAAACCAGGTCTAAACAAGGACTAAACCAGGACTAAACCAGCCTAAATTTGGTCTAAACAAGGACTAAACGGGGTATAAACAAGGACTAAACCAAGACTAAAACAGGACTAAATTTGGTCTAAACAAGGACTAAACAAGGACTAAACCAGGACTAAAACAGGACTAAACTTGGTCTAAACAAGGACTAAACAGGACTAAAACAGGACTAAATTTGGTCTAAACAAGGAATAAACAAGGACTAAACCAGGACTAAATTTGGTCTAAACAAGGACTAAACCAGGACTAAACCAGCCTAAATTTGGTCTAAACAAGGATTAAACCAGGACTAAAACAGGACTAAACAAGGACTAAACCAGGACTAAATTTGGTCTAAACAAGGACTAAACCAGGTCTAAACAAGGACTAAACCTGGCCTAAACAAGGACTAAACCAGGACTAAATTTGGTCTAAACAAGGACTAAACCAGGTCTAAACAAGGACTAAACAAGCACTAAACCTGGACTAAACAAGGTCTCAACAAGAACTAAACCAGGTCTAAATGAGGTCTAAACATGGACTAAGCCAGGTCTAAACCAGAACTAAACCAGGACTAAACTGGCCATCAACATGATAGACCTCAGTATTTCAAAAACCCTGTGTACGGTCCTGTTCCTACATAAACTGTACTGGACACAGGTATTGCTACGAAAAACTATTCTATTATATAAATAATGCTTCTCCAGGACTAAACCCAGAAATAAATCAGAATTACAACAAATGACAAAAGTCATCTAAACCAACATTTACTCACATTTATTTACACCAACATTAAATTAAAATCTACAGTAAACTACACTAAACCATGTCTAACCCCAGCATCCCCTCTCATCTCTCTCCCTTGTGTGTTGCTCCTTTCTGTATCCACCAATCACATCTCTCCAGAGGGGCGGGCTCTGGCGTTGCCTGGGCGACCGCTGATGATTGACGTTGAGACTCCTGCGGCGGCGCTGATGCTTCCCCCTCGCGTTTTTTTTTTTTTTTTTTTTTTTTTTTTAGCTCCGGGAGAAGAGCTGTGGAGGGGATCTAGCAACGGAGAGGGAGATAACACTCAGCCCCACTTCTGAGACCTAAATCTGGGCAGAACCATGGTCTTAAGAACGATATTAAACACTTAGAAACATATTGCCTTTTTTTTCTTTTCTTTTCCTGTGCTTCCTTCACTGGGATCATGAAGCTTGGAGCGCTGCAAGAAACCGGATAGACACATAAGAGATTGGATAGGATTCCTCAACAGTGAAAACGGGGCAATTTGGGTAAGTAGGATGCTTCAGTACTTTTTTAAATCTTTCCTTGCTGTAATGCGTGGTTTTTAGTGGCAGAGACATTGTTTTTCCCTATGCTGCGTGGGTCTATAACGCTATTACGCGAGTCTGTGGAGATAACAGTGATTTAAAATGACTTGTGCGCCCGGGAATAGCTTTATTATTAAAGGTCTTACAGTTGCAGCTGAGCTTGGTGTTTCCAGGCTCCACCGGTGTATCTGCATTAGAGGAGGAGGTTTAATTACATAACGCTCCATCTATAGCCATCTCACTCAAGCTTTCTGCGTAAAAAAAAACAAAAAAACAACAACAACAACAACAACAACAACAACAACAACAACAAAACAAAAACGCGGGTGTAATTGTCCCAGAAATGATGCAGATGGTGATGGTTGGAACATTTGGAGCAAGGTAAAAAAAAAAAAAAGAAAGAAAGAAAGAAAAAAAAAGAAAGAAAGAAAAGGAGGCGTATGGAGGAGGCTGGAGGAGTAAATCTGTGTGTGAAGGAATGTGTTGGGTATAGGTTTGGGAGTGGACACTCAAGAGTTAACAAGTGGGAGGAGGAGGGGAGGGAGGGGTAGAAATGGGTTTGATGCAACTAGTTTTCTTGAGACAGAAAAAAAATGACAAGATGTGGGTCAGGAAGCAAAGTGTGGGGGCTAAACTGGGGATTTAACTAGGTCTGAACCCAGGCAGGAGGGCGAACACAGGCACTAAACCAGGATGGCAACATAAATAAACCAAGACTGGAGCATGCCTAAACCTCCTCCTTCCATCTGTGGCACCTGCTGAATATGACAGTTTTAGATTATGCAAAAATCTATATTAATAGCTTCACCAAGGTAGGTCCATGTCTGTTTATGTCTCTGAGTGTCAGCCCTGCGACCGCCTGCTCATTGTCCCGGGTGAAACCTACCTCAGGCCCTTAGTTACCAAGATATGTTCCACCCATATGACCCCTAATGTAAAAAAAAAAAAAAAAAAAAAATTAAAGGGGTTGCATGTTTTACAACCTTTAAAAACAATATGTGACTAAAAGAAAGCATTTCTACTAATTACTTTTTACTACTGTCATAAAGATACAGAGCTCTGTTATGCTCTTTTGAACAGAAACAGAAAAAGAGCAGTTTGCATCCTTAAACCTTTGTATGATTTTACTATGAAATGAAAAATAGCAGATGTAGAGGGCTTGTTGATTGGTCAGTGCTTTCTGGAGTGGGTGGGGGTTTGGGGAACCGAGCGTTCTGAGGTCTAAGAAAGGCCGTGCCAGAGAAGAGAAGATTACTTAAACAGGTGTGAATAAAACACAACACAACTCCAGGTATGTTTTTGATGAGGGAACAACATTATAGCGTGGTAGAAAGCTAAAAAAAAAAAAGATTTTGCATAATATAGCCCCTTAAATAGAATTTTAATAAGTGCTTTTATACTATACTATATGAGACAATATGAGTGTATTAATATGTGTGTACAGGATCTACAGAGGATCTGACATTCTTTGCTCCAGACTTGCAAGCTTTTCTGTTTGGTTCACATCAGATTTTCAGGTGTGAAAGCGTCTGTGCTCAGGATTAAACCTCAACTCAAACAAAGACATGGACAGTATTGTAACTCAAGAGGTAGAGTTGTATGCCCACTAACGGAAGGTTGTGGCAGTTAACCCATCATGCCTCTGGTGTCTGTGGCTCTGGAGTATGAATGTGTCTGTGTGGACCACGGCTTAACAGAGTTGTGGGGACACAAAACTGTTTACACAGTCTCTTATTGTCCCCATGAGGTAAATCATTCAATACTAAATCAGCAACATGTTTTAAAGTTAAGATATGGGTTAGGTTGGTTAGGTGTTAGGCAAGTATGGTTAAGATTAGAATTAGGGCTGCACAATATATCACATTATCATTATCAACATTATCATTATCGCAATATCAGCAAACGCAATATCCATATAGCAAGAATATAACTATATGGCATGCTAAAGTCTTCCATCTTACACTGTCAGAATAACTTTCCTACCAGGCCCTTAAAAGCCTCCTTAATTTAGTCAAAACTTAGCCTTACTTTATTTAATCTGTTTTTCTCTGTTTTGACTTGTGAATAGAGGGACTTGCATTTTTATTTTAAGTTAATTTAAAATATCACAGTTATATTGTTTTCACAATTTTCAACAGAGTTATCGAATATCGCATGTTTTTTTCCATATTGTGCAGCCCTAGTTAGAATAAGTCTACAGGAAATGAATGTTTTTCAGTGGTGGTCAAAGAGGCCATAGGTGCAGAATGACAGCCACATCTCTGTCAGTTTGCCCCAGGACAGCTGTGACTACAGAAGTCACTCACCACCACCTAGTTTCACTGAGAAATGAATGAATAATGCACCTGATTTTAAAGCGCATTGAGCATCTAGAAAAGCTCATTATAAATCCAATACATTATTAGTATTATAAATGAATAAATGATTTCTACTTATTATGATGCCTTGATGGAGGTCTGTGTTCTCTGAGGGCTTCTAGTTATGCATCTAATGTATAAAAGATGTGAGAAAATGAGTGCTGATTCGGTGAGACTTGTGTTTTCACAAGATGGAAGCGTGCCCGTCACTCACAGTTACTCAGCGGAGGATCTGAGAAGCAGGATTCACTCTCTTAATATAGAGATATTTTTCTTTCTTTTTCGGGTTAGGAATCATATTAACTCTAGCTACAGCTCAAACAAAACCATTTCATAAGCACAAAAAATTATTTTTGAGGCATCTGTTGGTATATTAATAGTAACTCATGGTACATTTTCTGTGTAAAACTGTAAAAGTTAGGTCTAATTATAGGCACACTTGCCATTTACATGAGTTACTGGTAAATGGCAAATTTATCCTGCTGAATAAGTGGAACAGGGCTTTCATGTCTAAAAACAGGAGAGGCACAGATGAAGAGAAACTTTAACATATTTGACTAAGTTTGTTGAGATCAAGGTGGGTGTGTAGCCTGTGAACCAATCAGGTTTCAGCATGACAACTGGGTTTTAATGACACACATTCATCCATGCACACTCAAGACAGGGCTCTCTATCTTTGAATGACACACATTTCCGTAGCTTCCTGCTGCTATAAGGAGCCTTCAACACATTATTCAACAGGGAATCAGTTACAAAATACAAAGCAAGTAAGCACTGATGCAAACATTGGGAATAACCTTCAATCCCACAGAATGACTGCAAAGAAAAGAGAGAAGAGGTTGTGAGCATAGTGAAGAAACAAGACCTTATTACCTCATCTAGGAAAGGGAAGCAAAAAGTTATAAATATTGTCAGTCTAATGCTTTCTTCTGCTATCAAAGACATGCATGCTGGTGAACTGGTGAATCTAAATTGCCTCTACTAAATAAATATTTTGTTGTCTGTGTGTATTACTAAAATTAAAGAGATGTAGAAACTAGAGTTGACACAGAGCTAATATATGCTATAAGATATGACATATATTGGTGTTTTAGGAGCTGGTGTGAACTTACTGAATGTTGCATCATTCTCATGGACTGCAGCGTGAAACTGAGGTGAGAAAAACACAGGTGTGTAGTGATCTATAAGGTGCATGAAGAGAGCATTTGAAGATGAAGTGTGACAAGGTACAGAAGACATAAGCATGAAGAGGAACACCACAGAAAATAAGGCACATTTATGATTAAAGTTGGACTAAACCAGGATTAAATATGAAGAACTTAGTACTAGACAAGAACTAAATTTGTAAAAATGTAGTGTGTGGATCTAGACAGTCAGTACATTCACATGCACCGCTCACACATTGAATTAGACCATTGTATTTATCCCATTATACTTGCACAGGAGTGTAAATAATTTAATGTTGAAAGCATGTTGCCTTCACTACAATAGGTGACGATATGCAGCTTGGTTGTATTGGGCCATTTCTGATTGACCTATGACATCACAGTTAGCAGTCTGCTTCTGTTGGACTTGCAGGTCATGATTTTGGCCCTGAGCTCTCGTGCATGTGCAAGTCACCCAGTCCCATTCCAGTTGACAGGTCTGTACACATGCAGGAGCAGGTCACCTAACTTTCAATGGCATTATCTTGGTGTGGTAGTCCAATTTGTTTGGACTAATGCAATAATTTGTTTTTGTAGGTGTCATTTAAATCTACTGACACAGCAAAGACTAAACATTTGTTCTTTTCCCAATTCATGTCCTTTTTTGATGTTGCTAACATACAGCATTGGGCCTTTTCCTTTAAGGCTGGGACACAGGCTGTCTCCCCTGGTCATTTAAAAAAATGGCATAGTATCTGCTATGTGCAAGAGGTAATAACTATTTACAACAGCAGGTGGCGCTAGTCATTAAACTGCTGTTAATTGGCTTTGTTAAATAAACTTCTGCAACACTCAAATATTTATTAATGAATATTAATCATATGCATTACATAAAATACCTCTTATATTATTAAATGAAATGCACAGGATTATTGCAGTTATATTTTTATCCGCACAAGGCTACAAGCTAAGGCAAGCTAACTGTAGCAGACTAGCGTCAGAGATGTGGGATGCATTATGAATAGTTGTTAGAACAAAAGTTTTTTTTTTATATTTCAATGTTAAATGAGAGCTGTATGACAGATTGTGAATGGAGCACACGACCAATCAGAGCGTTCCAACAATGCAGATACCTAATGCCAATTCAACACGTTCAGTCGGTTAAAACTAGGTCCAGCTGTCAAGAGTAAAGTAATGACACTTTAAATGTTATAAATAATCACTCATGAAAGTGTGTTCAAAAACAACCATAGGCATGCTTCCTCTCCAGAGGTGCTCAGTTTGTTTGCCAGAGGGCAGCTGTAGAAGCGAGGAGGAGTGCTAGTATGGCTGGATTCTGATTCTTTGATTTACAGGGCTGGAAAGACCTGTCTCAGTCCACAGGCAGTTCGTGTTTGGCGAAACTTGGTGCATATTCACAGCTCAATTTTGGGCTAAATTACCTCCATTATCCCAGCAGATGTTTTACCTCAGACCTTTCTCCTCACACTCTGGCCTGTCTGAGCCAGCAATGCTCTGAATACATTACAAAATAGGGAGGAAGTGGTTACAGGTGCTACAAGCTTGTTATTTTGGCTTTCATGTAATGATGATATAAATAAATAGGTAATATAATGTCTCTAAGAATGACTGAGCAAAAGACTGTGCATGAATATAGTTTGTTTGTCCAGAACTTTTGAAAATATAATGTGACACTGAATGAACTTGGTATTGGATGTTCTCTATTAAAAGATGTGTTGCGTTTATGTCTGACCTCAGCCTACCTTCACTGACTTGATCAGCTGAATGTTAATGTGAAGTGACGCAGGTAAAGGGCCCCAGGGTCTATCACTTCGTGTACTAATCAAATCTAACTCCAGCAGAAAGGAACAGGATGCAAGAGTAGGTGCAAGGATGAATGTGCTTAGTTTAATTAATGCTGTTACTTTAGATTAGCAAACATATTTTTGCATGTATTTTGTGAGTTGTGATTCATTGCGGCAGTGGAGGTATAAATAACAATCAGGAACTAGAGCAGTAAGTTGGGATTCAAACCTAGGTCACTCTATCTCTCTCATGTGGCACTTGGTTTAAGTAAACATTATGCATATTTTAGTACAATTTGCTGATTATGATTTTGGCATCTTACCTATTGGCTATGTATATATCATTCATACCTCAGACAAGCAGGTTATGTTTTGAGAGTGATTTCTTTGTTAGTTTGTTGAATGCTTTTTAAAATTTTTTCTGCTATTGACTCAGAAAGTAAACATTTTTTATATATAATTCAATTGGTCAAGAAAGCAATTATGTTTGGGGTGTGGTGTAGTAACACCATTTAGATCCAGGGATGTTTTAAAGGATTGTTTGCAGCTGTGAGATAAGGCCACTTTTGTTTGTTAGCAACCTAACTGTAAATAGATTTGTGAATTGCTTAGTTGATTGGTCATCAGCATTTAAGGGAGAAGACATATGATCAAATCTCTGCTCCCACCACTAACTCTGCTAACTCCAACCACTAAGGGTCAGTAAAGGAACATGTCATTACTTAATAATTACTATAATCTGTGTAGGTGGAGTAATGTCTGGATTTAGATATGTCTTGACAGTGGTATATTCACAATGTAATACTAGTGCCATGTCTTCTAAGATGTCTTCTGAAAGTAATGTAAACGGAGGTCTTATGACCACTTTATAAAAGGCTTGATTGCAAATCAATTTCATAGTAATTTTTGCCTAGCCCGCTCTTGATCTGCATAGAAGTCCTTGTTTTTTAACTTGCTTAATGTTTGCTTATTGTTCTTGTCCACAGCCATTCTTGCATCATTTTATCTTAATTTAATAAACTGCAAAAAGCAGTTGATTCTCGGCTTTAGTTGTATCCGGCTTTGGGCCCATAGTTGTACAAGGCCTACCTGGACTGTGATATTTATCATGACACATTTATACAAGAGATATCATACTCTCTTCAACCTCTGTGGGACCTATATTTCTCTATCTCTCCACACTGTAACATTTGTATGGAGTGGAGACATAGTTTCTTTACTCAGAGAACCACAGTTACAATGTAACCTGTACCTTCTATATTGTCTTGAGGCTCTCTCCACTCTGTACTGATGTAACAGAGTAGAGTCTGTCCACTCAGAGAACCAAAGTTACAATGTATGTTCACAAGACTATTTCACAAGATTATGAATTGTGACACCACCTTTTTAGCATTTTATTCACTTACTGCTATTTTAGTCATTCATTCATCTTCTTCTGCTTATTCCCATTAGGGGTTGCGGGTGACCGGAGCCTATCCCAGTAACTTTGAGCCTTAGGTGGGGTACACCCTGGACAGGGGCCAGTTTGTCACAGGGCTGACACAGAGACAAACACAAACCATTCACTCTCACATTCAGTCACTAGGGGCAATTCAGAGTCACCAATTCACCAAACACATGCATGTCTGTGGACGGTGGGAGGAAGCCAGAGTATTCAGAGACAGCCCTCAGTAACATGGGGAGGACATGCTTACCCCACCCAGAGAGTTTGTGAGTTTTGTGTTCTGTGTTTTGTGACGATCTCTTTGCTGAGAGGCGAGTATGTAATAAGTAGAGTAAAAAACAAAAGAGGTAGGGCAACCAGCTTTAGAGTCCTGACCCAGTGTTAGGGAACCTCTGCTTTAGTGGGTTTGATGTATAAGAATGGTTATAAGCTCCTTATCATTGTCACTGGATACACAGCATAAAGAGTCAGCCTACTGTTGTTTTAAACCTGTATTATAAATATAATGGTTATAAACACTGAATACCAGCTTAAATCTTACATTTCTGGTGAGTTGTTTATTGTCATCACCTCAGTCACAGTTTGACTCTGATGAGGCCTGAGATCTCTGTCCTCTCATGGTTTGATAATGTACTGAAACTCCGGCTGCTCTGAATCGCTGCAGCTCGTTTCCATGGCGACGGCGGGAAGAGTCAGCCCACACAGCGCTCCTGCACACTCTTCCTCTGTATCGGCCTTTATCAGGTCTTTACTTACACATAAGAGCCTGACAGCTGTGACAACCAATGAAATGTCTTTATGAATGTGACAAAACACTTTTTGGAATGAAAAGGCTTACATGTTCCCATCATTATAGAGTGTTGGGGTGGGTCAGTAACAGGGCTCTGTCCCAGTACATCCACTCAACTTTCCATATAACTGAGAATACATTTGTCCAGTTTTATGTTCTCTTTTATTGAATCATTCTTTCATGTTGTAGTTGAGTTTTAGGGCATTTATGTACTAAATTATTTTTTGTTTCAAAATTATAGATCACCATCAGACCTTTTTTCACTGGGTTCATTCATGGACAGCAGCATGTCCCTCCAGGGCTCCCATAGTTGTTCACATGCTCTAAACATGTAGTAAACTGGTCTTACTCTGGGATACAATTTTATGACTGATCCTTTTATTGTGGCCTACTATTACACAACAACATTTTCAGATAATTTTACTACAGGATACATGGCACTAATATAAAAAGCACATTTTATTAAAACGCCTACTTTGTACTTTGGCCAACATTTAGGCTTTAAATAAATTCAACATTGAAGTTCAACCTCAAGTGATCCAGTTTTAGATCCTGACCCACCAGTTGATGCTCGAAAATGTGAAGTCTTAGGTTCAATCCACTTTTATCCCAAGTTGAATTCCCAATATTGAGACAGTGTAAATTACTGTAGTATGTGAGCTATGCCGTAGCCATGTGGACATTTGTTAGCTCAGTAGTTAGGCTAGTTTTGTCAGCTGCTTATATCAGTGATTTTTTTTGTTTAAGAAACAGGAACTACTGCTTTTTATTATACCAGGCTCTGCTGTTTTGACACTGTTGGTCACTCCTTTAGTGATGTGCGATACCAGCTTCCTGCCTGCTAGTCCACTATAAAAAAAAAGATATAATAGTAGGTTGTGGCAATATCCTTTTTGAGCAGTTAAATACAATTAACCATATAATACAATTTATATAATATAATTTTTTACCTGTCAAGTTTAATGTATGGAAGCATAAGTGACTCTTCAGTAGTAGTTTGGTTATTTTGCTGGGTATTATCTCCTCCAAAGAGGTTCTGTTTGGTTGGTTGTTGTTGGTGTGTAAGTCTTTTTCTAAGAATCCACAAAATGGTTGCATTTGATACAAATTTCAAAAAAGGTAAAGAACGAACAAACAACGAAATTATTTGTTTTTGGTGTTGATTAAGAGCACAGTCTGGATCCTGAATTTTTTTAAAGGATTCTGTACCGTTGCAGCTGCCACCATAACACCAACATCCACAAGGGGGCAGTAAAGAAAGAAATTATTACTATTCTCTTGAGCTAGGTTTGTTGAGTTGTTTACCATAATGAGATGTATGGGCTATGTGGCTCAATAGGTAGAGCATTTACCCCTGAACTAGAAGATCACAAGTTCAAGGGCAGGTGTAGGCATTATATTATCCAAAGTCCACCAATAAGAGGTTAATAAAGGTACCATTGTTGGCTTTGTGGCTCAATAGACAGAGCATTTACGCCTGAACTTGAAGATCCAAGTCTGGGCATTACAAAATCTTTACCACTCCAAATGCTATAGTTCAAAACCAAGACATCCACTTGCATGTTATACAGATAATTTGTTTTATAATTTACCTCCATTTTTGAAATTCTAATCAGATGAATATATTTTGGGAGCATGACATTCCTTGGTGCTCCCGGGCTCGCAGTAAACAGAGCATTCAGTGGAAGTGTGTGTGTGTTTTACAGGAGCAGGATGAGTCAGTGAACGCCTCCCCAGCATTTAACCGATTAAATGCAAGCTGGTGTGGACCAACAGCCGCGGGCTCCACTCTGACCAGTACAAACACTGTACAGCCACAGATACATGTGTGTGTCTGCCTCTGTCCTGCTGGGATATCCGCAAGTTTTTCTGTCTTTACCTCATATTTAAAGGGGATATATTATGCAAAATCAACTTTTTAAGCTTTCTACTATATTATAATGTTGTTCCCTCATCAAAAACATACCTGAAGTTACATTTTGTTTTATTCACGACTGTTTGAGTAATCCTGTAGTCTCAGGTGCTGAGTTTCGTAGGCCTTAGAATGCTCAATTTCACCAACCAACCGCCGCCTCTCCCACGAACCCCTGCCCACTCCAGGAAGCACAGACCAATCAACAAGCCCTCTACATCCATTCTGCTCTCATTTATTTATCAAAAAACGGTGTACAGCTCTGTTTCCACTGATTCCTCACAGACATTTTTCATTTTGTAGTAAAATGGCATCATACAAAAAAGTTGAAGGAAGTGAAAAAGCTTTTTTTAGTTTCTGTTCAAAAGTGCACAACAGAACGGCACTCTGCTGCCCGCTGCTGGTCTTTTCACTTGTTTCTTTATGGTAGAAGTAAATTACAGTAATTACTGGAAACACTTTTTTTTGTAAAACATGCTGTGCTGGTTTAAAAAGATAAATAAAAGCATAATATACTCCTTATAAAGTGTATATGTATGCATTTTTTCTATAGGGAAAATTTTAAAAAAATCCAGCCACAGCCTGGGGATCACAAGTTGTGCTGGTTTTAACTCTGGATGAATGGAGAAGGTTGCATCAGGAAGGGCATTTTGCATAAAACCATTCCCAAATGTATTTGCAAACAATGAATATGATATTTAAATAAAATAGTACTCTGTGAAAAAAATCATTATATGAATGTAATCTAGGCTGAATTGTTGGACACCTGAAATTATGGCTGTCCCTAACAGAGAAAGCAGCTGTATATATCTAGTGACAAAGTGAAACAGCCTTAGAAAGAAAATCAAATATACAAAATATATGCAAAGACAAAAATATATAAAAATGTATTGTTAATGCAATAATGTGATGTTTAATGAAGTGGAGATATTTGCAAGATCGCAGTGGTCTAATGCTAAACTCAGCACTATGTACAATGTAACTCAAAACATCATTTTGGTGTAAGTTATTAGTCTAATGTAGATTATTATATCTTTTAAATAAAATAATACAGGGCATGTTGCTGTTGTCAGAAGGGCTTAAAAAAATGGTAGTTAACATTTTACATTAAATTAAAAAACAAGAATTCAAGATAAGTATACACCTGCACCTTTCTAATCCTATCTGTCAGATGGTGTTCCATGAGACTTGAAAAAAAAAATCTATTTTTAGCTGCATATCTACCCACCAATGTACTAAGACTAAAACATATTGTACTGTAACTGCACAAACTCTGCTTTAACATCAAAAGGAAACTGTATTTAAAAAAATAGTATTAAAATGCATAGTACAGTAAAGTAAAAATATATCAGCACAGAAACTGACTTGAACACATGTATCTGCTTGTGGAGGTAGAAAGCTGGTGAAGGTGAATAATTGTTGAAGTGTTTGTTAAAGTTGTATATTAATGCTGCTGACTGAGTGCAGAGTGTGGGCTGCTCTGGGTCCCAGATTAAAAGAGTTCAGAACAAACAATACACAGCTGTGGGCAGGTGCAGAGCAGCATTAGTAGAGTTTACATCAAATATACAAACACTTTTAACAAGAAATGTTTATATAAGAATGTTAAGTGGGCTACTTGCACCTGCTCATCTTTATTTCCTATTTCCATTGCCTACTCCAGTCACAATATGTGGCTGTTTGTGGCAAGAATGGGTGACCAGATTTTTAGACCCAAAAACTGGAACACTTTTTTTTTTTTTCACTATTCACGGTGCATGTGAACTTACCAAGTGACAAAAAAGCTTCCATGCAGTTTAGAATTTTAATGGCCATTTATAAATAATAATAATAATAATAATAATAATAATAATAATAATAATAATAATAATAATAATAATAATAATAATAAATAATCTTAGAGACAAAAGTCTTCTGTACTTTTCTATAGTTAAAATGGGGATAACTGGGACATGGTTTGTTGAAAACTGGGACATATATGAGTGTTTTTACAGATACTGTATGTCTTGGGACATGGGACAAGGAGCCTAAAACTGGGACTATCCCATTAAATAGGGACATCTGGCCACCCTAGGCAAGAAGGGCATCTGGTTTATTTCCCTGTTGTGGAATTTTGTCCTGATTTAGGAATAGCTCTGGATTTATTATAATTCCGAATCAAATAAGTTCAAAATGTTGACTTGGTTTAGTCATGGTTTAGCCCAGTTATTTAACCCTGGTTTAGTCCTGAGCAGAGTCTGGTTTAGTGCTTGTTTCAGACCTTGATTAGTCCTGGGTTGTTTCTGGTTTTAATTTATAACATGGTCTGGAGCCAGAAGCCAAAAGGTTTCTGTACCATTGCAGCTGCCACAAAATTCATTTATAGAGCATTTACCCCAGAATTAGAAGATCCCCAGTTTGATTCCAGGCACTATATCAATACCACTGAGAAAGCAGATTCTTTATTATTTTAAGATAAGGCTTTGTGGCTCATTAGAGGATATCAGCTTGCCTGTAATGCAGATAATTTGCTTTATAATTTAATTCCTTTTTGAAATTCTAATCAGATGAATATATACATGTACAATATATCATTCATTCTTGGTTTGTTGTCTTAGCTCAGGTTTAGTCCATAGTGAATTTTGATCTTAAACTAAATCCTAGTTTATTGGCTTTTTATCCACGTTTCCCTGACTTAGTTCTGATTTAACCCCATGTTTAGTCCTGTATAGCCCTAACAATATTTTGACCTGGTTTAAGCAACATTTAGGCTTTGGTTTAGTCTTGATAAACCTTTGGTCTAGTCCTGAATTTCTTGGTTTTATCCTGGTTTAGTCCCATCTCTTGATTGCACTTCATCTGAAACTCTCATTGTGATCCTCAGATGAATATAAAGTCCTCATATTGCATCCGTCCATAAATAATAATAATCTATGGGGCACATCCGATATAGATACCGATCTGTGTGCTGCGCTGGCTGGTCGTCATGGTAACAGAGTGTTGCAGATCCGGCCGTCACGCTGCCCACTCGCTCACAGTTATTCACTTACACATCACTTTATCATCCTGGTTCAAGAACGGAGATGGCATTTTGATATGGGCACAAGGACAGCCAGCGCGCTAAATCATAGGCCTTTTTATTGAGTGTAAACAACATTAACATGAACACAGTGACTGTACTTTATGTGTGTGCTGTCAGTGAATAGGTAGGTAACATTAGCACAATATTTGGAAATGATCTGACAAGCATTTTAGAATCATTCATAAGTGTTTAAAATACACAAGCCACACATGTTCTTTTCATATGCAAAACAAAATTGCTTTGGCATCATTCAATTCACAATACCTTTATTACCTTAATTCTATTAAGTAATCAGGCTTTTCGAAATAATTTTGGACACCTTTGCATTAGAATTTAAACTTTTATGACCTATAATAATGTATACTGTAATGCTCTTTAGGCTAGGCCAGACATGTCCAAAGTGCAGCCCAGGGGCCATTTGTGGCCCGGGTCAAGATTTCATTTGGCCCGCAGCTTCTGTAACAAAATGTATTAATAATGGCCTACCAGCATTTTCATACAATGTTTCTGTGTGTTTATCTATATTATCTGTACATATATGCATCTCATCTCCTACAGTTTGCCTTCTGTCCTCTAAATAGTTGGTCAGAAAATAACTGTGCTTGTGTCTCTAGATTACACAACAATTTGTATACAAGGTCAGGGCTAACTATTCAAAAAAATCAGGCTGAGCTAAAAAATTACCTGGAGATCTATTTTTTTTTAATGTTCACAGATGTTATTTTGTTGGAACTGGTATTAGATTTTGTTGTCTTAGAAAATAAATTATAATTATTTGGCTTTTGAAAAGAAAATACAGTGTGCATTGAGTTTCTAGAAAAAAAATCAAAAGTGACTGTGGGCACTTGGACCTTTGCACATCTTTAAGTCTGGCCCTCTTTGAAGAAAGTTTGGACATCCCTGGGCTAGACGAACTGACTACAGCTTAGTAAGTAATGTGTAATTACCATCATAATGACCAGAGGTGATAAAGTGTCTGAATGAAAATGCCACAGTAGAATTGAGTTTAAACTTTCAATGTATTATAATAGTATAGATATATACAATATTAATGCATATATATTAATAGGTATTCAATAATTATTAATAATTATATTAGATAAGTTATATTATAGATAGTAGACATATAGAACAATAACAAGACAAAAACAAAACAAGTGGCCAGTGACAACTTCAAGGTTCCAGTATACAGAATATGATCCATCATGGTCCATGTGTGGGTGACTCAAGGTCTGTATGTGTGTGTGAAGGAGTAAGGGTCCTTCAGACAGTGGGACCCAGTGTCCAAATGTTTTTATGATCCTTGGAAAGATAGGGAAAGGGAGAGTGGTTTGTTCCCCTACCACTTGGTAGTGTGTGGGAAGCGTGCCATCGAAGGTGGAAGTTGTCACCAGTACATTAACAAAACCTAACCGCTGACTGGATGATTGAGCACTTTTTGAGAAATATAGTTTGGAAGTTGTTTTGATGAACCAACATCAAACACAGTGACCAGACCAGGTCACATGTGTTACATTATGGAAAACATCTTCTTTTGGAGAACTGCTATTAGCAACATGACTCTAACAGATAGATAAAAGAGCGGACTGTTTCATAGTGTTGGAAGTTTAAAATCTGTCCGGTGATAGTGTATGGGCTTTAGAAACATGTAGAGTGATGAGACCAAGCGTTTTCAGCTGTTGAGAAGGGGACAGCCTCAGCATACAGGATTACTCATGCAGGAATGTAACAAAATACTACTCCAGGTATGTTTCTGAGGAGGAAACAACATTATTATAACATTATAACATGGTTAAAAGCTCAAAAAAGTAATAATAGGGTAGTAGTAATAGTAATGTAAAATATTTTCCCCTGGTAAAAAATATATATAGTCAGACTTCAAAAAATCTGTGACTCCCAGCTAGGAGGTTGTGGGTTTGATCCTTCGACACAGTCTCCCTTTTGAATGAATGTGAGAGTGAATAGATGTCTGTGTATGTCTTTGTGTCTGCCCTGTGACTCACTAGCCGAGGTCTAGCATGTACCCAGTGTATAAACCTAGTTGATGGGATATGCTCCAGACAGAAGTCCCACTTTTAGGAATCACTAGAAAGTTGAAACAGTCCTAAACTGGCTCACACTTGTTATTTTTATGTTGCATCTAAAACTATACCTTAACTTTACAACATTTACCAGTGTATGAGGTTGTGCTTAATGTCAAGGCCTCACAACTATGGCAAACTATATCTGTGTCTTTATTTGGGTGTGTGCATGTGAGCGTGCACATGCATCTCTCTCCACTCAGAGCTGTAAAGGCTGAAACAGAAGTAGGTTGAAGCAGTGTATTGTGGGAAGGCAGGGCACCCTCTGGGCCTCGCTACAGACTTCCCTCACTTTTGGGTTGTTCTCTTTATTGCTGGCCATCATTTCCCTGTATTACAATTATAATCTTAACTCGTTAGGTAAGATTACATCATATTCTAAACACTGAAGATACTGCTGTTAGCTGAAATGCCCTACACTCAGGACTGTACACAGGATTTTAGAAATACTGAGGTCCATCATGTTGACGACCAGTTTAGTCCTGGTTTAGTCTTTGTTTAGACCTAATTTAGTCCTTGTTTAGTCCTAATTTGGTCCTTGTTTAGATCTGGTTCAGTACTGGTTTAACCGTGGTTTAGTCTTTGTTTAGCCCTAGTTTAGTGCTGGTTTGGTCCTGGTTTAGACCTGGTTTATTCTTGATGTAGTCCTGTCTTTTTCCTAAATTAGTCCTGATTTATTTTTTTCTGGTTTAGTCCTGGTTTAGACTTTGTTTAAGTCCTGGTTTAGTCCTTGTTTAGACCTGTTTTAGTCCTGCTTTAATGCTTATTTAGATCTGGTTTAGTCTTTGCAATAAAAAAATACCAAGGTCCGGACTTCTGTGACCTCTGTGGTGTGTATGGCCATGCCTACACTGACTGTATGTTATTAATTTATTATATAGTTACATACATGATTTTATTTAAAGATACTCTGACACATTTTTAACAGACAGTATTATCAGTCAGTGTCTAATGTATGAAACTAACCTGTCATGGGTACTGCTCCTGTGTGTTTGCAGGTGCAGTATTTTTCTTTGTTGGCCACAGTGTGGAGTCAGAGCTAACATTACCACTGCCTCTTCTCTCTCACTCTGCTCACACATACAGTCTTAGTACAGAGTAGGTCTCATACAGGATGTGAGATAAATTTGTCCTGAATTAGAAAAACACATTAATTTGTGGAGATACTCTATACTAGATTTTGGTATAAGCTATTATTATTGTGATGTCTTTAGGTTAAAGACATAAATAAGTTCAGAAGATTGATAGGTTTCATAAATATGTTAATAAATGCATAGTAATAGTGCATAGTTAATAAATAAATAAGTTAAAATTATGGTTAAAAAAACAAACAAAAAGTATTGGTTTTATAAAGTCCGTGAAAAGTCTGTGTCTTGGAGGATGTTTGTATCTGCAGTTAGCAATAGTTAGATTCAGAGTGAGTGCTCACCTTTCTATAGTTTGTCTCTTGCGTCTTTTGCTGCTTTCAAGTTGTGTCGGGTTTATCGTATATATGAGTTTCCAACATGAAATAGCACATTAACACTCCACCAAGTCATTTGATCAAGTTGGACACATTGGAATTCTAGAAGCAACACGAACTGCCTGAGGTCTACCCTCGGAGAAAACTACAATTCGAAATGTCTGATGTGCAGCATTTTTGTTTGTACAAAACAAACACCTGTTCACAGCAAAAGAAGGTCTGGAGTAGCTCATAAACACTCAGAATATGCACTAAATGCTTGTGCATTTAGAAACCTTCGTCTGTAAGTTTAACTATGTTCAAAAGCACTAAAATAGAGATTGCAGCTGTTAAGAAACTTAATACTGTGAACATATAATAAACCCACTGCTGGTGTTCATATCAAGCAAACGGTCACATGGATCTAAGCTAGGCTAATGTATGAGTGTACCACATGTAGTTACAGTATAGTTGTCATTTTCTTTTTCTTTCTGTACATTTCAGTTCCAAAAACATTACATAAAGGAGAAAATCCATTAAAATCAAGAAATGCAAGCCTTGCGTGGCACTACCTTCTGTTTGTTTGCTGGCTGTCCAGCTGCAGAGTGCACGTGTTATGAGGACAGCACAACTACATCTGCCTATTGTAAAGTGAAACTGTTTCAAGTATGCAATGAACTGTATCATACTATACCATGGATAAGATTATAAACAGTGGCACATTTGTACAATGAATGAATGAATTAATCTATCATTTAGATTAAGACAAGCCACTGACTTCTGGTGCCTATTATACTGCAATTATACCTTTTTTTATTAGCCCTTTCCACCAAAACATTTTGAATTCATATTTTCACAAACCAGTCCATTAAGTCACTTATGACCCACTCTTTATCGCTAAAGCCTGGATGTATTATGACTAATTTCCCACCAACTCTAAAATACTGGCAGCTCCAAAGCCTTCAATTTGCCTTTAATTTGTCACCAGTGCATTTTGTCCAAATGAACCTAAATGATGTGTTCAGTTTAATTACAGACATTTCATCTCTTTTTATTCCATTTGCATCTGTCGCACATGTCAGAGTTTACAGTGGTTTATTAACGTCGTCACATTCATTAGAGAAACACAGATGTCAGCCTCTTTTTGACTCAGACACTGCTTAATGAACTTACAGTAGATTTGTATCTGTCACTAATATTTAGTGGTTGTGCTTTACCAGTCTGTCTCAGCAGATGGGCCTACAGCAAACCTGATACTACTGCAACATTTAGGGTTTAGACAGAAATATGTAGCAGCTGTACATTCAGATTCATACTTTTACATTGATTATAATTTTGTTCTTTCTCAGTAGCATCTGCATCTACAGACAGAACATATCTTTACAGAAGGGGAAAGATAAAAGGCATCCTAATCAGTTAATTAACATGTAATTAATATTTTATGATCTAGTGAGTGGAATGGCTGATGTGCTGCTTTTAAACCTCCTTACACCCTTATATAATAATAGTAAAATTTCCAAAGTACCCATCCATCTTATTCTGCTTTATCTGGGGCATGGTCACAGGGTCAGCTGCCTACACCCAGACCTTCCCTCTCCCCAGACATGTCCTCCAGCTTTTTCATGAAAGTAAGGGCAGACTCACACCAAAAGTGGCTCAGGCGACTGAAGCAACCAGCGATCATCAACGCAAGTCAAGCAACTTGACTTGAACTGAAGTCCGCTTTGTGCAAATATGAACGCCATTGCCAAAGCAACAACCAATAAAAGAAAAAGATTTGACAGACACTGAAGAGGAATAGGTCCAGCCACAAAAGTTGCGCCTTAAACCTCCACCTCCCTGTCAGCGACCTTTGGGGGGTTGGCGATGCAAACAGAACAAACTGATGCTTTTGGGGTTAGTCTATCCTAAAGAAACATTTACCAACCAAGTGACATATCCCCTCTAGTGCGTCCTGACTCTACTCCTGGTGTTTAGGTGCTCCGCTCAATGTGAAGGAGCAGTACTACTACTCCCCTCCAGGTGACAAAGATCCTCACCATATTTGGACGCTTGTATCCGAGATCTTTCTTTTTCAGTTATGACCCACAGCTCATGACGATAGGTGAGAGTAGGATTGGTATCTCAAGTACATTGCTCCCCAAGCTGCACCAGTGTACATTGCTAAATATTGTTGGAAGATCACCACAGTTTAAATGATCATCAGTGCATTGTGTGTCAGGAGGATGGGTTTGGTACTTTGTTTTGTTTGGTTAAAGCAAGACAGTAAAAAAATAAAATAAAGTTTGAGATTTTGGGCTATTCACTTCCTAAGTATTTAAGATTTTACACTAAAATAAATAAAGTGTCCAATCTACATATTAAGGTGTATATTTCACTACATTTTGTCAACTTGTGTTTATAGAAAGGTTGTTTTCTCACACTGAGTCAGTAGCTTCAGTAGTTCCTACAAAAAGCCAATTTTCCACTCATACTTATTAACTATTTTCATGGCTTTTACAGAGGGATTTGTTATTATTATTGTTATTATTCCTAACCTGATTTATTTGGAATTTTACATATAAAACAAGTCAAAAATCTGAGGAAATCTGTTTGAGGCTATTGACATATTTTCTTATTTAAAATAGGATTTTTATTATTCCCACTGTATAAACCCCTTCATCTAAAATGTCAACAAAATGAACCATAGATTTTAAACCT
The DNA here is from genome assembly GCA_020698575.1 of Bostrychus sinensis. Taxonomy (NCBI): domain Eukaryota; kingdom Metazoa; phylum Chordata; class Actinopteri; order Gobiiformes; family Eleotridae; genus Bostrychus; species Bostrychus sinensis. The sequence continues at coordinate 8,603,270 of CM036246.1, read as the reverse complement.
GGTTCTATTCAGTATTCAGATTTAGTTTTTTGAAATGTATGCAAATGTTGGAATTTTTAGGTAGACAATAGATATTACGCATGTTTAAATTTTAAATTACAAACTAAGTTGCAAAAACTTCTGTTTGTTGATTTTTTCCCCTTATTCACCAGTAGTATCTTGCTTTAAGTAGCTCCCAGATTATTGTCTCTACTACTGTTTTAGACAAGAATACATTTACAATAACCACTTCAACACAAATATTTGCGTGAAGCAAAGAACATATCTATCAGTAAACAACTACAACTGTCTCTCTCTCTATTGACTATCAAGCATTTCATTGAAAATTGATATGAAGCATTTAAACTGTCCCCAGTGACTGCAAACGAATGTTATGAACTGACACTGACACTTGCTTCAGAATGAGGATGTGTGTATTGTTTATTAATGAGTGCCACAAACAGAGCTGTTAATTATTAAAGTCCTGCAGCCTGGAGCACTCCCTCAGGACTTTCATTGTGATTCAGATCCATGTAGTGGGCACCAGCTCCGGGGACCGCGCCAAATCCTCATACAACTCTATCTCTAACACTCCTGTTTCTCTATCAGGGCTACAGTTTGTTTATCCATCTGCCAAAATCATAATTAAAGAGAAAAAGAAACACAAACGATGAATAATTTGTAACTAAAAGCAATGCAACCTGTAGCTACTTTTTAAGCTGCTGTGTGTGATACTGGTGGGAACGCTTCAGTCAGCCTTTGGTGCTATTAAACTTCACACATGACACAGTAAAAAGCATGGCAGTACATGTTGACTGAGCAATCAGAGTAGACTAGACTTAAACAGATGTTTTAACAGATGTTGCCAGCGCTTTCCATGTAAGCGTTTCTGCCACTCACTTATTTTATATCATTATAGAATCAGTGTATTTGCACACATATTAGTGCTTACATTGCCTTACCTTTACCATTTATGATGTAACTAATTAGCACGACTATTAGCAACATAAGGCTAACACACACTGTAGATAAATGAGCTGTAGTGGCCGCGATGTAAGCACTGAAATGATCAGAATTAGTCTGGTGACGGTGTAAGTGCTTTAGAAACAGTACAGAAGCATTTCCTGGAGAAAGCAGGGTTTCACATGACTACATAGAGAGGTGAAGCCGAGCGTTTTCAGCTCTTGACAAGGACAGCACCACAGGATTACTCAAACATGCAAGAATGAAACAAAATACTACTCCAGGTCTGTTTTTGAGGTGGAAACAGCATTATACCATGGTTAAGAGCTGAGAAAAGTCAATTTAGCATAATAGGGGACCTTTAAAAATACATTTGCTTGCTATGGTAAGACTTTATTAATCCCAGAGTGAGGGAATTCACCTGGCAGTTTACAGACAGGTGCAATAACTGGAAAATAGAGAAAATGTAATAAAAACATACATTATTTTTTTTAAATGTATAAATTAATAAATGACCATAGTCCATACTGTACATATTTCCAAACTAGGCCTAATAAATAATAGGCTTATATATAACATTTGAATTAGTCCCAGTTGAACATAAATCATACCGTGATTGTGGTATAGTACCAAAAATAGCAAAACGTGTGCCCTTTCATTCATTCAGGCCTATATCTGACATTTCTTTATGTGACTCTTGTAAAAGACAGCGTTCTAACCAGAGCGGCTCCTCTCAGAACAGGACAGGCCCATTGTGAGAGTACTGCCTGTAGCGCTGCTCTCTGCTCCACTGTTCCACTGCTCCTCACGTGGCTCTATAGCCTCCTTTCTCTGCCTCTTCTGCCTGTGGCCCCGGGGCTGGATCCTGTCCATGATACATGCACTGTATCATCCCTCCTCTCCTCCTCACGACCCATCAGAGACATGAGCTGCACATACAAGTACCACTGTGCACACGGACGTCACAGGTTTATACCACCTTAAATCACCAGAACTGTCAGATGTTACACAGTGATGTAAATAAGTAACACAAAAAGCCTCTGGTCATGTGCTTGATTGCTGATTGTTTTTTTGCCTTGTAGTGAACTTTCTCAGCCACTGTAGATTAGAGCTAATAAAAGAAGCAAAACCCCATACTAAAATCTATGCCAAATGCATGTGCTAATTATTGGACCCTAGGTGGCAGAGGATTTGCGGTGGAAACTTTAGAAGGGATAAGCCAAAAGGAAAGGAGATATTTGCAAATGAGCACTTTAAGGTGGAGAAAAAGGGGTCTATGCTAAGTTTTTGAAAAGCTTAAGGAAGTATTTATCAATGCTTTCTTGCTTTCTCACCTACCATTTCATATCTTTGTCATGTTTAACTATTAGACAGGTTATTTTAATGGGTAAATAAAGTTTTGTTGAGAGCTTTTGTCAAAAACAAACAAACAAAAAAAAAACAAAACAGAACCAACTAAAGTTTGCAGTTGTTCAGTATTTATTTTGCAGATGCCTTGTCCAAAATATATATCACCTAAAGGAGACATTCTGCTTTTTCAGCATTCACCATTTACGTGGTTTTACAGGTCTCTTGAGAAAGAGAAGGGCTCAAGCATAGAGGATTACTCAAACATGTGTGAATCAAACAAAATACTACTCCAGGTATGTTTCTGAGGTGCAAACATTAGAACTTGATTAAAAGCACACACACAAAAAGTCAATTTAGCATTTAGCACACAGGTTGGATAGGCTCCAGCCACTGAAAGTCAGCAGTTTCTAAATGATTGGTGAGGACCCAAAAGTTGGTTTAACTTATTTGCTTAAATATTGAAATAATGAAACAGAATTTAAAATACATAGAGCTTCTGTAAAGGTTGTAGTTAAAAGTTTTGAAAAATAAATAACTTGGATCCCAAAACCACCAGCTGAAAAATTTAAATGGATTTTTACATAGCAACCAGTAACTGCTGAAAAAAAATAAAAAATCAAAGATCTGTGCAATAACATTAGAATGTGTTGTAAAAATG